>OZ024817.1:11036015-11636015 GCA_964017055.1 Chloromyia formosa
TCAGCTATTTTACATTTACCTGTAAATACTTATCTTAATAAGTATGTGAATTTTAATGCATAATTGCATTCTTATTTTTATCAGTAACAATGATGATAAAAACTTCACTATTGTGTATGCAATGGTAGTGTCTTTTTTTATTTATTTCACGTCACCGGTGATCAAAATCAATTGGAGGATTTTAAATATTCACAATAAAATGATGTCGTGGTGTTAAAAAAAGAAATGCCAAAGAAAAGTTAAAAATATGCCGGTAAACATGCGTCATTTTGCGTTTGATTCTAGTTTGTCAAGGTTTTGTAGGATAGGAAGACCACTCGAAGTCTACTTTTCTGTTTATGTCTGGATATGTCACAACCGCATCCGCACCTCTGGTAGAACATTGACGCAATCCTAATTATACCCTAGACTTATAGTATAGGGTATATTGTTTTTGTCACGACGAAAATATGTAACACCTTAAAGGAGGCTCCGGAGGTATAGCAATGTATATATATAAATGATCAGGGTCACCTCCTGAATCGATTTAGCCATGTCTGTCTGTCTGTCCGTCTGTCCGTCTGTCTGTCTGTCTGTCCGTTCGCACGATAACTTTCGATAGAATGAAGCTAGAGACTTGAAATTTTGGTCAAATATTGGTAGTATGATCTAGTTGGATGGTATTGAAATTGGGCATGATCAGGCCAAGAGAACGCCTACCTCCCCTACATGAGTAAAATAATTAAATGTATCTATAACTCCCGATTAAAAAATCATGAAAAGCTCTAGCTTTGGTATATTGCTGGCGAGGGTAATCTTATACTCTCCTGGGAAAATAAAATCAATCAGTTGAAAACTAACGGTAATTTTCTTACAAAGAGCCCCGTACTATCCTACTTTTCAGGTTTTTTGTCTATAACTCTTGAACCAATTGACGTAGACATCTGATTTTTGGCATGTGAGGAAAGAAGCTGCTTAAGGTCCTGTAAGTTAGGCATAATCAGATCAAAGGAACACCTACCTCCCCTACAAATTTCAAAAAATTAAATATTCCTTTAATTACGATAACTTTCGATAGAATGATACTACCGAGTTAAAAACTTGGTGGAATGTTGCTAGTAAGACCTACTTAGTTGGTTTTGAATATGGGCAAGATCCGACCGAAGGAACCCCCACCTCCCCTACAAATGAAACTTCAAATAAGCGGTAACTTTTGATGAAATGAAGCCAGTGACTTGAAATTTTGGTCAAATGTTTGAAGTAAGATTGAGTTAGTTGGCATTAAAGATGGGTAAGATCCGACCTAAGGAACCCCTACCTCCCCTACAAATGAAACTTAAAATAAGCGATAACTTACGACAAAATAAAGCTAGCGACTTGAAAAATTTGACGAATATTTGTAGAATGGGTTAGTTAGTTAATTGATTTTGAGAATTGTCAAGATCCTACTGAATGAGTGCCAACCTCCCCTATGAACTGGCCATATAGGAGACCCATTCTTAATGCATATGGTCGTTGCCAATTGGTACTTTTGGTTTCACCACTAGGTCTGTACAAGTCTAGGGTATATACGCTTCGGACTCCGGGCCGAAGTGAAGCTTCGGCCTGGTTTTATAGTACAATAGACCACTTGGCAGCTAGCCAAGTTAAAGCTTATTCTGATGTTTCGAGTGAGATATAATTCGCACCCACGCCATGTTGAGACTTTGCTGCTTTTTATTCATTTCGTTTTGGGCTGGATATAGCGTTATGGTGTGAATTCCCTGGAAATGCTAAATTCGGCGTTTTATGCAAGTGGCAAAGTGGTAATTCACAATGGTGGTTATTCTTTCCAAGTCAAACTTTGGCAAAGTGTACTTTAAGCATGTTTACCGGCCTTAAGGCATAGAACCAGGGTTGTCAAATCTACTTATTTATCAGTATTCTACTAATTTTTGACCAGAAAAATGTTCATACTGATTTTTCTACGGATTGTCCGCCCTCTACTGATTTAATACTGATTTTCACTTCTCTTCAAAATCTATGGACCAAGATGTATCTACACTTTCTAAAATACATACTTGGCATTGTTTGTGCTCAAAATGTGGAATTCCAAGCAACAGCTCCAAAAATTCACGAGCTTTATAAAAAAAATGGAAACATTATTCAAAACAGTAGTAAGCTGCTACCTTGACAATGATCTCGTATCAAGACTCTACCATGAAGACATATTCGAAAATGGATCTTTCACCGTAAAAATCGGATAACGAACAATACTGGGTTCCATTGCGAGATGTCAATATGGGACATATTCTTGCAATGCAAGCGAGCTCGAATCTTTGAAGAATTTCCGTCCCAATATTCCAAAGGCTCGTGTGGATGAGTTCCTGAAAATTTGTTGTGGCTTTTTAATTGAAATTGCATCTCAAATTCACAAACGTTTTCCTTTCAAGGATACTAATGTTAAAATATTGAAGGAGCTAAGTTTTATTCAGCTTTCCAACATTCGGAGACTACATAACTTTTCTAAGGTGGTCTATTATTTTGGATTGGACGTCGAGGTCGTTCACGTAGAATTTCAGAAGCTACTGCTCATGTTCAATGAAGAATTAGATGGTAACATGAGCTCAGAAGATATTTGGAAAAAGTCAGAGATGTCAAATACGCAGACGAGACGCCAGAGTTTGCAACGATAATAAGCATGGTTGACAACATTCGAGCGCTGCCAGTTGCGTCTGCCAACTGCGAAAGTGTTTTCAGTCAAGTGAATATGAACAAAACTAAAATCAGAAATCGATTGGAAATGCTCGTAGGTATTCTGCATACAAAAAGGATGTTTCACAAAAAACCAATTCACTCTGTTAATGTAAAACCGCTTGTGAAGGATACTAACAAATATTTGTACTAACAATACAACTTATTCTGTTTTTGCTAATTTCTTATTACGCCTGTTAATCGCAATGGAGGATTGTTTCCGTTAGAATCCGCAGCAGTTTTATATTATCATTGTTTAGTCATATATGACATTTCACTACTTGAACATTTCGGTACTCACAGGATAAAAAGGGTCATTTTTTGGACTGCAGAAATGAAGACAACAGATTACATTTAGAATAATGATTGTATATATTCGTATAACTGAATGAATTACTATTTTATTTTATCATTCTAATTATGTTGTTCTCCCCTTTGTAAAATCGAAATATATATTTGCACACATCACTGTCCGCAAGCCTTCAATCACAGATCTTAGCGCGCAGGTCCTGCATAAAATTCTTCCATCTTTTTCAACGCACGAAAAATATACTTGGTTTAAAATAGCGAGTATCTTCAGAGACATAAATGTTGAGAATAAAAGATATATTGTATGTCGATCTTTCTTGCTCTCCAGCATAGAGGGAAACTACTGATTTCTACTGAATTTTCGAAACCTCACTCTACCTCTTCCCACCCACTATACTGATTTCTAGAGATTGGCGTCTGGCAACTCTGGATACAACATCGACCTGGTCTTTCCCGGTCACACCGCTCACACTAGTGCGAAATAGGGTTCGGAGGCGGCCGGTGAGACATGCCGCGTGTAGTTTTTCCAATGATACATTAAAAATCAATGAAATTAAATCAGAAAATATTAAATATACCTTGCACACTTGTGGAAAAGTAACGCGCCATAATTCGAGAAATGCCAATCAGTTTTCACAATAACTTATTTATTTCGCCACTTTTACAATATAATATTTTTTTTTTTTTTTATTTCACACATATAAATAAATTTATAATACATAATAAAGGATTTTAATTAATATAAAATTATGTGGACCTATACATCATCGTTGTGGTTCAACAACGTTGGGCCTGTACATAATGCATTAAATTTATTACTTTTCCTGAACACTCAAAGAGCTCACATAATTCAAAATATTCCACAAAAAAATATTATTGCAACGCGTGTCTAACTTATCGTTATAAAGTTTTTTTTATACATACTTAAATTATGCACTCGATTAAATCGGACTAGAATTTATTATTACATTATTATTCTCAATAGTTCATTCGTACTGACAGTACGATACAAACGGAATGTATGTTATGTATAAAATTTTTAATAAATATTTTAAAATAGCTTTCGCTATGGTGCGTGTATGATCATAAATCAAATTAAATCACAGAAAACTCACTAAAAATAAACAACAAATACATAAAGGACTCATGTTAAAAAAAAATCATGGAATGTTTTCGTTTTCTTTTACCACACCACATGTCTTTTAATTGGTTACAAAATATCACAAAAATTATATGTTTGAAAAATAATTTATTAAGTTTTTAAATAAAAAATAAACAAACAAAATGAAAATAAGTGTATAACAATATTTATCTAAAATAATAACGCAGTCCCAAGACCAACTTAGTGCGTACAGAAACCACACATAGAATACAACGTCATGCTGTAGCGCTACAACAGGTGCGTTTTTTAGCACAGAGCAGAGTAGAGCAGGATAAGCGGCAAAAAAACGTTATAGAGCAAATTAGAGTAGCGAAGACGAAGACGGGGCATGTCTTTGCTTGGTTTAGTTTAGCATTCAAACGTCAACTCAAATTTCAAGAGGATACTTAAATCCTTAGTACAGATACAATCGGACAAATTTCCTTTAGGCAGCAAAATCATTTTGTACGTTTAGTATTCTATATGGCCTTTAGACGTACACATTACAGTTTGGGTTGACTAATCCCAGTGTAGGTAGGCACTTAATCTAAAGGTCGACATACATGACAAGCATTTGGGTAGCACTTTGCATCGAACCACGTCAAAGTCAATAGAAAAAAAATCTCCTCATTTCCACTGTTCTATAATATTTGATGGTTCGATGAAAGTTCGGTGGTGGTTCTACGCGATCATGTGTGGCGACCTTAAGCCACTTCACTTGATCTGAAACTCTCAAATACTACAATTTTAAACTCCCCGCATCCAGATCAGATGATTTGTCCACAGTGTGTACATGAACTTAAACACATGGATTATTGGATACGCAGGCTATTTGATGCCGCCGCAAAGTTTTATGAAACACAAAACTTTGTCGCGGTTCAAGTGATTACAGATTCCGTTTCCAATTGTTCTATGGACGATTAAGGATTTTGACAACACATAATGCACAGTGTAGTGACAGTCGCTGCGTCCTAAAATGCCAGCGCTGAATAAGCGCTTAGTCACCACTTCACAATTGCTGACCAACACATTGTGATTGGGTGGTATGCATAATAATGAGGATATACTCAAGAGTGAAGTCTATTGAGGACATTCCTGAGTCTGCTATGTTCGGTGAATCGAGTGAAAAAGTTGTATGCATAAAACTACTCTCCGCTCCATAGTGAAAATTGAGTGGAATTCTGTCAACTCAGCTTTACTCCACTCGACTCACTTTATGCATACCACCCATTATATTCGTGTTTTAGAAACGGCATGCTTTCTGTTTCATTTGCCAAATGCCACTTTGACTTTGGCATTTGACAGAAAATTCGGAATTTCTTGCTTTGATGAGTCCCAGGTGACACACTAGATATCGTAACGATTTTGCTTCCCACAATAAATTTTGGTAATCACGTTAAAAACACGATCCATCGACCATGTACAACACAAACAAGGTTAGAGTCGAAGTTTGACGGAACAGGCATTTGTCGTTTTGCATCTTGACAATTATCGCAAATGTTGCGCTGAGCCAGAAAAGTGAAAACAAAGTAATTCTGACTCATGCCCGAACCAGATTGCCGCAGAAGCAAAGTCATAGAGTAACAATAGAAAGAGCTGAAGCTCAGTACAAAATAATATTAAGAGCGGGATGCAGATAATCTCCCGCACACAAATAAGCCTCACCACTCTAGAAGCAACGGCTACAATGTAAAGCAAACCGCCCTTTACAGTGATATGGACAAGAACACATCAAATCAGCTGTGTCTGTTGATTAAAACGCCAATGGCTTTTTAGCTGCGATTGTATGCGTGGCATGGTTTATCAATTTCATGTGTGTGAGTTATCATTTTCGGCGATACACAATTGCATTCGTGCATTTTCGCTCATGTTTCGGGTTGCCGACAACTCAAAACAACAAACGTAACTATTGATCTCTGTTTCTGCAAATGGACGTGGATATGAAACCCCTAATATACCATGCGATTCATCGTCAGATGACAATCAGATCAATCTGACGATGGATCGCCACGAAGTATCTGACGGTCAAACTTATATTGAACTGTAAATAAAATCGCCATCGATAGGCGCATACACTGTGCGATCACTGTGACGATCACAATATCTTCAGACCGACTTGACAACGGATCGCATGGTGCATGGGGGGCTTGGCTCTTCACTTTCGCAAAACAACAAACGTAACTTGACTTCTCTTTCTGCAATTGGACGTCGATATAAGACCCTTATAGACCATGCAATTCATCGATAGACGACAAAGCTATTCATCGTCGGATCAATCTAACGATGGATCGCCAAAAAATAAATGTTGGCTAAAATTATATGGAACTGTGAAAAAAATCGCCAACAATAAGCGCATATACTGTGCGATCACAGTGACGATCACAATATTGTGTGACCGATCTGACGACGGATCGCATCGTATATGGGGGGCCCTTCTTTCCATTTTTAGGGTTTTGTATAAAAACAAAACCCTTATGAAATCGGTCATGCGTCCGTCTGTCCGTCTGTCTGTCCATGAAATGTCTCACGAACCGCTGAAGCTACATGCATGAAATTTGGTGGAAATATGTAGAAATACTATAATTCTCTGGAGAAACTGATGCGTTGTAATAGGTCAACTTTAAGGGGGGGTCCCCATAGAGGGGAAATGAAGGTCGAAATTTTTTTTTCGTTTGGCATAGGCAAGTGGGGTATCGTAAGAAAGGTACCGTCGAGTACATTCCATTTTTGGAATTTTTTTCAAATTTGAAGAAAGGAAAAAAGATGGAGAGGGGAAAATATGTGGTCCGAGTTTGTCCCCCCCCCCTTGCATTTCGAGACCGTTATAGCTAGACATATGAAAATTTACAGAAAAGCGGCATTTCACTAGCATAGAAAACCGAAAATAATAGAATTTTTAAATCTCATCCAAAAAGGTTAATAATAGTACATTTCTATAGTTGCAGTTAGCACACCCCTGCACCCCTCAAGCACACCTGAGGTCAAAAATATTGATGGCTAATGATAACCAACATCATAGGCAATAATATCTCTAAGTTTCATTACAATGACATGATATTTAATAATAGTACATTGACTTAAAGTTATGCATTTTGACACTATCCATACAAAAAATACACCTACCGGCCTCACGCATAGATATGCGTGTACTACTCGCATCGGCTGAAGCTGCACACATAATTCGGCGAGAATGTGTAGAAATGCTATAATTTTCTGGGGATAGCGTTGGGGTGTAATTGGCCAACTTTAAGAGGGGGGGGGGGGGGGGGGGGGGTCCACATAGAGGCGAAATTAAGGTCATTTTTTTTATCCACTGGTATAGCCAAGTGGGGTGTCGTGAGAAAGGTAATGTTGAATACATTCCATTTTTGGCATTTTCTGGAGATTTGTAGAAAGGGAAACAGTGGAGGAGGAAAAAATATTAGACCGTAATTTGTCCCAGCCGCCCTGAATTTCGAAGCCGTTACACAAGTTTGCAATTTGCAATGTCGTCCTAATATCAATGGTTAAGCATCTCGAAGAGTGGGACAGTTTATCTCGTATACATACATATCTATCTACAGCTTCTCGTATTAAAACTATTACTTTGAGAGGTGACAGATGCAGTCTTTTTGTGAATTGGCATGTAAGATACTATATCATGGGTAAAACATTTAATTATGGTGTTTTTATTCAGCTGAGTGGTACCAAGAAGAGCAGGGAGCCAATATTTACATACCAAAATAAGCGCGTGCTACAAAACCCTCGAATTGCGGGCGTAGCCCTCTATATTCCGGTTTCATTTTCGTATGCATTGTGTATCGCAGCTAAAACATTATAAGCAACATTTGCTTATTTTGTACTGAGTTCAGGCTCTTAGTATATTTGCTCTGTGATATGGGGCCCCATAAAAGTTGAGTCCCGGGCCCGGATTTTCTCTCGGCGGCCCTATACACAGGCAGCTAAAATATTATGATATCGCGCATGTGTTTGTTTTATCAGATCACTAGATAAAATTTAACTAAGGCCCTAACCAGATTGAACGCAGAATGCAGCAGCAGCGGCAGAAGCAACAACAACAACAGGTAGTTCTGTCATCGCCGCTGTGTCATCGCGACAGATCTACGTGTTGTTGTTGTTGCTTCTGCCGCTGTATTCTGCGTTCAATCTGGTTAGGGCCTAACAAATAAACACTGAACGCGGAAGCCGAAAACTAAACACGAAACGCACAAAATCTGGGGACTCGTTACCATCAGTCGCCGACCACAGGATTCTTTTTCACAGACTGTGACGAAAGCACAGAAGTAAGTAATGACATCATTCACCCGTCAAAATCAGCTGAGCGGAGGCCTGTATATTAAGATGGAAATGTTATCGCTCCATTTATTTATTATACCTAATTTTGCCTCCCATTTTTGTTGTCTTTCCCAGGCCTATGAATTTTTGTTAATACGTAAAGGACAGGGGCAACGAGCGGCGAAAATCCCGGCCACGTCTACCGAACTGAGCTACATATAGTAAGCATAGGTCCACTGCCATCTTTACTCTCAGGCCGGAGTGTCAGCTGATTGTCAAAGCACTAACGACATGACAAGCAGTCAACGAAGTGTGAACGCGTGCGGTCGTCCGGTGAAATATCGCGATAATTGTGTGTAAAAGTCAGTTTAGTGCCGGAATTTTAAGTGTAACTAAAAGAAGTGGCTATCAGTGCCGTGTGAAAGTGAAAAAAAAACGTGAAGTGCCGGGAAATATCGAGTAAAATGGTGTATTGAAAAGTGCGAGGTTAGGAAATTGCGACACGAAAAATTTCGCATTTTTCGTTAATTTTCCGGTAATTTGGCTAGTGTGAATGGTGCAGCACTACCCTGGGACGAATCCTTGGGCCGGTGAGTTCAGCGGAAACTCCCGGAAGTGCTCCAAAAAGTGAATTCAAAGTGGTCGTCAAATGACAACATTACAGGTGATCTCCGGCCTTTTGATCGGAATTCATAGGGTAAGTATGCGTTTTTTGTTTTGGTAGAATTTAAGTGGATTGATGTGCCCCAAAAGTGTGGATTTTGACGACGATGTTGACGAACCGGACGAAAGTTTCACTGCTAGGCATCTAGTCCTGTCAGCTGCAGTGAAACTTTCGTCTGGCTCAACAACAACGCGTTTAAGACCCGTATTTTGGGGCGCATCAATTCACTAAAATTTTTGCACAACAAAAAACGTATAATTACCCTATGAATTCCGATGAAAACGCCGGAAATCACCTGTAATGTTGTCATTTGACGACCACTTTGAATTCACTTTTTGGAGCACTTCCGGGAGTTTCCGCTGAACTCACCGGCCCAAGGATTCGTCCCAGGGTAGTGCTGCACCATTCACACTAGCCAAATTACCGGAAAATTAACGAAAAATACGAAATTTTTCGTGTCGCACTTTCATAACCACACTCATGTCTCGCGCACTTTCGAGCATTTCATTTTGGTCGGAAGTTCGCGGCACCTTGCGTTTTTTTTTCACTTCCAAATATCAGTGACAAGCACTACTTTCAACTGCACTTAAAATCGCGACACTAAAATCACTTTTACGCACGAAAATCGCCAAATTTCAAGAGGTCGACTGCACGCGTTCTTCACTTTGTTTACATATGGTTCACTGCTTGTCATGACGTCATTGCTTTGACACTCCGGCCTGGGAGTTAAGATGGCGGTGATAGGTCGCTGTTTAGCTCGTTCTCCAGATGACACGGCCTGACGTTCACGTCATTATGCTACCTTAGGCTCCGTCCCCACGGGCATCTTCGGATGCTCACCAAACCGTCCATAGCAAAAAAGCCAAACGATTTCCTTAAAAAAGGAAAAAAGTTGTTGGAGTGGCAAACAATTAGATGGTGGTTTTGGCTCAATTTGTGATAATATGGCTGTGTTTTGGTGTGAATTCCCTAGAAATGCGAAATCAGGCGTTTTCTGAGGTGGTAAAGTGGTAATTCACAATTGTGGGTATTCTTTCCAAGTCAAACTTTGTCAAAGTGTACTTTGTACATGTCAACCGGGCTTTAGTTCCTTTTTGAATAATGAAAGACATTTCTTATAGGAACTCCAATCAGATTCCAGCTTCGACGACGTTGCCTTCTGGCTACGTTTCTACGAGCGGATCAGGATTTGAAATTTCGCTATATCTCTTCCAAATGATTTCCCCTCCGGTATAACTTGTACGGACAACTGTCAACATTAGGATTTGAAAATGGTCCCCTCCGGATCTGAAAAGTATTCTGGTCCGGAGAGAAACATTTCCAGATCCGAAAATTGACAGTTGTCTGAACAAATTTTATCGGAGGGGAAAGCATGGAGGAGGAATTTGAAATCCTGATCCGCTCGTAGAAACGCAGCCATTAAAAGACGTCTTGCAAGTCACTCGGAGTTCGGAGATCCAAGCAAGCATTCCACCAACTGGTTTTACGTTAGGGGGATTCATGCTGACGTCGTATTTGTCGTAAAGCTGTAAACTTCTGTAATTTTTCTATGGGGATGACAGAAGTTTACGACGAATACAACGTTTGCGATATTTACGACAGAGAGCGCGGGTCCCCTTTAGTTTTTTTTTGTCTACTAACGGGACATGATTTGTATGCAGCTTTCTTTAGTGCGCTCGTTAGTGTTCGGGGCGACCGGTAGCGGAGTGTGTTGAGGCATCAGCCTCATGTTTGAACTACCCGCGTTTTGGGTTCGAATCCCGTCCACGACGACGTTTGTGGCCATGGATGTGCAGGAGGTGCATGCTGGCAACTGTATTCTCCGAAAAAAGTGTATGCCAACGAAACGTCAACTGGACCACATGGAACAGTTGACGCGCTATGCCCCACAAGGGGTTAGGGCAATTGAGTATGTCATCCAGCCGTAGCTCATTTCGTGGTTGGACTGGAGAAGGTAAGCTTTCCAAAAGAATCTCTCTAGTACTAGGCTTAGAAGCAAAAGTTTCACATTTGTGCCGAGAGCAATCCACTGAAGTCAGTGTTGAACGAAATTTAGTCGACGATAAAGTTTTTTGTTGAGGAGCAGACACGATAAATAAAATACCCTGAGCGGACAAGACCGATGGAGCAATACCGCCGATGAAAAAAGCATTCCATCAAAGAACGAGCTGATCTCACAGTCTGTGCCACAAGCGAAGTACTGGGGACTCGAAGGCAGTTGCCTGGAAGATTAGAAACTGAAATCAAACCAAATCCAACCAAAATAAACACATAAATGACAACTAAAAAGAAGCACCGTGTCTAATAAGGATCCCCGTTGTGATCGACCGCATAGTGCCTTCGCAAGTTTCCGTTCTGTTTGAACGACCTGTCGCAAACCTGACACTGATACGGCGCCGTACCCTCGTGCGTGCGCAGATGCGTGATCAGGATCCCCGACTGCCGGAATCGTTGCTTACAGTATTTACACTCGTAGGGCTTCTCGCCCGAATGTACACGCTGATGCGTCCTCAACGTCGTCTTCTGGGCGAAAGTCTTATCACAGCTCTCACACTTGAAGGGCCGCTCGCCGGTATGCGTTCGCACATGGGTCTTCAAGTTATCGCTGCGAATGAAGGTGGCGTCGCAAAAGGGGCACTTGTACGGCCGCTCGCCCGTATGGGTCCTGTAGTGCGTTACGAGTCGCTTCTTCTCCGAGTAGGCGCGCTGGCAGATGTCACAAATGTGCGGCTTCTCGCCCGTGTGCGTGCGCATGTGTGCCTTCAGGCAGCCCGACTGCTTCGTCGAAAAGCCGCACGTTTGGCACTTGTACGGCTTCTCGCCCGTGTGCACGCGCGCGTGCAGTGTCAGTGCCGTGGATGTGCGAAACGCTTTGTCGCACTCGTCGCACGTGTACGGTCGCTCGCCCGTGTGCGTACGCAAATGAGCTCGCAAATTCTTCGATGACGAGTAGAAGTGCTTGCACTGCGGACACTGGAACGTCTTGTCGAAATGAATGCGCCGATGGGCCGACATTTGGCCGGACTCGCGGAATTTCAGGTGGCACACGTCACACTCGTACGGCTTGTCGCCGCTGTGGATCCGCTTGTGCGAGACCAGCGAGCTGGAATGTGCAAAAGTGGCTTGGCAAATATCACAGGTGAACGGACGCTCGCGGGTGTGCGTTCGCATGTGCACGAGGAGCGTGTCACGTCGCAAGAACGTCTTGTGACACACCGAGCAGTTGCGGTCCTTGTAGACGGGGTTCTCGTGGATTCGCATGTGATTCCGGATGGCGGTTTGCGTCTGGAAGACACTGTCCGGACACAGCTTGCAAACGTAGCTCGCGTCCCCGGCCAGACTCACCTTGATCTTGACGTAGTCGCGAAAGAGCTCGTCCTTGGTGAATCCCGTGTACTCCGATCGGATCCCATACTTGCGCCGCTTGGACTTGGTCATGGATTTGTTGCTCGCGGGCTCGTCCTTTACGTGTCGCTGCACGTGTAGCGACAGATCCGCAATGCTGAGAAACCGCTCCTCGCACACGATGCAACTGTGCCACTCCAAATCATCCCTTGCGGGCATTTCGTCCGAATTCTTGTCCCGCAAGTACGCGAGCAATTTGTCATTTTCTTCGTCGTCCTCGATGATGAATTCGGGCTCCTTTTTGATTTGATCCTCGGTCAGGATGAAGGTCGATTCATTGCTCTCGTCGCCGGCCGATAGGCTGCAGCTATCGGCTGTAAAATCCGCCAGCAGGATGCTTTTCATTTCGAGCATTTTGCCAGCCATGGCACGACGCGCACGGTGAGGAAAATCGATTTTTCACCGGGGCGCAGAGTCAGGACGAAATTGACGTTATCGCGCGGAACGGAGCGATAAATTCAAGTGGAATACATTTCCGGAAGCTATAGCGATATATCGGACGTATATTATACAACCGTCGCGGACATTTTCAGTTAACTTTACGACAAAATTCGCACACGACACCCGAGAAACCAGTCAGCCACCCAGTACACCGCACAACACCGACGTTTGTTTTGACTTTTCTGATTTGTCAAAGTCGAATCCAATTGGATTCCAATTGCGCATGTCCTCGGTTTCGGATTGAACTGGAATTGTGAGAGGCGCCAAAAAGTGGAAAAAATGTTTGAATAGACGGGTTTGATTCCATTGACATTTTTCTTCTTTACTCGTCAAATGCTTTATAAAGTTGGCACAAAAAAAGCAGTGCAAGGTACATAAGTGGAATGGAGAAGTGAGGACAGGGTAACACAAAAAAGTCGAATGTTTTGGTTGATTGATTTCTTTTTTTATTTCACGGACGATTAGGGATGGGTTTGGCTTTGTCACCTTCATTCATAGAGTTATGCAATTCAGAAGGTCTTATCACCATCAGGGATTGGGGAGGTGGAGACAAATACACACAAATCAAAAGGGCGAATTAAGTTTGAACATTCACGGACGGACCAAATCAAAATTGTCCCTGGTCGTAGCCAGAATTTACATGTCAAATTCCTTGTGCGACCCTGGAAATTTTGACTTCGACCAGGGACAATTTGGCTTGGCTTTTGGACGTCTGTGAATGTCCAGCATTCAATTACAAGTCATTTGTTTCTATTTTTAACCGTACAGCAAGTCTAAACTTCAGATAGGGGTGATCTGAGAAGCAGTGCTCAGAGGACACTCCTCCATTCTTTTCTGTGTAACAAAGGTGGGCTCCCTACCCACATTGCAAATTAGTAAGTCGTTACCTATCAAGTACTCAAATAAAGATTCGCGCCCATTAGTATCAGAGCTTCCCCAGATGGTGTGATGGGCATTAGAATTACAGCCAATGATGAGTCCACCCCTTGATGTTCCGGCCGCCGTGATTGCCGCTCTGACAGTAGATGAGGGTATTATATAGTTGTTATCATATGGTAGATACGACGAAATTATCCACCGAGGCGTTATCACTGTACGCTAATGGCTCGTTTACATTTGCCTGTGCACCGGCATGCCTGTAGACTTGTCGACAAGTGCCTTGCGTGTAGCTGCTTGCATGACGTGTGTCAGTAGGTGTTTACACACACAATTCGAGTTGCAAGTTGGCTGGGATTTTTTCTTGAGCGTCAATTTGATTATCACGTATTTACCATTGCGATATTCAGTTGCAGGCGACATTGATCTTTGATCGTTTTTTGGCGTACCAATGACAGCAAACATATGTCCACAAGTCTACTGGAATGCCTGTAGGAAATCAATTGGCCCGGGAGGCCAGCTACTTGCAAGGCGCCGTGCGGGTTTGCTGGCCTGGCAGTTCACAGGCACGGGTGTTTACACATATGCAAGTGACAGCTTGCAAGTTACTTGCAAGGCACTTGCAATGCCTGTAAAATGTACGTACTTGCACGGTCTACTGGCAAGTGTAAACGCTACTTAATAATAGGAAATGTTTTCCTCACAAAAATGCAGGCACGAGGTCTACGTTCGCCTTTAACATAGAAGACATTATAATTCGTACATTTTAGCCCTCTGACCAGGTACAACACAACCCAGGGTACCTGAATCAGTACAATATCCTCCCCATTGCCAAGCGGAGAAGGTTGCTTTGGAATGGTGGAGATTAATCTGGATGAAACTGATCATTATTACGGTGTCCTTGCTTCAACCGTAGTAATATCAGTCTCACCGTCACTTACGGAAGAGTCCTCTAAAGTAGCCAAATCTGAGCCCAGTGACACACCATCATCATTCGTGTCCCCATCAACAGCTCTGCTAATTCCATTGGTGCCATTGGTTCCACAACGGCCTTTTGACTTTTTTTAAGCTGCGCGCAAGTTGGCACATGTTCGCGTGTCGCGTTCACGTGTTTTATGTCAAACGGCTTGAGTCTATGGTTTGCAACCAAAGATGCGAATCTGTCAATTTGATAGATGCTCGGCTGTTGTCGTATCACCAAATTGGATTCATTATTGTGTATTAACGCCAATAATTTAGTATGAAATATGTGCTTATGCACATCCTACTACTCCCCAGTCGTTTGTTTTGCCTCTCAATTCTTATCTAATTATCCATTTTAAAGCACAATAATGAACTCAATTTGTTGATACGACTATAGCCGAGCACTTGTCATATTGACAGATTCGCGCCTTTGGTTGGAAACCATAGACTCAAACCATAAAACACGTGAACGCGACACGCGAACGTGAGCCAACTTGCGCGCAGCCTTAATGGCTGCGTTCCTGCGAGCGGATCAGGGCTTGACAATTCTTAAATTCTCCTCCGTTTGCTTTCCCCTCCGGTAAATTTAGTACAGACAACTGTCGCTTTTGGATCTGACAATTTCCCCTCTGGATCTGAATATTTTTCCGGTCAATTTCTAAAATCTGCAATTTTGACAGTTCTCAGATGTCACCGGCGCCTCTGTCACCAAAGCAACATAGCCAGTCATCCGTTGGTCAGCGTGCAGGACGTGTTGCGAAGTGTTTATTGGTAGTTTGCTGCGCCTTTAGCCTACAAACCTGCTCCTTGAATAGGAAGTCGTCGTATCGGGGAACTGTTTGTTCGAAATAATTTGCATTTCTAGGTCGGTTTTCGCGCTCAATCCCGTCCAACAAACTCCAATCGTTTGTCATGTTGTTATCCATGACAACGCGCACTATATTTAGTATGCTTTGCACACTATTTACAATTTGGATATCACCGAAATCATTCAATAACTCCGCAATAATTAAATTTTCCATTTTGAAACTAAAAACTTGACAAATCTTTTTTGACAAGACGGCCGTGTATGCCGTCTGTGGGAATATTTCTCAGATCCAAAAATTGACAGTTGTCTGTACTAAATTTACTGGAGGGGGAAGCACATAGAGGAGAAAACAGAAAAGTCAAATCCATATCAGAAGGCTTCCAGGACCGCGCCCAATGTCGCTCTGATAGTCAGTTTTATGTCGACGAAACCAAACCTAAAAACACCATCCGTCGCTGCAAGAGGAGGCAGAGAGTCCGTATTGATCACCATGACGGCACACCGGGACTTTTCAACCGGCTCTTCCAACTTGACAACCCTCCAATCGTGAGTCGGAATGTCGCATTATGGTCAATACTTCACCCGCGTCGTCAACAAAGCTCGGCAACCAGGTCCGAGCTCTCGGGCGAGACGGGATATCGAGCTTCGCGCCTGGCCATACTTCTCCAGCTCTGCTGATGGCAGACCTGAACAAACTCGCCGAGCGCTCATCAGCAAAGCGTTTTTCAGGCAACCCCGCGATAAAATTAAGCGCCCACTCAAGTGATCCCGAAGCAAGCGTCCTGCGATCTCCTCGAATATCCGTAGAATCGTGAATTCTATAAGCATTGCACCTCTCCCTAAACCGTGCTTTAGACGGGAGCACGTTGTTCCTCCCATCGCGGTTTACGTACAGCACACTCCCACTGGGGCCAGGTTTCACCACAGCGTCAGCTGCGACCTGCGAGTATGACATTAGATGAGCTGGGGCCAGGCTTACCCAAAGGCACAGCACTACAAGGAGCATTTGTCAAAACAAGTGCCGGACACACTCCTAGCGGAGCCAGGTTTAACCAGAAGCTTAGCACCACATCGCTCACTCTTAGAAAGAGGTACACAACCGCTGTCGCCGGGACAATCCAAAGCCTCTGCTACCTGTGCAGCGTGCGAGCTGATGCCGGATCAAACTACAAGCGACCTGACCGACCGGGTACATGCATCGTCCGAGATGAAGTGCTAGGGGGCACATTCGAGCCCCTCGATGGAGCGGGCACAACCGTCAGTCTAGATGAACCGAGCATATTGGAACGCCCCGATGTTCCGAGCACGTTCGGCTTCGACATAGAATTACGCGTCGATTGGATCACCCGAGCACGATTATTTCTGGGCATACCGCACTTCCCAGGCGGGGCCCTCGAAAAACCCATTAGCGCTTTGAACCATGTTCAGCTGTAAGCCCACGATTTACTGCGTCCAGATAGGCACCCCCACAATTCATGCGAGTACTACACTAAAATCAAAAACAGTAGCCGCACGGGAAAAGTTTCTCGGCCAAGTACACCGATGAAGATGATTTCTAACTTCTAATTCCGTTTGTCAGAAAATTTCAATATAACTTGCCTTAAAAAGGCTAATCAGCGGAGTGATGGTAGTTTCAAGACAGTTCTGCCAAAGGGAAGATACCCTGCGCTCCAGAAGGTCTACAGCCCATTTCACTTTGTCTTTTCTGAAGATCATCTCTGACTGCCTTAATAGTTGATCATCCAAGGCCCGATGGTTATCAGGTGTGAGATCCGAAGATTGCCCTAAGAGGACCGACCCCGGAAAATGAGTGTAAAGTAGTAGGGCAAGAATTTCCTCTGGGCCTTCAGTGTCGGATCCACCTGATCTTTCTAGGAGGCCAACACCATTAGCGGAGTCCTTGGACAGAGCTTTGTGAAGGCGTGCCGCTTTCGGAAGGGATTAAATGCCGTAGCAATGCTTCTTGTTGTTGTTGTATTAATAATAGCGACGCGTTGATATCCGATGAATGTGTGTGTCATAAAGCTTGGTTGTCCATGTTTTCTTCAATGTCCAGGTGTAGAAACGCAGCTGCTTCAATAGGATTATACCATAGCGCAGTAGGTGTTAGGCGCGTCGGAGCTGCAGGACAGTTAAATATGTGCTCAACATCATGTGGAGTGAGGCCACAGGCTGGACAGGAGTTCTGTATTTCGTTATCAATGCGGGATAGGTACGAGTTCAGACGTGAGCACCAGCTAGAACGAAGTTGTGCGAGTGTAGTCCTGGTTGCTCTAGGAAGTCGAAGTTCGTCTGAAGATATAGCAGGTGGTTGCGCATTTAGTACCCTGTTTGGTGTCATGTCCGCGATTGAGGATAGCACTTCTTCACTATGCAGTGTTGTGATGGCCGAACTGTAGCTGGTGTTATCGAAGGGGACTCTTTTAAACCTTTGGATCTCCCGCTCGCGATCCCTCATATTACGTCTGACATGACGTGGCGGAGGGCTTCTGTCCATAAGGTTAGAGTTAGGATGGTCACTCCGATAACAGCCAACCAGATACTGCTTCGTTAGAAGTGTGTTGTGGCTTCTTAGGGGCATCATTTTGGTTTCCTGGTGAAGGTGGTTCTGCGACGACATCCAGTAGGCAGCCTGTGACAGTTCTGAGAGCTGCATTTTGGCAGGTCTGGACGTTCCTCCATTGAGTGTCAGATAAGTTTTCCGACCAGATGGGAGCCGCATAATTGGCCACAGATCTCCCGATAGACTTGTAAGTCGTTAGTAGGGTCTCCTTGTCTTTCCCCCAGGAACTGCCAGCAAGAGCTTTGAGTACTTTGTTCCTGCCTCTTATCTTGTCACAAATGGTTGACGCATGGGCTGAGAAGGTAACCATGCTGTCAAGGGTGACACCGAGGATTTTAGGGTGGTTAATGGTGGGGATAGTTTGACCGTCTACTACAATATCCAGTTGTTGTCTCACTTCTTTGGTCCATGTGGTAAACAGAGTAGCGGTAGACTTCGGCGCAGACAGAGTGAGATTTTTGTTGACGAAGAAGGTGTGAAGTTCGTCAAGATACCCATTTATCTGTTCGCACATTTGAGTGATATCGTTGCCGGTTGCTAGAATCGTGCAGTCATCGCCATAACTGACAATTTTGAGTCCGTCAGGTGGCGTAGGGAGTCCTGACATGTAAAGGTTAAACAGGTTGGGAGATAAGACTCCTCCTTGGGGAACACCCTGTTTAATTCGTCTTAGTTTAGATTTCCCGGATCTAAATTCTGTGTAGGACTGTCTGCCGGCAAGATAGTTGGCGATCCACTTTACAATGGTCCAAGGGCTTTGGAACTCTTCGCTCTTTTTATTGCTGCTTCAACTTCCTGAGATGTAAATTGAAGTTGCTGGTCAGCTGGGCGCTTACGAATGCTCCTAGTAATAATGCGCTTAAGTCTATCAGGAGGTAGATGTTCGATAAACTGTTTGTTAAAGTGGTTGGCGCATTTTGTTGGGTCGTTAACCGTAATGTTGCCAAATTGGATAGCAACATGCCCTTTGTGTTTGGTTGGGTTTGTAAGGGCCCTAACCGTTGACCAGAGCTTATTGACACCCGTTGTCAAGTTGCAATTGTCGAGGTGGGAGTTCCATTTCCTTCTCCTGTGATCTGCTACCTGTTTAAAGATATCAAGGTTTAGTTCCTTGATCCTTGGATCGTCCGGGTTAATGCTGCGTATGCGGTCTCTATCATCTGCCAATCTAGCTGCTGAAGTCGGGAAATTTGGTCGAATTTTGGGTATCCGACCTGCTGGGATGAACTTCATAATCGCTTCCTGAAGTATGTGCCTTACATTTCGTTCAGCCGTGCGCACGTCAGTTGGAGTTGGTAAGGCAGCGAAGGCTGTGTTGGTGTAGGACTTGAAGCCATCCCAATCCGCTTTATTGTGGTTGATGAACGTGCGATGATCAGCAACCTGAGTACTTGATGGTTTGTCCAATTTTATTAGGATTGGCAGATGATCCGAGGATAGCGTCAGGACTGGTTCCCATTGAGCATCATTAATAAGTCCAGCGCTAGCAACTGAGATATCGGGTGAGCTGGAACATGTGCCAGCAATACGAATAGGAGTATCGTCGTTGAGTGGACAGAAGTCTAAAGCGTCAAGTTGTTCGGCTATGGCAACCCCTCTGGCATCGTTGTCGAGGTTAGAGTGCCGTAGTTCGTGATGGGCGTTGAAGTCACCAAGTAGGAGACGATGTTGGCCAGCTAGCAGTGGTGTGATATTGGCATTGTATCCCGAGGGACAACTGGATGGTGGGATGTAAACGTTGTAGATTTCAATATCGATGTTACCCGACTGAATGGCAATGGCCTGTACCTCCAAGATGTTGTCGATGACTGTGACGTCGATTTCACGATATGGTACTGATTGATGGATCAGAAATGCTATTCCACCTCCAGCATTTGATACTCTATCCTTCCTGATGACGTTGTAATTGCCATAGGAGTTGAGGGACGAATTGGTGTTAAGCTTTGTCTCCTGTATAGCTCCAATCATGACGCGGTGCGATTAGACGAGTCATTGAGCAGAGCTTTGTGAAGGCGTGCCGCTTCCGAAAGGGATTAAATGCCTTAGGAATGCCTCTTCCAGCAAAACAAACAAAATAAGATATTGATATCTCTTCTAAAAGTTTAATCATTTTTTAAATTTCAGTTAGCCCCCGTATTCAGTGCAAAGCACTGTGAATGGCAATTTGTTTTTATTAATCTTAAATGGAACTGTTTGAAAGGAAGCACATACCCATTAGGAGGTGGATGCTAGCAACTGCACAAACGTCAACAAGACATAGTAATGCAAAAGATATTGACGCGCTAATGACCCTGAAGGGGCCAAGGCAACAAACAACAATATACCTATTATGCCTTTGATATTGGCCCATATAACCATAAAAGCTCATGTTTATCATCAATTGCACAAAATGCAATCAGCGAAACCCACGCCAAAATCTCAAATTTTGGCTATAATTTCCTTATTTCTATTTATTTGATTTCATCTTTTGACCAAAATATCAGAAATTGCTGTCCGTTGTTTCCAATGTGAATCAGACATCCAAGGGCCGCTTCGGCGCCAATTAACCGGTCGAAGGTTTTTCGCAATAAATGTCCATAAAATTTAATTCTTTTGCAGATTTCCACCTAAAATGGGAAAATTCATAAACAACAAAATACATCCATACGATCAAGATGCGATTATAAATGAATCGACCCAAACTGATCTGAGTTTAGTACTCATTCAGTTTTGAAATCGAAAGAAATTCATCGAATCGTCAACGTCTTGCGAATCTCCTTAAAATGGGACTCTCTGTCTACACATTTCTATCGCTCGGCATATTTTATTGGATCGGTGTAAATTGTGCCAGTCACGACATCCAAAAGGATGGTGAAAAGGAACTTGTTTTGGTGGAAGTGTCGAAACATGGTCACGAGAATACCGGTGGTCGAGAGATTCGTCAGTATGGAGGCTACTATCCTGGAGGATTTGGATACAGACCCGGCAGTGCAGGCAGCTATTATCCAGTGAGACCAACTAGCTATTATCCAGTTCGGCCAGGATTTAGTGGCGGCTACCCATCATCGTCCGGATTCGGAGGTTATCGTCCCGGTGGAGGATACTATCCTGGTTATCAAACAGGCGGCAACTTTGGACCCGGTGGTGGATTTGGCGGTAATTACAGACCTGGCGGTGGATTTGGCGGTTATCACGGACCAAGTGGTGGATTCGGCGGCAATTATGGACCTGGTAATGGATTTAGTGGAAATCATGGATTCGGTGGCAATCAAGGATTCGGCGGTAATTATGGTCCTGGCAATGGTTTCGGCGGAAACCATGGCGCTGGTAGTGGATTTGGTGGAAATTACGGACCCGCTAGTGGATTCGGTGGAAATTTTGGACAAACAGGCGCAAATTATGGTCCTGGTGGTAATGGTGGAAATTATGGACCCGCTAGTGGCCTCGGTGGAAATGTCGGACAAACTGGGGCAGGCGCGAACTTTGGTTCTAGTGGTAGTGGACAAAGCGGAAACAATGAAATCATTCCCGAAAATAGTGGTGGTACAAATGGCATTAATAATCAAGGAAACGGTGGCCTTTTAGGCAATTTGCTGGGAAACAATGGCGCTAATGGTGGAAATGGCGCTAATGTGGACGGTGGCGGTGATGCTAACTTCTTCAACGGTCTGGGAACAGCACTTGCGAATGGATTGACCAGCTTTTTGGGTGGCAGCAGCCGACCTTCTGGAGGATTGTTCGGCTGAGGTGGATTCAATGAAACTGATTAGCTGAGGATAAAAATTAAGAAATTTGTGAATATGTTAAAATTTATGAATAATTATTGTAAATACGAATAAAAACTAACTGAGTTGTTTGACATGTGCCCAAAGTCACTTGGCGGGATCGCTAAAAATAACATCCTCTTTCTGTAAGACGAGAAGGCTAGGACGGCTAGAATCTTCTCTTCAAGTACGAAAATGTGACCAAAGATTCATTTTTGTGAAAAGTTGTGCAACTGAATGATGGGCATCCGAAAGTACCACTGAGCCACAAGGTGCCCGGTTGACCAAGAAGGCCCCGCAGGCTTTTCAACGAGCTGTTCAAAGGAATTGTGCTTGATTTAGCTCGGTCAATTGCTTATATCTAACGACCATGGAACGGATTACATTCAAAATAGACAACGACACAACAGTGGAACTGGTTTCGTGAATCGGCTAAATGAATCTTAGATCGTTTTGCAGCCATCTTTTCAGTCGCCAAGTCTTTGGCGCTATTTCATCTCAATCGTTCATTTATTCTCAGTATCTTCACCTCATGCAGGGCAAAATATGTGAATACTCGTCGACTTTAGATATTCCCACCAACCTGACTACATAAATAAGCTTTAGGCCAGGTTCGATGATGATGAACTCCTACACACATCTTTCGAATACTTTTCTCAAACCGGTTACAAAAGTTCAGACAAAATTTCTTACCAATTCTTTCAATTCTCCGCTTCTTGTCCGATTCGAGTTTGAAAGATGTACACATGTGTGGTCGCGAGGTCGCAGCACATAATTCAGTCAATATATCCAAATTTTTGCTCGAAATACGAAAAATTCACACAAGGCGGATGGTTTAATCTGAAGTGGTCGGAGAGTCGAAAATCAAGTTTGCGTCAAAAAGTATTGAGCGTTTGTTTTTATCGGAGATAGGGATCTCGATTATCATAGCAAAGCTGAACGTCGAGAACTTCAGCAGAGTAGCAGTAGAGGGTGAAATAATGAAATTTTGTACCTCCTTTGTTGTTCGAGCTGTGGAAGGTAGCACACCCTAAGGCTTTGCTTGTGTTTATCCCGAAAACGGGAAGAGGCTCACATGCGCGACCGAACGATCTTAGACCCATTAGCCTATCATCATCTTCGCTGAAGGTACTGGGGAGATGGAGTGACACCCTGTAACGGACGGGTTGGTGGGCATCCGAAGATGTCCGTGGGGACCGAGCCTAAGGTAGCATAGTGACCGTGAAAGTCGTGCCGCGCCATCTGGCGAAGAAAAAGGCACCTGAACGAGCTAAGCAGTGGCCTATGCTTGCTGTAGCTTAGTTTCGGAGGTGGGGTTTTCGCCACTTGCCGCTCGTTGCCCCTGTCCTTTACGTATTACAAAAATGGGGCAATAAGGATGTAATGGTTGGCAGACGGTGTATATACCCACGCACTCGCGTGGGGGTCCCAGTGTAATGGGACTCTCGGCCTCTGGTTTCGTACCACCGACAGATCACTACCCATCAGGTGCTGCTCTTGATCTATCGGTGCAAGCACCACGACCATCATATGGTTCATTACAACCCACCTACGTAGCACTATTCTAACATATTTGTTGGCTACCTCCCGGAATGCCTACTAGAAGGGAAGATCTGTAGCGACCAGCTGGTACCTTCTGCTATTCACCGTCTTGGCGTTGACATCGCTAACTAGCTTTCATCCGAATTTCACCATCGATTTAAATTGAACAGTCAGTCGAGGCCCGCGTCTCATACAGACAATATTTAGCTTAACATGTAAAATAAATAGCGCATTTAAGTTTTAAGTTGCGAAATCGTTTCACTTCCTACAGATCTGTGGAAACGGCACCACCTCTCTGCACCTCTTTGGTAGGTTACATCGAAAAGTCTCTTGGATACATGGACTACAAGTTGGTCGCTTTCCTTTATATCGAGGGCGCTTTCAATAATACGCGGATGCACTCTCAATTTTGAGCTTATACGACTCATTCTGCAAGCTTATTAACATGCTGCTCACTCTCCTCATATTTGGAATATGGCGGCCAACAGATTGCTTCCGAACCTGGAAAGTTAGGATGTTAAGTCACCGCATACGCGGATCGCATTGATATTGTCATCTCGGGCAAGGTCCCCTGTGTCCTTAGTGATTTAATGCAGAAAGATATCTTGAAAACGGTGAGCACAGGAGGCCGGTGTTCGGGGCCGTACCGGTTTTTGGCCTGTTTTCCTGGAAGCCCATAAAATAAACCGTTATTTCTCAGGGACCTCTAGCGGCAAGGTTAGAAAGGTAGCAGCTATCACGCATAAAAATCCCCGTCCATATATCTTTAAAACTGCGGGCACAGGACCCCGATGTTCGGGGCTGTATCCGTTTCTGGCCTGTTTTCCTGAAGGCCCATGGAATAAATCGTTATTTCTCACCAAGATTAGGGTGCCGTTAGAAAGGTCGCATGAGCAGTTATCACGCGCAAGAAACCCCGTCCATATATCTTTAAAACTGCAGGCACAGGAGCTCCATGTTCGAGGCCGTACCGGTTTTTGGGCTGTTTTCCTGGAAGCCCGTAGAATAAACCGTTATTTCTCTGGAAGTACGGCCTCTAGCGGCAAGATTAGTGTACCGTTAGAAAGCTAATATCCGCAGCTATCACCCGCAAAAACCCATCCAGATACCTTTAAAACTGTGGGCACAGGACATCGATGTTCGTAGCCGTACCTGTTTTTAGCCTGTTTTCCTGGAAGCCCACGGAATAAACCATTATTTCTGATGAAGTACGGCATCCAGCGGTAAGGTCAGAGTACCGTTAGAAAGGTAGCATCTGCAGTTATCACGCGCAGAAAACCCCGTCCAGATATCCTAAGAACTGTGGGCACATGAGCCCGGTGTTCGAGGCCATACCGGTTTTTGGGCCGTTTCCTGGAAGTCCCCAGAATAAACTGTTATTTCTCTGGAAGTACCCGACGTTTGGGTCCGTACCGGTTTTTGGCCTGTTTCCTATATGTCTTAGGCAGTACGGCCTCTAGCGTCAAATTTGGGACCATCAGAAAGGTGGCTCCCACAGCTATCACGCGCAGAAAAAACCGTCCAGATATCTTTAAAACTGTGGGCACTTGACCGGTTTTTGGCCTGTTTTCCCTATGTTTTGGTGAATTGAGCCAGTGAGGTTGGGGTGAATGTAAATCCGACTCAAGCAGAACTTTTTATTACGAGATACAAGGTATCTTCGTACCGCCACTTTTGACGGAGGGTACATGGCTCGTGCTCGCCGACAAATCGAGATTCCTGGGGCTCATCCTGGATAAGAAGTTATGCTGGAAGCCTAGCCTAGGAACGCGTAACGTTGCCTTGTACTCGTGCAAGCGGGCTATAGATCGTGGAAGAGGGCTATAGACAGGAATTGGGGCTTACGGCCGAAAGTTATTTTTTGGCTCTATACATCAGTCTTGCGTCCGTTACTCATGTATAATGTCATTGGTCTAGTGGTCGGCACTAAACATCGCGTCTCATATAACCTTTTTGGAGAAGGTTCAAATTCTAGCACATGTTTCCATCACGGGAGTTTTTAGAACTACTCCCACCGCTGCCCTTGAAACTTGAAAATTTTTGCCGAGCAGGTGGCCATGGCTGGTGTGGCCATCCGCCTTCGTGAAACGGGTTAGTGGACTACTATCAACACAGGACATTCGGCTGTACTGAACAGCTTTGATTTTCCTAAAGTCTTGGATTACACCTCCTTTAAATACTGATTTGAAAAGAGCTTCAATAGTTTGATCCCGTTGCTGGAGGAGTGGGGAGAAAATGCGAATTTGGAGTTGGGTGACATATCCAACTTTACTGATGGATTTAAGACGGATGAACGTGTACTCGGAGATGGTGGGTATTAGCCTGTCTTTCTGTCCCCAGATTACTGTTGTGTTTTTCTGGCAGATGTCACGGCGACTTATGAAGCCCTGTTGTGGCTGGGGCGTAATGTCTTGACTGCTAGAGATTTTGTAATACTGATAGTCAATCGATGATTAAATCGCTTGATGGCGCTACGGCGGCCAATTCGAAGTCAGTAGGGGACTGCCGTAACTCATTCCGGGAGATGGTTAGATTTTTTAATATTATCCTGTGCTGGATTCCTGGTCATAGCGGCTTTGTCGGATACAGCAGGGCGGATGGGTTGGCTTGTGAGGGCATAGCCATTATGGTCGGCGAAAGTTTCCGTGACATAAGGATGCCTCTGGCGGCTTGTAAATTGGCCTTAGAGGCTGCTGAGATTGACAGAGAAAACACTAGATGGAGTATTGGTAGCACATCAGATGTAACCAGGCAAATGTGACCTACACTGAACCCTTCCTACTCTCCAGAGTTGCTGCTCTGGGATAGAAGGCACATTAAAAATATTGTGGGGGTTATTACTAGTCAATGCTTTATTGGAGTGCTTGTCAGGAGATTTCGAGTCCATTACAATGTTAATTACAGAAATTCTTTTTATTTTCTCTGTGCCTATCTTGCCTGGGCTGGTGGTAGGAAAGCCACCCTTGGGTTCTACTACTTCACCAATTTGGATCACCTGAAAGAGATGAGTGTAGGTCAGCGACATCGTTTCATTGTCAGCTCCGGCTGGTTTGCGGAGTAGGTTTTGATCGGTGGATGATTAGTTCATGGTGGTATCTCAACGTACCTATACTATGGTGATCTAAATGTGCTCTAGATGTCACAGCAGCCCCTTCAACATAACCTTACCTATGTGTAGTGGCCGGAGAGTAAAAAATAGAAACAAGTTCACGTCAGGAAATATTGATCAAAAGGTTATGAAGGTGTACATCGAAGACAGACACACATGCCTTGTGGGCTGTCATATCAAAGGGGACGTCAAGTACAATACATTCCATTTCTGGTACTTTTTCTAATTGAAAGTAACCACACGTGAGTAGTGAGTGAAATATTTGTAATTTCGTAAATTTTCATATCTGTAGCCTCAGGAATATTGGAAAACATAGGCGCTAACCAGAAAATTTCACTAATTTCACTCCCTGCTCCACTGTAGTTAGTTCGAATTAGAAAAAAAAATACCTGAAATGAGATGTACTCGACGTCCTCTTTGGTATGAGACTCGATATGAGCATCCCCATGAACAAATTGAAACCCTTTTTCATCCTTTTTGGGATTCATCCTCCCAAAATTTTCGACACGCAAATTTGACTATTCGACAACTACGAATCATCAAAACTTCGGCCTTATACGAGAATTTCATTGCCGACAGAAGTATAGCAGCAGCAGCCGCAGCGGCATCAAATGTGTCTTGGGTAATGTTCTTTCTTACACCTATGGCACATGAGCAAAGTTTAAAAAAAAAATGGAACAAAACTGTTGCTCATGTGCGGTAGGTGGGATATTACTCAAGACACATTTGATGCCGCTGCTTCTGCCGGCAAGGGGAAATTTTTGTATTTAAAACATGAAGATTGGACTAACAGTGATGTATGCAGACGATCTATGCTCTGTAATAATGCAGAAACTCGACACCCGACTATTGGTATACAATCAAAAGTATCTTTTTCTTTTCTCGACTGCATAGGTGCAGTCGTTTGGTATAAACACAAGGGAATTTGGTTCATGGCTTGTGAAAAAAAAGACAAAAAGTGACGTTGCCATTAGGCATGAAATTCCATGTTAGATTTTTGTTTGGAATCCCTTCACTGTGAAATTTTGAGCCGTGCAGACGATGAAGACGTCGGACGGAGTCCGTTTCAAGATACAAGTTTTGCAGTCATCGGCCGATTTACCATCTTGCTTTTTGTGAGCATCACCAGCACCACCATGGCATTGCATGGTTAGAAGTTGTTAGTTGCAACCTCTGGTATCGTCCTCCTCCACCCTCGCAGTTTGCAATAAAACAAATGGAGAATCATATTTTCTAACGATGATGGTCGAAACCAGTTTTGTGAAACCATCTTCTTCTCAGTCGTGGCATTTATCTGAGTGCACTACTATAGTATCTGTGTTCGAGTCAAGATGAATTCTGAAAAAGAAGGAAATGTTGATACTATCGCACTATGGTGGCTGAAGAAAAAAAAGTGTACTGAAGAGCAATTTGCACTGAATTATATAATTTAAGAAAAAAAGACAAATTATGACTGGTCATACTTGTATCTTTTCAGACTTGGTACCTCACATGAACGCAAGTTCCATTCGGAGTTAGCATGTGCGTTATACAAGCCGCACAGATTCAAAGTCTTAAAGAAACACGTTTTCCTTTATTTAAAGATGTCAACCAACAAAGCAGAGATAAAAGAAATCGACAGTTCGATTTACCAATATGTAATGGATTTGGGATTTCACAGGCTTTAATTCAATAAAGGTCTTCCGTAAATACCATTTTGGATTATTGAGTATGCACTCACTTTTGATTCGATTTCGACTTTATCCGTTCTCGTACTTTCGGTTTATTTGACACTATGCTGTCTCTACTCAGTAGCAGTTATGCAATTTTTTATATTTGATAATTTGAGACGGACAGCACTTGATCATATTTCAATTTCGAAATGTCTGCTCTTATATCGCCAGAAGCGATAGTTTTATAACGTTTACATTAAACAATTTACTATACGAAATACTGTTGTTTGAAAATATTGAAGTTTGAAAAGACTCAAGCCCGTGCTTGAGTCTTTTCAAACTGACTCGCTTCCGTTTGTTATTTCTGAGATAGCGCTTTCCTAGTTTCAATCTTAGGGCCAATTTCTCAATGTCCGGTTAAAATGCCGTTCGAGTTGATATAGTAGCTCCCAAAGAGTAGCACTCTTCGTTTGCTATCACACCTCACTTTGCTTCCCGGCAAACATTTTGAGTGTTTGTCTCACACGATATTACCAAATTTGCGTCTATTGAAACAAGATCTAACGTGGCGGCCTACGTTGTCGCTGTAATCACCCCATTCGATATATGGGCGGACGAATCAAATGACAAGATAAATATGATGGCTTTGAACAGAAAAAAAGCCTCCTGTTTGGTTTCGGACCGTCAATATTTGCCATCAACCTGACTAGAGCCTAGCATTTACTGTTTCTCGCATACATACTTCATGTGATCTCCAAAGGTCAGCTTTGCATCGATCATCAGGCCAGATGGCTGGCTTGGAGACGATGATGCTGCATCCGACTTTCATCTTTAGAGACTTCTCTTTTCTGTGATTGCTTATTAGGACGGCTTCTGTTTCTGCTCCCCCAACTCCTTTCCAAGTTGTTATTGCCTGGCGTACACTCCGGCGTAATCCAGGTCTTTCGCAATTACT
The DNA here is from genome assembly GCA_964017055.1 of Chloromyia formosa. Classification (NCBI taxonomy): domain Eukaryota; kingdom Metazoa; phylum Arthropoda; class Insecta; order Diptera; family Stratiomyidae; genus Chloromyia; species Chloromyia formosa. The sequence goes on from OZ024817.1 coordinate 11,065,174, forward strand.
ACTATCCGTACCGCTATATTATCAGTGAAGGTGACTATAGCCACGTCTTCAGACGCGGGTAGATCCAAAATGACGTTGTACATGATGTGCACTGGATAAAGTAGGCTAGAATGACACTACCCTAGGTTCCTGGCTATGCTGGCACCAATGGCAATGAATAGGCGGATGAACTGGTCAGAATAGCTTCAACTACCCCCTCGCTAATCACATCCCTTTTGCAGGACATCAACCTGCATAATCAAGAACCTCATGAAAGATTGCGTTCCCAATAAAGTTGCTGCACATTTGGGACAGTGACTCAGGACTGAGGCAAGCTAAGCTTTCCATCTCAGGCTACTCACATAGCAGATTGACAGAACTGATAAGTACAATGTTAGAACCATCTGTGCTCTCCTGACTAGACATTCACGCCTGATAGATCACTTAAAAATCACGGGAATTGTATCGGAACTGTCGTTTCCGGGAAGAGGACAACGAGACGTCGATCCATGTTTTATGTGATTGCGACGCCTTGGACCGGCAACACAGAGAGTGCCTCGGAGTCGCCTATCCGGAGGCTGAGGATATCGCTTCAGTGACACCGAACCTAATGAACAAATTTATTAGCTCGATCGAACTCGATCGACATGTTTAGGCCTGCCAACAGACTCTGGGCTACAGCACGATGATCCATGCGGCCTCGGTGTTCTGTACCCTACGGAGTTTAATACCCACTTCAAAATTTACTCTACTATAATCTAATTATGTTTCACAGTAAAGACCAGATTAGAGAGAGTTTTTGTGGGACGCCTGATGGTACTATATGCATCGTACTTTTGAACACGATGTGAGAGATAGCTCTTGACCAAAGCAGCTAAATTTGTTGGCACTCCAATCTTAGGGAGTGATGCATGAATACTGTCCTGTTGTACAAAATAAAAGGGGTTTTTGATATTAACTGCACAGCATTTATACTCGCGCAAAACCATCATTGTCAGATCAGCCACTTTTGGTATTGCTTCCATAGTAGAGTGTCTCTCCGAAAATCGTAAAAGCATCGACACAAGCTTGCTGTAGCTCACACGAGGTGTTTGCCTGTCTGGATATAGACGTCAGCTGGCTTTGACCCCTAATAAATTCCATGAAGTTCAAATAACGCCGATCAATGGTTGGGTAAGTCATGGGAGCCGATGCGTCCTATTGTCTAAAACCGAACATGGTAGCACGTAGGCGTAGTTAAAGGGCTATGCCCCACAGGGGTTAAGGAATATTAGTAGTAATTATGTTAAATGCTTGGGGAATCGCTTGGAAAAGTAATGTTAACTGCCTGAACAAGTTGTAATTAATCAATAGAAAGTAATATGTAATGGACGGTTTGGTGGGCATCCGAAGATGCCCGTGGGGACGGAGCCTAAGGTAGCATAATGGCCGTGAAGGTCGGGCCGTGCTATCTGGCAAAAAAAAACCTCCTCAACGAGCTAACCAGCGGCCTATGCCTATGTAGCTCAGTTCGGGAGACGTGGGCGGGGTTTTCGTCGCTCGTTGCCCCTGTCCTTTACGTATTAACAAAAAATCATAGGCCTGGGGAAAACAACACAAACAGGGGAGGTAAAAATGGGGAATACAGAAAAATGGGGCGATAAGGATGGATGTAGTCCGAATGGCGCAATGGTTAGCACATTTGCCCGGTTCGATTCCTACTGAATGCGGTAGTTTTCGATAAAAAAAGGGGGATTTACGTGTCGGACTATGAGCTCACTCAGCTGTTAAATGAGTACCCATTTATGGGGTAAATAACTCGGTTGAGCGTGTTGCTGATCACACACCTCTGTACAAGACCGTCACGATCTAGAAAATGAGATGATGCTAACTCATCTCGAGGCCATGGTTCAAATAGGACTGTTTCGCCAGTTATTATTTTATTTATTATTATAGATCAATAGAAGAAACGATTGCAAAATTAAAAATTGCGTGAAACGAGATCCCAGCAGGCTTCATTCAATCCCTGATGGATTCCATCCTTTGAATATATAGCCATGGAATGAGCTTATTCTGGATGTTTCCATAGAAACAGTGGCTCCAATATCTGGGTACTAAGTCGACAAGTGGTCGACTCAGTAAACCATTTTAGTGATTATGAATGACAATTAAGTGTTGACAGGAATTGACAGTACGGACGGAATGTACATAAATAAATGGAAAAAATATGGTGTATTGATTGATTAGAGTGAAAAGTATAAGTTTTCAGGCAGCCGGCTTTTTAGTTTTGTTTTTGGCGCAGCGAAAATGGGGGAAGATGAAACTTCTACACCAGCAGAGAGATGGAAACCTGCAAATAAATTATATCCAGGAACGACAATTTATGTGCTAATTACCATTTATTTTTCAAGATACCCAAAAGAAAGAAATGAGCTGAATGTGTGGCTTAACTGTTTTAATTTAAGCTAGGTGACGAACTGAAAATTCCGACATTTGAATCAAATGAATTTATTGTTGTTATTTGTTGCTGTTGAAATAATCGGTAATGTTGTTATTAAAACAACACAATTAGACATAACAGTCAACATATATGTCAATATCGAACCAACTGAGTAGGCTGCCTGTCGACTTATTCCCCAAATGTTGGAGCACTTTTAAATGGTCGAAGCACGGTCCATTGCTAAATGGTCTAAGATTCCATCCCGAAACGGCTTCAAAAAGTAGTTGAAGGTGAAGGACAATACAAATTCTATTGATTAAACAAAATTTAAATAAATTTTCGCATTTAAAACGTTTATAAAAAAAATGTCAAAATACTAATGCCATCTTGAAATTCAAAATCTTAATTTATAAAATAGTATTGTAGGGTTTCATTTGAAATAAATGATTTGTTTTTTTTTGTTTTGTTCAAAAAAAAAATTGATTTAGCCTCATTCACAACATTTTTCAGAATTTTCCGTTGCATTGATTTGAAATGAAAACAGAATGGAAGTGTTTTGTTGCATGTCAAAATAGATATGCCGAGTGGTATTAGTATTAGCAAATACTATATTTTATACGGGCACATAACTTATCTTAAATTATTGCTTGTTTAGTTGTCATCAAATTCGTTTCATTTTCCTCGGGGGTGCTTATTTTTTTCTGATATTTGGGAAAATTCATTATGAAAACGGAGATATTTCTTTCTAAGCATGATAATATTACAAATCGTCTTTTTCAACTGAAATTATCTTGAGAAGTATTCGAGATACCGAAAAAGTGGTTATACGAATTTGATACTTTTTAGGGTTTTGTAGTAAAACAAAACCCTTATGAAATCGGTCAAATGTCTGTCTGTCCGTCTGTCCGTCTGTCCGTCTGTCCGTCTGTCCGTCTGTCCATGGAATATCTCACGAACGGCTGAAGCTACATACATGAAATTTTGTAGGAATGTGTAGAATTACTATAATTCGCCGGAGAAAGCGAATCGTTGTTATAGGTCAACTTTAAGGGGAGGTCCCCATAGAGGGGAAATGAAGGTCGAAATTTTTTTTTCGTTTAGTACAGGCAATTGGGGTATCATAAGAAAGGTACCGTTGAGTACATTCCACTTTTGAAATTTTTTTCAAATTTGAAGAAACGGGAAAAGAGGGAGAGGGGAAAATATGTCATCCGAGTTTGTCCCCCCCCCCCTTGCATTTCGAGACCGTTATACTTAGAAATATGAAAATTTACAGAAAGGCGCCATTCTACTAGTGTAGAAAACCTAGATTTCTAGAATTTTGAAATTTCATCAGAAAAGGTTAATAATAGTACATTTCTATAGTTTCAGTTAGCACAGCCCTGCACCCCTTACACGTACCCGAGGTCAAAAATATTGATGGCCAATGATAACCAACATCATAGGCAATAATATCTCTAAGTTTCGTTATAATCACATAATATTTAATAATAGTACATTCATTTAAAGTTCGGCATTTTGACACTATTCACACAAAAAATACACCTACCGGCCTCATAGGTGTGAGTACTACTTTCATGTTGTTTTTCGTGCGAATTGCAGTTATTTAATTAATCATTTTTGAAAGGGTAAAGATTTGTTGGGGGCGCTGTGTCTTAATTGGCCAACTTTACCGGGTGGAAGGGGGGGGGGAGGGGTCCACATAGAGGCGAAATTAAGGTCAAATTTTTTTATCGACTGGTATAAGCAAATGAGGTGTCGTGAGAAAGGTAATGATGAGTACATTCCATTTTTTCGCATTTTCTCGAAATTTATAGAAAGGGGAACTGTGGGGGAGGGGAAAATATTAGTTCGTAATTTGACCCCCCTTGCCTGCATTTTGAGACCGTTATACTTAGGATTATGAAAACTTACAGGAAGTGAGTTTCGAAAAACATATAAAATGGAAAATAGTGGAATTTGTATATCTTCTCAGAATAGGTCAATAATAGTTTATTTGTATAGTTACAGTTAGCACATCCTTGCACGCCTTAAACACGTTCGAGGTCAAAAGTACTGATGGCCAACCATAACCAACACCTTAAGCAATAATATGTTCTAAGTTTGGTTACAATCACGTAATATGAATTAGCATGTAAAATGTAAGTGGGTAAGACATTTTAATTACGTTTTTTCTATCCATCTGAGTGATATCAAGAAGAGCAAGGAGCCGATATTTATATACCAAAATAAGCGCTTGCTACAAAACCCTCGGATTGCGGGCGTAGCCCTCTATATTCCGGTTTCATTTATTTTGTAAGTTTGATTTACGATTTGTTTCAGTAGATGTTGTTAATTGCCTTGACCCCTCTAGGGGCATGGGCGCGTCAACATCTCTAGCGTTTCTATGCTTTGTTGACGTTTCGACAGCATATCTACTCTTGGGAAGTGCAGTTGCTAGCATGTATGTACCTCCTATCTGAGCCGCCTTTATATTGACATCCTCGGAGTACTGTAAAAATTCATTTAGTACCTACTCATAGGCAGTTTTTGATTGCGCTGACATTTGAACTCCGAGCTCTAGATTAGTGTCGTAGAGCGGTGACCGAATGACCGCGGCCAGCGAGTGCGAAAGTAGATGATGATAGATGGCACATGGCCCACAAAAAGCCACAAGCACTGCGACAATAATTCTATTTTGCTCAGCAAGATTTGCGAATTTATAATTATTAACACATAAGCGAAAACTTGGAAAATTCCCCTCTAAATCGCTTCCCCGTGCTTGCTTAGTATGACATACGCCAGGTACCAACGAAAAATTGTGCCAAATTTCAAAACATCATGATATTTGTTTTCCAGCGATCACCATAAATTGGACCTCGTCACCTGCTCTAATAATATCTTTTCCAAGTAGAACAATTTTAATTTAATTGTTATCATCTGCATAGTGAGCATTATTTACATCAAAAATTACGTAGAGCTAAATTCCTACATCTGGCGCTAATCATTTTGGCATTTGAATCATAATATTATCGAAAATGTTTTTTTTTTATTCATTTTGTTTGCTTATTCGCGAAGAAAATAAGTATAAATATATGTACTGATTAGTCTATTGTTACGGTTTAATTTATGAAGCATGAAACTCGCATAGCAATTTAAAAAAAAAAAATGTTTTATTTTCCTTTCAGATTAAATTGGATTGAAGTGGGTCGACGCGTGCATCTTTTCGCTCTTTGAAGAAGGTAAGTTTATGTTTAAGATTGATGGCCAACTAGTTTTAAATGAAGTCTAACTTAATTTTGCAAATTCCATTAGAGGTGCTCTAAAAGAGCAGAATTCGTGAGTTATAAATACTGTGATAAAGACCCAGATTTGTTTTTATTCGTTTAAGTTAGTTTTTAAAAATTTGCTTTAGCTCTTAGCTTTATTAATACTCGTAATAGTATTGTTTGACTCGTTTTAAAAATGCACTGATTCGGATTTCGTAATTTTTGAGTTTAACGACTTTTGGACATAATCCTCCAATCGAATGCTATCCATTTATCAAAGGAGTGCGCATTTAGTATATGCATATTTGTCAAAATTTTGAAAACGAGGTCTCATGAAAAAAGAAACAAAACTGCGTGCTGTTTGTGTAATGTGTCCTTGTTACTCTAACCTGCACCAGATAGACGCACAAAAAACGTACCACAAAATAAGTAATACACTACAAATTGATCGCATGTAAGTTATTACCTCCGTGTATCTTTTTCGAAAACAGATTCACTTTAATGTCAAATTAAAATTTACCCAACAGAGAGATATTCTCTCGACTCGACACTTCTCGAGTAGCAGATTAAAAAAAAATGGATTAATTATTTTCCAATCGCATATTTCAAAATTGTTAACATAATCTTCGAGTATTCAAATAATTGCACATTATGAAAACAAAATATCTGAATACCACATTTTTGTTACGACTGTAACTGAACTGGAATCTTACTTTATGCACACCAGTCATGCAACTTTTTAAGCGAAGTTGAGCCGTATTCTTTCCTCAAGGCAACATCTATTGAGTGCTGCTGGGTGATTTGTGTGGTCTTGTCTCAGTTTAGTTTCACTTTCAGTTTCAAAGTTCTTGCATTTTGAAATGCTAATGCAAGTACACTGACGGTGCATGCACTGCATCAACACCAAGTTTTTGCTCTCTATCTGAATACAGACAGTACAAGTATCTTTTTATACCTACATGATTTTCTTGAACGTACTTGATTCGAGCTCAGACGAAATAGGGCGGATTAGGTTGAGTTTTGATTGAAAGTTTTATTTTTTAATGCCTGGGGTGATTTGTGAAAATGTTGTTTCAACACTCGGGCCTAATAAAGATTGAAACGAAACGGATAGAATGAAGAATTCAAAGACTTTGCTATGTCATTGGATGGGGATTTTTACGAAGTAAGTGGAGGTTTATAATTTCGTGTGATGAGGTCATTAAAATCGGTTAGGTGATGTATAATGTGAAAAATGTTGGATATTTCTGTGGTTAGTAATAATTGAGTTATATATGTATATGTACTTTATTTGTGTATAATAGTGGCGCTATGATTTGCTTGGTACTTGTGAGGTCTTGGTCGTCACTTTTCGATACTTGAATCTAGAAAATCGTTCTGATTAATCACGCATAAGCGAATCTATGTCGTAATGACTTCGTTTAGCTATCCAATACCACAAAAGTGATCAGTATTAAGCTAACTCTTCAACTGTCCCTTTGTATCCAGGGTATCTGGTCTATTCGAGCTGCTTCCCCGATGTGGTTAAGGCAGCTCCGGAGGAGTGCAATCCATCGTGTGGACAAAACCAGGGGCAGTGAAAGAGTTGGCTTAATGTTGTTCATTTTTAAGGTAGTGAATAGCTAAACTAAGTCATTACGACATAGATTCCACTCCACTTCATTGTTGAAGCTAGAGTTCGGCTAGAGTTCCTTGACGCGTTTATAAAATAAAAAAAACACACCTGGCGCAGTGAAGCCAGAGGAACTGATTTTTGATGATTTTGGGCTAATTCGGGATATTTTATGAGTTTATGTATAATTATGATATGGGTGGGATACTTATCTGCAGTTGTTAGTACCAGGTACAGCTGCAGAATTATGTATTTCGATATGCGGGCGATATTGATATTGATTTTACTGTATGAATTTATTTCCAGTTTCATTTTAAGCTTCATCAACTAAATGCCTTTCGCGTACATAAATTTGTGGTTATTACTTTTTGTTGTTATATTACTGTAACCTTTCGACTGTACCGTGGATTTTCCTTTTCCGGAAGCTATTCCTCACTAACTATCACCAATTGGACAAGTTTCGTTCAACTAGCTTTTCCATAATAAATTAATTGTGTTTGCAAAATTTTGCTGTTATATAAGTGTAACTCTGGAACCGACTCATTGATGTCGCTGAAATCAAATAGAAATGGAATAGTCGACGCCCTATGTCCCACTATAAGTACTTTAATGCAATCCGAAATTTAATGTAAAAAGGTGAATTTTCGATTTAATCGATTTCATTCATAGGTCCGCAACTGCCATAAATTCAGAAATTGTGGTGAAATAATCCTAGTACTATTCGACCATGAGAAAATAGAGATTTAATTGTTGAAACAAAACTTGTACGTAGGGAATTGGAAAAAAAATGATAAAAAAAGCAAGATAAAAAAGAAAAAATCAAACCAAATTATTTAATTCATAGCGATACAACAAACAAGCTTTCAGAGTTTTCCAGTTATCGCGTTTTCAGTAATGTAAAATCGGCGTAGCACTCGACGTTTAAACGCACATAAAACTCTGTTTTCCTACATTCAAAGGGCTATAACTGCCAGAAATTAGAAAATTAGGATAAAATGGTGAGTCAAAATTTAGTTTAGCAGCTTTTACGAAAAATGGCAAAAAAAAATTTTTTTTTCTTCTTTAATGTATATTTTGGATTTCAAAACTCACAAATAAGTCTGGAAAGCCTTGACTGATTCAGAATCTGGGGTCAAAAAAGAAAAAAAAATTGGGGCCATCTATCCCAGACTGGCAACCCCGTTTTCATGGGAAATTGTGGTCCGATCTGGCTGACTCGAACTAGAGGGCTTTGGGGGGTCGCTGACTCAGAATCTGGGGTCAAAAAAGAGTCAAAAAATTGGGGTCGATCATCCCAGATTGGCAACCCCGTTTTCATGGGAATAGTGGTCCGATCTGGCTGGATCAAACTAAAGGGTATTGGGGTGTCGTTGACTCAGAATCTGGGGCAAAAAAAAAAAATTGGGACTGTCTATCCCAGACTGGCAACCCCGTTTTCATGGGAAATAGTGGTCCGATCTGGCTCGAACTGAAGGGCATTGGGGGGCTGATGACTCAGAATCTGGGGTCAAAAAAGAGGAAAAAAAATTGGGGCCGCCCAACTCAGATTGGCAACCCCGTTTTCATGGGAAATAGTGGTCCGATCTAGCGGGCTCGAACTAAAGAGCATTGGGGGTCACCGACTTCGAATTGGGGGTAAAAAATAAAAGAAAAAAACTGAATTTTTAAAAACCTGCGACTTTTATTGAATATGTTGTTAACCAGATTTTTAACTCTGGGTGGCTCTTTTCGAACGACTCTTTTTGAAGGATTCTTTTTGAACGACTCATTGGAAAGAGTCAGAGCTTATGTGCCGGTACATGATTATGCCCATGATTATCATATCGCAACGCAAGAGGATTACGAGTTTGAGATTAAAAACATATTCATGTTATGCTTCGTTTACACGTGAACATTGAGCAAAACATTGAACATTGAAAAATTGCATTGAAAAGCACCAACAACAAAAAGACACCTTTCTGAATTCACGATCATTTGAGTCGTTTCCACAAGAGATGGGAACGAATCAAATGCTCGTGAATTCGTGTTGACTATGTATGAACAGAAAAGTATCTTTTTGTTTTTGGTGCTTTTCAATGCAATTTTTCAATGTTTAGTGTTTTGCTCATTGTTCACGTGTAAATGGAACTTGAGCTGAGAATTCGAGCTTTGCATTGAAATTTAACTTACTGTAGTAGAATAAAACAATAGAGAATCTAGAATCGAACATCGTAGAAAATGTTTATTTGAATCGAAAGCCCAATTATGTAGTAAATGTATGTAAATGAAAGTCTTCGCATACTTCATATTATTGCCTTATATTCTAAAATTGAATTTATTTCAGAATAGAATGAAATTTTATGCATGCAGAAAGCAAACTTAATTTTAATATGAAATGAAAATTCTGAAGGTTTCCTCCGAAACATAAATAAGCATAATAAGCATTTACAAAAATGCTGAAAAAGGAAACAAGTCACTAGCACGCCATAGTGACATTAAAAACTTGATTGGTCTTTTGTTTACGTTTAAACTTGCGTATAATATTAAAATATGGCAGTCTGTGAATTTGCGAGCTTACAATTCTAGTCACCTTCAAAATCCATACAATTTGCATTCATATCCCCCAGCGATTGCATTGTAGCAATATAAAAAAAAGAAAATAAAAATCAGATATTTTTTTCATTGATTGATCCGGAAATAAAATATATACATACGAGTATATCTATACGCGAGTGTAAACATCTACCTACACCTGTGTTTATCAATAGTCGAGCCTGTACAATCGTCGCGTTTCTTTGCACCAGAACATTACAAAAGAGAATAAGCAGCCATGAAATGATACAGAACAGAATATAAGAGCGAAAATATGTAGAATTTAGGGGAAAATTGAGTATTTACTTAGTTCAGGGTGTATCTTGGGTTAGTTAGCCTTCAACACTCAACTTAAATTTCAAGTGAAAACTTAAGATCTAATATATTCTTAGTGATAATAAACGAATTTTATTTGGACAGTAGAATCATTTTGTTTGTTTCCTATTCTATACAGAGTGTACCGTTTCTGATGGTAATTTTTTAATGGTAGATAGCAGTGGTGGATCTAGAAATTGAATTTGGAGGGGGCCCGTCTTTGTGTGTTACCTGGAGAGGGTATATCCACACTTGTTCAGCTTTCGGTCCTCAAGAGGCATGCGTCTGTTGAAAGCGTAGACGTGTCCCTTATTGCTTCCCTTCAATAAGGGATAATTAACGTATAATACAAAACCATAAACCACGTTAAGGTTATGTTTAAGGGCTGCTGTGTTTACCACAGCATACATGGACTGCAATAGGGTTCGTTTTGTTACCCCCAGAGACTCATCATCAGATAATCCTAATCATTGAACCAGACAGAGCTTCTCATAAAAAGATGGAGCTTGCTACCATCAACATTAGCTAAGTCATCTAATTCAGTGAGGAAGTGGGATCCCTGAAATGTTTTCCTGCTTCTTGCCAGAGCAGAACAAATGAAGGGAAGATTAAAAATACACTCCTCCCTGTTTTCGTCACCGCAGCTTTTACAACAGTCATTATAAAGGATGCTCCTCACAGGATGTTCCCCAACTATAAACTGCCCACGGATAATTGATATTTTGCCGTTTCAGTAACTATAGTAAAGCGGAGCGATTAGAATCCAATCCGTGCCGACTAATTTGTGCAGCATTGCCTGGCAAGCTCGTCTGATCTACAGTTATCAGCCAAACTACTCTAACCCAGAATCCAACATACATCTCCGTAAGCATTGAGCGACACCCCGCCACGGTTTCTTACGTAGTCAGACCCAGTTCTAGAGATTTAGTTACAAGTTGACTGTCGGTTAGAATCACAGCGTTCCTAAAACACAAACGCTTAGTACAGCGCTTCACAAACGCTGACAAGCAAATTGTGATTATTATGTGTTTTAGGGACGACATGCTATCTCATTTGTCAAATATAATCTTCAGTTTGCCATTTGAGACTGGTGGCTATCCAGCGAGGTAGGGGACCCAAGTCGCGACAGATTCCACATTCCACAAATACTTACTGAACCAAAAAAGCGCAAAAATTTTATACTGACTAAAAGTGAAAGCGCTTAGCTCAGCACAAGCGTTTCTAAAACAAATCACTATGCAGCACTAAGCGCTTATCAGCACTTGCGTCTTAGGAACGCAGCCATTATCTCTAGCTCATATCATATGACACCCCAGCCAGGTGTTATCAGACTGTCAAAATCTTGCCAACCTTTTATTCGATAGAGGAGTCGGTTGCCGTTGCCGGAGTATTTGGGTTGCTCAGAATAGCAGCTTGGCCAGAGCCGGAAGTAAACTACTGATCAGTGTTATGGAGTCCAATAGCGAAAATCGATTTTTCATCGGAAATTCAAATGATTATTTTACAATGGTGCTGCCAAAATTGCAAATTTGACAAAAGTTGCCCCATTGTGATAGCTTTCGAACGGCATATAAATTTTAAGGACTTAGATTTGAAAATTTGCAAATGTTACATATTCAAGAAAAAACCAGGCCGAAGCGTATATACCCTAGACTTGTACAGACCTAGTGGTGATACCAAAAGTACTAATTGGTAACGACCATATGCATGAAAAGTGAGTTTTCTATATGGGCAGTTTATAGGGGAGATTGGCAATCATTTAGGAGGATCTTGACCATTATTAAAATCAATTAACTAACCCATTCTACAAATATTTGTCGAATTTTTCAAGTCGCTAGCTTCATTCTATCGAAAGTTATTGCTTATTTGAAGCTTCACTTATAGGGGAGGTAGGGGTTCCTTGGGTCGGATCTTCCTCATTATTGCCACCAACCAATAAGATCATGCTACAAACATTTGAACAAAATTTCATGTCTCTAGCTTCACTCTATCGAAAGTTATCGCTTATTTGAAGTTTCATTTGTAGGGGAAGTAGGGGTTTCGCAGGTCGGATTTTACGTATTTTCAATATTAGCCAACTGGATTTTATTACAAACATTTGACCAAAATTTTAACCCGCTAGCATTATTTTATCATAAGTTTTCGCTTATTTTAAGTTTCATTTCTAAGGGAGGTAGGGGTTCCTTAGGTAGGATCTAACCCATCTTGAATACCAACTAACCCAATCTCATTTCAAACATTTGACCAAAACTTCAAGTCGCTGGCTTGATTCTGTCAAAAGTTATCGCTTATTTGAAGTTGCATTTGTAGGGGAGGTAGGGGTTCCTTGAGTCGGATCTTGCCCATTTTCAATACCAACTAAGTAGATCTTACTAACAACATTCCACCAAATTTTCAACTTGCTAGTGTCATTCTATCGAAAATTATCGTAATTAAAAGAATATTTAATTTTTTGAAATTTTGTTGGGGAGGTAGGCGTTCCTTTGATCTGATTACGCCCAACTTACTAGAACTCAAGCAGCTTCCCACCCGAGGGTTACATGCCAAAAATCAGGTGTCTACGTCAATTGGTTCAAGAGTTATAGACAAAAAACCCGAAAAGTAGGGTAGTACTGGGCTCTTTGCAAGAAAATTACCGTTAGTTTTCAACTGATCGACTTGATTTTTTCAGGAGAGTAAAAGATTATCCTCGCGAGCAATCTGTATAAGTTAGAGCTTTTCATGCTTGTTTAATCGGGAGTTATTAATACATTTAACTATTGTACATATGTAGGGTAGGTAGGCGTTCTCTTGGCCTGATCATGCCCATTTTCAATACCACCCAACTAGATCATACTTCCAACATCTGACCAAAATTTCAAGGCTCTAGCTTTATTCTATCGAAAGTTATCGTGCGAACGGACAGACAGACAGACGGACAGACAGACGGACAGACAGACAGACAGACAGACAGACATGGCTAAATCGAATCAGGAGGTGACACTGAGCATTTATATATACATTGCTATACCTCCGGAGCCTCCTTTAAGGTGTTACATATTTCCGTCGTGACAAAAACAATATATACTAAAAGTCTAGGGTATAAAAGTGGTCTGAAGAAGAAACAAATTTAGTTCAACATTGACTTAACAGACAGTGTCCACGCTAGGAATGAAAAATAGGAAAAAAAATGTTGTACGAGTAGTTTTGAAATTTGGCTCAATTGATGTGGAGAGTCCTTTGAATGTATGCTCCAAAGTTATCGTTGATAGGGGGTTCGGAAGTGTAGGATACAGGCCGTTAAAAGTTATTTTTTTCCGGTTTTTCTTGAATATTTTTTTTTTCAGTGTAAACGTCGATATAATAACAGGAAAAAAAAATCGTGTAGTTGGGAAATTTGGCAAAATCGTCCTTGGTTTTTGTTTTCTCATAATTGGAAGCGGTATGCAGTCGTACAATGGTACAAAGATACTTCTCCTTTGAGGAGAGTTTTTTTGATGGGGTAAAATATGTTGCTAGCTATACTTAGTTTCTAGGGATCCACATGACCTTTTTTTAAGTAAATATTTTTTCATTATTCAGTTTCTGTTAAAGAGGTTTCACCGGTTTTTCTTAGTGTGGAATTTTTATAGTCTTCCTCTTGATATTTTTTTTTCGTGAGGCCAAAATATCCACCTCTTACGCCGAATGCTTACTATCATCAACAGTCAGAATAAGATTAAGCAGATTCGACTGTAAATTAATGAATGCCACTAAATACTTTACCCAAATTAGCTCGATTCATTTGAAAAGTGACTACTAGAACTGCAAGATATTACGTAGAAACGAAGTGATGAAAACGCCCACATTTAAAATTCACTTCAGCTATTGTCAATATTTTTCATTTAACTTTTTTGCTTTTTATCTGGTTGGTCGAGTGTTTGTTTGGATAATTCCACAGAAAAAAAAATCTATTTAAATAATTTGCAGAAGAATAGGATAGATAGCTTAAATATTTTGGTTACTGTTTCGATTTTTTTTCTGAAGGTCTTTTTCTATTGACTTACTTAATATTTTAAACTGTCTTCGAGTGTTTGTTGTACGTATGTACATAACTCTGTACTCTTTATGACAGATAATTACAATATTTAGTGGCTTTGAGAACAGCCATCGTGGTGGCTTATGCGCTGTGCTTTCAAGTAGAGGCAGGTATATACTATATAATATTGTAGTTCATCGCCCAAAAGTGTATGGCGATAATCGATGCTAACCATGGGCGAAAAATCTGCTCCGGTTGGATGTTATGGATAGAGTAGATTTTCAGGATGTTAAAAATTGAGCTATATGGCGATACGGATTAATTACAACTCATATCAGAAATATTCGTATGTGGATGTAGAGACCCAGAGTAGTGGGTTATCTATCTATCTATCTGAAATGGTGTGATTCCTTAATCTTATACCGAGACTCTTATTGCTAATTTATACTTGCGGTTCAAATCGAAAAGGAAATGAGTTTTGACATGTCGCGCGTTTTTTCGTATAGCATTACTCGTCACAACTATCTTCTTTCAGTTGATCGTCCAATGCGGTTTTAGCCGCAAATACCTACAAGAGGTTAAGGCAATTAAGTAGTAATTCCTAACCGAAAATAGAAGCCACGTCCTCATAAGTAGAAAGAAGGTTCGCTTGTATATATCTGGGGTCATAAAAAAAGGAATCAGGTCAACGCGAAACTACCTTCAAAAAGCTGCAGATCTTCCAAAGCCTTATAAAGGGTTCTACCTCACCGATAAAATTCAGGGACTCAGACAAGCGTTCAGAGAGCTTGAACTGCAGTCACTAGAAAAATACCTCGAGCAGCGAACAGGTGCCTTCAGAGACGCGTTAAAGTTTTCGACGATCAAACCAACGCGCTATTCACAATGCTATCAACATATATAATTTATATAAAAGCTTCCGATTATAAGAAATACCCGCATGTTGAAGACATTTAGTAGATCTATACTTAGTTACTGTACTGTACGATAACCCTCTATTGAATACCGAGCCATTTGTGGCTTCGCGAGGAACTGCAGAGCAGATGAGCTGGCTCGTGAGGGGACAATTTGTGTTGTTGATGGGAACCGGAGAACGGTAGCTCGGTGCTTAGAGGCGTCAGTCTCATGTCTGACTACGTTCGTTACGGGTTCAAGTCCTGTCTACGTTCGTGGCCATGGGTGTTTGTGTTGTCTTCCCGGTTGGTCGTAATAATAAGCCACAACATCTTCTGACTTGTCGCAGGTAGGCGGCTAAATGGGAGCAGGAGTTGCATGCTGGCAGCGTGCCTCGTTCGAAACTAGTTTACTTTAACGAAACGTCAGCTAAGCCACATGGAATAGTTGACGCGCTATGCTCCAATAGGGCTTAGGGCAAATAAGTATGGGAACCGTGAAAATTTATAATTAAACCGCTGCCGTGGATAGGGTTAACATAAGATGGCTCAGTGGCAGCACAAGCCTAGCAGCTCTGCCACACTACTGTCAATGAACAGAACACACTGTGGCAGTGTAGTGGGAACTTGGAGGCTCCATATTCCTTACAATGACCATTGCAGGAGTTATATGGGTGTAAATGAAACGGAGTCCGTAGTAGTCCGGATGGCGCAACGGTTAGCACGTTCGCCTTCAACGCACTGGGCCCCGGTTCGATTCCTACTGTTTTCGATAAGAAAGGGGACTTACGTGTCGGACTATGAGCCCACTCAGCTGTTAAATGAATACCTATTTATGGGGTAAATAAGTCGGTTGAGCGTGTAGCTGATGACACACCTCTGCACAAGACCGTCACGATCTAGAAAATGAGATGATGCTAACTCATCTCGAGGCCATGGTTCAAATTGGACTGTTGCGCCAGTTATTTTAAATGAAACGGAGAGCGCTCTTCAACTTCTACATCGCTGTTCGGCCTCGGCTGAGAGGCGCTTCGCATAAACCGACTCCCATGTAAACAGTAATCGTTTGCGCTCCATGGGGAAAAAGTACGCAAACGCGTATATGTACATGGCTCTTGTATCAGAAGCTTAATTATTCATAGTTTCATAGTGAACCTTCCAAACATATACCAGAGAATATTGTAAATCAACAGTATATTTTGTTGGCTCAGCTCGCTACGTGAGCTCCGCCCTTAAACCGTGCTACCCTCAGAATAAAACCATAGAACGCTCGCTTCGCTGACTATGGGTACAAAGGCGACGACCCAGTTAGGCATTTGGAATGGGGTTGGTTGGAGTTGCAATAAATGAAAATTGATCACAAAATGGATCTCCAAAAGAATTTTAAAGCATTTCAACTTCCATCCCACATTTTCTCGGCACACTACTCAATTTCCCTAACCGGTGGGGCATAGCGCGTCAACTGTTCCATGTGGCCCAGTTAACGTTTCGTTGGCATAAACTGGTTTCGGAGAATGCAGTTGCCAGCATGCACCTCCTGCACATCCATGGCCATGAACGTCGTCGTTGACGGGATTCGAACCCGAAATGCCGGTAGTCAAACATGAGACTGATGCCTCAACACACTGCGTTACCGTCGCTCGTTGTTTGTATAAGGTATGGACCAAATCCTTTTCACACGGAATGGAAAACGGATAGAGAATGTATGATGGCTGGACCGGTCACTCAACTGATGGCTGAACTGAAATTATTATAACCATCTTAAAACACCTTTAGGAATAACCTTTTTTTCGGCAATTATTGTGTTTTTTTTTCTCTCGAGACAATAATAAACATAACACTTTAATAAAAGGCCATTTCCTCACCTTAAACATAAAATTATGTCCCACAATTTTAATCAAACAATAATTCCATTTTAATTCTTAACTAACTATTATCCACGACAATAGAAAAAAGAAATTTCCCAGGTTCTAACACCACAGTAAGTATTACAAAAGTCATTTAAAAATGAAAATGGAATTCAGCTTCACATACAATAAGGAAATAGTCGTGGAAAATAAAACAGCTCACCTCTAGAACTTATTATTTATCGTAATTGGCATGCAAGACTACCGTAACATGGTACTCGCATGTAACGTATCATCGTATCTACTCATAATACTCAAAATATTAAGATACTCGCGAATACTTACGAATAGAGGTGCGAAAAAAAATTAGATTATAATTTCCAAGACAGTGTTACACATTGTGCTCTGTAGCTGTAGCTTCACCGGATTGAAAAGTAATCATTCGTACTGTCATAATCAAAAAAGATACTGAAAATCTAGAAAAAAAAACTCCGATAGGAAGAAGAACATTTTTTCTAAGGCAAGGGGAAAAAATGTAGCATTGAAATTCTAGATGAACCGGAATTGCAAATTGCAAAAAAAAAGAAAAGAAAATGATTGCTAGACAATCACGGAGGTGGAGTGTGAATTTCGCCACATCAAGATAGTAAGTACATACATAGTTTCACATTACCTTAGAGATAGACAAAACTCAACGTATCTAACAAAAGAAAATTGCATAGTTGTGTAATTGGATTTATGTTGATTTAGAAAAGATAATTGTCTGAGAGGGTTTAAGATTGTCTTGGATTAGCTGAGAAGTTGAACGTTCCAAGCGAAACCGTTTTCGGTATTAAGTGACCGATTGAAAGGGATGGATGGAAAGGGAACTGACGACATTCTTACAGGAAAAACTGAAGAGAATCTCAAGAGCTGACGAGAATCTGTGGGTTTTCCTACAGATTCTCGCCAGCTGGCGATATTTAAACTGGGAAAAATGATTATCAAATCAGTCAAATACGATTATTATCTTTAGTTTTAACTGTAGGAATATAGTCATTTATTCCTGCAAGTAAAGATGGAGCATAGTCCTCTTCCAAGTTATAGGAAAATCACGTCCATAAAACAGACCGAAGGGGTGCACTAAACTTTCGTGGTGGTCTAGGGAACTAGACAATTATAGAGCTATCTTTAGAAAAAGTTTTAATAAGGCGAAGAGTTCTAGATTGGTATCAGACTGGGATCTATACAGGGTACATCTTGGGGTACATAAGAAGTAGCTCAGAAAGGAGAAGCGAAACCTGTGGAGGCTTTTCTGTGAACGAATTGAGGGTTTAACTGAGGCTTTAGTTCTTTCAACTAATCCATCTAAGCCTGGTTTTATTTTGAAATAGGACGGGGATTTGACGGACTCCAGTGAAGAGACTTTGAAGATTCTGCTCGACACACATTTTCCAGAAAGGTACTCTGTGCGTACTGAGAATATTAACGATCGGGAAAATGTCGTGGTTTCCTGTGACTATAACTCCATCGTTTCCATCGAGAAAATACTTTGGGCATTATCGAGTTCCGACTCTTTCAAATCTAATGGATCCAATGGAATTCTTTCAGAAGATTTACAACATACTTCATTCGGTCATAGTTGCCCCTTGGAACGAAACTATTCTCAAGTCCTGTCTGGTTTTTATTCATATTCATATGGCTAAGGTAAAAGTAGTCTTCACTCCCAAAGCGCGGAAAGGCTTGCGTGCGGGATTAAAGGATTTCAGGCCCATTAGTCTATCTTCCACACTTCTAAAGGTCTGGGAGAGACTAATCGACAACCACACGAAATACGAAATACAATCCCCAAACACTTATTTTCTACATCGCAGCATGCCTATACTAAGGGCTGGTCGGTAGATATAGCTCCGCATTCTATTGTGAGCAGTGGTGGATCCAAAGGGGGGTCATGAGGGCCCGGGTCCCCTCCAAAATGCTTGGTATGTATAGGTCTTGAAAAATTCGAGGAAATACTTGAAAATGAATTGTACAAGTGACAGCGAATACAACAGAGACCTGACCTAAATTTGCGCTTGACAAGCATTTTGACAGCCTAATAATCACGCAGTCAATTGGATGAGAAGGTGTTTCTGTTGTCTAATTAAATAGAAATCTATTCGGATGGCTCCAAGACCGATGAAGGATTATGGGTCAGAGTTCTATGATTAGCCAAAATCTCTCTTTCAGTCTCGCTAAGGTTTCAGGCCAAGGTTACGGCAATCACGGATGCTCTGACCTGTCTTGTGTGTCATTAATCCTCTCGAACCGAATTTGACTACATCATTGACCATGGCATGGAGTGTTGTCCAATGTTTTTTTTATGTTGAATTCTGGGTCAAAGTGGTTTGTTGTTGTTGTAGCAACGCCTACTAGCGTTGACGGGGCTTGGCGGCCCTTGACAGTTGCTGATGAACGAGTCGCTCCGATGCATAAAACCGGCTGCCGTGGGAGCGGGGTCACTGTCGTTTCGCTGGTAACAGTGGAGAGGAAGAGCTCATCTTGCAGGGTACAAGCAAGCTATTGTAATGGACGGTTTGGTGGGCTTCCAAAGATGCCCGTGGGGACGGAGCCTAAGGTAGGATAATGGCCGTGAAAGTTGGGCCGTGCCATCTGGCGAAGAAAAGGCCCCCTCAGTGAGCTAAGCAGTGGCCTATGCTTGATTTAGCTCAGTTCGGGAGACGTGGGCGAGGTTTCGTCGCTAGTTGCGATAAGGATAGAATGGTTGGCGAACGGCACAGATTATCTCGCGTTCGCATCAGGGCCCAGGCGTAGTGGGACCCTCGGCTTCTGGTTTCGTACCACCGACAGATCCTTACTCATCAGGTGCTTCCATAGATCTGCCGGCGGAAGCAGCACTACTAGACCAGAATATGGTTCATTACAGGTGGTTCGTTACACTATGCCGCACAAATTCTTCGGAACATCTACGCACCTATCGCTACTTCCAAGCTAGCGATTAACAGGTCCCAACTCTGGATGGATATATAAAACATGCCTTTCAACAAAGCCGCTGATTTTATTGTAGTCACACGGTTTTCGCCGTAACGGCAACTGCTATGGAAGTTATAAGTGGACATGGGAAAGGAGGACTATATTTTGTATCTTCTCTGGCCCTGTCCTGCTCTGGCATAAAAAGGAGGAAGACATATCCTGGATCCCATTTCTTCTGTAAACTGGATGACTTGGCTAATGTTGATGGTGGCCAACTCAATAGTTTAATTGGAAGTTCTGTTTGGTTCAATGATTAGGATTTTCGGATGATGAGTCTGCGGTGGTAATTGAACCAACTCTATTTCAGTTGATGTGTTCTGTGGTAATCACAGCAGCCCTTATATCTGCCTCTTGAGGTGCTAAAGTTAACTAAGTGTGTGCATACCCTTAGCTTACCAGGCAACAAACAAAGTCACCCCCGATCCGCTACTGATTGTGATTCACACTGAGAAATGTCTAAGTTTTGAGGAGTATACCATGGTAACTTTTGTGAACATCGAAGGGGGTCTTCAATAATGTCATGCCAAAGGCAATCAGCGACACTTTCTTGGGACTAAACGTGTTCTGCTCTCTGATTGCACTTCTAAACCTGATGTTAGTGTCCAGGGTCACATCGTTGAAATTAGGGGCTTCATCAGGATATAGGATATATGCAAGGGCACACGACAATGTTTTGTACTCTCACCCCTCCTATGGAACATCACGGTTAACAGATTATGTACTCATATACCCGGAGGGGTTATTAATTGCCTTGCCCATCTTTTGAATTTCTATGCCTTGTTGACATTTCGAAATCATATCCGCGTCTTCTTTATACTGAAAACTCGGAGCGTAGTGGAAGTTCTATTAGTACCCAATGACAGTTTTTGATCGGGCGGAGGATCGAACCTCCATTCTCTATATCCTAAAGCGGTGACCAAGCAATATGTTTGGTGAGAAGAGTGTTGTGGCTTCTTATGGGTATCATTTTGGTTTCTCGATATAGATGATCTTGCGACGACATTTCTAAGAGTAGTATTCTAATAGGTCTGTTTGTTTTTCCACTGAGTGTCGCATAAATTATCTGACCAGATGGGAACCGCATAGCTGACCTGACTTTGCAACTCGCAAGTAGGGTCTCCTTATCTTTCCCCGGGAAATTTCAGCTAGAGCTTTGGGGACTTGGTTTCTGCTTCGCATCCTATCACAAATGATAGCCGATGAGGTGGTCATGTTACCGGGGGTGACACCGAGAATTTCTGGTTGGTTCATTTTGAGACTAGTTTGACCATCTTGTACCTTCAGTTGTAGCTTCACTACCTTGGTCAGTGTAGAAGACTTCGGCGCCGACAGAGTGCAAATGAAAAAGTTATTGAGCTCTTTAACATGATCATTTATCTGTTCACACATTTAGGTGATGTCATTGCCGGTTGCGAAAATTTAGCAGGCATCAGCGTAAGATTTCAAGTCCATCAGGTGGCGTCCTTATATGTATAGATTAAGCAAGAAGTGGGTGGGAAGTGGGTCAGCTGCCTCGTTTTGGGACTAGCTTCGGTTGGTTTTTATCTTCTTAGGTTGGCTGCAGTCTTTTTTGTAATCTCATGGTATCACAACGGGTCACCATTTTTGGCCTAGGAGTGCTGTGGCGATGCGGTGGCCATTTAACCTAACCTAACCTCCTTCGGCAACGAAATAGTTGGGCCTCCTCGGGCCTAATTCAAGAAACCACAAATCAACCAAGATCACACGCTCTTTTAAACGTTTAAATATGAATGCTATGCGGAATAAACCCTCTGCGCCTTCTATTAAAATTCTCCAGTTATGATCAATTGAATTTCATAGCTCAAGAACTATATAACGAAACGATTATTTCCGTCGTGACTTCTTGCCCCAGCATATTATGTCCAGGCAACCATATAGACTGCAACTGCATGCATACGCATAGTAAACAATAAATACATAAAATACCACCACCATCCTGACTCCTGATGCATAACATTCATCCTATAAAGCACATTCTAGCCACAACATATCCAAGAAGTCTAGCCATTCACCACGGCTACTATACCAGTAAGAACATAATACCCAATTCAGCCATGCAGAGTGCACTGCTCGCTCTTCTGTGACCTTAGAGGTGAATGCAGAAAAAAAGACTGTAAGAAGTCAATGTTTGCCTCTGACTCATGTTCACAACATCTCTTGGACGGTGTACGCCTCAACAACCACAGTCCGAGCTACAAGTCACCTAAAAGCATCAGTTCGTGTCTTAGCTATGCTGGTTTTTTTTATCCACCTTCGTTATGTTTTTATGTTTCTCTGAACCCAACCAGCAAGCCTGAAGCGATGTTTTTCTTCGTGGCTTTTGTAAATGGTAGTCATCTCCATCATCATCGTCTTCATGTCTTTTTATTTTTGTTGGCTTAACTTCTTGTATGATGACTGAAGTTGTTGTAACGACAACAGCTTTAGGGTATCTTAACAATACTCGTTTTAGATTTTAAGGGTGGTGTTTTCCGATTTTACTAATAAAAGCTCCGTTCGATTCATTGAGACTAAGATCAATTTTTATACAAAACTTCTGACCGGCCTTTGATCCAGGTCTGGTATGGGATCACACCTGGATCAGAGTTGAAACTGAATTGAACGTAGGACGCCAACTTGTCTCTCGGCAACTCGCCCCTATACCTTTCTATACTAAGCCCGCAATTTGCCATCACGCGTCGAATTATCTGTATGGTGGCTGTTTGAATTCGCTCGGCACAGATCCGGGCCGTTCAATTCATTTTGAATCTTTGTCCGATTGTATCGAATGGGGCTAATGTTGTGTTTATCACTCGTCATAAATAAAGCTTTAATGTCGACATTTTTTTTATCAAATAATTTCTCATCTATCTTTAATTTTAACCATCATTTTCAACCATCATCGAAGATACATCTTTTTTTTCGAACAAAACGAGTTTGATGAGTTTAATATCACTCATTTCGTAAGTCATCAATACATAGTGCCTTCAATCAAATTACTCGTAGAATATGAGTATGTACAAGAGCCGAAGGATGACTTCACCAAATAAATGTAGACAACATCTCTAATTTTCAAAGTGCACTGAACCTTTTTGGAAGTCATTAGACTTGGGTCAAGAGCACTGTACAGCCATCCATCTTGATGGATAGATTCCAGCAGCCAGCATATGTGTGCCTATCGAAATATTCCCTAAGGTTTATATCTTAATTACAACACACGCCGGGAGAGAAGAGATTCGATTTGGATCACATATATTCATCAAATCTACCACTTTTTGAAGTAATTTGAAGAGCCGTTTCATCAATCGTGCCATTTAATTGGTTCTTTGATGACTACCTACGAAACGTGATTTTGCTCAAAGAGCATAGAGCACTGGTCAAAGAAACCGCTTACTATCTGTATCTGATGAGGTTAACTATTTTTATGATGTTACCAGGTGACGGTAATAGTGGCCTAGGTAATGGATGATTGAAGACTAATGTCAGTGATCGAGAATGAATTTACCCTTTCAAAAGTTAATGAAGATTCTAGTCGATTAGTTGGCACGTTAGTTGAAAATCAGAATGTAAAAACGATCTGGAAAAGTCAATGATTTAAATTTCAGATGTTGTCAATTATTTGATTTGATTGGAAGGATTTCGAGTGCGTTAAGCGTCACTAGCTGACAAAAGACAAACCCAGCTGTATCAGGCTCATATCTACAATTATCATTATCGTGGCGCAACAGCCCGACGTAGGGCCCTAGCCGCCAAATTTACAATAAATGCTGAAATACACCATCCGATGGAATATGAACTGAACAGTACCTAATAAGACAGATTGATGTTGCGCCTGAAGACTAAGTATTCCATCTTCCTTAGGCGTTGCTACTATCACTTGGATAGAGGCTATGTTACGTGGGAGAGAAATCTTCTCATTACTGGGCCGCGCTAAAATAAGTGTCAAAGCTATTTAAGGCTATCCACAAGGAAAAGTTTTCTCACCGCAACTATAATCTCGTTCTAAGCGAACTGGTTTCCAGGCTACATGAGCAATCGGATACGCAGATGACATAACAAGGGCAAATTTGAGTCAACCGTCGCTGAGATGATGGGAACTGCACTTGGCGCGGTCCTGCCATGGTGCAACGAAGTAGGGTTAAATGTAAACCCTAACAAAACCGTCATAGTGCCATCTACTGATAAAAGAATCCTAACCTCTGGATCGTATTCACTAGGCAGTACGGTCCTAGAGTATTCCAATCTCTTAGACATCGAGCCGTGCAGACGGCTTTGTTGCCATTTTAGACGACAAATTCTCAAAAAAAAAAAAACCTTTGGATCCAGTCCCCTCAAAGGGGACGAGATGGATGCGGGTTTTCGGCGTCGCCACTTACTTGGGACGCACTGAACACAGTTTTCTAAATACGCATCCTGGACAGGTAAGAATTTAGCCAGGAGCACAAACCAGAGTTGGTTGAAGTTGCGCCAGTGTGGTTCTTGTTGATCGTACTAGAAGTACTGCATTCGGATCTAATTCCGTATCGATATTTGAACCTCCTCCGTGTGTATCGAATCAATAAGTAAGGTAGTAAGCTTCATCTTTAATTGCTCCCTTTTGTATTTCTGGACTTATCTTTCGAGGTCTTTCAAGCCTTTTTTGGAGTTACGGGGTGGCAACTGATGGGCAGAATGCTTGTTTCTTGGTGCACGTGATCCTGAGAGGACATCAGATGACAGCCAGATATGGTGCGAGAAGAGCAGCATTCTGACATGATTGGATTCAGGATTCCGAATGTTTCGCTCAGGTTCGGGGTCCACGAAGGCACTGCATAGTTAGCTACCGATGTTCCAATTACTATACTTTGTACGTAACCACTAGGGTTTCCTTATCTTTTCCCCAAGTACTGTCGGCGAGTGCTTTATGAGCTGTGTGACGAGTCCTCATTTTATTGCAGATCGTTGGGGCAAGGGTCGATGATGTTGCATTGCTACCCAATGTGACACCAAGGATTTTCGGGCGGTATGTTATGGGGATAGGTTGGTTGTCCATCGGTATGCCCAGATGTATTTAACTTTTCCTCCTTGGTCCATGTTATGAAAACAATCGCCGCAGATTTATGTGCTGAAATCACTAGGTTTTTTTATGAAGAAGATGTTAAGCTGTTCAAGGTAACCGTTGATCAGCTCAGACATGTATGGGATGTCATTGCCGGTAGCCAGAATCGAACAGTCGTCAGCATAGCAGATGATCTGGAGGCCATCAAGCGGTGTTGGGAGTCAAGATAAGTAGATATTAAACAGTAAAGCTCTGGGACGCCTCTAAGTTTTTCTTTTATGTTAACACCAAAGCTTAGGGGATACCCTTTGATGCAATAGCATAGCCTTAGTATGTGAGGAAAATAAAGGTAAGAGAGGAGGGATGGGTTGATCTGGACTAGACGAAATTAAATGACGGTGAACTTTTGTTTAAATTTCTGAAGGTCGTAACTGCAGAGTAAAACAGATGGTGGTTAAGTGTTCCACATTCGAATTGTTCTGAACACGAAAAAGTCATCAAATTTTACGGTTCTACTGACACTAGTTTCGATGGTAAGATTGTGGGCACAACTTGACTGCCTGGTGTTGCGTATAGGAAGTGCAACTTCGGCAATTAAACTACTTTTTTTCAGCAGAGCAGCAGCGGTTGAAGTATCGATAAAAAAGTGATGGACAACCAACGTCACGTCTGTACTGAAGTGGTTCTATCCGGGAGGTTATATCGTCATCACCAATAAGTTTGGATTTCTTGCATCTGAATTCCGTATAGGACTATCAGCCAGCCAGGCAGTTCGCGATGCATTTCGTGATTTGAGAGGGAAGTGATGCACCGTTGATATCTGACAGAAGTTCTGAGTTGTTGACTGTATCGAAAGCTTTTGAAATGTCAACAGCCACCGGAATCGTTCTGTGAAACGGACGAGATTAATTTAAGTCTATGGATTTGTGATGTAAGAGCATCTATACGTTCTTGCGGCAGCCGGTTCTACCCATCGGAGCGACATGTTCATCAACAACGGCCAAAAGCTGCCAGACCCTCTAAACGAGCGAAGGAAAGTACGAAAATGTATGTTACAACTCCATCATCATTGGCTCTGCTGAAGTAGGTGATGCGGCAATATCTTGGAAGAAGTTCAGCTATGGAACTTAACTCCTAAGGTGACCGAAATCAACCCTAACGGTATTTTTTTGGCACCACGCTGCTATGGCATTTGAGACAAATACGAGCCTAGGTGATTATTTTTTTTTTGGTTTTTGTTAGGCTACTATCTCGTTTATAATTTTGATCACATGAGCGAAAGTAATTTCGGTTACGTGAGCGTGGCGGAATCTGATGCCTTTCACCAAGCCCTTAGCTACCGATAGCCGAGCTAGCTATTCAGTATGGATCAAGCCAGTTACTAGCTGAGGAGGTATTGGTACTTAGGTGTATCGGCAAGTCTACACTACTATCATCAACTCTCGTATTCGTTAAAAGATGAGCGCCTTTCCCGGTTTTTCAACAATATCTATATTGAATGTGAATGTTTTTTACTTTTTAGAAGATAATTTCTAAAATTATGGACATTTGGAGCTCATTTTGGTATTAATATTTAAAAAACTTTGTGAGCTTTAAAAATAGTGACGCTTACTCCTTCATATCACTCTAAGGGCCGTTTTTTCAATGTCTGGTTAAATCTTACCCTGTAGGCAAACGCTAACCGGCCCTCATCTTCCGGTTAAGAATCTATCGGACAATAATTCCAAACAGCTGATACGTACCGCTGAGATTTTGACAGCTAGAACTGTTTACGTTCGCACATTCAAATGAGACAATTAAACTGGTCACAAGGAACAGAGTTTTGTATATTCATTCGAAGGAAACGGATCTGAAACCAACTCAGCTGCAAAATAATGCTGAGAGGTGGCACAGGCGTTGAATAGAATTGAATAGGTGGCAGAATTCCGCCAAGAAAATCAGCTGACTTTCTACTGCATTAGCTGCGCTGTGGACTGCATTATCATATTTTGAGCGTTACATGCGCTAAGGTTAAATTTAGTGTACCGGGTAGCTAACTGGCAGTTTAACCGGACATTGAGAAAATGGGCCTAAGAGCTATGAAGGAGTGGTCTATGCTTGCAAAAGAGTTCATGAGCTTTATGGATAAAAAGGATCCGTTGTCTGTAAGGTTCTATTGATTTCTCAATTGAATCAGTTTAGTAGTCTTGGATTGGCTTAATACCACCAACTTCTTCTGGGGTTAGGGTAGGGTAGAGTAATCTGCAGCGCACCTTTCTGGACGCGCCATATGGACAAATCCTACACCTAACCTAATCTGATCTTATCTATTTTTTTCTTAGCCTACGAACGTTCAATTTAATCGATTAAATTTCAACATCTCCGGCTCGAATTTCAAAGATTCGATTGCTCGATTTAAATCGTGGCTTGTGATACTATCAACAGGCATGTTAATTGATATCATCAAGTTATACCCGTGTATGACCAAAACAGCCCAAGCACTGCTATATGTGTTTCCAGTCCATTTCATTTCCATTCACCACATGTAATCGTGCGATGTTGGTCATAAAAACCGCACACGTATACTGATGATTACGTAACCATATCTTAATGAAAACAAATGGTATTAATTTCATTATCACTTTCATCGTTGTCAGCAATCTTTTTCTTTTTCCTCAGTTTCAGTTGCAGATAGAGTTGGCTATCTTTCCGTGGTAAGATGGCAGTTATGAATGAATTGATGAATGAACGAGTTGGATGGAGGACTCCAGCTGTTTATTATTTCATACCGGGAAATTATGTTGTTAATATTTTGAAATTGCTAATAATTTAGTTCAAACGTCGATAAAGAAGTTTTTCACTCCGGGGTTTTTTTTTGAGTGGGTTCAATTCCTGATTCACCAAGAGGCCGAGAAAAAAAGATAGATTAGACAGCCGATCGCCTTCGGTATGTGTGAAAGGCCTTGACCCCTCCAAGGGCATGGGCGCGTCAACACCTCTGCATTTCTATGCCTTTTTGACGTTTCGGTAGCATATCTACTCTTCGGACGTGCAGTTGCCAGCATGCACCTCCTATCCGCGCCGTCTTTATACTGACAAGCTTGGAGTGCAGTGGGAGTTCTGTTAGTACCTCCATTCGAACCTCCATTCTCTAGATAGTAGAGCGGTGACCCGAACATGGCCACCAGGGGGTTGGGTCGTGGAGGTGAAAAGAGGCAGATTCTTGACTACGATTTCTCCCTAACATCGATACTTCTTGACGGGCATTAAGCTCGAATTAGTGAATAGAAGCTCATTCAACTCTAAACCCCAAACGTTAGAATACAGACAACAAGTGCATAGGTATTACTTGTATCCGATTTTGCATTCTGCAAACAGATATTCACCGGATCGGCGATCGCGTTTTTGAATATCAGTGAAAATTTACTGGTAACCTTCTTAGACTCTAAAGCTTTTTTCCCTACGAAGTAGTGGAAACTTACGATTACAAAATAGTCAAAAAATACCGAAAAGGGGTCCAAAAGCCCGAAAATATTCAGCGCCCAATGTGGGGTCCATGCGATATTATCTCTAGATAATGAAAACGAGCCGTGCAATCGAATAGGCAGTCGCTCGGTACTGTTAGGCAGATAAGCTTATAGGATATCCTCTAAGGAAGCAGTGGAAGTTGGACGCGAACGGATCGCCGGCTAGCCTGGACAGCGCCTTACAACTTGGTCCTCAGTACTCATACTCAAGTGCCCTAACCCCTTGTGGGGCATAGCGCGTCAACTGTTCCATGTGGCCCAGTTGACGTTTCGTTGGCATAAACTGGTTTCGGAGAATGCAGTTGCCAGCATGCACCTCCTCCACATCCATGGCCACGAACATCGTCGTGGACGGGATTCGAACCCGAAACGCCGGTAGTCTAACATGAGACTGATGCCTCAACACACTGCGCTACCGGTCGCCTGACGACGTGCAGGTATCCCGCATCAGTAGTCCAATGAGCACCACAGCCTTCTGGTGCGTCCCATTGTAGTGGTGTAGCAAAGTGTCAGACGGTGGTGGAAATTGGTTAGTCCGTCTATATTTTCTGACCCAAGCTCTGCCGGAGTACCACAGAACATAAAACTGTTCTTTATTTGTCGGTTCCAACGACTGGCCGGCAAAGGGGAATTTCACTTCATGCGCGAGAAAATGAAACTACTACGCACGGTGGAAAGTGGCAGTCCACCAACCCACAGCCCCTCCAGATCACTCTCTCTCTGATCATCGCCTCGATGGCAGCCCACACATACAACCTTGGTGACCGCATCACCCTACCTTCCTTAATCGAACGTTGGCCAGGACCCTGTGCAGGAGGCCAAATACTCAGGGACGTGTTGACAAAGTCGTTGCCGATTAACATAAGCAGAGTACAAACGTGGATGAATACAGTGGCAGTCCGGGAAAAGCGCTAGCACTTTACTCGGTCTCTTCACAAAAAGGTTTTCTAGCCCTCTAGATGGCGGTTGACCTCGGGCAGTTACCAATCGATCAGACGACGGTCGTTAGTCCCCTCGTATACGTTGCTGAGGGCTGTAACACCCCTCGTGGTGGAACGATGATTTGATAATTCATTATTCAAAAAGCCGGGGATTCAGCCAAACTTAGCTACGCCATCGCACTTAAAAACAGATAACGCAGGGCCGTCGAGAGAAAATCCGGGCCCGGTACTCAACTTTTGTTGGGGCCCCTATATGGCGACCGGTAGCTCAATGAACAAAAAAAAAGGTCAAAGCGTACGTTTTTCTATTCTTTTGTAGGGGCCCATATATGGCGACCGGTAGCTCAGTGCGTCAGAGTGGGATGAAAGGGCAAGGATAAAAAAAAAAGCTGAGTGCGTAGATACGTGTTTTTTTTTCTCTTTTTGTTCAATTTTTCAAATTTTCGGTTGGCCCCCGAGAAAAACACGGGCCCGGGGCGTTTCACCCCTTCCCCCCTCTCGACGGCCCTGACCCTACGCATCTACAGTTCGTGCATTAGACAGACCTCCGGAATTGAATAAAATAGAAAAAGTAGAGATAAGGTGACAATCAGTTGACGCGCATGAATTTATTATCGGGAAGACAGCCGTCCTACGTCAGCGAAAATTTACAGCAGAAATAGTTGGAAAATTGTTGAAAAAAGCTCTTATTCGGCGTCCAATGTGGGGCTAATATAGGAGAGATGTCCATTCAGGCAGACGCAGCTACCTTTAGTTATAGATCTTACCTTAAGATAATCTGATGATTGTTAAAATTGAACGTACTGCTTAGTTTAGTTATTATAATTAAGCTCTGTTCAAATGCACAGTCAGCGCATATGGTAGAGCCGGGGCTGCATGGACGCCCCCCATCAAGGAAAGAATTTATTGCAATGGACCTAAAGGTTTCACCATCTAGCCTCTACCACTTAAATTATCCAAGGAATACCTTTCTGGCCTTAATTTATTTTGAGCTGGGTACATGTTTTGGAATCTTTTTTTCTGACACGGGTCCCGCATCATCTCAGCCCAAATTTTTTAAATACTTGTCCTTGATCTTTAAAATGATTTTTTTTTTTTTTTTGTACATCTATGTGATGTCGCTATCAATTATAAAATTACCAAACTGAAATCATCATTAGGGTGCCCCTCAGGCATAGCTTAGGTGACATTCAAAAATGTATCTGTTCAAAATAAAGCGCCGCCATAATTTTCTGTTTTCTGAGAAGGATCTACACTGTCATCAAATTTAATTCTAATCAAGCGAAATTCATAAAATTTCTTATGTTCCAGCCAAGGTTAACGTGTCTATATAAACACATGTTCGCATGTAGTCGTCAAGTATGTTAGCAATTCATTTGTTGAAAGGCAGTCAATAGGCTACTGATTTCGATACGATTTTGAGGCCATCACGAAACTTCGATCCACTGGATAATGGATTGCCATTATAAAATATTTTGCATTTTTTTCGCTTTGTTAATCGCGTCTTGTAGAGGATTGATCGATTTTTGTTCTTCGTTTGTTTGGGCCGAATTTTAACCCTTTTTGGGAGACTCTATAAGAGCATGTCTAAGGTCAATATTAGAATACGTAATTTTTGGCATATAAGCGCCGATGGGTCATAATTTCAGCTAGTTTGTATTTGAATCGTGTTTTGTCCTTTTTGGGTCCCCGCAGGGGACACCCACTAGGTCGAAAGACTTATGGTGTTTTGGGTTTAGCGAACCCACGGACCTGAGCTACACAAGGAGGTGGTGTATAGGGTAAAGGGGCCTTGGCGCTGATCCCTATGCATGCCTTTGGGGACTGACGATTCCATGTACCTTAGTTATGAAGTTAAGGTGGCTGATTTACGGTCTCGCTAGTGGTGTCCGTCGTTATGATGCCACCGGTGTTGTGTGATGGTCTCTTGATTCCGTCGTTATACGACACCTGGGGAGTGGTGCCCCCGCATAACGAACTACGAAAAGGGGCTATATAGGCTGAAAAGTATCTTGAATGATTCCTATTGGAGCAATCCTATAGGTGCCATGAAGCGGAAAGGTTGCTGGGGTCCTCCCAGTATTCCGATTCCTAGACTTGATGACGACACGGCTTTGGGGTCTTCTCAAGCTCTGATTCTAATGTAGGTGTGGATTGGTGGAAAGTGAGAGATACTGATTCCTATACTGCTTTGGGGCTAGACAATCCCACGTACCTAGTCAATTGGCTTCCTAGTACCTGAACATGGCGCCGGCCTGTGATGCGAAAGGAAGCACTATCCCCGATGGAGGAGAATGCTTACTAGTACGCGAGGAACGGAAGCACTTTCAACTCTTTTGGGGGTAGTGGGTTTAGCTGAGCCCGGGATGCACTCCTTAATCAGCAAGATATTCCGTAAGGATATTGAACGGTGAGATCATTGCGGCTTTTGAGAAGTCAGTAGCAAATAATGAACCACGGGTATGGGTGTGCCCACAGTACCAAGGTACTGGCCCTTCAAGGTGTTGGACTCGTGGTGGCTGTGAGTTATTGTTAAGTCGGCTAAGCTAGGTCGCAGCCTATAATGGTAAGGTTCTGAGGAAAGTACATGTTCCAAAGTAGTCATCCTTCTGGCTTCGGTCAGAGAAAACGCCATCCCGTATGGGGCACCGAATGTAGACGATTCTGGGAATTCCTGTCCTTTTTGGGTCGTTCTATATTTTCGTATGTCATATTCATGCATGGGCATAAAATTAGTCCGACACATCCTGCTTGTTCGTTCGTTTGTCCGGAGACTTTTCGGGGTCCGATCTTAATTAAATTGATACGGAACTTCATTGATGATCCTAGAAACATTTAAACATTTTGTCCTTTTCCTTTGGGAATTCGCTGACTTCCGATTTCAACGAAGCACATAAAGGACCCAAAGTCATTTCAAACACGCATTTACTCTAACTTGCTGACCAAAAAACTTTCTCCTCTGAGGAGGAATTTTCCTATCTGAATCAATTTATTGACAGCTCGAAATCAAATCGGTTATGTGTATGGGACGGCCGATGAACATTGCTATTTTTTGCATCACTTTTATCAGCCTAATTGCCTCCTGCGAGAAGTGGCTTCTGAAGATTCTGGCGGCTTAGTTCTTTGTTCAAATCGACAGCGCTCCAGGAACCTTCCCTGGGGCGATAGGTTGTCCTAAAAAAAGGTTCTGATTTAGATAACTGAAAGCCAATGACTTTCAGAAGCTCTATCTATTGTAGAATAGAACAAGAAGTGAAAATAAGCCTAATAAAAACAGTCATTCGAATACCAACACCATAGGAACCATGAAGGGTTAATAAACCTTTTTTTTCCGCAACGTTCACCTTCCAGCAAAAAATCATAACATCCAGCAAAATATTAAATCGTAGGTTATACACTCCATAAGAGTTAAGACTCTTATGGCGCGCTCAACAGCCCGAGCAGAAAAAAAGGTGATCAAAAATTTCCAATGCTGCCGGGCAAATACTCATTACAAAGAGGTGAATAGATCATTCCACCAGAAATTTTTGTAATCCAGATATCTTTTACCTCACGGCTTCTTTGAAATTTCGTGAAATGCGAATGATAAATTTCTGAAAAGATCACAAGACCAACCATTATATATACATAGCTACCCAAAGTCTCTTGACTTCTCGCGTTGCTTCGAGAATCGGCTAAGGAGTAATAGGTTTTCGAATTTGAGCGATTTAAGCGTCTTGGTCAGCTAATCTAGTTGTAGGTCATAAGTACCACGTTTTTAGCTATCGTTGGTAGGAATTAATTGTCTGCGGTTATTGTCTTTTGAGAACTAATTGAATGCTGTATTAGGCACTATGGATTTTTACTATGAGTCATTAATTTTAATTCTGAATTTGGTGAAGTTGGACATTGAGTGGTCTTGAGGCCGAGTGTAGGAAGTGAATTGTGAATTTTCGCGCAAAACAATTGACGGTTAAATAGAGTGGAAAGATAAGTGGAATTGTTACAGTTTCTAGGTTGAGGAGATTGTAGGGATTTTTTAGTAAGCTGTACAATGACGATCACTTGAGTAACCAGCAGAATATTTATGATTCTTAGATTAGGTTAAATTAGCATAGCAGACTTAGAACAAAGCCTAGGTTCATTGTGATGCCCTAATAATATCAGCAACTTCAGTTTTTGTTGAGGGCAGGGCATTAGCAGTGCAGATTATAAATGATTTTCTCATCATTCTCGTCCCAAAGCATCTGAGAAAGTCGTTATAAGGAAGCTGAAGCCTCCTGGCGTGTCCACCCATGGTACCATGGTGCCACGCTGTTCTGGTATTTCGACAGTGATCGTAATTTGCGGATCAGCTAATATGTTGTTAATTGCCTTGACTGAGCGCGTCAACATCTCTTTCATTGATATACCCTGTTGACGTATCGACAGCATATCTACTTTTCAGACCTGCAGTTATAGCATGCACCTCCTCCGCCGTCTTTATACTGACAAGCCTGGAGCGTGTAATGACCCATATTCTGGTAGTGCTGCTTAAACCGGCATATCGATGTCAACACCTGATGAGTAATGGTGATCTGTGGGTGGTACGAAGCCCGAGGCCAAGAGTCCCATTACACCTGGACCCCGATGCGAGCGCGAGGGCAACTGAGCTGTCAGCAGATCATTCCATTCTGATCGCCTCATTTTTTTTAATTCCCCATTTTGCCTCCCATGCTACAGTTGACTTGATGCTGATATGCTACGTGGCGTAGGTTGTTCCACATCTGAAACTCCTCCTGGAGCTCGTCAGTCCTCTAGTTTCCGGCAGGATCACTATGGTCAGGTATCAAGCGTATCATTTTTTTATTCCCCATTTTGCCTCCCATGTTACAGCTGACTTTATGCTGAAATGCTACGTCGCGTAGGTTATTCCACATCTGGAACTCCTCCTGGAGCTCGTCAGTCCTTTAGTTTCCGGCAGGACCACTATGGTCAGGTATCAAGCATATCACAATATCGAAAGAGTTACACATCTTCCTGACTCGAGGGATTTAACTGCTGACTGGCTGTTCGTGAAATTAGTGATCTTTTCTGCAGAAGTGAAGTCCCAGCCACCGCCTCTATAATCGCGTGGACTGCCTTAGACGCTGCAGTAGTCATGGAGTCGAAAAGAAAGATTGAGCTCCTCAGAATGCACTCCAACCGTCAGAGTAGTCTGGATCTTAAATGAGATCAGTAATAGTGGGCTAGCTATTCCCACTGATCCTGGCTTGGAATCAGGCTTGCGTTATTTTTCCCGAAACTGTCGTCGCTGCAATATCACTATCGTCGAAAATCGTTGAGTGACCGGTACTCAGGGTAATCCACCTACAAGTCTCTTGAATCTAAATGGCTGGGTTCACCGCCATTTTCTTCTCTAGAATGCCCGACGGTAGTAGGTTAAGCAGTATACGCCTTGCCGCACTATCCGAATAACTCGGCTATATGCCAGGTAGTGCGCTCTTTGTACCTTGCCTAACAAATTTCGTTTAGCTTCCATCTGTAAAGCATTCAACATAACTTGACACCCCGTAACATTTGTCCAGAATTCGAATTTGTGATGACTTTCTATGCCTCATGTTTGCATAGTCTGAGGAGAATTGGATCCATGTCTTTTGTTTATGTCCGGCGTACTTGGATATTATGGCCTGGGGAGCCGCAATCATTCCGGATAGCCTTGTGTTTGTCCGAAAGATCGCAGGTTATGGCTCTCAACGCTTTCGCTAAGGAGGCGTTCCGTAGGCGAAAGCAGGCTGTTTGGGTATGGATGCAGACTGAACGCAAGCGGTGATTGTGTGTCTAATTCGCCTTGTCAGCCATTCCTGTTTGTTAAGTCCTGTGTTGTGTGTACGCAGGGAGGTGGTGCCTATACACCGGAAGCCTTGCCTTCGAGGAGTAACTACCGTGCTAACCCGAAGGGTGATAGCGGCCAATGTGTCGTGAGTCCTGCTTCAATTTCTGGTAGCACTAAAGTCGGGGAGCCCTAAGAGGCACTATCTTGGTAGTAGAAATCTTCATCCCGGCTGGTAGAGGTTTGCTCCCTTGTCGGAGCGTCTTGCTGACTGTGGTTTACAACCCTCAATTACGGGTAAAGTGTCTTTGGTGCCGGGAGCTAAAAAAATGGCATATGTGTTAGATGGGCGTCGCATCTAACAGTATGATTTTCCATGTCTATAGACG
The DNA here is from genome assembly GCA_964017055.1 of Chloromyia formosa. Classification (NCBI taxonomy): domain Eukaryota; kingdom Metazoa; phylum Arthropoda; class Insecta; order Diptera; family Stratiomyidae; genus Chloromyia; species Chloromyia formosa. The sequence goes on from OZ024817.1 coordinate 11,100,732, forward strand.
AACTCAAACAGTTACCTTTATAATTTCCATGAATAGGCGCTTCTTCGGACTTATCTTGTCTCCGTAATATTAGTAGTATGATACGAAGGAAGTTTGCCTTATCAGTAAAGGCGACCGGTAACTCAGTGCGTAGAGGCATAAGTCTCATGTCTGACTACGATAGTTGGGTAGTTGCGGGTTCAAGCCCCGTCCACGGTGTTCGTGGCCATGGATGATTGTATTGTGATGCGGGCCGTAATAATAAGCCATCTCCCGATTAATCGCAGGTAGGCGGCTAAATGGGAACCGGAGATGCATGCTGGCAACATGCATCGTCCGAAACAGGTTTTTGTCAACAAAACGTCAGCTAAGCCATATGGAATAGCTGACGCGCCTTGCCCCACTAGGGGTTAGGGCAAATGAGTAGTAATCGCTCGGAATGGGATATTGATGATATTTGTCCTGACCACAGGTGTATCATGTAGTTTACCGATGGCTAAACAACGGGACAAGGAGTCGGTGCTGGGATCTTTGGACCAAAAACCAGGATCTCTATCGCTATGGGCATTTGACACAGCGTTTCCCAAGCGGAGATCCATACCATTGTGGTCTCCACCAGAGAAATTCTCCAAAAGAAATTCATCGGCACTAACATCGCTATCTGCGCTGACAGTCAGGCTCTTTCTTCACATAAGTTCGCGTCAAAACTACTGAATGAGTGTTTTGATATCCTTCGGTGGCTCACAAACACTGATCGCGTAACTCAGTGTTGGGTACCAGGGTATCGGACATTAAGGCAACGAAGTTCTCGGCTAACTGGCTAGACATGGCTCACCGGACAATTTTTTTGTACCTGATACCTACTGTAGTCTGAACTGGCCCGGTGAGGGAATGGTCTCCGAACGAAAGGTTGCGGCAATCCACCCCTACGATTTCAAAGAAGCTAACCGCCTGGGCATAGCAGACTTGAGGTTAATCGTTTGTTACCTCACGGGACACAACTGGGTGATATATCACCTAAAAAATGGGTTTGTCCACTAAGACGGAATGTCGGCTCTGCCTGGAGGACATTGAGTTCACCAAACACCTTCTCTACGAATGCCCGGCGGTTGCTCAAGCTATGTTCATATTTCTTCAAGAATTCATCGTGAGCTCCGCTGTCATTAAGAGTGCTGCCGCAAAAAAGGATGGTTGAGGGTCTTTTGGATTAGTGAATGCTATATCACAATAGATCTGATGGTCGTAGTGCCTCCCAGTTGGGTGTCTTATCGCCGTCTCCCCACCCAGTCTAACTCCGCTCTCGGTAAGAGGTACTAATGGGGGATCAGCTTGGCTACTTACTCCTCCCCTCCAAATTTATATCACGATGTCCTCATGTTTGGGGGATTTTTTTTATCGTGTCATATCCATATCCCTGAAAAATAGATAACAAATCACACTAAATTGTGAAAATGAATTTATCCCCCCCCCCCACCAAAGGTGGCAGTTCCTCTCAAACTTTAGGGGATATATCTCATTAATTAGACCCCCTATATCATTTGCGAAAAATTTGTCCTGAACTGTACTTAAGATACTGCATGCTATGTCCGTACTGCCTTAAGTCGAAATGGTGGACAAAGAGTGAATTTCCTCTTTAAGCAGTTCGAACTTACCCTGAATGCATAGTAAATATACTTCCACTTTAAAATTCAACTTAGGCTCGTACTGCCTAAAGCGGAAATTTTGCTTGATTGTGGGCTCCACTTTTTGCAATAGAACATAACGGTTTTTTTGTTGTGTATTTAAAACACACAACTTAAGTCTAATTGAAAATATTAGAAAACAAAATATGATATCAAATTTGGAAATTTGGGAGGAGAATTCGTCAGCTAAATTTACGGATTTTTGAACCTTTTGTCGTGATGAATTTCCCCCGAACCAAATTCATAAAAATAAGATATTAAGTTGGGTATTTAGGAAGAGCATTTTTTAGTCAAATTTATGCATTTTGGGGGCTTTTATCGTGATGAATTTCTCCCCGACCTAAATTCAAAAAATTACTTTTTTTTTGCCGGAATCTTTCGACTTATCCCCCAATTTGAGAGGAAATGTCATTTGCAGAAGCCTCCCATACACATACAAATTTTTTTTTGGGGAATAATTCAACGGGGGAGGGTGGGGATTGCTCGCCGAGCCGCATAGTTTTCTAAGCCGCCGAATGAACTTCATCAGTTACAAAAAAAAACTGAATTAAAAAAAAAAAGAAAAATTGATCAACATCCATTCCTTATGTTATGAAACTATATCCGTCCAAATATCACGACATGAAATCTGTTAATTTAATTTTCCCAATCTGATCATTTATCTCTTGCTAATTTTCGATATTTTCCGATTTTTTTTCTCCTTTTGGCATGAATCGTTTCCAAATCTTCATAACCTATTCAACTTATTTACTCCACATACATCGTTTTTACTTACACGTACAAATTGAATTAACGCTAACAAAGTAACGACGAAATTTCGCTGCGTTTTCGTTTACCGAAAAATGCATAGATGTAGGTTAATCGTGCTAATTCAATTAACACTTGCAACGAAATCATCTGATTTAAGTGCAAATTTCACTTTAGGTAGTGTATGCAAGTTTTGGCTTTTTTGGAAGTCGTAAATTGTTTTTTTTTTTTAATTTCTGCCTATTTTCCACGATTACATTGAAAATAAGTAAGAGTGTGTCAATACTTGTATTTTTCATCCATTATCACGTGATTTGATAAACTGCGATGTACGTACCGTCTATTACATAAAACGATCGAAACGCAGTATCGTGAGTGTCAATGACGATCATTAGTTTTATGACTGACTATGAATAAATTTGAATAGATTCATTGATTAGATGAAAATTATTTTTATCTTTTGCTGGCTGCGTAGGAAAAATAAACTTTCATTTTTTTTTATTCAGCATATAGTATCAACTATTAAATTTTTTTCTTGAATTAGTTATCTTGATACTGAATTTCCTCATACACGATCAGTTACATTTGGTGTTGACGTTGTGGTTTGTACAACATTTAATTTTTTATTGCGTGTAAGTTCTGTTCTAGAGCCTTTTGATGCCACTTTTACGGATGTGACGAATAAAAGCCTTCGTGAACGCGGAGGCTGTAAGCAATAGTAGGAATGGGCATATACATATATCGTCCGGAACATCTAAGTGTCAAAAACCAATCAGTTAGTGATAAGTTTGTCGCGAGCTGGGTTGCTAGCTCAGCTATTTGCAACGGAGGGCTGGGTAGGAAGGCTCCGCTCGTCTCGTCCGCCCGATAGCGGAATGGTAAACGAGTTAATTTCCCTAAGAGATCGACTTAAAAAAATCGCCGGAAAGTATCCGATCCACATACCTGCAATTAGCACGGGTACCACCAGGTGGCGTTTGAGGAACTCGCTCCTCTCTTTGGGTTAGGCTGCCCATTTAGCCTAATGCCTTGACTGGAACTGTTGGCATAAGACGTAATGTCGAAGAGAGGTCTTATCTCGAATCGACGCACAATGGAGTATTTGTACTTACCAAAAAACTTGGCCAAAAGTTGAAAATATAAAGTATGGTAAACCTCTCTCATATCGGCTTTTTCTGACGCTAAACTAACGGCTGCATCATGCCCCTTCCCCTCATGCCTCCCACTCATCACGCGCCTTCACACGGGTGGGTCGGAACACAGGCAAAGTTTTATTCGTCTTAATTTGTACTCACAAACTTAATTTTTGATACAAATTTCGTAATTTTTTCTGTTGCTTTCCAGTGCAGTTAAAAAAGAACAATTATGGATATGGAAGATGGAGGTGTGTGCTTTAATAAGCAAAATATTTCATCTTACTTGCAATTATGGAAATATTTTCTTAACATTATTACTACTTAACTACAAAAAATACGAATTTTTTTGGAGAAAAAGTTGCCGCAAACTCGGCGATCCGCATACGGGAGACAGGTCGCTGTGCAGTTTCATACACCGGTCACGCATCAATCCTGAGCAACATGAACATCCCACCATCAACGGACTATTGTATACCAAAAATCACGTTCGACAGAAACTTTACATGCTCAACTCCCTCCCGTAGCCATTGAGAAGTGATGAACCCGACATACACTGAATCCTTGTGCATCTATACTGATGGTTCCAAGACCGATAAGGGGGTGGGGGCTGGAATCTTCTCCGATGGGCCAAGCCTCCACCTATCGATTCGTCTCCCAGACTACTGTAGTGTCCTCCAGGCGGAGATCCACGCTATTAAAGAGGCAGTGAGGTGGATTGGCCGTAACACTATAGCAGCAACAGATATCATAATTTATACTGACAACCAAGCTGCAATAAAGTCCCTTGAATCTTGTGTAGTCTCGTCAAAAACCGTTGCGGACTGTCGCTCTTACCTTGCGGAGATGGGAGGTATCTATAACATTACACTATGCTGGATACCAGGTCACAGTGCTTTCTCTGGTAATTGTAGGGCTGACGAGCTCGCACGGAACGGTGCAAACGATATAACTCTTCAGATGGGTCGAGGTTTCGCCATGCCCATCTCCACGTGCAAACATAAGCTAACTATGACAGCGATAGACAGGGCTAACTCGAGGTGGTTAAGTGGTAGTACCTGCCAAAATGCGAAGTTATTATGGCCCTTATTGAACAAAACCCGTACTTTTAAACTGCTGTCGATGAGTAAGCAACACATCAGGATAGTGGTGGGAATTATTACTGGTCATTGTGTTATCGGTGGATATCTTTCATCTACTCTGCACCTGCCCGGCATTAGCCTACAGGAGAATGTCGACTCTAGGTGAATTTGCGTATGCGGATCTAGGAGACCTAGCTAATGTAGATGTGGGTCGACTCCTGCGATTCGCTATTAGCTCCGGATGGTTCAACAATGGATGACGGATGGAATTACACAATTCCAGGGCAACACAAGGGACCTTCTTTTGGTCTAAGTGTGCTGTGAAGAGATTACGGCAGCCCCTCTTACCATACCATACCATACCATTGGAGAAAAAAATAAACGACACTGTTTTTGCTATCGTGCCAAGATGAAAATTTAGTTTAATATTCCTGACCATTAAAGAATTGGTTCCCCCTTCTGCCTCTATTTCTTTTCAGACATGTTTGAACTAAGTATTTTCGCGCTTTTAGCCCGTCCCATGTATTCAAATAATGGGTCCGGGTACTTCGCGTTGTCCGATCTCAACCAAATTTGGTAAGTGGATTTCTTGGGTAGCCCTTAGACGGCTTTTTGGATTTTCAACTTATCTAACGGTACCTTTTGTGTTTTAAAATAAGAAAGTTTCTGGCCTAAGTCTTTTCTAAAAAACTTTGTTCCTCTCCTCCGGGCATTTAGCGTGGTCAGATTTCGACAAAATTTGGTAAGTACATAGCTTGATTACGTGATTCTTAGCATAACTCGATGACGTTTTGGTGGTGCTGCTGGTGGAAGTGAGGGCAACAGGGTCTTCTTGAGCATGAAGTCCAACGGACACAAAACCTATCTAACAGCGTGACTAGGAGTGATGTGATCAATGCACCGGAGTACTGTTAAAAGCATTATGAGTCCATTGGTCGACACAAAAGGACCTTCTTGGGTATGAAGTGAAACCAAGCCAATATTTGTATTTTCTTAATAAGGATGATGCGACCAATGCCCAGAAATATTGTTGAAGATATTTTGAGCTGTATGGATAGGAGAAAAGGACTTTCTTGAGCAAGAAATAAAATTTTGGCAATATGATAGATAAATTTTGAATCGGGTTGATAAAGTCGACGCAATGTTGTGCATTTCGATGACTAATTTTGAATTATAGTTTTTATTTACATTTATATTTAATTTTTATTTATTTTTTCGTTATTTTATAAATTACTATTAAAATACTGTTGCGTGTACGGGGTGGGTATCTTTTACGACCCACACTGTACTAATCTCGAATGATCGATGACCAGTACAAATTGAATGGACACTAGACTATTCTCGAGCCATCTATAGTCTAGAACCTTCTCCAAACAGAAACATTGAAGCGGATTCTCGAACCTTCGTTGAGTAAGCACCTGAGACTGGAACATCTCGAAAAATCTGGAGTCTTCGCTAAATTGACGAATGCATGGATCTCCACCTATAAAAGGCAGATGTCACCGAACGAAGGAGCAGTCGTGAAGTAGTAGTCAGACTCGACACTCAGTGGCGGTTGGATCGCTATAGTGCCGTCGTTATAGTTAAAGCTAGTTTGACATTTTGACGTTGGTTGTTAGTACGCTTGTATATAGTTAGTTCGTTTTATAAATAAAGTGTGTGTTTTTCAATCGAAGTGTTTCATTATTCAGCACAAGAATATCTAACGAACCTGTTTTGGTTTCGTGATTTCGCTCAACAGAGGAAACATCACAATATAGGTACATTCTGAAAATATCTCAAATTCCTTATTTATGTATTTCCAAGTTCTTGGTACAAATACTCCACTGTGCGAAGCGACCTCTTCAAATTCCTTCCGAATTTATGCCACCTCCGGAAGCGTCTGCCAGTCCGTCCACTGAATCATAGTAGACGGACTGGCAGGTGTCAAACCGACCGCTTCATGTTATAAGAGTTTTAAGTAAGGGGACGGTGCTCATTGCTAGACGAGTCTAAGCGACTATGGCTTGGCGACTATCATTAAAGCCACCATGACGGAACACTAGCATTTGAAATTTTAACGGAAAAACATATCTGTTCCTCGGGGTGGCCATTGCGACGGTAGCTGAACGAAGATAGCCTTGCGACGAAAGCTCATCAATGACCGTGCATGGGGTGTGTTCCTGGAAACGATGATCAAGCACAAGCAATAATAATTTCACCAAATGGACGGAATATACGACTAGCATGTCATGTACAACACAAGTATCTCCACAAGCATAACCAATTGGCAAACCATACGTTCTTCTTGGCATGCACAACGTTCATCTCAGTCAGCCGACACGTTCACATCAGCGACTATTATGCCCAAATACAATGGCAACGATATCCTATTTCATGCGATGCGACTGACCAAGGCATGCGATGCTCGTTTGCAAGCTTAGTCGCAGTAGTTTGGAGGAACACAAACACAGCTCCATAGACAATACACATAAATAGTGCTCATTGCTAATCGATGAGATGGGATAGCTGCGCTGTCATCGCATGGATCGCCTCGAGGAACACGGATCTTAAGGGTTGAATATTGCCTGCGATCGCGAACTAGCCATTTCGTAACTTGGTCTGGGCATTGCTCTACTTTACTGCCCTGAATATCGGGTATGCTGCTTTTTAATTTATTTATTTTTCTAGACCATTGGCTCTCAAAGCGGTGGTGACGGCTCCTTGGGGGGTTGCGAAGAAGTTTTTAAAAGTTCAAAAATAAATCAAAATTTCAAAAACTAGTTTTATAGTAAACAATCGAAAATTGAAAAATTGCAACGACTTGAATCATGTGTAGGCCAGTAAAATTAAATTTTATTACTAAAAATTAGGGAAATATCTGAAAAGAATTTTAATCCCTTTTATATAGTAGATATTGAATACATGGAAACTAAGTTTGCACGGTCGTAGAAGGTGAACTTAACTTTTGGTGGGCAAAAATCCGAGAAATTTGAGCCCTTGTTTTTAATATTATCCCTATAACTCCTAAACGGTGCCTCGGATCGGAAAAAACAACAATTTTCGAGGCTTCGGAGAAAAATCACACTTTATCACTTTTCAAGCTCACAGATCTTTGCAACGGATACTCCAAATGGAAAAGCTTATTTATAAAAGTTGAGAATAGTTTCATTGTAAGCCGGAATGGTCCACACACTTTCGCTATTGTCTAAATCCGTCAATACCGTCCGCCCACCACTCGTTAATGTGCGCCTAGCTTTACTCACTTTGAGTAAAATATGCATTTCATACATACAAAAATATTTATTCAAAAATTATCAAATTAATTTGCATGTCCGCATTTTTTTTTTTAAATTAATTTTTCTTATTTTGTCACCCAAAAAAATAAATTCCTCTGAAATGACTAATACCATTCCGTCCGTCTGTATGGAAAATCTGCACTTCTACGGTATTTTTCTTTCCACTTGTTTATCAGATTTCATCTGAAATCAGGGAGGAGACGAAATACCAAAAAGATGAGATAATGTCGTTTTAACTAATTATTAGTACGACCATGATAAACACAAACAACCGGTTGTATCTTTTTTTTTTCTATTTTGCATAAATGCGTATTTTCATGTGAAATTTTTCATGTAGCTGTGGTGGAGTTTGAAATTGTTTTTCATTCAGGTAAGATTGATTTTCGATCTTTTTAGATTTCCGAAATTAGAACGACAAATGTATTTTTTTTAAATGATGAAAATAGAGAACCTGATGTTCAATAACGATTTCTTATATTTTAAAGGGCAGTTTTTTTCTGTAGGGACGAAGTAAATTTAATTCAATCGCATAATTTCACCAAGCAATTCCTCATGCAATTCTAAGAAAAAAAAATTATGAAAAATTAAAAATTATTACTTAACTCTTTAGCTGCGATACATCTGATTTTTTTGCAAAAAATCGCAAACCTCACTTTACTAAACCACTAAATACAGCATATTTAAAAATGGAAAATATGGGAAATAAAGATTGTGCGTCGTTTTCGTAGTTCTTCGCCCTCTCTTTTTTTTAAACATTTTTTTCAATATCCTCCTCATTATTCATTTGTTTTCGCACTTCGCAACAGTATTCTGACCGTTTTTTCCATTCCACATTTCAGGTTTCGTATCAATGGGAGCGTTCACAAGCCCACTAACATCATTAGCATAAATTGATTAATATCGCAATCTGTCGAGCTAAAAGGTAAGTCAATATTATTCATTCTTTGGAAATTTCAGGATTGAAAAGACAAATTTATACATATGTATCTAACTCATTAAGCTAAATAAACATTTAGTTGGAAGAATAAAAAATCTCCGGGTTCCCGAAAATTTATATGAACAGTTGATGCCAATATTGTGTCTCAGGTGTGCTTTTGGTAACCCAAAACAAAGTAAGTTCAGTTTATTCAGCTGTTTGCACGTTTTTCTTTCCAACAAGATACAATAGTGCCACTGAACTTTTCCACTCAGTCAGCTCGTCGAACCAGGTATTTGGAACGCGAAACACTTTAATCTTTTATTACGTGTTTCTCATCTGCAATTGTTGAAATTTAACGCTAATTTTTCTTGCAATGCAATTTAATGGCGAACTTTAATTAACGTGAAATGTTTGACCCAAGTTTTGCGCCATCATTAGTCTCTTGTGGATAAGTGCAGAACTAATTCTATAAAAGTACTTAATGATTATCGTCCAACCTATAGGTAAAAATTGAGAAATTGAGATACATTACGGTCGAATTGTTTTGGATGCTAGACGTGTGCGGTTTGATCTAATGATCTATTGTTTTAGAAAGATACTTTAATGCCGCTGATGGATGAGAAGATCTTATCATTATATCTGATGTTGTAAATTTGATACTTCTATTACTTACACGTATGATTGATGATTTTGAAGATTAGTTCTGGTTTTTAGTAGACGCACAACATTACGATGTGTGTGTGGTTTTGATAAAGGCACCGGCGCTTTAGAAAAAAAATAAATAAATCAATGAAATAAAGCCAAGAGTTCTTTGACCGAAAATTCAAGGTAGAATTTAATTTTAAATTGCGAGAGTTTGTGCATGTTTTTTTAACGAATGTTTTGTTGTCTTGACCCCTTCCAGGGGCATGGGCACGTCAACATCTCTTGCATAGCTATGGTTATGCATTGTTGACGTTGTTGTTGTTATCAGGTATCTCCTATCCGAGCCGTTTTTTACTGACAAGCTCGGAACGCTGTGGGAGTTCTAGTAGTACCACACGTAGTTTTTATTGATGCACCGAGGATTGAACCAATCTTTCTCTAGATGTAGAATCGTGGAGTGACGACTGAGAACTCTCGGCTGCCGAGATCGTCAACCACCGGATGGAGCTCGGCATATTTCAGATGAAGCCTAGTACTTATTTTGTTTAGAAAAGACGCAATTTTAAAAATAATCGCTTTGTTTTTAATCGGGTTTGTTGTAACAGCACACTTATACCTTGAAGCATAGGTCCATTGTGATACCCCAGGAAGACCAAACAGCACCATTCCATAGTATTAGAACCAGCCGGAGTTACTCACGATACGCAGCTGTTGTCCACTCGTGGAGGTGGTCTGCACGTTCCCCAAGATGGCTGTAAAAGCATTAACCAAGAGTTAATTCCCTCAATCGTGCCAGAACAGGGTATTCGCAGAGCAGACGAGAAATGCTTTAATCCTCCTCTTCTTCCTTGCAGCTTCTGCAATAATCATTGGATGGAAACCGAAGCCTCCTTGCATGCTTACCGATAAGGCAGTATCCAATAACGGAGCCAATCACCACACCGATCTAATATTTGGTCAGCGATAGTAGTTTAGCAGATCTGCTGATATCCACCCTAAGCTTGGCATTATAACATGTAACACCATTAGTCCATCTAAGGGTTGGATTCCGTGAGCGCAGTAATTTTATTCTGGGGTTTGGCAAGGAAATTGGTAAATGTGTAATTGAGTAACTAGGTCAGGAATAACTTCTACCTGACCTTTCTGTAGGAGGGCTGGAAAAACCCCATCTCTGTTAGGTGATTTGTAGGGGTAAAATGTACCAGTCGCCAACTTGATTTTGTCGTAAGTGAATATTCTTCTAACTACTCTCCAGTCTGAAAGATTGGTTTTGTGAGGTATGTCTAACCCAGGTCATATTCATCACTTACGACAATTCTACACCAGGGAAGTTTGTGATCAAAAGGAGCTTTGCCGTACTGCCCAAGTCTGCCGTAGCTCTACCGTCTGGTTTTTTGAGTATGCTAACTAAGTTAGAGCCTTTCTTTGCCAGGACGTGGTGTTGTCTAGTAGCTTTGTTGGTGTTGCTGGCATTCTCAGAGAAAGTCATCCAGCTATGACGTTAGCATCTCTTACCTTCTTGCTGTATTCTCTAAGAGTGGAACGGTATAGATCCCAACTTCTATTGTGCTTGGCCTTGTTGAACAATTTTGTAGTCCTTTTACTTAAGCGCGAGATTTCAGTATTCCAGCACGGAACTCCCCTGCTGTCCTTAATGGACTTTAAATGACTATCAATATCTATCAATATTCAGTCACCCTGAGGTTGTATTTTCTGTCAAGAAGACCTCCTTTTACAAAGACTCGGAGTAACCGATTCAGTTTATGCGTTCCGGGACTCGTCTGTCAGCTGGTGCCGAAGCCGTAGTGCAATATCAAATCGAATTTGTAAGTAATCGGAGAGCGCAGGCTCGTTCGAGACATGCTAACTGTACATTCTTTCAGATAGAGAGAAACTACACAAAGGTACGTTAGGTTAGATTGTTTACCGATGGGTCTAAAACAGAATAGGGTGCTGGTCCACGTATTTTTGGACCCAAGACCAGGATTTCGATCGCAATGAGTTCTCGTCCAGCGTTATTCAAGCTGAGATCCACGCCATTGAGGTCTGTGTCAGGGTAGTCTTGAAAACGAGACTTTACACGGCTCACATTGCTATCTTCTCAGGCAGCCAACCGGCTATAAAGGTGCTCTCTTCATTTAAGGTCTCTTCAAAACTGGTAAAAGAGTGTTACGAACTCCTTCAAACTCCAAAAACTGAGTCATCTTGTTTTTTGTGTCAGGCCACAAGGACATTGAGGAGAACGAGGCTGCGAATTAACTTGCTAGACAAGAATCATCCAGTCGCTTTCATGGACTTGATCCTTACTGTGGCTTTGGGCTGGCCTCGGCCAAATTGCGGATCACAGCCTGGTCTGCACTTTTACGTCATCAGTACTGTAATAACCGTCCAGGGCTACGTTAAAGAAAGGAGCCGATAATGCCCTTCATTCACAAGGGTACTATTAAAATGAGTAGAACTCATCTAAGACTTCTAGTAGAGTACTTATGTATCTGGCCATCACCTGGTCAGATATCACCTGAACAAGATAGGTCTGTCCAGCGAGACTGAATGTCGTTTCTGTCTGGAGAACGTGAAAACGACCAAACACATCTTATGCGAATGTCCCGCCGTCGTGCGTTATATGATAACACTCCTCGGGCAGGCTGCCAGAAGTACTGCAAACTTCCTTTTGATTCCTGCTAAAGACATACTGGCCTTTGTTAGAAAGGTGGACGATCTTTTGACTTAATGCCCTACGGCACAGTACATATTTATCTAAGTCCAAGAATTCTTGCCTTGACCTATTGAGGGAAGTAGGAGTATAAGTATATTAATATATAGGCTGACTATATAGGTAGTATCGTGGAAGCACTCACCTCTACTGTTGGTATCGGTACTTCCCCATTCCATGTGATGTGCGTTTACTTCACAGGCTCTTGCGGACTGACCATGAGTAGCCATTGAAGAGCTAACAGAGAAATTAGTATCTAAAAGAATTTCCAAGATATCTTCACTTGAGGCTGTTCAGAACCCATCTTGATTCAGTAAGTAAAGCGTTGATATAAAATAAAATTTTGGCAATACCTTGGCGGGTATTGGTTGGTACATCGTTACTTTTCAGAGATCAAACTGCTTCACAGCATCTGTTACATTTTTAGCGATTCAGATACTGGAAAAATAAAACAAATGCGGTAAAATTTTCCGATCAATTTGTTTAAGCAAACGCAAATATGTATCTGCAGTTAGCCTTCGCCAAATAGAGTACATACATTGATATCAAATAAACTCCCTGAATCTATATCAATGAATAGCTCAAGGATAGCAACTAAACGTCGACTTGTTTTCAAACATTACTATAACAGTAAGAGCGAGGCGTTTATCTTAATCCAATTATTAACAATTTTGTGCGACAAATCGACTAATATGCATCAACATTAACTTAAAGGCAATATATGACCTTCCTTCACACAATTTTAATACCGCAACTAACGAAACAACTACACAGTCAACACAAACACACACAACTAAGTACCAGTCAGCAATCCAACCACTAAAGATATTAAGTCACAATTGACTAAGAGTATTTAATAGAAAATTTCTTTAAATAAAATCCACTCCTTGAAATAATTGCTTGCGTCTTAGACCAAACACCAGATGCTGTTGTAACATTCCACTTACTTATTAATGCATGAAAATTGAACAACCACGGCATCAACCTACTGTTGTAAAATATTTCCAGATACATTGCTATCGCACTTGTACGAATATTGTATAAATAAATTGTGCAATATGAAGTTGCATGTTGTTCCGCATAATTGAACAATACTGTACAATCGAGAATCAAAGACATTGAATGTATAATACTATAACGCTTTTAATCCCACACCTTTCTCTTGTGTCTTGTGTCTATTCGATATATTTTATTGTTTCATGTAAATTGAGATATTTGCTGAAAACGGTGCTGGTGCAAATTAGAAATGCATGTAGTTGATTTATTAAAAATGCAATTGACCAACTTTCACAATAGTCCAAAGGGAAATTTTTAAAAGAGAGCACCGGTAAAGATATTCTTCAATGTTAGCTTTAAACCGACACTATTCCGGCAAATATTAGTAGCCTCGGCGTGCTAACGACAAATTCAAATACACCTCATGTGACCTTCGTGTTCATCTAAACATTAAAATTGCCACAATTTCAACCGAAGATACTTCAAGTAAATAGCCAACAAAATGCATGTTAATTGTATTGATGTAATGATTTTCACTGTACACAGTAAACCTACTCCTGGGTTTGTGAGGAAATATCTTTCTTATTGTAGTTTGCTTGCGAACAAAAGCGAAAGTTATGGTAAAATGTGTTCAATGTAACCTTCAAAAGGTGCTTATATGGTAGGCAGAGAATATTACCGGTTGGAAATGTTAACAAGATCGGATCTTTAATAGCAGACCATGTAAATGATGAAGATATATTGTGTTATTGGTAAATGTTAAAAGGTGTGACGATATATTGATTGATGTAGCGGTTTTCAGTTTAACTGGGCTGTCCTAGGAAATTATGAAGCCTGTTGAGTGCCGAGGTAAATATCGAAAATGTACTAAATCTTTGCTAATTTGCCTAAAATGTATGATTTATTGCGTACTTCAGATTTTATAAAGCTGACTTAAATCCCGTTTGTAATTAAAGTAAATTTGGCATGAAAATGGAGTTAGACCATCTTCTGCATTATCTCCTTACTTCTAGGCCAAATGGCGTCTATCATTTAAATATGCACTTGAATTATTCACAGACCCTGGAAACCATTCATCCGCCAACCATGGACATGCGAGATTAGATTAAATCTTGCTCTTCAACCCGTTAAACTACTCATCACCCGGTGTGACACATTCCAACTTAGCCAGCTATTTCACGTTTGCCATGAATCAGCATTTGAATTTATCGTAGAGAGATGATGAATTAAAGAATTCATATTCGTGATTCTCGCACCATGCTGATCATTGATAAATGACCCAATTGTTCTGTAACCTTTCCATTTTAGGTCATGTCGAATGGCAGCCTAGTGACTCATATTTTTTTTTATTAATTAAAATCTTCAGTAATAAAGTCACTTCGTAATTCGAAAACGAAAGACTTAAGCCAGTAACTCGATTTAAAAGTTAAAATAAAAGATTTAGGACAGTAACTTGATTTAGAAGAATTGTCTACGGTGGCAATACTTTTCACAGGGAATCTTTTATTCTCGATGCATCAAGCTTCTCGTAGATGTGGAAGGACGTTGCGCAATACAAAATACAGTTCACCATTAAGCCATGTGACGAAGACCAATTTTATGGTGATCGAAGGCAAAACTCAAGATGCTTTGAAATTTGAGGCAATTGTTTCCAGTAATGGGGATGATCTAGCGGGAGGTGGGAAAGGAGGTGCTGCTAAGAGAGGAATTTTCTTATTTTTGCTTACATTTGATCAACTATCGATCTCATCGAAAATCTTTCAGAGCTAAAGTAGCAAATCACAACAAAAGAAAAAGTTCGGACAAAAGTTTTAACCTCTTTTGCTCTTTTGTTCACTCAAAGTGAAATAATCTAGAACTGATAGTTAGGAAGCTGAAAACAATGAGCTCTAAAATAGCCCTTCTTTAAAACAGTCGTCGATGCGGTGGTTACCAAAATTATACTTTGCCCTCATCTAGCTGCTTGTAACTTCGTGTTATACCAAATGGGTTGCTGTCAGTATAGAAACCATCCTGCACTATAATTATTCATACCTGGTAAACCTTCCAAAAGCAAATGAGAGAATATTGTGAATAAATAGTATCTTCTGTGGGCTCCGCTTGCTAGGCGCAATCTTCAAACCCTCAGAATGAAGCAATGGAAAACCCGCTCTTGTCACTTTGGCAGTTTGGTTGGTGGCAACCCAGTTTGGCATTAAGAAAAATTTAATAGATGGAATACTCTAAACTTATTGCATATTTTAAACAAGTTTAGGACGGCCACGCATCTTAACGATTGGGACGCCAGCATGATGTGGCAGTGAGACGCTAGACTAATGGATTTGAGGCCCGATGAGAAGAGTGAGAAGAGAGAAAATAAGGAAGTATAATCACCATACTAAACTCTCTGAAATAATTCCATCTCTCACTATCTGGCGAAAAAACAAGTGTCCTCTACCCCGGAACAGTCATCCGGCCCATATAGTATCATATACCAGCCAACCTGTCAAACGCACATACTCCAATTCCATTTCATATCCTCGGAACACCCTCCCGGTCCATATAGTAGACCAACCAAACTGCCAAACAATTTCTTCGTTTCTCTCGGGCTATTTGATTTCCTTATTCTCTCTTTTCTCAGGTGATCCGCTACAAATCGTTGCTCTGCAACCCATGATACAAGAGGAAAAACTATTTATTATAATTTCTTTTCATTCAATGAAACAGGCTAGTCACGCAGAAATAAAAATTATTAAGATAAATCTTGCGATACATTAACAAAACTAATCGACTAGAATCAACAAGAATTATGAGTAATGACTACTTATATCCTATAAGTAAAAACTAAAAAACCCAAAATTAGTATCAGCTCTTTTGAATCATTATGGCTGGCCAGGAGGCACTGCTTTCTTGTAGCTGTACATGTGCTTGTTGTGTTTCTTTAAATAAGTTTCTGTGACCAGAAATTTGTAGCAAGGAACCTTTCACCGCTTCATCGCATCGCGCACAACACAGATGGCATCAAGGTGCTGTTGCCCATGCGGTTTCTCTTCGCAGTTTTCACATCGATGACAATGGAAAAGAAACGCTCGGAGTAAGCATTCGAGTGTGGCAGGGACATAACCGTATTCGCCAGCTTGCACAGCTGGGGACAGAGCGGAGTGTCACTGTAATCCCGAGGCTTGTCCACTTCCCACTAGAACTCGTCAGCAGGCAGCTCCTGCATTTTGACCATCTGGCCCTAGCGGAAAGCGTACGGCAGGGACCGTCACTTTGACGCGAGACAGTCCTTGTCCAGCTCCAGAATAGCTTGTCAATCGAGGGAATTCAATTAATATTTGGAAATCTGATGCAAAAATGGGAGGTGGTCATGCAAAATAAATGTCGCTCACCTGAAAATTGCCAAAGGAATGCTTCAGTTTGAGAAAATATTTTCTGGCCTAGGAGGAGAGGGCTGTCTTGGGGTCGATGAGCTTGGCCTCGTCGATTACCTTGTTCTCCAGGGGGAAGAACGCTTTCATCTGCTTGGCAGCCGTTACGTATGAGTCCTGATGCGGAAAGTGTCAACGTCGTGTGCCCGTTTTTGTTGAAGCTACTTGCCGGTCATTCGCTAGGGGTAGGGCTGCTTCAGGTAGGCGTCGAAATCATCATTAACTTCCGGCCCCAGATACACCTCTTCGAGGAAAAGCTGGAAACAAATTAAAAACATAAAATGCGACTCTCTTGAAAGTATGGCTATATTGGAAAACAATGCAAACTTTCCTGGAGGTGAGGGTGCATAACGCCCGCGGTGCAACAGTGGGGATGATGGTGTTCGGCCGCATGTAGTTTTGGCACAGTTTCTTCAGGTAGCATAGTGAAACTTCTTTCAGCTTGTTCACGAGCACGCCCTCTGACTGGAAGAAGGCATTCATTTTATTGAATGGTTCTAGAGTGCACCTGAGGATCTTTAAGTAGCCAAACAACGATGGGGTTGCACAAGTCCTCCAGGAACGCCGCTGCCTCCTTGTCCTTCGAATCCTCCAACTAGATCAAGGTGAAGAACTTCTTGAGAGGCGTCAAGTTATCGAGAATTCGAACGACGCACGGATGAAGAACAAGCCACCTTGTCCTGGATGGGTAGAGGAACCTCAACACTGCAGTGTGATAGTACTCCTGAAATTCCTCCACTATCGCGCTCCGTTTACGGCTGCTTGTCACATACATATTTCGCCACTCTATGAACTAAGCCCTCGACGTTAGAAGGTAGCTTCTTGCATGCATGACTTGCCGCGATGTCAGATGAATGGCAGATACAGTTCGGAAGTACTAACCAGGGACATACAGCTTTCAGCCAGAAGTAAAAGGAGTTGGTCTTCCGCACCATGACTGGTGTCTTGTAACAGGCAAGACCGGCAATATTCGTGAGGGGAATCTTGTGTTTCTTTTCCATTGTGTCCCGGAACCGTTTGAACAAAGCGTCGGCTGGACAGTCTTTTCGATCAAGCTCTATCATCTCAATGCAATTAGAAATATAGAGGATACACCAACAATAACAAAACACACACTGTCGGTATCGGTACGTCTGCACGTCGCGGTTGAAATTGACATTTTAAGGAACTCTTGAAAATTCCCACCCCTCCCTTCCTCGGAGTCCTCTCGTTTTTCCAACTTTTCAAAACTGCGATAAAAACTCCCACAAAGTGAGAAAACTCCCACCATCTGTCAGCACTGGCACCGAGCTTGGTGCATGCTAGCAACTGCACTTCCGAAAAAGTTGATATGCTATCAAAACGTCAACAAGGCATAGAAATTCTAGAGATGTGCGCCGCCCTTAGAGGTGTCAAGGCAATTAATAAGCTAAGCTACAGATGCTTACTTAGTTGATGTGCAGAATAGAACCAAGTCAAACGAAAATTTCCAAGTTTGATATACAATAAATATAATCGCGGTTTCATATAAATGTAGCATAGTTATCGTTCATAATATGGGCCGATCGATCGCCCCACGATCGGCCTTTACTGCACTCATTGCCTTCTCACCTATATGCCTATCCTGACATTTATCATGTTTTACAAATTTATCAGATACCCGTTTCAATCAGGAAATAGGCAAAACAACTTACATGGCAACTTATGAAATGTCAGTACACCCAGCTAATGCCGTAAAAAGCAATTAAGTAATGCACTCAACTAGTCTAGTCTGTTTGGGGCGTTAAGTAGTAATCAAAACGTCCATATCAGAGCATTCGGCTAATGCAATTAGTTGAAATAACATAGCTGTCTTATGTTTCCTATAATTCTCCTTCAAAATATAAAAATTGTTGTTTTTTTTTATTTTCCGCTAAACTCGTGTTCCGGACACAACGCCACTAATGCCACGGCATGGCATGAGGTCATACACGCCATATTAGCAGTTCAAAGACAGTCAAAATCACTTGAAATCTTTTGAAGTTACAAGGCGAGAAAAAAATGTAGAAAATCAAAACAAAATAATATAATATATGTCTGGGCTGTTGAACATGTTTCCTTCAACGGATTTCGGCAAACTACTCATATATTTCAATTCCATTCATCGGCTCCCACTCGTTCAAGTTCCAGAACTGGATCTGTCTCAATCTATTCACCAACCAGCTCTTTGAAGCAAAGCAACAGTGCTCGTTTGATTGCTTGATGAATATGAAAATATAACAACGGAAAAATTAAAACTTTCAGTTTCTGTACCGCTCGACTTCGAAATTCGAATACTTCGGAATGGAAAGCAATAAAAGATCCAGAAAGCGAATTTGTTGCGTTTTTTTTTCGGTATTTTCAATAACACTCTTCACTAATACATATTTTAAAATTTACATTTTTTTTAATGTACTCGGATAAAAGAAATGCGGCGCATATTCATACATTATAATAATTAGCAGTATCTGAATGATGACCATCAAACTACCGGCTAATAGGCAACGGTGCATTTTTAAGATGAATGCATTTTGCTGTGAATGAAAGAAAAACGCACTTTCTTCGCAAACCATATGAAGACACTGAGGGGTTTTAAAAATTGTACATTCGAGTGAAAAACGTTAATAATGTGCTAATAATTAAATGGAAATTGTCAATTCGAAAGTGAATGTGCTTGTGCACCTTGATTTAGTGACCAACGAAAGGAAAATTGTATATGGTTGAAAAATAACGTACGTTGCTTTTTCTGTCATACGAGTGCATTTAGATAAATATACATACTCGTAAATATCAGATACTCGTATAACATGGAAATACATAATAAGGAAATAAGAAATAAACGCTTAGCTAAATTGCTTTTACTTTCATTATGATGGTAAGTGTAATGGTAGCGGCAGGCTGTCATCAATGACTTAATGACATATGAGTATGATGTGATTTATTAGATAGTAATGAACTATCTTTAAAATTACGTAAATTGACTTATGAGATTTTAAAGTGTAGTACATTATATCGACGTTAGTGCTATAGTGACAATCAGTAGTGAGTTTTGTTTGGAACAAGTGTAAAATGTAGTTTCGTTGGTAGAAATGTTAGTGGGGGTGAACGATTAAGTTCTGATAATAGTTTAGAATTGAACTGTCTTCCCTTATCGGTAAACCACATATTAGAGGGAATTTTATACCTTACTTCAGGGGTCGGCATACTTCGGTCAGCGCGGCGGGCCAAATCCCGCCCGCTTCTGGTTGTCATCCGGTCCACGAGATAATATTGTTTTTGACATGGAAAGACTAAATGTATACAAATAGTTTTAAAACGACTTTTTTTTATCACATCGTAAATAATTTGTTTGAATGGAATTTAAATCAATTTATTTGCTACATAGGCCAGTCAAATTAAGCCAATTTTGGGGCTTTTTAATAATAATGAGGGAAATATCTGGAAATAATTTTAATCCCTTCTATAGATACTGAATACATGGAAACTGAGTTTGCACGGTCGTAGAAGGTGAGCTTAACTTTTGGAGGGCGAAAAACCGAGAAATTTGAGCCCTTTATTTAATATTATCGTTATAAATCCTAAACGGTGCCTCGGGTCGAAAAACCTTGCAGGAGTAAATTAAAGACCGTTGAATTCTGCGTTCAATGCACTGCTCAAAGTTGAAATTCGGTTCAGTAGCATAGTCAAAATCGATAGTCAAAAAATGACAATTTTCGAGGCTCCCGAGAAAAATCACTCTTTTTCACTTTTCAAGCTCACAGATCTTTGCAACGGATGCTCCAAATGGAAAAGCTTGTCTGTAAAAGTTGGGGACAATTTGATTGTGAGCCTAACGTGGCCAATATTTTTCAATTCGGGCCATTTTAGAGTAGCTATGAGCAAAAATTCAAAAATGAATGCTCATCGATTTATGCCTTAAAAACTCTATCTCGGTAAGTATAACAGCTAAAAGTTTTATTTTAGTCTCAAATTGTAGATAAATTACTCCTGTTAAATAAAGTTTTACATGATTTCTTGTGAGACCAATTTAGGAGATACTAAAAAGAAACAGGACAAGCCAAACAATTAGGCACATTTTCCAAATGGTGGCGGGGTCCGTGGTGTTAGGGGGGAAATAGAAAAATCGAATTTTTAAGCAATGTACCAACTCAAACAATATATCAAAAATCGAAACTACCCTAATTAAAGCAAACAGTGTTATAACATTTTGACTGACCAAAGTATTTTAACCTTTGCAGAATCATTGACTTTTTTTTTTAATAAAAACGCATTTACTCTAAAACTATACCCGCTAGCATATTCTAGTAAAGAATGAATCACAGGTAATATCTTACCCTAAAAACGGAAAATAGGCTGTAAAAATCAGATAAACTGTTTATTAGATATAGCCCCGAAAATTAAGAAGGATACGTAGCCCACGATCAACCTTTTGCTGTTTTATCTTATTTTTCTCGAGTTTTCACCTACATATTATACTAATTTTATCAAAACTTCCTGTTTTGTTTTAAGCAATTTGTTTTAACATTATATAATACTAATTTTTAAATTTCGAGTCATTTACAGCCCTTTAATTTAAAAAAATAATTTGTTCACTTTTTTTATTTTATTTTCCAAGGCCATATCTAATTAACAGTTTATCTGATTTCTACAGGCTATTTTCTGTTTTTAGGGTAAGATATTACCTGCGATTCACTCTTTACTAGATTATTCTAGCGGGTATAGTTTTTGAGTAATTGCGTTTTTATTTTAAAAAAAAAGTCGGCGATTTTGCAAAGGTTAAATTACTTTGGTCAGTCAAATTGTTATAACACTGGTTGCTTTAATTAGGGTAGCTTCGATTTTTGATATATTGTTTGAGTTGATACATTGCTTAAAAATTCGAGTTTTCTATTTCCCCCTAACACCACGGGCCCCGCCACCATGTTGAAAATGTGCCTAATTGTTTGGCTTGTCCTGTTTCTTTTTAGTATCTCCTAAATTGGTCTCACAAGAAATCTCGTAAAACTTTATTTAACAGGAGTAATTTATCTACAATTTGAGACTAAAATAAAACTTTTAGCTGTTATACTTACCGAGATAGAGCTTTTAAGACATAAATCGATGAGCATTCATTTTTGAATTTTTGCTCATAGCTACTCTAAAAATGGCCCGAATTGAAAAATATTGGCCACGTTAGGCTCACAATCAAATTGTCCCCAACTTTTACAGACAAGCTTTTCCATTTGGAGCATCCGTTGCAAAGATCTGTGAGCTCGAAAAGTGAAAAAGTGTGATTTTTCTCGGGAGCCTCGAAAATTGTCATTTTTTGACTATCGATTTTGACTACGCTACTGAACCGAATTTCAACTTTGAGCGGTGCATTGAACGCAGAATTCAACGGTCTTTAATTTACTCCTGCTAGGTTTTTCGACCCAAGGCACCGTTTAGGATTTATAACGATAATATTAAAAAAAGGGCTCAAACTTCTCGGATTTTCGCCCTCCAAAAGTTAAGCTCACCTTCTACGACCGTGCAAACTCAGTTTTTATGTACTCAGTATCTATAGAAGGGATTAAAATTATTTCCAGATCTTCCCCTCATTATTATTAATAATATTTAATTTGGCTGGCCTAACATCGAAGACTTAATTGGAGTAATCAATCAAGCAATCAATGGCAATCTCTGCTCAGATCCTAGATATATGATAGGGTAAAAATCAAACAGAGAGTTTGCAGTGGGGTCGATGGACTGAAAACTAGGATCTGAAACGCTATGGACGTATTGTCCAGTATGTATTAAGTCTGTATCCATCCCATTGAGGCCTACACCAGGAAGAGTTAAATTCAGAGGCTTATTGGCACTAACATTGCTATCTGTGAAGATAATAATATAGGCATCAGAATACGTTTAAAATCGTATTACAAGATCTTATTGATGCTAGTGAAAGAGTGCTTTGAAGTCATTGAATTTCTGGTGGACACAAATCAGGTCACTATGTAAGCGGTATTCACTATGCTCTAAATCAGGGGCCGTCAACCTTTTTAGGACAGTGGGCCTCTTTCAAAAGAAGTATCTTTAGGCGGGTCGCACTGTGAAAAAACATGAAGTATCAGTGCAAGAAAATAGACCCCATTACTCTTGTTAACACCACGCCAGCAATTTTGAAAATTAAAAATAGAGTCCGCCTGCAGACATTATTAATAAAAAAGGACCCAAGTTAAAACATTTTGTTATTCTTGATTCAAATAGAATTTTATTCAGGATACTCACCCAAGTGGCAGTGCACAAAAATCAAAGTGAAATTCCATTCCAAACCGAAATTCCGTTGTCTACGTGCACAAAATGTTGAAAATTTGAAATATTGAAAGCGTCGCCCGACGTTATTAAATCCGCAAATAAATTACTGTAGTCAAGTAATTTGTTCAATGTTTATTCGAACGAAATTTGACATAGAAAACACCCAAGCGGAGCTATGTAGTGCATTTTGTTGTATTTTGTACGATTTTCTGCATCTAATACAGTTTTACAATTTTAAAAGAGCTCTAGAATAAAATTTTGCGGTTTGAAAATTTTAAAATATGATTTACGATTTTTTAGTTACGTCTTTTTCGATTGGGCATGAGATTATCCCAAATGACTCTCCTTTTCTTGCCCTTAAAAAGGTTTTCTCAAATCTCGTTTTTATTTCAGAGTTGCTCTGACTTTTACTCACAACAATTTATTTGATCAGAAAGAACAAAGCTGGTGTCATGATAACAAGTAAATAAACCAATAATCACTTCTCATAAATTTATTTTGTTTATTTATTTGTTGTCATTACACCAGCTTTATTCTGTCAGGTCCAGTGCTAATACACACATAACCAAATTAAAGATTTCGTTGCATATTCGATTGAATTTAGGACAAATTTTGAGCGATTTCGCTCGGAATTAGAGCAAATTGCGTGTCAGTCGAAAATTACGGGTACATTAGGCTCCAAAAAAAATGTATAAGTACTTCACGTAAATTGTGTGAAATGTAAAATTTTCGTATCATAATCTTTCTTTTGATTCTTGTCTAGGATGTGTACATTAGGTTAAATTAGAAAACAAATGGGCCTGTTCCAAAGAAGAGCCTCAACCACTTCAAAAATCAGTCTATTATCTTATTGCCCTGATCTTATCTGTTGATCCAACCTGCTCTTTTCGGTAATTCGACTGCGATGCTGCGATGGCTAGTTTTAAACGAGGCCACGTACACGGCAATGCCGAACCATTAATTAGGGTTTTGTATTAAAAACAAAACCCTTATGAAATCGGTCAAATGTCTGTCCGTCTGTCCATGAAATATCTCACGAACGGCTGAAGCTACTATACATGAAATTTTGTGGGAGTATGTAGAATTATTATAATTCGCCGGAGAGAGCGATTCGTTGTAATAGGCTGACTTTAAGGGGATGTCCCCATAGAGGGGAAATGAAGGTCAAAATTTTTTTTTCATCTGGTATAGGCAAGTGGGGTATCATGAGAAAGGTAACACCGAGTACATTTCATTTCCGGTATTTTCATTAAATTTGAAAAAAGGAGAAAAGAGATAGAGGAGAAAATATGTGATCCGAGTTTGTCCCCCCCCCTTGCATTTCGATACCGTTATACTTAGAAATATAAAAATTTGCAGAAAGGCGGCATTTTACTAGTGTAGAAAACCGAAAATCGTAGAATTTTGATATCTCAACAAAAAAGGTTAATAATAGTACATTTCTATAGTTGCAGTTAGCATACCCCTACACGCCTTAAACACAGCCGAAGTCAAAAATATTGATGGCCAATGATAACCAACATCATTGGCAATAATATCTTTAAGTTTCATTACAATCACATAATATTTAATAATAGTACATTCATTTAAAGTTAGCCATTTTGACACTATCCACACAAAAATTACACCTACCGGCCTCATATGTAGGTGTGAGTACTTCTTTCATGTTGTTTTTAGTAGTGCGAATTGCAGTTATTTGATTAATCATTTTTGAAAGGGTAAAGATTAGTTGGGGGCGCTGCGTCGTAATTGGCAAACTTTACCGAGTGGAAGGGGGGAGGGGTCCACATAGAGGCGAAATTAAGGTCAAATTTTTTTTTGTCGACTGGTATAGGCAAGTGAGGTGTCGTGAGGAAGGTAATGTTGAGTACATTCCATTTTTTCGCATTTTCTTGAAATTTGTAGAAAGGGGAATAGTGGGGAGGAAAAAATGTTAGTTCGTAATTTGCCCCCCCTGGCATCTCGAGACTGTTAGAATTATGAAAACTTACAGGAAGGTGGGTTCCGAATAGCATATAAAATGGAAAATAATGGAATCTGTATATCTTCTCAGAATAGGTAAGTAATAGTTTATTTCTGTAGTTACAGTTAGCACACCTCTGCATGTCTTAAACACGTTCGAGGTCAAAAGTACTGATGGCCAACGATAACCAACACCTTAGGCAATAATATGTTCTAAGTTTCGTTACAATCACGTAATATGAATTGGCATGTAAAATGTAAGTGGGTAAGACATTTTAATTATATTTTTTTTGTCCATCTGAGTGGTATCAAGAAGAGCAACGAGCCGATATTTATATACCAAAATAAGCGCTTGCTACAAAACCCTCGGATTGCGGGCGCAGCCCTCTATATTCCGGTTTCCTTTTTTTAGCATCACTGACGCTTCCGTAGAATTTATTTGAAAAAGACAGGTCGAAATTCTTTTGAAAAACGCAGCGAAACTTGACGCGTCGGCGATTGAACCAACTCGAGTCAACAAGTCTATTCGAACGTCCAAATTTCCGATTCTAATTTACAGAACAATGTTGGCAACAGAATTTTTGTTTTGCCTACTAACACAAACACTTGTGTGTTGAATACTACTCGAATCAAGACTGTGACAAAGACACTTGAGTAGGGTCGGGTGGCGATTTTGATGATGTCTGCCATCGTTGCTTGCTTTAATTCGTTACAAACTTCATGACAAATCTAATATACCCTTTCTGCGGAGGCTATAACAAACCAATGTGTTGCATGAAACAAAGAGTATTATTTTCGTATCGGTTGCCAAAAATGTTCATGAACTTTAATGAATCAGAGAGCTTTGCTTTATAGTCCAGGCTAGGAACGACGTATAGGAAAAGTATATCGTGTAGTTTTGAAATTTGGCACAATTGTAGTTGACAGTTCCCTGAATATGTGCTCTAAAGTCCCCGATGATTTAGGGACCGGAAGTGTAGGGGAGAGGGGATCAAAGGTAGTTTTTTCCAGTTTTCCTTGGTTATTTTGAAAACCAAGAATCCTACAAAAAATGACCCACGGTCGAATCAAATTATATAAAATTTCCAACGATATATCATACATATTTCAGTTGAGATCTAGTTAGTTGGTGCCGCAAATAGGTACGATCTGATCAAAGGTACGCCTACCTCCTCTAAAAATATTATATATTTTCAATATTTTCAAACATGCCAGAAACGCCCCACCGAATTAAAGTACCCGGGTCAAATTCGGGTGGACGGCTGCTTAGAACCTACTCCTCTGCAAAAAAAAAAGTTCCATCGGGTGAAAATCAAGGCTACTTTCCATACAAGGTGGTCCTTGTATGTTAATATTCATGGAAAACTTCAAAATTGACTTTGGCCCTTTTTTCCCTACACTTCCGGACCCGTTATCAACGGGGACTTTGAAGCATATATTAAGGGTACTGTCCTTATTAATTTTACAAAATTTCAAAACTACGCGATTTTTTCCAGTTTTGTTGTTGTTGGTTTTGACCCCCTTTATCCGACACTTCCGGACCCTCTTTCAACGATGACTTTGGAGCAAATATTCACCGACGGCCAAGAAGGACGATCGCGGATCACAGGAAGCTGACGAGGTTTTTGACCGAACGAAAATACCAGTTTAACACGTATGTCCTGCCTGAGGAGAAACACTTGAATATAATAATTCGCGGTCTGGAAAATATCTCTCCGGACGAAATAAAAGGGTTCGAGTGCTACCGCTTAAAACTCAAAAACATCCAGAAGTATAAAATAGTCAAAGTCCTCTTCCCAAGGACCGAGACAAATATATATAATATAACAAGTATCTGCGGCTTTCCGGTATAAAAGTTGAGGCCCAAAAGTCAAAAATTGGTCCATCCCAGTGCCACAATTGCCAACAATTCGGGCATGCGTACCTCCATCAAACCCATCCCCGCCAAAAATAATCCAACATACACCCATCCCAACCGCGATCCCTAGCTCCGGGTAGGTAGAAGCCTTTTCGGGCAAATGCAGGGCCAATTTCGACATATGATGGATCAGATGCAGGTGATGGCTACCATCACTCAGAGCTTGTTCACAGCCCAGAATCTGGTTACGATCCTACGCCAACCCAAAAACTAAAATGGCTACACACTGTGTCTCCGTGGTTTCATGGAACGCCGATTCCATCCGCAGACATAGAGGCGAGCTGATCAACTTTTTACAAAAGTATCAAGTTGACATCATGCTCATCCAGGAGACCTTTCTGAAACCTGGAGACGACTTCCGAATACCCAACTACATTCTATACTGTAGTGATAGAATGATAGGGACGGGAGGAGGTACAGCCATTTTAATACGACGAAACATCAGCCATCATCCCATAACACTTTCAGACCTTCAGTGTAAAGAAGCTACTGCCATCAAGGTGCAAACAACCTTTTTTGACCTGACAATAATTTCGACCTACAATCGACCATGAAACAGGAATTTTTCAGAAGACCTGCGGGTGCTTCTGGAAATTGAGGGTACGGTCTTTCTCGGAGGGGATATGAATGCTTATCACCGTTCATGGGGAAATGAACTGAGCAGATTAATCTTAAACAATAATAATATCCCTAGAGAACCGACGCATTTCGGATCAAGACATGGCCAGTCCAATAGATTCACAAACACAAATTGAAAATACCAGGTACCTAGAAGACGCTATACAAAGCCTAACTTCCACGATACTTGTGGCGAAATCCAACACGATTCAATCTCCGTTATAGGTGAAAAATCCCTACGAACTCTCGAAAAATATTAAAGCCTTAATAAGAAGGAGGAATCGTGTACGGCTAGGCATACCGGCGACCCTAGCCAAATGACTCGCAGGCTAACAAATCGAATTAAGGTACGGATTGATGAATGTCGTAACGAAAAATGGGAAGAATTCTTAGAAAGTATGGAACCAGGAGACATCTGGAGAATTAATAAATACTTCAAAAGCAAATCCCTTTCCTATTCCTTCAATACACGGCTCTAACGGCCTGAATTTTGACGATTTGGGGAAACGCTGACATGATGGAACTTCAGTTCCGTGAAAACAAACTCCTGGACGGCAACTTGGACGCGGAGGATGAGATTAATGATAGAGCCGAAGAGATACTTTCCAGAGTCGAAACTCGGGAAGTAGAAACAATTAGGCAGACTTAATAACTGACTTAGATAAGGTCAGAAATTTCGTTAGCTCCCTAAACAAAAAAAAATCGCCTGGGATGGACACTATAGCCAACATATGGCTTACTCACTTACCGGACAATATACTGAAGACAATCATTGACATAATTAACGCAATCTTCCATCTCCGGTGGTACCCAGAGCTATAGAAAAAAGATTTAATCACAATAACCCCTAAATCTGGAAAGCATTACAAATTTCCTCAAAATTAGAGGCCCATTAGTCTCCTTTCTTCGATCGATAAGATAGAAGAACGACTCATCCTTTGCCGACTGCTCGATCAGGCTAACGAGAGGAACGTTATCCCAAAAGAACAATACGGTTTTAGGTCCGATAAGAGCCTCAGCTAGCAAGAGTTACCCAACACATCCGCACAGGGTTTAATCAGCGCAGATCAACAGGCTTAGTTATGTTCGACGTAGCGAAAGCCTTTGACAAAGTCTGGCACGCAGGGCTTATCGTCAAATTGCATGATTTCGAGATTCCGTCTCCTGTTATTCAGTTAATATGTTCGTTTCTAGAAGACAGAACATTTAGTGTTAGAATTAACTCTACATTTTTCTCGAAAAGACCCATAGAAGCTGGATTCCCGCAGGGATCACCACTTTCTCCAATCTTGTATACGTTATACACTGAAGATTTTCTATAAATGCGCATTCATCCCTGTTTGCTGACGATACACATATCTTCTATACTGCAAGACTAGCAGAAAACTCCAGGAGTCCATTGACACACTTTTGGGTATACTTCCGAAAATGGAAGATCCTAGTGAAGGCAGACAAAGCCCAGATGATTTTCAACACGAGATATCGAAACCAAGAGCCGGACACACTGACAGTAAGCGGACAGGAGATACACTGACAGAGACTGCCATCTATCTGGGACTGACATTTAACACATCACTGACGTAGACAGAACACATTAGGCGCCGTCGACAAAAAACTAACGGAGTTATCCAAAGCCTTTACCCAATCATACACTCCAAGGAACTCAACAACAAAAATAGGTTACTCATTTATAAGCAAGGGCCCAACGTGCCCATAGCGAAAATAGGAGTAAAAGTGTAAACCACTAGCTCCACTCGCGCATAGTTCCTAGCGAAAACCTTCAGCACGCCCCTGGTCATGGTTATTCCTGTTTTCGTCCCATTGTGGTGTGAGACGTACGGAGTAAACCACCTTTACCGAATTGTCGCAGTATGCGACTAAATGGCCAGGAGGTGCATGCTAGTAAAATGCAGTCATGTCGAACGTCAACTAACCCTCTTAGAAATAGTGGCACGCATTATGTCAGGACGAATATACTATTTGCCCTAACCCCTAGTGAGGTATAACGCGTAACCTTATTTCAAGGAAAATTTAATTGTTCTTAATTGTGTTAATAAATGCCTAACTGACATCCATGCAGCTACTACAGATACTTACAGATAATTACATTTTACATCAATCTTATTTCGATTTAAGAAACATTAACGAAAATCACCATAATCGCAGTGAATTTATTCAATCGAATAAACACCTCAAATTAAATTAAATTCAGTGTGCGCATAGTTAAGCGAGTCGTGGTGCACGTAATGAAATCTCTCGTTACACTTCCAGTAAGCAAACTCAGACATTTATTAACCATTTTACAGATAAGTTTTTGCACAACAAACACACACGCTTTGCAGATACAACAGGTTGGATTCGCCCGGTACCATTTAACACAGTGAGCAGCAATTCTCAATGCTAATGAATGAAATATTCAATTTAATTTGCCGTTGCTGACGAGTTTATGGTGACACTTTTTCAAATTGAAAGAAAAAAGACAACAACCTACATAAAATAGGTTGACGTTGCACGCTTCGAACTAGGCGCAAGGTCTTATTCCAGCATTCTATGCATCTGTATCTGCACGTTTAGCTATGATATCTAATAATGGTCTTTAATGACTAAATGGCAAATACTCGTAATATGTCTTGGATTTACGTAATTCAACGGCGTCGTCTTGGACGGAGGAATTTGCATTGTGTAGGCGACAAAGAAGGTGACCCGCGAGAACTGTTGTTTGAGGAAATCAGGTGCATTCAGGTGTGAATACTGGTAATGGTTGATTCCGCATTATGTACATACTCGCAGACTTTGAACGAGAATTTAAAAAAAAATCGCACTTAGTCATAAATTTAGAGAAAAATGTGATTGGGACATTCAATCCATCTGTGAATAGTTTTCAATCAAATCTCAATCTTGCAACATATTGCCATGACTGTCCAGAATCAGAAGGCGTATTTTTTGTACTGCGGTGAGCGTTAATTGGGGATTATCGGTGTTAACTTACACACATTACACAAACTAAATACATACCCTTGTTGTATGTTTAATGTGTGTAAATTAACCCGGATCACCCCCAATTAACCTCCACCTCAGTACAAAAAAAACACGCCTAATATTGAAGTGCCGATTCTAATTTGATTAATTGAGACACAGAAAGATCAACACTTTTATTCGGACCGACAAAAAATGAATCTATATTATGCAATCATTTGTCAATTCATCAGTTCATCAGCCTAGAGGCTATTCCGAGCTAGCCTCGATAGATTATAGCCAAGGCTCCTATGCTATCATTGACTAATGGTACATTCATAATCATGCAAGTCACAACACAGTCAGCATATACTATACCCTTGTATTATGACAAACAATTGACAAAAATTCTATTGTTGTCCTTTCATCGATATTGTCGCCTACCCTAGCCATAATCAATCATCTCATTATTATCAGGCACCCTGTGCGACAGTGGCCTTCGATGGTACTAGTTCAAATTTTATGGGTGCAAGAATACATGCTCAGTCCGACCATTTCATATCAGTGACATTTACTGGCTCGCCTTTGTGAGAATATTGTGAAACCAGTTTTCAGCAAACACCACTATGTATCTTTGCAAGCTCCGTTCCATCTGACGACGTTTCCAAGTTTACCCAAGTAAATAAAAAGATACTACATTCATATATCTGAAGTCAGTAAAAAATAGAAAAAGACACATAGTACATAAACTAAGACTGAAAAGTTGAATCATTCTTCTTAGCTAGCTGCTTTATTCTAATGGCTAAGTTTCGAGTGATAAAGTCCATTGAGACTAACTAACTTTGACATGGATTATCTTTATGGCTTTTTGTGGAATGATCATAAATATTTTTAGAATAATGTTTTGCGCAATATCGTGATGCAAGGTGTGGGTCAACGAAGTCAATGAGGAAATGCAAAAAGTTGTTTTGTGAAGCGGGAGGATTTAGAAAATTCTAGTCATTTAATAGAATTTGTTTATATGTAGTTAATGCATTCTGTCACGTTACTACAACTATTTTAGGTAAGGTTAGGTTAAATGGCTGCCATGATAACCAATGGCACACATTACCCACGGGATAAATTATACCTCGAATAAGCCTGAGTATACGATAAACCTTCCGTTGTCCCCCATCGAGCTAGCTCATCAGCTCTAGAATTTCCGACGATGCAACTATGGCCCTGAGAAGTACTCCCTCTGCCGCCTTGGATGTTATGCTTAACTTGCTTCCTTTGGACATTCTTGGTGAGCAGCTTGCTGCTTGCACTGCCATCCGCCTTCGTGAAACAAGGCACTGGTTTTCATTGAGCACCGGCCACTCGGTGGTCTTGAGCCACCTGATAATCCATGCTGACACTGACTACACTTCCCCTAAACTCATTTTCGGGAAGAGCTTTGTAAGTGTAATCCCTCTCTCGTCATCAGTGGATTGATGGCGAGTTTCCGTTGACGGGCTCTGTAGGCATCTATACGGATGGCTCAAAGACTGACAACGGGGTGGAAGTAGGAGTCTACTCCGATCAACTTAACCTAAGCTTATCGTTCCGTCTTCCAGATCACTGTAGTGTCCTCCAGGCGGAGGTTACTGCGATTTTGGAGGCCCGTATCTGGTTGAGGCGGCACGCCGTGCCATATAAGGATATCACATTCTACACAGATAGCCAAGCGGCCAAGCCGCAATTAGATCGCTGGAATCTACACTGTTAACATCTAAGATAATAGCTGAATGCCGCTCGACTCTCGTTGAGGCAGGGTGTTTTTTTAATAAAATGTTCTTGTGCTGGATTCCAGGGCATAGTGGCTTTGGTGAAAACTTCCATGCTGATGAGCTCGCTAGGCAGGGGACAATGGGCGTGATTCAGCAGCAACATGCTAACATTTGTATGCCTATTAATTCATGTAGGCTACACTTTAAGTCTGAGGCTATTAATAAGGCGAATGCTAGGTGGTTGAGTGGTATTACATGTCATGCAACCAGATCGATGTGGCCTCGTCTAAACCCTGTTCGCTCATCCCAACTCATAGCGTTGAAAAGACAGAATATCAGTTCTGCTGTGGGAGTAATTACTGGCCACTGCGTTATTGGGGAGCATGCTAGGGGGCTTTGCCTTCCTTTTAATGATTTCTGCAGAAGCTGTGGAGACGTCGATGAGGAGGAGAGTTGTTTCCATCTCCTCTGTTCTTGTCCGGCCCTGGCAAGTAAGAGGAAATCAACTCTTGGCTCCTTTTTTTCTCAGAACTGGAGGATCTGGTGGATGTCAATATAGACCGCCTCCTCCGTTTTATCACCAGCTCAGGTTGGTTCAAAAATTAGTTGGGGTGATGGGGGTCAATATGGGACCCTGTGGTATCCGTATCACAATGGACCAGCTTATGGTCTAAGTGCGCTGTGCTTGTCATGGCAGCCAGATTAGCTAACCTAACCTAACTATGGCTCGGGATTCACCACCGGACAATGTTGAAGAAATTGGCCCTTTCCAAAAGGGATGCGCGACAATCTAGCATCGCTCTGGAAGTGGTCAGCATGGATTCCAGAATTTTAACCACAGCTTGGCTATTCATAAAAATAATAATGTCCCTTGTGTTTATGACATGACGTCGCAACCAGGTTAAAACTTCCCGAATCGACACGAGTTACGCCTGGAGAACGCTACAGTGGGAAGGAAGTCGAACCGATAGGTTTAGATGAGGCCCGTTGTCATGAACGCTACTTCCTACGCCAGAATTTGTTTTGGAACCATCCGTGCAGAAGCTCATCGAATCCGGGGTTAAAATAAGGTCATCGTCTCAATGCGCTCGTGACTGTATTAGGCTTGTGAAATTTTTATCAAACAAATATTTTGGCGTAGTAGGCTAAGTGGATGTTCACACTGCGTACGATGCCGAGCCGAGCCGGGTCGAACGATGCAATGCGATTACAAGCTTTTAAAGCAAGAAAATGGAAAGTCTTCAATTTTAAATGGAATCACGCTTTGAGTGTACACGCTGCGCGCGATGCAATGACGAGCCGAGCGATGGCCCGATGTTTTCACAAACTACTTTGCTTTTTCGTGCGAGTACCGGCTGCTGATTTTTTGCGATGGAATTTAATGGGCTTTGCGATGGAGTTTATGGGCTTTGCGATGTGAAGCTCCATGGAGCCAGTATGGTGCAAGTACGAGCTGTAAAGTAATATTTGATGTAAGATCACACTGAAAAAAATGTATGTATGTCTGCTTTTATACCCTAGACTTTTAGGCGCGGCGGTGTGGCAGTGTATACATGGAAATTATGAGGGTCATCTCCTGATTCGATTCAGCCATATCTGTCTGTCTGTCTGTCCGTTTGCACGATAACTTTCGATAGAATGAAGTAAGAAACTTGAAATTTTGGTCAAAAGTTTGTAGCATGATCTTGTTGGTTGGTATTGAAAATGGGTAAGATCCGACCGAAGGAACCCCTACAGATGAAATTTCAAAATGAGCGATAACTTTCGATACAATGATGCTAGCGACTTGTAAAATGCGACAAATATTTTTAGTGTGGGTTGGTTACTTGATTTTGAGAATGGGCAAGATCCTATTGAATGAACGGCAACCTTTACTGCAAACGTTAGTTCAAATGTAAATTTCCAAAATTCGAATGGATGAACGATGAAACTTTTCATTGGATCCACGCCCACAGCTCAAACTGACCATATGGGAAATTCACTTTTAATGCATATGGCCGTTGCCAGTTGGAAGTTTTGGTATCACAACTATAGGTCTGTACAAGTCTAGTGTATATACGCTATGGACTCCGGTTTTGATTCAGTATGGCTCAAATGAAAGGTTATTATCACCGTAATAAGGTCGCGTTTAGAAGGCGTGGTTTCACAAGCAGCTTGAATTCAAATGCAATCTCGCCGCTCCACAAACCGCGGCGGTGGCCACAACGGCGAGTCGAGCGGTTTATACATTCATCGTCCTAAAGCCGCCGCGGCTGCCGATTTTTGCGTTTATACACAGCGGTGCGCCGCTGCTCAATCCGCTTGTGAAACCTCTCGTCTGAGGTCGCGGAAGAGATGATGAAATTCACCAACACTGGGCCTTTCTTCATTAATGGGATGCACCCAATGGCGACGCCCTTCCATTTTTAGAGCACTGTTTTGAAACAGAAATAAATTTACTGGGTCAAGCATACAAACGACATGATGTCGAGCAGATTCTATTCCTTGAACTAAATTGGTCTCTACTCTCCATCATTGCGTGCAGTGAACATCCCGGATCATCTTTGCATCGCAAGCCATCGCTCGGATCATCTTTGCATCGCAAGCCATCGTTCGGCTCGGCATCGCACGGCGTGCAATGTGAACACCCACCACATCGCATCGCTCGACCCGGCCCGGCTCCGCTCGGCATCGCACGCAGTGTGAACATCCACTAAGGCGCAGTGCCGGAGATACGTAGCTCGATTTTTGGAATTTTTTTTGCAATGGAGCCCTTCATGGGTACGGAGCGTGCGTAAT
Organism: Chloromyia formosa; assembly: GCA_964017055.1. Lineage (NCBI taxonomy): Eukaryota > Metazoa > Arthropoda > Insecta > Diptera > Stratiomyidae > Chloromyia > Chloromyia formosa. Next base: position 11,135,568 of record OZ024817.1, read on the forward strand.
TCGTCGTTGCGAAGATATCTCGGTTGTTTAGAACTGTTAAGTTTAATGTCTTCCAATGACCTGGCTCGCGAAGGCGGATAGGCGTAAACGCAGCCATTTGTTCAGTGAGAATGTCTAAGAGAAGCAGGTTATGTATAATATTTAAGGCATTGGACGGGGCCGTTCGTAGGGCCCGGTGATTGCCACACTATGGGATCTTCGCACTTTCCCCGCCAAATAGTGGTTAGTCTTTGTGCTAAGTGCACCAAACTACCACTCTGCGCCGTGCAAGAGTACGAGTATAAGGCGAATAACCGCCACATAGAGCCAGTGTAGTATTTTCGGTTGCAGGCCCCAGCTTTTTCTTGCAAGAATGGAGTGCAATCATCGCCCAGTGTAATGAACCACCTGTAATGAACCGTATTATGGTCTGGTAGTGCTGCTCCCACCGGCAGATCGAAGCAGCACCTGATGAGTAGTGATCTGTTGGTGGTACGAAACCAGAGGCCGAGGGTCCCATTACACCCGGACCCAGATACGACCGCGTGGGCGTCTGATCCGTCCGCCAACCATTCCATCCTTATCGACAATTTTTTTTATTCCCATTTTTACCTCCCCTGTTTGTGTTGTCTTCCGCAGGCTTATTAATTTTTGTTAATACGTTAAGGACAGGGGTAACGAGCGGCGAAAACCCCGCCCACATCTCCCGAACTGAGCTACAGCAAGCATAGGCCGCTGCTTAGCTCGTTGAGGGGCCTTTTTCTTCGCCAAGTGACACGGCCCGACCTTCACGGTCGTTATGCTACCTAAGGCTCCGTTCCCACGGGCATCTTCGGATGTCCACCAAACCGTCCGTTACGAACCATTACGTACGTCATTTGTTCTATGACATTCAGTCCAGCGAATTTAAATGGATCGAAGCTGTTTATAGCCCATGGAATGTTACACTTGGAGAGAATAGATTTGGAGTCGCAAGGAATCCTTCCGATTAGAAAGTCATTTTGGGGTACGACACCCAATAAACTGTCGACCATATTACTCGGTTTTAAGTTGTCACGTCCATGCATCGTCCGATGACTGCACTGCGTATGAAGAATAATTGCAATGATTTCCTATTGAAAAAAAAAGAGACATTAAAAAAAAACAATTCGCATAATGATAAAAGAAAAAGACGAGGAGACCAAAAGAAAGCCCAGGTCATTCACACAATGCACACATCGTCCGCGACTGTATCATGCATGCTTCATTTCTTAACACATGGGAAGTCTTTTCCTGTGATCATATATGGATTATCACGATTTTGATTGGATATAGTTGATAAGTCGACGAAAACCAGACAAGTTTATTGTAATCATTGTTTTTGTTCTACGCGGTGGAAGTTCATTAGTCGTTTGCTGATTGGATTTGTATGATTGGGGCCGAATTGTATGCTTCCTGCTATTTTTTTGCAGCTCGAATTTGGAATAATTTCTTGTTTCAATGTCATTGCTCTTTTTATCGGAAGTTCAATGAATGAGTAACAAGAGATACTGTAAATCGTAATTAAGGTTGACAATAATTTATTAGGTGATGTTGTCAGTTGTTGCGTAAGCCCGGCCACAGACTGTAGAATACGAACTTCAACTCCAGCAGGAAGGTGGTACAAATGTTCTCTGAGTAGCTCAAGGCACACACATACTTTACATAAATGTGAAGAAAACCGGTCCACTAGTACCATGTTCGTCTTCGAGGTGGAGTTGGGGTTCGACAGTATCTGGGCGCACTAAGATATAAATTTTGTTTTTGTTATATTCTGTAATATTGTAATTGTACTATTTTAGAACATTTTTTAAAAAAAATCATTCATATATTTTAATCGAATCTGTCCAAATTTTATTCTGCATGGTCCATAACAAAAAATAACGATTAGATTCATAGATGGACCACTGTAGCCACAGTATCATTTCAAAATAATACAGATTCAACCCTACGAACTCATAGGGACCCTATGAGTTCGAGTCGTGTTCATATCAAAGGTAGGCAAGCGAGAACATAAAAGTGCAAAGGACTTCCGGCCGATCAGCTTATCCTCTTTCGTACTCAAAACACCAGAGCGTATCTTAGACTTCCTCATCCGAGAATTCCTGGAGGGCTCATCACTCTCGAGGTTACTGCACACACCTACATCAGGGGTAGATCCACAGAAACGGCTCTCCACGAGGTGGTGCGTACCATCGACAAGAGTCTTTAGTATAGGCAATACACATTATCAGCTTTCCTTGACATAGAGGGTGCTTTCAATAACGTCAGCATCGAATCTATTCACGACGCCCTATCAGATTTGGGAGTAGAGGCAAAGATCGGTAGCCGGATAGTGACTCTGCTAAGATCTAGAATAATTCAAGCGGACTTGGATATCCCAAGTGATCTAACGAGATTTGTATTTATAGGAACACCTCAAGGAGGCGTCATCTCTCTGCTACTACGGTTAGTGGTCATCTACAAAATCCCAGCAAAGCTTGATAGAGAAGGAATTAAAGCAGTCGCGTACGTGGATGATGTGGCATAAGTGGTATCAGGAATGTATCTCTCCGTGATAAGTCAAATCATTGAAAGGATCCTGGCAATGGTGATCGCCTGCGCCACAAGCTGTGGACTGGACGTTAACCAGGGCAAGACTGAGCTGGAGCAATTTACCACTAAAATAATAGTACCACATTTTACCGACCCTAAGCTCAGAGACTTGGGAGCCTGGACTGCCAAGCCGTATGGCCCTAGTGACAGCCTTAGCTTCTACTACCGGCTAAGACGTGGCCAAACTAATGTTTGACGGAAGCTGGTGGTGAAGGACTTTGACGTCAGGATTTTCACTGACGGACTCTAAAGTCGCCTGCGGCGTCATTGCGGGGATCTTTTCTGACGCACTGATTATCACGGAGAGTTTTCGCCTCCCGGATTATGCCAGCATTCTCCATGCCGAGACGCTCGCAATTATTCAAGCGCCAGAAACTTAATCGCCCTAAAGGCTCTGCGAACTAATGCCACATAACCATATCGCCATTAGCTCAGACAGCCAGGCCGCTATCAACGCGCTGAACTCAGTAAGTTCTTTCTTCAGACTGGTCGAGCGCTGTGGGGAAGAGTTAATTTGCCCCAACAGATGGTTCAGTATCACCCTGCTCTGGGTCCCTGGTCACAGATATATTGAAGGCAACGAAAAATCCGACGAGCTGGCCGAGAGGATACCGTTCTAGAGAGCTATCATGCGGAACCTGTTTTTATTCCGCTTAGGACTGTTAAGGGCGAGATCTCGTTTCAGTACCTCAATGTTTCGGACTGAAAATGATGGAATCTGCGCACCTTCGCCGTATCAAGTAAAATATGGCCCTCCAATGATAGAAGGAAAACATCTGAGCTATTGACCAAATCACGTAGAGATTTCGTCAGGCTTACAGCGGTTCTGGCTAATACGTTTGTGTCACTGTTTGCTGAGTGCTGAAGTGAAGACACGCGGCTTAAAACTTTTAAAAATAACTGACGCAGCAGTCTCATTTTGGACCAAGGACTCGAGATGAGTAACCATTATCTTATTTACTAGATCGTGACGGTTTGTTTTGTGTAGAGACGTGATCAAAAATACCCTCAACCGAGTCATTTACTCATTTAACAACTCAGTGGGTTCGTAGTTCGACACGTAAAACCCCTTTTTTTTTGTCGAAGACTACAGCATTCAGTAGGAATCGAACCGGGGCCCAGTGCATAAAAGTGAACGTGCCTACCGGACTCCAAAAAACTAAATATTTAAACATTCATTCAAATGACGAAACTCGCATGTGGCGAAAATGGCGTTCAGACTTCGACTTGACTATTGGCAGTCGGATTGGTGGTTATTGTTCTTCGACGCACTCGCCACGCCATCTGCATGTGAAACTTGTGGTCGCAACATTACTCCCCCCGAGTGTCCGAGCAGATGCGGACGCTATATGTACGTAGGGTCGCGTGGGGAATGATCCGAACCGCCGCGCCGTAGCGACGTTAGAATGATGCTGGGTGGCACTGAAGATAATGGCGACTGCGGGGGCAATGGCAATCGAGTCCCTACGAAAGCTGTGCTGCTGTGATGGGCTGCACGTTTGAATGCGGTTGGCAAACTGCGGCGTAGTGTCCCGTTAGTAGCTTAGCTGATCTTATAATCCGCATTGCCGTAGCTGCGGGAATGGGGATGAGAAAAAAAACCCTCACTCACTTCCTTTGCGAATATGCGGCCCTTTCTAGGGCCAGGCATTGAGTATTGGGGAAGGCCTTTCCTGGTTAACCTGGGGGATATGTCGGGGGTGAAAATCGGGGAGCTGCTTTACATCGGGAGCTCCTCCAATTGGATCTAGGCATACTTACATCCCCTGTTAGTTCAACCATTTTCCTGCAACCGATTATCACGAGGTTTGTGGTTACAGAACCGCGCAGTCGTGCTAATTGGGCTCTGGCAACTTGTGCTTCAGCCACCACTTATACCAACCAACCCTGTTATTCTTGGAAGATTAACGCCATTATTTAAGCATTATTACAATTCGGTTAGTCCCTTTCGTATTTCTTAAGCTTAGTACGTTATCCGCAGATGGTTTGGTCAGGGGAAAGCTAACAAAAAAAATGGAACAATTCGAGTGTAACGGGCGACGCATAGTGGCTCGCTACTTTGACCTATAGTGGGTTTTGAATATTGATTTCACACTCCTCTTTCGCTGTTTAAGCGAGCTTCGCAGCTTAAGGGGTTGCTCTTGCTACCCTCAGTAAAAGGCTCTAGAACGCTCGTTTTGCTCACTCTATATGCTACAGCTTAGCCAAGACGCGAACCATGATGGGTCGCCCCGTAAAATAGGATTCGTACCTCATGTCACGCTCCGGAACAAAAAGGCGAATACTTTTTTATACTTTATAGTTTCAGGATAAGTGATGATAAGAATCAAACTGCAAAAGCTGTAGACCACCGAAACAAAGGGAGCCATAAATCTGCTGTTCAAGAAATAAAACGATAGATACAGATAACAATATATAGTAATACATCAAATCAATGACTGGAACAGAATGTAAAAAACAAAGAACAGTTGCCACAATTTTCTTTTTCTTGTTTTGAAATAAAGATCAATCTATTTATCTTCAAACCCAATCATCCATAAAGTCGTATTTCATTATATCCGCACGTATCTATTTTCTGACAATCTTTTTGTGTCAGAATATTTCAAAATCGTCTTCGACCGATGTGGCATGAGAAACTTGCATTCAATCTGCCAATATCTTACCACAAAATCTACAATCTGCATGCTAGTATGCTTTTGGCTAATTAACAATCAGACAAGAGTAGTTCAGGTTAATGTTGAAATAATAATACTGAAGAAAAAAAAAACAATAAAATGAAAGATGCTTAGGATTGTATAGTACGAGTATTAAAAAAACTAGAAGGTTGAAGTCATCTTTGATGTGATTTTTTCTTAGATACTTTTCATCTAGAAACAACGACAAACACTGTACAATACAAGCTCTTTACCAATTTTCGTTTAAATATATTTATTTCTTTTCATAATTCCCATTGAAATGCTCCTCACATAAAAAAAAACACCAGGACACAGACAGAACTCCGGCTACCGGCAGATAAAAACCATCATTAATGATGGTCATTAGAGATTTTGATAGCTTCCCCCAGAACCGCAATAAATAATTGTTCTACTATCCGTGAGCGGAGATTACAGAGATTTTTTTTTGCTTTTGGTTTTGGCGAAGGACCAGTGTTTGGCAATTTTGTGCAAAGTAGCAGATCTAATCAATACCGAAACATTGAAAAAGATAATTATTAGCCGAATACGTTTTTATATCAAAATTAAAAATCAATTCGTGATCTGTACACAAGTGGATAAATGCAAATTGTGTTGAAAGCGAAACATCTATAAATCTCAAGATCAAATGCAATTTTTGTAGAAATTCAATTGAGTGAAATTTTGCAGAAATGCGAAGTTCATTAAACATTTTATTGGCAGCGTTTTCTGGTAATTGTTAGCAATTAAAATGCGTTTAGGCGGAAATTTGTTTTGTTTCGAATTGATTTCGAATATTTGAAGAAGAATGATGATGATGATATGTTTTTATCGTAGAGGCTTTTATTCGAAGTGATTTATTTATATATTAAATTTTTTTTTTACATTGCGCTTTTTGGAAAGTGTTAAATTGAAGTTTAGAAACTTTTCTGGCACTGGCTATGGAATGTCGTAGGATGTTAAGGTAATTCGTGATTTCGTGGAATCGTTGGGCAAATACTGTTGAACTGTTCGCGCGAAAAAAATTCGCTAGGCTAGTACTAACATATTTCACACGAAAGCGCACAAATAGAAAAAATTTTGCACTCTCGGGAGTCATTTCCACGCGAAAACAATTCCTCTGGATTTTCTTTCGCTTCAAAACTGGTCATACCACTTTTGATCACTCTCTTTCGGGTGAGAGGGAGAAGTTCAAGTGTCGTGTAGAGTGCTCTGTGCTCTGCGAAATTTTTCACTGTCTCTTTTTCGTTGGAAATATAAGTTCAATATTTTCGCACGAAAATCTTAGTAGTAGCCTTTATATTTAGTACTCGTATTATATTTATATATTTCTGGGAGGATGTTGAATTCATTTATTTTTATTTTTTATATTTACAGATAATAGCTCGATTTGATGTAAAAAATAAAAAGTAAGTATTATTTTCATCGTTGTTTTTTCGCGTGTTAGTGTCACCATACACTGTCGAACTTGAACATGGTACAAGTGGGTCTGGAAGTGTAGGGAAGAGGCGGTCAAATGTCCTTTTTTCCAGTTTTCCTTGAATGTTTCAAAAATTATGAGCTCTTCAAAGGCTAATTAAAGCACATTTGCTACAAAATGTTATATCACACATTAGATCATAAAATGGTATCTTATATTTTACCTTAAACCAGGGGTCGGCAAACTAGGGTTGGCAACTAAGTACTTTCGGTTTTCATTGATAGATAGCGTTGCTTTATTTTTTGGATAACATATGTTAGTGCTGTACTTTGCCGTTTGTCACGTGATACTTGTCACATTGACGTAACTTTAGAAGCAAGTAGTGCGTGATTTTTATTAAAGCTATTAGTTGCGGGTTAATTTTAAATGGAGTGCAGAAGCGAACATTTTCGGCATATTTTACTTTTTTATTTCCGTAAAGGAAAGAAAGCTGCTGCGGCTCACAAAGAGATATGTGAAGTTTATGGTGCTGATTGCTTAACAGAGCGCACGTGTCAGAATTGGTATAAGAAATTCCGTTCTGGAGATTTTTCCCTCAAAGATGAGCAACGTTCTGGTCGGCCTACTGAAGTTGATGATGACCAAATCAAAGTCATAATTGAAGAGGATCGTCATATAACTGTTCGAGAGGTTGCGAAGAGGCTACATGTATCGCACACAACAATTGAAAAACATTTAAAATGTCTTGGGCTAGTTAAGAAGCTTGATATTTGGGTACCTCACGAATTGAAAGAAATTCATTTAACATAAAGAATCAACTGTTGCGATATGCACCTTAAACGAAATGAAACCGACCCTTTCTTAAAAAGAATCATCACTGGTGATGAAAAATGGGTCCTGTACAGTAACAAAGTTCGAAAACGATCATGAACCAGCACAAACCACATCGAAAGCTGAATTGCATCCAAAAAGATCATGCTGTCAGTTTGGTGGGATTACAAAGGTGTTGTGTTTTTTGAGCTGCTTTCAAGGAACCGAACGATCAATTCTGATGTTTACTGTCAACAACTAATGAAACTGGATGAAGCAATCAAAGAAAAACGGCCAGAATTGTCAAATCGGAAAGGTGTAGTGTTCCACCATGATAATGCAAGGCCTCACACATCTTTGGCAACTCGTGGGAAACTATTGGAGCTTGGCTGGGAAGTGATGCCACATCCCCCATACAGCCCTGATCTGGCACTATCTGATTACCATTTATTTCGAAGTTTGCAGAATTTTTTGAATGGTACAGCTTTCACAAATGAAGATGACCTTCACTCGCACCTGGTTCAGTTTTTTGCTGATAAGGACCAGAAATTTTATGAGCGCGGAATCATGCAGCTGAAAGAAAGATGGCAAAAGGTCATTGAGCAAAATGGAAAATATATAATTGATTAAAAACTATTCTTTGTTAAAAAAAAAGTGTTTTATTTTATACCACAAAACCGAAAGTACTTAGTTGCCAACCCATATTTTTTGAAAAGGGCCAATAAGTAGTTTGGGGGTCAGCGGGCCGGCTAGGAAACCCAAGTGTAACTGTTTATCGATGTGGTTAACCCACTGCTAATTGAAGGTTTGACGAAATCACCACAATTATGAGGTAAAGTGGACTTTAACCTAGTTTACCTTAACATCTGGTGAGGCAATGCGCGTTAACTACTCCTACGCGACATTGTGCTAGGTTTTGGGCGCAGTTGTATTAAGATGCGAAAAAAATACTTTTGTAGGAGTTGTTTAAGTTCTGAAATGCTTTTCGCCGTGACATTTATAGGCAATGGTGTTTTCGTAAATACAGGGAGGCCCATAAGTCACGAAAGGGTCTAAATAGCTTATAAGTTTTTTGTTTATAATTTTTTATTTCATTTTTTTTTCAGAACTTGTAGAGGGTGTTGGGGAAATTTATCATGGGAATATCCACAAAAAATTAAATATTATTTTAAAACCACCAATAAATTGTCTAATTCTGGCGGGGCTCACTTCCAACTCCATGGTTTTGTAAATAGGCAGTATTGCAGGATATGGAGGAACGAAAATTCAGATGTTATACACCAGACAGAATTGCCACCCCTTAACTCCACAGTTTGGTACGGAATAACGTCCCGAGAAATTATTGATCTGTTGTTCTTCCAGAATACTAGCGACAACGCTTCGACAATCACTGGAGAAGTGTATCGGCCATACTTCAAAAAGTTGTGCGACTTGTAGTGCGAAAATCGTCCTGAAATTTGGCTTCAGCAAGATGGAGCCACTTGCCATACTGCTGAAGCCACAATGGAACTTCTAAGGGAAATTCTCGGGAAACGCACAATTTTGAAAAGGCAGATCTAATGAGCCCTGATTTCTTTTTGTTGGGCTTTTATTTTAAAGAAAAGGTGTATGGAAGTAAACCTCAAATAATTCCACAACTAATGGGGAACATACGCGCCGAAATGACCACCATTTCTTTAATTTTTTTTTTTTCATTGCTGTGCCCTCGAGCTATACATTTTTTTATTCCTGTGCCTTCGAACTGTTTATGATAGGCCGAGCCAAGAAAGAAATTCAGGTCTGACAAAATTCGCGCAACTGAATACTGTTAAATAAAGCCACGAGAACGGAATGATTGGGGGCGACCGGTAGCGCAGTGTGTTGAGGCATCAGTCTTTTGTTTGACTACTGGCATTTTGGGTTCGAATCCCGTCCACGACGACGTTTGTGGCCATGGATGTGCAGGAGGTGCATGCTGGCAACTGCAGTCTCCGAAACCAGTTTATGCCAACGAAACGTCAACTGGGCCACATGGAACAGTTGACGCGCTATGCCCCACAAGGGGTTAGGGCAATTGAGTACAACAGCTTTTCGTCTTCCTTGAGGATGTTATTCAATGCAATGCATTCATGGATAGTAGTAGTAGTATTCATGGATGCTGATTTCTCTGTCGCATGAAACTCAGTGTAGACCACTCGAAGAAACAGCAGAAATTGGGCGGTGTCAGTTATGTTTGTTGACCCATCTTCCTGGTTATTCTCCAAAGCAACTACTGTGCATTTGCTTAGATGGGGTTCAGTGGGATCGACGTAATTTAAGCAAAGACAATATTCCGACGTCACACAGAACTCAGTGACATGGATGTCGGATGGAAATACACTGGGCCAAGGATAAAGATACTGGTGTTAGTCCAGAGACTCCAGCACCAGCTGCCTCTTCCATTTTTGATCCATCGGTAAATCGTATGATGCACCTTTGGCTGATGTTACAGAAAACGTGACGTTTTGTAATTTAATACAAATCTGTAGGGTAGCATCAGTTGCGACCTCTTAGTAATTTTCGAATTACTACAGGCCTACCTGGCCCATGTCGCCATGCATATTATGTTGTTGACATGATTAGCTCCATTGGATCTCTGATTGAGCGTGATCGGAGCGCATTTCGGTTCTTCTCTCATCGGATGCGGAATAAAATTCGCATTTAAGGATCAAATGACACATTGAGATTTATGTCGCAAAAGCGGCGAACCGCTGCGCCACTAATTGCATATGTAATTCAGTATTTAGACGTGTACTTGTGACTCGTCGAGTAACGAGCAAATGCTCGCCAAATGTCGGGGACTTGTCGGTCAAATATCGAGCAACTTGCGAACATGTGAATTCTACCGCACATCGAGTCATCTAATGTTAATAATCAGCTAGTATTGATTACCCATTAACCACACAGCGCACATTGCGACCGCTCGCCAATTACTAAGCAAATGCACATTGCTCAATAGTGTGGTCGGGTCCACCATTAGGCGAGTATATGGTTAACACTTGCGAGTATTGAAAAATATTGTAGAAAAATTCGTTTTAAACTATTTATGTTTTTTTTTTAATATAGTATAATCGTTCATGTTAAAAAATCCGTTCACGGAGTTGACCCGCAGGACGGAGTTTGCCGTCCACTGCCATAGACCATAAACCAAGGAAAACTAAAAAAAAAGACAATCGGCTCCCTCTCCCTTTCACTTCCGGACCCGCTATCAACGGAGATTTTGGAGAATATATTCAGAAGACAGCTTTTTTTTATTTTGCAAAATTTCAAAACAAAACGATTGTTTTTCTTTTATTATATCAACGCCTACATTAAATAGACTACGAGTAAATTTTCTAGAAAAACCGAAAAAAATACCTTTAACCGCCTTTATCCCACACTTCCGGACCCCCTATCAACGGGAACTTTGGAGCATATATTTAGAGGACTCTCAACATCAACTGATTCAAATTTCAAAACTAAAAGAATTTTTCTTCCCATTTTTCTATCGTAGGGTGGACTATATGTTAAGTCAGATTTGAAGCAATTTGTTTCTTCTTCAGACCATGTTTTGTTTTTCTTTACGTAACATTCGTAAATTTTAAAAGTCCTCAAAATGTTATGCCTTTCGAATGGGCAACTTACGCCAACTTTGCAGTTTTGTCAATTCAAAGTACCGTTATAAAATATTCATTTGAGTTTTTCATTAAAAACCGATTTTGAAATTTCTTTAAAGTTTGAGAGTTGTATCTTTGAATTAACGGTAACATTTGCATCTGAGAAAAAAGTCCATTTATATAAAATTTTATGTAGTTTCAGAAAGAGAGGTCAATTCTCGGATTCAATGTTCGCTGGAGTGGCAAGTTATGATTTTGTTCGGTAACTCTGTAACGGTTAAAGAGAGAGTGTCTATGCCATATGTTAATTTTCCTGAAATGAGCACTAGTACATTATTTACCATTAAAGTACTTACCACCAGGAATGGAACACGCATCTCCCTCATCTCTAATGAAAGCAGATTAAATTGTCAACAAATTCATCCCTTATTATAATATTTTCCTCGTAGGATATGTGTTTTTTCCATTATTTGCCAAAATACATCTGAGAAATGAAGATTTTTTCTCTTTGTGGAAACAAAAGATAAAAATAGTCATTTTCAAGTGAGAACATCTCGAAAACTATTAAAAATACGGAAAAAGTGGGGCTAATTTTTTATTGGACGACTTCAAATCTTTTGTTTTGTCTGGGTTAACCGCTTTCAGAATATTAAAAAAAAAAGACTTTTTGTTGTGGTTTTTTGGCTATAACTCAAATTCGAAAAACAAAGTTTGGCGCCAAAACCTCAGCTTCGTAATCAGCTCCCAAAAAAAAAACTCATAAAAATCTAAACTACACCATAATTTGTTTCAGGCTACGTTATGTCGAACAGGAAACTTTCTTTCCCTTTCAAAGTTCGACCCGCTTGATATAAAAAACTAAATGCAATAAAGATTGCCATTTAAAATTTCCCCAAGTTTATAAATGATAAATCAACGCTCGTCTTTTCCTGTTTCATTACATAAAAGTTGCCAATCGAGTACCAATTCAACATCATTACTCCAGTGGCGTTAATTACAATATAAAATGCATCACTTCTTCGCCAACACGAATGATGATGACCCTAATAATACGGTTGCACCAGAAATGCATCATTTGTTGTGTAATAGCCGTTATAACTTTTTATTTCATCGCTTCTGATATACGCAATTGATCTATTAACCTGACTTCTTGTCAACTCCTATAAAACTGGTCGTAGAGCTTAATTCTTGCGATTAAAGTTGACAAATTACTAGCCGCGAGAAAAAAAGCTACACCATAAGCTAGATACTTCTGCACATCTCGTTAACGCAATGTTACAAGATAGTTATAGTTGTAAGTGTTGTAAATTGCTGTTGAATGCAAGTATAGCAAGATTCTGCACTGGCAAACCTAATTATCTGTTGCGTATAGATTGTGTTTGGTTGCAGAGACAGCATCCTCTTCATCGTCTACTCTTCGGGAATATATGTAGTATATATGTGCAATTCTGGCAACAAATCACCTGTATAAGTGGATTAAATATCTATATCAAAATATGTACTATGGGAAGATCTGATGTACACAAAGATACACTTTGTTTACATCCAACGATACCAGGTGGTTGTTGTAAACGGTAGCGGTAGCAGCTGCATCATTCATTCATTGCTAAATCACTCGTAGTTGACCCAGATTTTTACTTTTCACTGAATAAGCCCTCAGGCGGAAAGTAAAACACTGAAAAGGTTCTATCATGGTATTTCAAGTTGATTATTTTTGCTAGAGCCCTCTGGACAATCGGTTCACTCATGCGTTGACATTTCCATTCATTTGGGTGTAGAGAATATCATCATTTAAATATGACCAAATCGATTGGGTTATGTAAATTCGTATCTATTGTGTCGTTCTTATTTTTGTGGTGGGTAAAAAGCGAAACCTATGACTCCGTAAACTCAAACCCCCATTTGCAAGTAGAACAAAAAATGGTAGAATGAATTAGAAAGAAAACAACTCCAACTTTTCAGAGGTCTAGGCGATATATCCGTTACGCGAAATATGGATCAATAACACTCTTAACTCAATTTCAATTTTCATTATAATAGATTATCGTTTTAGCATCATTCATCTTTTTTTATACATACGAGTACTTCGAAGAGTAATTTTTATATACATCTGTTCTGTCTGTTTGATTGTGGATTGTACTCATTTCATCGGCTAACAATTCAATTTTTTTGTGAGGTTTTTTTGTTTGTTGGAATTTCATGGATCATTTTCGGCAACAGTAATCTTGATTGTAATCCTCTAATGAAATATAATTCACTTTTTATATGGCGCATCTAAATACCTGTTATTTATTATCCAATTAATAATTATTATCAGTTGACGTTCATTTGAATACAAACCCCATATGGGATACATGAATTTTTGCATAGACATGATCATAGAAATTGCTGGGAATTTTCTATTTTTGGTACAGGAAAAAGGTGGTTAAACAGCGATTAATGATTGACATTTCGTATGTATAATTTATTTTTGGTGCTTTGTTTTTTTTTTTTATTATTGAAATGTTTGAACACGTATTTAATCAGTTAGAGATGATGAGGGTGGAAGATTTCAATCGGATTGATAGTTACTAGGTCGTTGACTTTACAAACAAGATTAATTTTTTTTTCGTCAGTGTATTTGTCGCTTTGGATATGGCTTCTGTACCATAACTCAAGCAAAGATTCTTCGGCGAATAGTTGGAGCGGTTTGCGGTCAAAATGGATAGTGTATCCGGTACAGCCATGAGCAGCGCCGACCTTAACTATTTTATCGCTCTATTCATGTAGTAGGAAATCGCTCTTAACATTTTAACATACAACTGGAAAAGCATATTAAGACATTTACTGTATGTCCCAATAGTTCAAGTTCCTCTTAAGTTATGGAAAAGCACCACGGAAATAGTCGAAAAGACTTTGCGATATAACTATAAATTTTTCTGTCTTTGGGACTATACGACACTCCCTATAAAATAGCATTTTTTGAAGTCATGTCTATAAAAAAAATATCTGGCGTTTCAAATTGTATAACACTTAACGTCCGGCAGCTTTAATTCGCTAAAATTAAGTAACGTACAATTCAAACTTGCTTAAAAACAAAAATGAAAAGCCTAGCTACAAGTAATGTCGTCAGTTTTTCGTGATCTGTCATCATACGTGATGAGTCATCTGTAACTCGCCATCAGAAATACGTCATCCGTTGTTATTCGCCAATTTATTTCACCACATTTTCCATTGTGTGGTTCCTTTTTTTTCAGCCATCTATTCATGATGATAACGGCCAGATGCTGATGCATAGCCTTATCCTGCAGAAACCTTTTTAAACCATAGGCTACTTACGGCTCTCAAATGGAAAAATTAACAAAGATATCGAAACCTTATTTCCTGAATCAAATGAGAGGGTCGACGACTCCCGATATCGGTAGTCATTAATGGTATATTTAAGGATATTTAAGGCTCAGAAAAAGTGGTCGAAAAAGCTCAAAAATAATCGGGCTCAGAGTGATTTTATATAGTCAATGAAATTGAAATACACAATCTAATAGACGGTTGGTACCGTTAATCAACACAAAAACGGAAACATTTTTGGAGCTACCTTAAGCTAATTTAATTTAGCTTCAGTCATCTTAAGCTCTTCAACGGGAATGGTGCTGAAAAATATCGAAATGGGCAAACAAGTACGCCTGAATAGGCCTTCCTTAAAAGTACATAAAGCTACATTAGGTTCTTAAACGGAGAAACGACCGAAAAAGTTCTTTAAAGTCCCCTGAAACAAAGGAAAGGTTGAGCTCTCAAGATTTTAATCGTCATCAAGAATCAGATATTAAAGAACTCATAAAAAATCGAAAAAAATACAAAGAGACATTCTTAGGTTCATGGCTAAAGCTACAGTAGACGACCAAATACTTATCTCTGAGAAACATCAACTCCTTCAATCCTTTACAATACCAGAATTAACATTGAAAAGCTTGCTGGACCTTAACGTGCCCTGCTTCATCATTAAATTGAACTATCGCTTCGTCGAATGGAAAATATGGTACATATATACCGCGCCCAATGTGGTCTCCTAGTACGGATTCAAGCTTACTTAATCCTATGTCTGAAAAAAATTTTAGAATAAAAAAAAAATTCGAAAAAGCGCCAAAATCTTTGGAAACCCAATGCTGGTGTCAATGTCTTTTTATCCAGTTAATGAAACAGAAATAGACAATCGAAAAGGTGCGAGGTAGCGTTAGTCACAAAACAGAAGAACCGAAATCATTTTAAAATTTACCGTTAGACTGTCTTGTAATTATCAAAATGTGATAAATTTTTCGATCACCTGTTAAAATGCACATGGCTGCTCATATAGTAGAGCCGGGATTGATCATGAGATGTACAAACTGTACGACAAACATGAATTCGAAGTACGACTTCAATGGGCAGGGTATGTATAGATAGGTGTATGCCTAAACTGGGCCCGTTGCCGTTACCGTACCACTGGGAAGGTACTGCATGAACCGTCCTACGCAGCAAACCAACTAGAAAGTATAAAAAAATTATGGAGTTGACCAGTGTCAATGCTTACTCATTTGCATAACCGATAGTGAGGCATAGCGCGTCAACTCTTCGCTGTGGCTTAGCTGACGTTTCGTTCCTTCCACAATAACGAAAGACTTTATTATTAACAGGCAGATCAGCAAAGGCTGAATTGCAAGTGGTTGTGATCGGAGGAAGAGTAATCGGATGACACTCTGCAGTCTCTTAGCAAGAGAGATATTTTAGACCTCCTCACTGTTCTTAGTAACAAAAGTAGGCTTCCTACTGATATTGCTAGTCAGTAAGGTATCAAATAAGAACTAAAAAATAAATAAGATTCACGTATCAATTCTACCCTAGACGGTAGCATTAGGAGGACATGACTGACTTTTGACATTATTGCCGCTGTGATTGCATTTCTGAAAGTAGATGCGGGCTAGACACTCTCATAATCATTCGGCAGATTTGACAAAATCACCCATCCGGCCCTTTCATTCAAGCTTCTTGCTTTTGCCTGGATCCTGCATTAATAAAGTGCACTGACAGTTTTCTCTAGGACTGCTAAATCATAGATGTACTTGACGGTGTTAAACCAATTCTCCATTCCAATTAACGACGGGGTACCTGAGGGTACTGTCCTGTCCCCCACTCTTTTCTTTATTTTTATTAACGACGTTTTAACATAACCGTCCACTCCGATCCACAGTTTTGATGACGATAGCACCCTCAATTTCGCATATTCCTTTGATTCTGTGACTGAGTCTCTTGAGAACGCTTCTAATCAACAGAGACCGCATGCTCGAATCGTTGAATCCCGACATTTCCAAAATCATTGATTGGGATAAAGCTGACCGTTGTAATGGACGGGTTGGTGGGCATCCGAAGATGCCTGTAGGGACGGAGCCTAAGGTAGCAAAATGACCGTGAAAGTCTGGCCGTGCCATCAAAAAAAATCTGGAAAAAGGCCCGTCAACGAGCTAAGCAGCGGTCTATGCTTGCTGTAGCTTATTTCGGGAGACGTGGGCGAGGTTTTCGCCTGTCCTGCTCTTCACTTATTAATAAAAATGTATAGGCCTGGAAAAGACAACACAAACAAAGGAGGCAAAAATGGGGAATAGAAAAAATGAGGCGATAAGAATGAAATGGTTGGCAGACGGCTCAGATGCCCTCGCGCTCGCATCGGGTTCTAGGTGTAAAGGGACTCTCGACCTCTGGTTTCGTGCCAGCGACAGATCCTACTTATCAGGTGCTGCTTTCGATCTGTCGGTGGAGCGGCACGAACAGAATATGGTTCATTAGAATTTACTCCCTGGTCTTGCTGTCCCCACGTGTAACACTCGACTTTTCAGTCGGGTCCACTTCCATTTCCCCTCATTCCTGGAAGAATCTTCCAAAGTAGTCCATATCAAAACCAAGTGACACATAATCATCATAAGTGTCACCATCAATGGGCTCAATATCCGTAACTGCATTACTGTCAGCCGCATCCTCTTCCATGGGTTCCACAAAATTCCTCCTATCGAGGTTCGTGCAAAGTACACTCCGATTAGAATCGGGTCCGATCAGATCCTCAGCAACGAGTGTGTCCTTAAGGTCGCCACACATGATCGTGCAGAACCACGACCGAACTTCCATCGAACCATAAAATATAGAACGGTGGAAATAACGGGATTTTTTTTCTATTGAATTTGAAATTGGTTCGATGCATGCTCGCGACCAAAGTGTCGTGTGTGGCGACCTTTAGTAGAGCCTAGCTAGAGGCTCAGCGTTAATTGAAATTCTATTATTATTCTTGCTGGGTACACTTCCGCAGGGCTATGTCTAACCATAGCCTTAGCATCAAGTGGGCCCAGAAGAAGTGCTACCATTTGCAGGACCAACATCTAGGCGCCTCGACGGACCAGGCACATCCGTCGTTCGAAATGAATGGATCGGTCGGATCGAATGCTAGAGTGGTAACTCAAATTTTTTTTCTCGAAATTTTCAGTAAAAAGTGCATTTCCTCATTCATTACTAACCTAATAATCTACCAAACGAAAGATTTAAGCCAGTAGCTTGATTGAAAAGTAAAAATAAAAAAATTAAGACACTACCCTAGTTGGATGATTGGGGGGCACATATGGACGCTCTAAGTTTTTCAAATCTCTCTCATGTCTTTTAAAGTCAGGTTATCAGCCTACCATCTCGTTACAGGTCGCACCCGGGACCTGTCTCAACAGCAAGAAGTACAAGAAGATACTCGTAAATTTTAATATTACCGCAAAGTATCAAAGTCGCTTATATCTACAATAATTTCATGCAATAACAATAGAAACGCCCTATGAGATCGCGCATACCCACACGTAGTCTCCTCAAAAGACCTTGATCGATTTTCACATTTGAAATACAGGTCGGCTTTAAGAATTCCACAAGTACGCTCTAACCATTTAACATTCAGACCAAATGCACACCTTTGGAACTGAACTTTTACTTTCAATACACAGATTGTCAGATTCCACACTGTGTACTCGTATCTTGTAATATTTACACCTCCCATTAGGTGCTCTGTAGGCTGATTAATGGCTGAAGTAATAATCGTTTAATTCTTTGGATTACATCGATGGTTGGTATTCAAATCTGCCGAGGAGTGCCAATATGATTCCGACAACTTACAATGCATCCATTCTTTGAACAAGATTAGTATTCGCAGTGGCGGTTAATATGTAATCAACGTGTCTCTGTTGATTGGCAACATCGCGGTAAAGACAGAATTGACAAAATAGGTGATGACGGTATTTCAGATATTTATGCAAGAATTTACCATCGTGAAAATTTGTATGATAATGATCGGTGGAATAATTTGTATGTGTAGCAAATAGATGTACGAGTATGCGTCTTATTGCTAATAAGGAAGAACTAGCAATCACATGTGAT
Source organism: Chloromyia formosa (assembly GCA_964017055.1). NCBI lineage: Eukaryota > Metazoa > Arthropoda > Insecta > Diptera > Stratiomyidae > Chloromyia > Chloromyia formosa. The sequence goes on from OZ024817.1 coordinate 11,154,086, forward strand.
TTTGTATTGTATGCAAAAATCGATCGTTGAGACTGTCTGTTATTTTTTTAATGGCGGGACTTTTTGATGATGCAGTGCTATGATAATATTAGTTTTTTTTTTTTTTTTTGTATATTCCAAATAAATATAAGCCGTGTCCAGTCATCATGAAAAATTAATCAATATTCCGCCGGAATTTTCAACAAAGGAATCAATATACAGCGCTGCACTGAGTGATCATATGATATCACTTTTATTTGCCAAATACTTTTGTATTTTTTATTTATTTTTTAATGGAACATACTTTCCAAAATCTCCGCGAATATGTCTTGAATACGAATTTCTTCAAGACCACTCGATGTGCAACAGATAGGTGATATGAAACAAGAATATTTGTTAATACTCGTATTTACATAGCGAAAATTGCACAACGCTCTTTTTAAGTGCATTACATTCGTTTTTATGTTATATCGTATAAATACCATAACAGCAATCATGCAATGATGGTCTTATAATGCTCTACACTTGATCGATTTTATAATTGAATTTGTCGGTAATGCAATGTAATCGAGCGGCTTTGATTTTAACCTCGAATCAATACGGCTCTCTTCCGATTGTTGCCAGGTGAATAACACCAAAAGATAGCGTGAAACGCTATTGCAGTTTTTACAAAATATATTAGCAGATTAATTGCAATGCTGGTTCTTCACTCTTCGGTACTAGTCGAGTCCAACAATGAAATTAGAGATGGTCATTAAACAATATAACAGTATCCAAAATGGTTTCCTAATACAATTGAAAAACAAAAAAAAAAGTTAAAATGTTTTTAGAAACATTTAAAAGGAACTGTGTATGCCGTTTCATCTTACAGTTTCGGCATAGCAAATTATATTAATACCATCTAAAACCTTCCAATCTATTGAAGGTGCGAGAAATTCAGCACCAAGAATATGGGAATGGCTTCAATAATGATTTGAATTAATTCATTAATTACGCCAGTTAATCTGTCATCTCAAAGGGGCTTACCTAGCATCAAATGCGGTTGAACTTTTTCTTGAATATTTTATATTGTTTAAGGTTGTGGTCTTATTATAAATCACAGTTTTCGACCTCTCCGTTGAATCGGAAGTCCTTGAGGGAGAAGGCTAAAGGCAAGTTTTTTTTCTAGTTATTTGCTCTTGTTTTCGTAACTATTAATCCTAATGAGAAACTTTCTGAGACAAAACTAAAGACCACAAAAAATACATAAAAAAAAACATCCTAACCACTATTGTTGTACTTCGAAGTTTTTGAGATCTAAAAACATTGAAAAAATGAAACCGGAATATAGAGGGCTACGCCCGCAATCCGAGGGTTTTGTAGCAAGCACTTATTTTGGTATGTAAGTATCGGTTCCTTGCTCTTCTTGGTACCACTTAAATGGATAAAAAAAATGATAATAAAAATGTCTGACCCATCCTGTAGTATCTTAAATGCCCATTCATATTACGTGATTGTAATGAAACTTAGAACATATTATTGTCTATGGTGTTGGTTATCCTTGGACATCAGTACTTTTGATATCGGTCGTGTTTAAGAGATGCAGGGGTGCGCTAACTGTAACTATGGAAATAAGCTATTATTAACCTATTTTAAGGAGATATACAAATTCCATTATTTCCCGTTTTATATGCTATTCGGAACCCACCTTCCTGAAAGTTTTCATTTTTCAAAGTGTAACGGTCTCGAAATGCAAGGGGAGACAAATTACGATCTAATATTTTCTCCTCCCTCATTTTTTCCGCTTTCTTCAAATTTAAAGTAAATGCCAAAAATAAAATGTACTCAACATTACCTCTCTCACAACACCCGACTTGCCTATACCAGTCGATAAACAAAATTTGACCTTAATTTCGCCCCACCCCCTCCCCTGCCCGTTATAGTTGGCCAACTACAACACATCGCCCCCTACCAATCTTTACCCTTTCATGAATGTAATTAACCCTAATATGTAACAATAACTGCAGTCCGCACTACGAAAAACAACTTGCAAGTAGTACTCGCACCTTCGAAGCCGGTAGGTGTATTTTTTGTATGAATAGTGTAAAAATGCCTAAGTTTACGTGAATGTACTATTATTAAATATAACATGATTGTAATGAAACTTAGAGACATTATTGCCTATGGTGTTGATTATCATTGGCCATCAATATTTTTGACCCCAGGTGTGTCTAAGGGGTGCAGGGGTGTGCTAACTAAAACAATAGAAATGTACTATTATTAACCTTTTTTGATGAGATTTCAAAATTCTAATATTTTTAGTTTTCTATGTTAGTAAAATGCCGCTTTTCTGTAAATTTTCATATTTCTAAGTGTAACGGTTTCGAAATGCAAGGGGGGGGGGGACAAACTCGGATGACATATTTTCCCCTCTCCCTCTTTTCCCGTTTCTTCAAATTTGAAAAAAATTCCAGAAATGGAATGTACTCGACGGTACCTTTCTTACGATACCCCACTTGCCTATACCAGACGAAAAAAAAATTTCGACCTTCATTTCCCCTCTATGGGGACCCCCCCTTAAAGTTGACCTATTACGACGCATCACTTTCTCCGGAGAATTATAGTACTTCTACATATTTTCACTAAATTTCATGCGTGTAGCTTCAGCGGTTCGTGAGATATTTCATGGACAGACAGACAGACAGACAGACAGACGGACGCATGACCGATTTCATAAGGGTTTTGTTTTACTACAAAACCCTAAAAACACCTCGTCGACACGATCAATTGACAGACCGTTTGTTCCCATGAAGTGTGGAAAATCATCGCTTTTATTGTGTATTTTATCAAATTACAGTTTAAATACTGATCCCACGAGGAAAATGATAGGATTAATTTTTTTCTACTAAATAACCTTTAATTTGAGAGAAGTGAGACGCCCGTAGGTATGAATGTTAAGTAGAAAAGGGAAAGACAATTTTTAACAAAATAGATGGGTTTTTCGTTTTTGTACGCAACTATTATACCTACGGGCATCTGACTTACGAGTATCTCAAATTAACGCTTATTTAGAAATAACAAAAATCGATCCTTACCATTTTCCTTGTAGGACTAGTATTGAACCCGTTTTTTTAAGGAAATACATAAAAAGGAAACGACGATTTTTCCATTTCCCGAGAAAAAACTAGTAAGTGACAAAAAGTGTTTCTCAAAGGAGATTATCTCAAAAACTATCTAAGATAAACTTTTTTTACGATTAAAAGTTACAGAAATAAAAGCAAAAATATAACAAAACCCCCTCTTAATCCCCCCCCCCCCCTAACAACTTCCGGTCATCCTGGGAGGTCGAAAACTAAGATTCGTAATAAGGCCACAACCATAAACAACATATCAAAAAAAATCTATTCTACCCCATTTGATGCGAGGTAAAATGTCCTATACTGAGGTAAATCTAAATTTTCGAGGTCGCTATTTGACCCATTAGTATGAATCTCGCCCCTTTGCGTCCTGTCAATGAAATTTTCGCACCCTGGAAAGTTTGAAAGGATAAAAATTACTGCTCCGAAAGACTTTTTCGTACTATGGACATTGCAAGCCAATTTACCACAAGTTGGAAATTAAATGACGAAATTTCCAAAAGTACCTAAAAACCAATCATAAAATGTTCAATAGTACAACATAAGTTAAAAACGATTCCCTTTTGTCAATGACGAGAAAAACCATAGCGGTCGAAAAAAATTAGTTTACAAAAAAGTAATTATTTTCTTGCAACCAACAGTTAAAAATAACATTGGTCTCCATGTTACTACAAAAAACACTGTTTGTCGCAACTGGAACAGTCAAAAGTTCCGGTTGCGACATAAAGTCTCTATATGGATAAAAAGAAAATATTTTAGTGCACCTGTAACGTTTGAAAAACAGTTGTCAATTTAGTCACGAGAAAAAAAAAACGTTTTCCATATTCAACCCATTCAAAAAGCGATTTTCAGTCTGGTTTAGTACTAAAAACAAAAGTGTGTCACAACTGAGAAAGATAGAAACTTATTTTTATTTAACACGGGGTTGGTAATGTTTAAACGCCTTGTTTTAAACGTTAAGTAAAAAACAGATTGTTTTAAATGAAAATTTAAACACTGTTTAAAACAGTTTGAAACTTAACTCAAGAAATTGCCCTTGAGACGTTTGGATTGTTGGCCACAGAGCTGCAAAAAAAAAAGTTAGTTTTTGGTCTGTTCGACTATAATATTTGATTATTACAGTAGCCAAAACTTTGACAGACCAATTGTTCGCTTCAACATCTTCTTCAGCTTGAATAAAGAGGATTTTTTCAACATTTGAAATCATTCACACTACATTAAGAAGTAGATTGGGGACAGACAAAGTGGGGAAAATTGCCTCTTCTCAAACATTCTAATTCGCAGGATGAAGGCAAAATAAAACAGTAAATTTTAATAATAAAAATATTTCAAAATAAATGATTGAGTTTATATACCCTATTCCACAAAAAAAAAGTGTTGCATACACTATTCTTCTGCTGAAGAGAACAAGAAAGGCAAGATTGAGGTTTTTGTTACTGGTAAATAAAGAGTAAACGAAGATTCGACTTATTACCGTCGATCAAAAACCGTCTTTAACCGAATTTGCTGCTGTTTTTTTAAGGTTTGCTATTGTTTAGTTACTCAAGGACTTCCTGCAAGGCTGCAGTTTTCCAAATTTTACCAAAATATCAAATTTTTACTAAAGGCGTCCCTATCAAAAATTACTTCAGACGTTCCGCAAGAACTGTAACTTCGGCTCAAACTATTCGTAAATGGTTGCGATAAGATTGCCAACTTTCCAGATGTCCGATAAGATTGCCTCTACCGACCACATCAAATCGCCCGACAACAGTTCACAAGGAAATTCCTTCGCAAACAATGATAGATCTACCGCCAAATACTGATGTTGGTCGAATTGCACAGGGTAGGGGTGCATCTGTTTTCACGATTCATTGAAGGCTTGTGGTCGCATAAATCGAGCCCAACCTATTATTCTGATTCTTCTCTCTCAATTGCCCTAACCCCATGTGGGGCATAGCGCGTCTACTGTTGCATGTGGTCCAGTTGACGTTTCGACGGCATAAACTGGTTTCGGAGAATGCAGTTGCCAGCATGCACCTCCTGCACATCCATGGCCACGAACATCGTCGTGGACGAGACTCGAACCCGAATCGCCGGTAGTCAAACTTGAGACTGATGCCTAAATACACTGCGCTACCGATCGCCCCATTTATTCTAGTAATTTCGTGAACCGTTCTGTCTGCTACATTCCTGAATTAAAAAATATCATCCAGAGGTCGTCAACTGGCTCATGTACTCCACCGCACTCCTCTATTTGGTTTACTATCGTAATTATGTTAAATTCGGAAAAATCCAGCCTAATGTCTTGCGGGAGGCTCTTTTGTAATTAAACAATAGCAAACCTTGTAAAAATTAACAGTCAACACCGTTAAAGGCGGCTTTTTGATCGACAGTAACAAGTTGAATCTTCGTTTTATTGCCGTGTGTAAAAAATGACTCAAATTTATCGTTATATTAGAAATTTATTGCGTGTGTAACTTTGCTTTGAATTAAAAGCTTAATTGCCAACAAGTACTTACAGATGTATTATTCAAGGTACTGTCCATCGCTAGCGACAACTATCGCCCATCTCTCCGGCAATTTTCGGATTCCATCTCGGAAAAAGGAGGCGTCTTTCGATGCGACTTTTCGACTTTCGACTTTTCGGACTTTCACAGACGAACGAAAATTCTGATCAGCCAGGCCGTGCGTCATGGAACGAAACAGATGATAGTCGGAAGAAGCGATGTCTGGGGAGTACGACGGATGGGGCAAGATTTCCCATTTCAGGGTTTGCAAGTATGTCTTGACCACTTTTTCGACGTGTAGCCGAGCATTGTCATGCTGGAGGATGACTTTGTCGTTTCTCTCTCGGTACTGTGGTCCTTTTTCCTTTAATGCTCAACTTAAACGCATCAATTGCGTGGCTTACTGAGTCACTCCTAGTGATTCAGCTAATTATTCTTGCGTTTGGCACAAATCTTCATCGAGCAGTGCTTCCAATTTGTCATCTTTGAAATTTTCTTCTCTCCCACCACCATGCTTGTCCTCGACATTGAAATCGTCACTTTTAAAACATTGAAACCACTCACGACATGTTCTGTCACTCAGAGCAACCTCACCGTAAGTATCTGAAAGCATTCGATGAGCCTCAGCTGCAGTTTTTTTCAAATGGAAGCAGAAGATCAAAACTTCCCGCAAATGACGAGAACTTGGCTCGAAAATAGACATTTTGAATCGTGAATCTTATTAAAAATGCGAACGACGTTTACTAATGCGGGGATGTCGATGCGTTTACAGACGTCCAAACTCACTTTGTGACACTTTTGAACTACGTATTTTGACCAGCCCTCACCGATGCAGCCGTCTGTCGGAAAACGGCGGAAGCAAAGTTATACACCTATTAGTTTTTAAAATGTTGACTTCTTTTCACGCTTCCTATATTGGTAACGAAAACTGCAATCTTACCTTTCTTCTTTTTTTCAGCAGGAAGAAGGGTGTGAGCGTAATTCTCTTTTTTTTGAGGAGCAGTGTATTATGCAATTTCTCTCATTTGTATTTCAGTTTAAAATGAGACTGATTGTATTGAACGTAACTAAAACGGCGGTCAGTTCGACCGACGCGATTGCCAGGACTGAATCCGGATTTCCGTCCCGGATTGAACTTTTCCCCAAAAAGTGTAGGTCTTGATTTGTGCTTCCACCTTTCAGATAATCTTTTCGGCTACTCCAAAAGTATAGAGCTATCTGTTGTGTATGAATTGCGAAATGTTAACCTGAACACCTGATAGAAGCGTAAAAATACGCGCAAGTATTAAAACGCCATTAAAGAAAACTCTGGTATCGAGTGTCGGAGCCTCCCAAACGAAATGTTAGCTATGCTACGTCACTGTGACAAGAGTTGGTAGAATTTGGTCTGCCTTCTGAACATCTGTTCACTTTTTTGTACGTATGTATGGCCCTTTTTCTTCTCTTTGATATCTATGAGGTCTGATTTGCTTTCTGGTTTTGGTACTGGAATTAACAATTGTGGTCAATAGGCCTTAGTGAAGTCTTGCTTGATCACTTTGTCAAGAGGTTATCTTATCATGATCTGATGAAGAAAATTAGAAATCATGAACAGAGCTCCGCATGAAGTTTAGACGATTTTTGTACCGTTGCAAAAATAATCCATCAATTTGAAAATTTAAAAAGTCGGATATGAGAGACATTAGCTACATTTGGTACATTTTTTTTGTCAATCCTGAAGAACAATTTTTGTTTTGGAAACTTACTAAAATATTTTTTTTCTTTTTGCAAACTTTTGAAGAGGAAGAACAAAATTCTGTATACACTTTTGAACGAGCGTGGACTCCTCACATTGCTGAGGATTTTTATGCTAAAATTTCTATCGACAATACAGGGGAGGGGTTTGCTGTTCTGTCTGTCAATTTTTTTGGCAAATTTCCAAAAACGTCTGGAAAATTTAAATTTAAAGTTATGCAAAAGTGCTGAATTTTATAAAATAGCTCACTTGTTATGCATGTTATGATATATTTTCACTTAAAAATATAGTGTGCAGTGGCTAAAATACAAAATACAAGCTACCTCCTTTTTGGCAGCAAACCCCTGAATACTCAAAATTTTGTAACCAATATTATTTAGTATTTTTATTATCTTTTTCTATTATATATTTTTTTATGGTTTTGTTCAATATGAATTGCTTGAAAACGAAACACTATTGAAAGAACCCGCTCTAGTTGTTTGCACAACTGGAAGGATATTTTTTCCGAAGGGTTTGGAGGAATACTGGTTTGCTGCAATTGTCTAAAATATAAATTTCATTCATAAAAAAAATGCGATGACATCTAATTTCCAATACTGTCACGTTACCATCAATCAATTGAAGACATTGGGAGTGAAATATGTTTTGATTGTGTCTTATCCACCAACTTAGCCAGCTCACGATTACATCACATGTGCTCGTGACATTACCACAACATTATTTAAATCGCTTGATTCGACCTTGTATCTATAACAATCAGCAGCATTCAAATAGGTAAACACCTATAAAAATTCCTTCGAAAAAAACTACAAATCTGGTCTTTCCATAAGTTTGCCATTCATGAGAAATCTTCATTGTCCATTTGGGTCACTCGAACAATTTTTTTTCGCAAACATAAGTATGTGCATGTCTCGCCGCGATAACTGACAAAACTAAAAGGTTGATACAATTTTTTTTTTCACCTGAATTTGTCAATTTCTTACGTTGGCTACATCTCAGTAAATAGTTAGAGTATCTACTCACGTACGTGGCCTACTATTGCACTTAGATTGCATGTTGACTTGTTAGTGCAGGTACCTACTCGTACTTCTGCCAACATGACTGACCAATTGCAAAAACTCGCGGTAAAGTGAATTCTGATCGCGTAATTTGTAAATCGGTTAATTTGTTTATTTTCCTGAAATTATTTAATGAAATGCGAATTTAAACGTGTGTACAAGTATGCTATACGGCCACGGTAGAAGTGTGCTGAGTCAGATGCGATTGAAAGTGAAAGCTCGCGAAAAAAAAAGAAACAAAAATAACAAAAATTTGTTGAAAATGCAATTTTCAATATTTTTTTCGGATTCGGTTATTTTATCGTGTGATGGAAGCTCAGTGACTACAACGAGGAAGTTACATGTAAAATTTTTATTCAGTTATAAATGTAAAATAATTAAAGATGGGAGGAAGTTTTACAGGTTTTTATGCAAAATTAAATTTGCTTAGATTTGGCTCATTACAATACACTGTTCGGTGGTTCGTCTCATCACATCAGTTTGAAATTTAGCTATGAAATACGATGATTATTGGTAATAATTGAATAATAGAAGTAATTGCCGGCCAATTTTGAGCTTGATTGACAAACACTTCTGGGGGAGTTGTTTTCTTTTTGTGACACATTATCGGTTCTTTAAGCTAATGATGAATAATGATGCGATCTGTTGAATCATTTTCAATTCAGAAAATATAGTAGTGTATATTAATAGTCGATTGCCGGCGATTAGTACGAGGTTACACAGGTTGGGAATTGACTACGTTTTAATGAAAAAGATGGCTGCGCCCGTAATGTGGGGGTTTTGTAGTGAGCGCTTATTTTCAAAGCAAGAATTTTACGACGGGTAGATATATTGTATATAACATAGATATTTTCCATTTTCCACAAAATACCATCACCCCGGTTTGGTGGTTACCTAGTAAATACGTGAAAAATGCATCAATAACAGTATACTCGTACTCTTTGTGAATGTGCTAAGTATTCGCATTTATTAAGCGAAAAATTCACAACTTTGAATTCGCATGATTACAGTAAATATTTTTTCGATTGATAAGAATACTTTTCACTTAGGCTCACTTAAAGGGGAGTGCAGGTGGTACCAACTGAACACATAGAAGAACTTTCATTAACTTGTTCCGACCTATCTACTTTTTGCGACCCCTCACATCGTTATGGTTACATAAGATAACTGGCGCAACAGTCCAATTTTGGACCAAGGCCTCGAGATGAGTTAGCATCATTTTATTTACTAGATCATGACGGTGTGTTTTCTGTAGAGGTGTGTGATCAGCAATACGCTCAACCGAGTTATTCACCCCAACCAAATAAGTATTCATTCAACAGTTGAGTGGGCTTATAGTCCTATACTTAAATCCCTTTTTTATCAAAGATTACAGCAGTAAGCAGGAACCAAACCGGGGCCCAGTGCATTGAAAGCGAACGTCCTTACCGTTGCGCATCCGGATTACTACTACTTGTTACTTAAAATAAGAAAAAAATTCAGAAATGGCATTGTATCCTTTGATAAAACACCCCACATGCCTATGTCCGGTGGAAAAGAAAAATGTCCTCTTTTCCTCTTAAATTGGGTAACTCGTATTACATTGAAAAGCTTTGAGGCACAAGTTACAATCTTTGAATTTCCTACCAAATTTCATCCATAAAGCTAAAGCCGTTCACGAGATATTCTCTGCCCTGATGGACGGACGGACGACGGATAGATGGACAGACGAACAGACGGATAGACGGACTGACAGACAGACGGACGGGCAGACGTACATACCGATTTCATAAGGGTTTTGTTATTTTCTGCAAAACCTTAAAAAGAAGCTTTTAATGATGGAACTCGTTGTCAATTGTACATGGCTAATACTGATGTCGGTACCTCCCTAATGTACTTATTTCACTGATTTGAGAACTCGTTGGTTGGGAAATTTGTCGACCAAACTTGTGACATCTTCATTATTATCGTGGCTCGACAGTTGGATGTCGGACATTGGCCGCCTGGATCGCTTTCCTTCAATTGTCTTGGTCAAGTAACAGCGTCCTCCAGTTTTGGAAGCCCAGTAGATGCTTGGCGTCAGCATCGACTGAGTTTTTCGAATGAGCTCTCGGTCTTCCTCTCAGCCTTGCTTCGTTGATGCTGTTTCTACGAAAATTCCTCAATGTATTGGCTTTTCAATGGTTTATCCTCTTCTTTTAAGTGATATGTCGTTAAAAAGCCAACATATTGAGTTGACTTTTATAAAAACTGTTACTATCCCAGTTAAAAGGACCTTCATGAAATATATTTTTAATTTTCTAGTGCCTAGCTCATGCCGCCTTTCTTGTGACGTGACTATTGTATCTGGTTTGCTTCGGGGATGGGCGCGTCAACATCTTCTGCATAGCTATGCCTCGTTGACATTTCGATTGCATTTTTTTGTTTCGAATGGTGCAGTTGCTAGTATGCACCTTCTATTTGAGTCGTCTTTTACTGACAAGCTCGGAACGCTGTGAGAGTTCTGGTAGTACCCACAGGTAGTTTTTTTTTGATGCGCCGAGGATGATGATGATGATGATAAATGATGAATCATAGCGTAACGACCGAGAACTCACGGCCACCGAGCGCATCGAAGCATTGGTACTGGTACTGGTATTTGGATGTTCTTATTTGCTTTGGTTTGCCCTCATTTGTTTGGGTTTTGAAATCCGGCGAGCCTATGTCGAACTCTCTTTTCTCCCGAGCTAATGCTTTTTTTTTTGTAGACGAAGCTTTCTATTTTATTGGAGTCGGGGTGTTACCTTCGAACTCTATGACGCCGTTTGGTTGTGGAAACAACTTTAGGGACATCTAAGTGGCGATGTCTGTTTGCGAATTAATTCAGCGGTCCATCTGCCAAATGACTGTTTGCCCAAGCTCTATTATTGGTAGACCTGAGGATTCTTGCTCTGTGTTTTGTAGCATGGTGGATATTTCCTTTCTCATCCTACCCTACTTCCTACTTTGATTATCATAGATGCGGTTCAGGGATAACGACGACGCGCAATTAAGGTGTGGTGGTAGGGTATACTCATAACATTGCGAGGGATGATCATTTATCCGGTGGTCAGTTCCTGGAAGAAGAAGAGTAAACCACCACAAAGTTTCTGTGGTGAAATATAAACAAATATACTTTTGTCAAAGTGACGTAAACTGCTTTATGTTGTTGATGTGGCGGCAACGTAAACTGCTTTATTAAGATCGGTTGTCATACTAATGTTAATACTAATAAGCCGGATTCTCGTACTGCGCGGATAATAATTGATCCACAAAAATATCCGTTGGTTCGATTTTATTCAAACCATGGAAAATAAACGGGAACCGTCTTTGTCTGATTTGGACTGTGGATCAAAGGTTGGTGGCCTATTGCCGGAAAGGAAAAGATCCAATTTTGATTTGATTTTTACTGGGGTTCATAGGGATTACAGGATTTGGCAGACTAGTGCGAATGTATGGCGAATGAATGATCGGAGACGAATTCTGATTTTCTGAAGTATAAGATTGCGATGACAGCAGAGTGTAGAGCCTTCTTAATGGCGTTGCGACGCGTCGATGAAGTATTTCAAGAGGACTGTATTCAAGGTGGCGGAGAGTGCGTGGACAACGTTTGTAGAAAGGACTCAAGGAAGGCGTAGCAAATTCAACGAGGATATTGTAGAAGTCATTGTCGTTGAGCGTTAATAGTGAGTGAACCCACCCAGGCAAAGCAACTAGATTAAGTTTAGTATTAAGGAAGTTGAGTGGTATTAAGTAACATAAAGAATACGACCGGTCGAGAGATTTTTGATTGGATCTGATTTACGAAGGGAATATAATAATGGTAGAGTCGGTGTAATGCGCTTTGGATTTGCTCAAAATTTAGTGTTACTGAATCTCACCGTGTCTTGGTTTTCAGTGCGACAACTTATTCGTCCGCGTGTTCGCACTAACCGCGGAGATGACCGGGCACTGGTGGTCAAAAAATTTTAAGTAGGTGGCACCCACATGTGACATTTCCCATAGCCGCAGTGTGGTTTGCGGATGAAACTTCCATCTACTAGTTCTGGTGCTAATCATCCAGGTACGTAAAACCAATTGAGAAGCACAAATAAGAGACAAACAATTAAACTGTATAGCAACTCCCGACGGGAGAAGAATCTCTAGTGCTGCGGTCCGCGTTGAGCGGAGGGCCTCACTGATAGCCATAGGAGCCGCACTTTTTACCTTTGCTTATACAATACAATTCGACTCTGTACGTAGGGTATTCCACGAAGCAACCACCCTGTGCAGCAGTATCGGCCGCAGAGCCGATCCATAGACCTTATTTTTGCCTCTAGTCTTCTTGCAACAATAGGACACTACGGTTACATTTCGGGTTCGAATCCCGTCCACGACGACGTTCGTGGCCATGGATGTGCAAGAGGTGCATGCTGGCAACTGCATTCTCCGAAACCAGTTTATGCCAACGAAACGTCAACTGGATCACATGGAACAGTTGACGCGCTATGTCCCACAAGGGGTTAGGGAAATTGAGTACGGTTACATTGTTACCGCATTCTAAATGTTCCGCCTCTAATTGAGCTTCCTATCCAGTACCAGACCTAGGAAGTTCCCTTTGTTCATGAAGGCTAATCTCACTCCCCAGGATATGAGGTTCTACAGGAGGAATTCAATGTTTCCTCGGGAATAGGACAAGCTCAGTTTCGCTTGGATTGACACTGGTATCGCAATTGTTAGCCCAGTTAGCTAAGATAGTAAGAGCATTCCGCGTTACCTTACTAAGGGTGCTTGTGGATTGAGATTGCAATGGAAATATCATTCGTAAAGGAAGTTACTTTGCAACCCATCTGTGCTTCATTAGAGGGGAGAGAGCACACTACACGGTGGAGTATCACTACAGACACTCTTGAGTTCGGGGGATACTCCCAATTTGCAAGAAGTAACCCAGGATGTTAGCATCGCGTTTATTAGTCCAACTAGGTGCGAATCCACGTTATGTCTTGATAGTGCTTTGGTAATTATTTCAGAGCTGGCGTTATTGAGGCTGTTTTGGACTCATTTGGCTTTAGAATATAGCTGAATAAGGATGGGTTAGCTGGTATTTTTTTTTTATTCTAGGTCTCTGCGTAAAGTCGTACAATTGTACCTGAAGCTGAGAATCGTCCAAACTAAGATAAATCGTTAAATGTTGTCAACGCTGCATAAGACTAAGGACAGAACCTGAGGATGATGGTCTATCGATGGACAAAACTGACTGGCTAAGGGCGGGAAAGACAGCGTGTTTAGTCCGAAACAGAAGGCGGGTATATGCAATGCAAGGTGTTTAATTTCGTTGAAGTCCCTCTCCACTCACTTATTCTTTGATCACAGTCAGCTGAAAATTACTGATTACTCCGAATTGCCAAGATATTTTGAATTAAATAAATCAAGTCAGTCAACCAATCTAGTCAATCGTTGTTACTTTTAAATAATTTCTAATACAATAACAATATTGTGTAATACCGGATATTCTTTACGCACTAATATATCGTGCATTTTTCGAAAAGCACGAAAGTTATGTCTACATAAAATATTCATTGTTCACCTGTCCATCGAATGGACGTTGTTGCAATAGTGAACCTTACGAACATGTCACTTATGATGTTTTTATGACTCACTTACAATCTGCAGCACTAACTCGATATTTGTAAAACTATAACCTTTTGAAAACAATGAACGTACTCGTATAGTGACTGCACGTAATTACAAAATTTCCATAATGGGCCAATGTGACAATGGTTTCCACTTTTACTGGTTACTGTATTGCTTTTGAATTGTCAATCTTTCGTGTTAAAAGATACGATTGAAATGTGTCACGAAAAGGTGAAAAATTGGGTTTGAGTTTTAGGTATATAGGAGATACATAATATGCAGAGAATCGCCATCGGCAAAGAAAGTTTAATTTTTCATAATATTCTAATGAAATGAAACTTCCGACTGGAAGTGGTTGCGATAATATCATCTCGTTCGCAATTATTAGTCTTTATTTATTAGTTATATCGTAGTTAATGAATAAACATTTATATTTCCCCGAATTATTATATATCTGTTAGTATCAGACTCAGTGGAGAAATATGAAATCGATCAAATAAAAATTTGAAAAAAAAAAAAAGTTTCTTGTTTAAGTCTTTTGTTTTGATCTTGACTTGGGAATGAAATAATTGATTGTTACCTGTATATCAACCATTCCATTCAATAAATATAATAATGATAGTAATAATAAATCAGTTCAAATTTGGAGAATGGTTAAGCCCCGCAGTATGACTAAGAAACGGTTTTACCACTAATTGACATTAAGCTTAGATAATAGAGCTCTCAAATCAGCTTAATTTATGAAATCAAATTAAAAAAAAAGAAGCAAAAAATGCGACAATTCAAATTATGCAATTCATAGATCAAAACTGAAAGAGACACAATTAAGTAGTCAAGTAGAAACAGATCGTAAACTACAAGTAATCATAACTGACATTTTCAATAAGCCACGCTCACGAGCTTAGAAAGGCATAATGTACGTGACGACATTTATTTTTATGCTGGCAATAATAAGAAACTGAAATATTTCAGCTAGGAAGAAGATGAAAGTCCATTCGCAAATGTCTGGTGATTTGGTGTTCATAATTTCTGGCTTTATGTAACCAGATAAAATAGTGTTACTTTCAAAGTGCATATTACAAAAAATTTGTTAAGCACCACTAAAAAATTAAATGTTTTAATAGACATTTCCAAATTTCGTATTCGACAGGGACATGTTTTTTTCGCTTTTCGTTTCCGTTGACTCACCCCGAAAAAAAGACGTTTTCAGCTTTAAAAAAATACTCGTATCTAAAGAAGGCGTCACTACTTAGCCCGAGATAGAAATCTAAAAATCCTCTTATTGAATTCGAAGAAATGTCTGAAGTCATTCCAATAACAAAATCCATCATCTTAGTCCTCTTGGTAATGAACTTTGAAATCATCATCGAATAAAAAATGCACAAGAGAATAAAAAATACACAAATTAGTGTTGTCTGTCATATCAACGAAATAAATCATTTCAATTTTCATTTGAACTTAGTCACTATCAGGCGAGGGGCCGGTGTATAACATAATGCATATTCATAGCGATTTGATACCTGTAGACTTGTACCTGCTAAGTGTTATATCTGATGGTCTTGAAGATCGACGTTTAAAGAAATGACGCAATTTTATACCGGCTGATTTTTTTTTCGTTGAAAAGATGGAACTGATGGAACCAGGCTATATGGTTTCGATGATAACTATTTTCCAAATACGGATACATAGATATAAATTTGCATTTTTGCTGATTCAAAAGAGCGGAATCGAATGAATGTGAATATTGTTTCCGTCCTTCGGTCATGGGGTGTGATAATGCTAGCCGACGACGACGGCTCGGCGGGTTTCATAAACAAAAGAATCTATTCAACTCACATGGTGAAGTCATTGCTTCATATATGCAAATTATTTTCGAGCTAAACGTGACTTTGCTACGTTGGATTCTAGACGAACTTTTATTTTTCGGCGTGGATCTACGGGCCAGAGCCCAAGATAAGATAAAGAACGTATTGGGCGTTTATGAAAGTATAATGTAACTATCGGCGCGGAATCATTGTAAGGTATATGCGGAGATCGGGGAATTGGACTTCGCTGTAAAGGGTGGAAGAAGTCTATCAAAAAGCATAAACTTGGGTTGTTGAAAAAAACCTATAGACTTGGACGGTTGTTTTGACATAAATTTCCTGCTTAAAATCCACCGAAAATGAATAGTCATCATTCATTCAACAAGACTTTGATATAAGGATATTTAAACACATAGACCAAAAGACTTGAAAGAATATGGCATTTAATGTCTTATATATTTATTATTCTTTTTCATCTCTGCCAGTCTAGTGACGAAATTGTATATTTGCACTTCGCAAGAGTCTCCGATTTTAACGTCCGTTAAGCTGGCAATCACACAATGAAAAATCGAGACATCCTAACTAGCATTTTTGGTTCCAGTTACGTAGTTGCCACACAAGTTTCTCTTTGAAAATAGCAGTTAGTATGAATCGGTACGTAAAACGGATGTTTTTGCCTCGGAAATGTTACAAAAAAGGGAAAATGAAAAGGTTAGTGGTTGTTTCGATTTTACCACCAATTTTGCCACCAATTTTGCCACGTGTTTGGGATGTACCAAACTAGTGAAAATATGTAGCCAAACACGTACTTGGTACTTCATTTTATCATCATCATCATCGCGACGCGACAGCCTGACGTCGGGCCTTGGCCGCCTGGATATTTGTCCTCCAATTACCTCGAACACGTGACCGCGTCCTCCAATCTTGGAAGCCCAGTAGCTGCTCGGCGTCCACATATACTGAACTCTCCCAACGAGATCTCGGTCGTCTAGGCAGTCTCGCTCCGTCTATTCGTTTTGCATTCATTACTCTCTTTGGCATGCGATCATCGTTCATTCTTTGTACATGCCTTGCCCATTGAAGTTTTTGTAGTTTGACGATTTTCGAAACCTAAAGCTCATAAAACTCATGGTTGTACCAGATGCACCATCCATGTCGATCGCAAACAGTCCCGAAAATTCGCCGCAGAACCTTACGTTCAAATGTGCCTAGCATGTTTCCGGAGGCTTAAGTTAGGGTCCATGCTTCGCAGCCATAGCATAGCACTGGTCGTATAATGGTTTTGTACACGCGGAGCTTCGTGTTTCTGTGCACATGCTTCGATTTCATTATTGGAAGAACCGCAAAAAGAGTCTTATGAGCTAACTGTATCCGTCGCTTGATTTCGTCCGTTTCGTTGGCGTCCCTTGATAGGTTGCAACTCAGGTATATGAAGTCGTTCACGAATTCGACGTTGAGGTTCCTCACATTGATGCTCGGTTGTGCCGGTCAGGTGCTTGTCGTCGATTGCATCATTATTTTACTTTTACCCTCGTTGATACGTAGTCCAACTTCTTTTACAGCGGTATCGAGCGTATACAGAAGTTCTTCTGCCTCGGCCATTGTTCGGGCCATGTGAGACGGAGTTGGTCATCGTCATTTTTGTCAGTCGCACTAACTTGGCCGGTATACCAAATTGCAGCATGATGTTGTACAGTACTCCACGATCGTATGCCTGCTTGAAGTCGATAAAGATTTAATATACGTCTATGTTGTATTCCCAGCACCTCTGGAGTATCAGTTTGATCGTAAAGAGCTGATCGGTTGTGGAGTGACCAGATCTGAAACCGCTTTGATATGCGCCAATGATTCGTTCTGCGAACGGTTTCATTTTATTTTCCAGAATTTTCGTCAAAATTTTATATTACGTACAAACTAGTGATATGCCCCTGTAGTTCTCCGTAGTTTATCTCCCTTTTTGTGAATTGGACAGATAATGCTTCTGCGCCAATCGTTTGGGATCTCCTCGTCCTCCGATACTCGCAGGAGTAATTGTTGTATGGCATTAGCTAGACCCGTCCCACCGAATTTTAGCAGTTAAGCTGGAATTTTGTCAGCGCCCGGCCCTTTATTTCATTTTAGTTACCGCAAACGCGAGATCCACTTCCTCTACTGTTGGGAGTTTTTTTTATATGGGTGGGCCTAGATCAACAATATCGTCAAGAGCTTCTTGTGTAGAGGTGTTAGATGGTAGATTCAGAAGCTCTTCAAAGTAAGAGGCCCATCGTTTGTTGATGACATCGGTGCCGCTGATGATGTTTCTATCCTTGTCCTTACAAAGGCTAGTCCTGGGTTGGTAGTCGTTCTTAATTGCATTTACTAGTTTGTACGCTTGTCCGGTGTTCCTATTAGCTAAGTTTTCGTTTATATTCAGCAACTGCTCGGTAAAGTATTTACGTTTCTTACGTCTAATTATTCTATTCGATATTCGCCGTAGCTCGTCATATTTTTCTGTTCTCGTTCTGGTACCTCGTTGGGTCCATTGTCTGTAGGCCTTATTTTTCGCGTCAAGAGAATTTTTGCATTCTTCCGCGAACCAGTCATTTCGCGCTCGCCGGGCTTTATATCCCACGACCTTCTCTGCGACTTCTTTGATGGCACCCTTGAGTTCTTCCCAGAACCCATTGATCCCTGTGTTGCTGATGATGTGTAGCATAGTTGATAGTCTTTCCTCAAGGGCGGTAGTATACGCCTCCGCCGTAGCATCGCTCAGAAGCCTATCAACCGCAAAAATTTTGGGAGGGCTAATTCTCGATAGGTGCACTGAAGAAATTCTACATCTGTAGGTCGTCTTCACCAAGTGATGAGCTCCTCGATCGGAGCGAACATATATCACACTAGATGCCCATCTCTTGCAAATGAGGACGTGATCAATTTTGTTGCTGGCATGTGCGTCTGGAGACTTCCAGGTCTGTTTGTGAATGCATCGATGCGTGAAACACGATCTTACGACTAGATTCCTACTGCAGGCGAAGTCGATAAGTCGCTGGCCGTTGTCGTTACATTTTTAATGGAAACTGTGGCCTCCAGTGGCTCCCCGGTGCCAACTTTCATTTCCGACTTTTGCGTTAAAGTCTCCCAGCAGGAGTTTGTCATCGTTTGTTGAAAGTGTCGAAGACAGTCTCAAGGCGGGCATAGAAGTCGTCTTTTAATGCGTCTTCTTTAACTTAAGTGGAGGCGTGCACATTGATGGGCCAGTGATTGAAGAATCGAGTTTTAATGCGAATCGCACACAGCCGTTTGTTTATGGGTTTGAAGTCAGTAATTTGCGGATCGAGGCGATTGTCCACTATAAATTCTTCTCCAAAGTTCTTGTGGCCCGATGGTTTGCCACTTGTTCAATTTGTGTGTGATTTCTTGTCATAAATCTCGCTGCCATGCCAATTTGTTTCCTGGACTGCAGTAATACTCAGCTTGTACTATTCGACCTGTTGAAGGAGGGCCTTCTCGGCCCCGGTTTGTTCAGGGACCGTACATTCCAGGATCCGAAAGAATAATCAATCCTTCAGTCGTTTGCGTGGTCGTCGTTGTTGATCCGTCCAATCCGAGGCTTTTGTTCCAGGTTTCTTGACGTGGAGTGGTTTTTACAAGGACGAGTTGTCAGCAAATCGCTTAAACCCATTCAGAGACGCTTAGGTGTTGGGCAGCCATTCAGGTTACAGCTATCTGCCTTTTTCCAAACTGTCTTATCGCTAAGATTCGGCCGTCAGCGGTTTGGCACACTGCCGTTACCAAGGGGCGCTCACGAGGAGGACTATGGAAAAGGTCTTTTGTCCCCCATTTGAAGAGTAGTTTGCCTAAAGCTCATTTTCAAAGTTTCGCTAAAAATTAGCAATCCTGATATCTGATGGAGAGCTGAAAGGGAAATTAATAAAGAATATTTAAGTTAATTGGTGTTTTATTCACTGGTTATTGATATGTTTCTTTTTGTGATAATTATATTCACTTTCCAGCTTAAGTTAGTTCAAAACATTTGTTTAGAAGAGTGTTTTCTTAAAAATTTTGCAACTAACTTACTTATATTTTATAAATATGTACTCTTTATTATTTTTCCTTTCATTTCTCTATCAGCTATCAGGATTGCTAATTTTTAGCGAAACTTTGAAAATGAGTACCTACTTCAAGACATTGCTAACAAGACGACACAGTGGAATACAATGTTGATTGTTCTTTTAACAAAATCTTTGGTTATTCACTTCTATCTGTCTGTCTGAATGAACTCAGTATACAATCAGAAGATTGTAGACAATTGACGGTTTTTGCAATTTATTTATACTTTTGTATTTGCCTGGGCATTTTTCCTTCAGATTTTCCGGATCTTATCTACGATGCAATGCTGTGAGACATTAGACATGATAAGTTGTTTTTCATTGCTTTTGTAAATACTCGAGGCATAGAATGGGTGAGAGGCAGCAAAATCAACAAATACTAACTTTCAAATGAATATTTCATGGACATACTCGTAACAGTTGCCAGTTGGGAAAGTCTGTCTAATGACATATTGGGAAAAGTGGAAAACTCAGTGTGTGATCTTGAAAGAGAAATGATAAATAGAGAATAATATAAAGTGGAATTTATGTGTGGAAACATACGTAAATTTTCTGAGAGATTGTCATTCACAATTGTCGAGGATAGGTACATACATCATCTTTCAGATGATTCATAAATAATTAAGAAGATCCGATCAAACAAGGTATGCGCGTTGAATTTTTCTTTTACATCTTCAACTTAAGGTCATTATTATCAAAATATTGATTTGAATACTCAGTTGTTAAACTGAGTATTCAAATCAATATGAATTTGTCAGTTGCAAAAAAAAAACATTTGTCATCATTAAGTCTCGAACCAGGGGCCCGCCCCATAAGCACGAATCTAGCTGGTCTACAAAAAAAACATATCCTCATTCTGCCGGATAGTATCGTACCCCAGTGGTACCCTTTCTGGTTATCTTCAAGAAATTGGAAATATTCTCCAAATTCTTTAAGATAACCAGAAGGAACTTTGAATTTTTAGCAGTCTACCGCGCTCATTATTCACTGTAGAAGTAAGTTTAGCATGAACGTGACCTCTGCATTTTAAAATGCTAATAACCAGAAAACACTATCCGTAGAACTATAAAAAAAAAATCGAAAGTATCTTCGAAAAAAACGACACAACTGTTCATCACTCTATACGTACAAGGTGCAAAACATTACATGCTATTTTTCAAAACCAGTTTCTATGGAGGTTTCTGGCTTTTGGAAAATCTTTCGCCAGCACCTACTGCTAGCCTGTCCAACTCGTGACCTGATCAAAACTGAGAAAAAGACTAACAGGAAGTGACGTCGAAAGCTGATGTGGCTAGAAATTCCTGAAGATGTGTTATGTCTTTCAATCTCAATATTCTTCAATTGATTATCGTTCGCAACGTGGCTCATGGTCAATTACCGCGCATTATAACCAGTTGATAATCATATTGTGCAGATGATGTTAACCGCGCGATGATGGTCAGATGAGGTTATCGTGATATGTCTTGCGGTCATATAGCACACGTAACATACTCGGATGTGTATACTAGATTGGGTGTTCGTGACTATTTTATGATTATTAGATAGTTTGCACAGATTCCACCTGCGGTTTGATGTAGGTCACGAAGGTAATTGTTGAATTCTTGGTATATTTAATCCATGGTTACTTCCACTTAAGTTCTCATACAAAAGGAAGCTGCTACTTGCCGTTTTAAGAGTAGTTGTAGTAAAAACAAAACCCTTATGAAATCTGCTAAATGTCTTTCCGTCCTTCCGTCCGTCCGACCGCCTGGGTAGGAAATATCACGAGAACGCATTAAACTACAAGCTTAAAATTTGGTAATATGAGGAATTACTATTATAAGTGTCGCCACACACTGTCGAACTCGAACATGGTACTTACGTATTTGGATGGAGGAATACAACAGTTTTATTTGGATAAATTAGCCTTTAATCAAATTGGCTGGTTACAATATATGTAAAGACTCTACGCTGCGCTGTCCAAATGATGAGTGAGAGTGAGGTTTTGATTCTAGTCGATAGTAGCTAGCTTACAATACACTTACAGGTAGCTTACACTACACACACTCATCATCATCATCGTGGCGCAACAGTCCGACGTCGGGCCCTGGCCGCCTGGATCATCGTCCTCCAATTTTCTCGGTCAATTGACTGCTTCCTCCAATTTTGGACACCCAGTAGTTGTTCGGTGTACTCATCTCCTGAATCTGTCCAACGAGCTCTCGGTTTTCCTCGCTGTCTTGCTCTGTCGACGCGTCGTCCATTAAATATTTTCATATACATGCCGCCATCGTCGATTCGTTGTATATGTTATGCCCATTAAACGTAGTTCGACGACTCTCGCAGCTTTCTTCTCATCGTGTAGTTCGTACAGCTTATGGTTGTACCGAACGTGCCATCCATTTCGGTCGTAAACTGCTCCGAGAATTCGCCGAACGACCTTATGTTCAAATGTGTCTATCATGTTTTCGGAGGCTTGAGTAAGGGTCCAGGTTTCGCAGCCATAGCATAACACAGGTCGTATGATGGTTTCGTATATGAGGAGTGTAATGGACCATATTCTGGTCTGGTAGTGCTGCTTCCAGCAGTAGGTCGATGGCAGCACCTGATGAGTAATGATCTGTCGGTGATAAAAAACCAGAGGCCGAGGGTCCCATTACACGTGGACCCCGATGCTAGCGCAATGAAAACTGACCGTCCGCCAACCATCTCGTCCTTATTGCCCCATTTTTGCCTCCCATGTTTGTGTTGTCTTCCCCACGCCTCAGAATTTTTATTAATACGTACAAGACGGAGGCAACAAGCGGCGAAAACCCCGCCCACGTCTCCCGGACTGAGCTACAGCAATCAGCTTAGCTCGTTGAGGGGCCTTTTTACCTTCGCCAAATTGCACGACCCGACATTTACGGTCATTATGCTAGGCTACGTTCCCACGGGCATCTTCGGATGTCCACCAAATCGTCCATTACTTGCGCTTAGCATTTCTGTGTCTTATTTACTAGCGGTATCTGTCGCTTGATTTCGTCAGTTTCATTGAAGTCCCTTGACTGGTTACGACCCAGGTATATGAAGTCGTTTACGAATTCGATGCTGAAGTTTCCAACATTGATGTTCGTTTTTTTCTGGCGTCCTTAGTCTTGATTGCATCAATACTTTTATTTTGTCCTGGTTAATGGGTAGTCCAACTTTTTTTTGAGGCCGTGTCAAGATTATTTAGAAGTTCTTCAGCGGCGGGCAGAATTCTGGACATAATGTTGATGTCGTCAGCGTACGCTATCAACTGCATCCACTTAAAAAGCAGTGCGCCGCTGTGGTCCGCATTCATGCCAGGTTGAAGAACGTCGGAGTCAGTCTGTCGCATTGCTTCAATCCAGTACGTTTCAAAGGGATCAGTCAGCCTGTTTTGAATCCTGACCTGTGAGGCGGAGCTGGACATCGTCATCTTTGTTAATCGTAATTATTTTACTGATATATCTAATTGCAGCATGATGCTTTACAGTACTCCACGATCGCTACTGTCGGATGCTTGCAAAGTACTCCCAGCACTTTTTCAGGATCTGTTTGACCGTGAAATGCTGAGCGGTTTTAAAAGCGATTTTGAAATTTCTTTAAAGGTCGAACAGTTGTATCCTTGAGGTAACTGTGAATATTGCAACCGGGAGAAAATCAAATCAATATCAAATTTTAAATGTTTTCAGAAATTGGGGAAACCAGCTTCTTCATTGTTATGCCTAGTTTACCCGATCGTTAATTATGGCCTGCTGTACTTATATTGACACCTCGTTCAAAGTTTTTATGTTTAATTTTTTAATGACAACACAAGAATTTCGATTGCTTCAATCCCAGCCAAAACTTCGTCCGTCAGTTTCTTGAGGCGACATCCACTTCGTTATTCTTCCACCAACTTATAGTCAGTGATCGTATAATGTTAAAAAAAACAAAGGTTCGAAAACATGTTATTTGCGACATAAATTAGTTGGCTTATGAATATATTTCTTTAGGCAATTTTGTTGATCTGGAAGATTGCCATTTTGATTATGAAATCTGTTTATCAGATTTGGAAATTTATTTCGTTGATTTGGAAATTTACATGTATTTTTTTCCACTTGGAAATTCATTTTTTTGTTTTAAAATTTATTTATTTGATTCGGAAATTTATTTATTTGATCCGGAAAGTTGTTTATTTGATTCTAAAAGTTATCTATTTGGCATGGAAACCTATTTATTTCATCCGGAAAGTTATTTGCTTGACTCGGAAGCGTATTTGTATACGGAAAGTTTTCTATTTGATTGGGAAAGTTATTTATTTGATCCAGCAAGTTATCTATTTGATTTGGGAAATTGCCTTTTTGATCCGGATAGTTAACTATTTGTCTGATATATTTAATCCATGGTAACTTCCACTCA
This sequence comes from Chloromyia formosa, assembly GCA_964017055.1. NCBI lineage: Eukaryota > Metazoa > Arthropoda > Insecta > Diptera > Stratiomyidae > Chloromyia > Chloromyia formosa. The sequence continues at coordinate 11,178,352 of OZ024817.1, forward strand.
AATTTTCACATAATTGGAAGCTGTTATACTTCCCATTTTTTTTAATTGGATGGAACAGGAGCCATTCAAATATTAATTGATTCAAAAGTATTGACTTTCAGAAAATATCTTTTGTTAAATCTCGAATAAAAGAATTATTAAGAATTTACCACACGATACCGCATCAACAATATCTTTCCTCGATGACTCTCATCCCACGATTATAATGAAATCTCATCATACCCATAAAAATTTCCCGACCTGAAAACCACTCAAAATTCCTTTCTTCTTTCTTTTTGCCACAAACACAAAAAGATGGTTAAAGCATCTCCGAATGCTTGGCAACTTTCGATCATCACCAAATCCGGTGATTTTTCATGATCTTTTCTGGACATTTGTAAAAATGTAGCACATTGATTGGAAACATGAATTGAAGGTGCCGGATGAAGATGACTCTTCTTCGATTGACCTAAGTGTGTGTGGTCGTTGTCATACACATAAGCGCGAATGTCCATCATGATCCGATATCTGCATCTGTGTGTCCGTGTTCGAGATGCAGTCTTAACATGCATTCACTGTTTGGACTTTCATCTGATTTCATTAAAGTTACACTATCGAATCCTCAACGTTTTCCGCTGGTATCGGTAGTTGGACGCGGTCCAGTCTATTGGTCAGCGGCGACGCTTTGTCTCTCAGTTTGTCTGGTCGTGACGAACGGCCGGACGGATGGTGTCCATTCGATTGTACAAGTCCAGCCTTTTAGCTCCAGATCGATTTACTTTTACTCTTCACTGACGAGTACTATGTAATTTCCGTTTTGTTTGTACTTAATCATTATGGAGAAAACAAAAGTGAAATTTATCTACAGGTTCCATGTTTTAGGTGAAATTGATATAGGAACAAGATATTGGATGCGGAAGATTCAAGTACTGTAGAAGGGATATCCGATCACCGTGGACGATGACTGATCGTCAGGTAAACTATGAGATGGTCGGTGAGGATATTTATTCAACTCTCGGTCCTACGTCTATTGAAGGCGCAGAAGCCTTTCTTACTGGGGAGAAGTAAGCAATGATTAACGTTCAAAACCTTGGATCATTGTTAAGTTAGGTATAAGGGCTGCTGCAGTTAACACACAACGCATGGACTGTAATAGGCTTCGTTGTTTTACCAACAGAGACTCATTAGTGGACAATCTTAATCATTGAACAGAACTTCCAATAAAATGTTTGAGTTTGCACATTTAACATTAGCTTCGTTATCCAGTTCAGTGAAGAAGTGAGATCCAAGAAAGGCCTTTCTCCTTCTTGCCAGAGAGTACAGGCAGAGAAAATCAAGTACACTGTACCAAGAACAGAGACTCCATACAAATTAGCGTTTGTACTTATAAGTTGCATATGTATGAGGTTGGCATGTTAATCATACAATAAAACGTGATAGGCCGTTTTCATTAGTGAAGTGTTGCCGTCCCTGTCCCTCTAAAGGCGATTTGAATTAGAGGTTTATTTGTGTGCGTTAAATTGTATGGAGTCCACGTTCTTTGTACAGACACTCGATTTTCTTTGGAACAAGTGCAGAAAAAATAGAATAATACACTCTTTCTTCTCCCCATCACGCAAACTTCTACAGTAGTCATTACAGTAGATGCGAAGCCTCATGGCATGCTCCCCAGTGATGACTCCCACCGCAAGTCCGACGAATTAGCGCAGCATCGATTGTTGTTCTCTGCCTGGAGAACTTGTCTGCACTTCATTTTCCAGGGAAACCACTGGCACCCAGAATCCAACATAAAATATACCTAAAACAAACGCACTCATCAACGTAATAATTGACTGACAATCCGCCACAGTCATAGTCAGACCCAAATGGAGGGATCTTATTACAGCGGTGAAAGTCGCAATATTTCTAGCGTATATCACGTGGCATCCCAGCTAAGTTGGAGGTTCCGTAATCGTCGTAACCTTCACCTGGTTTACATTACAATATTCAGGGATATAGGAAGTGATATTTAGGTTAATCTTGTTAGATAAAAAAAACTCTGATCGCTAATCCTCTAGCGACCTAGAGCCTAAATAAAGCCACTGGCCAGTGCCATGGAGTCTAATGACTGTATTTGCGAGCTTCTATTCTTTAAAAATTTCAAGGAGAATCAGGTTAAACCGTATGTTTGCTCCATAAAAAGCAACGCAAGTCAATCTTTGTATCTATTCCGGCAAACAATTTTGGCCTATGTACTCCTAGAAGTCCACCAGACAACTACCCCAAACATGAGTAAAACAGAACGTATAGATTTTGCCTTATGAGTAAAAACTTGTCTTGCCCCTTGCAGTACAGAGGGTTTGACTGGAATTATCCTAAACTTATAAAGAGAACAAGCTGTGTTTTGTTCAGATTAACCTTTACCCCATAGATAGCAGACCAAATCCTTTGTTGTGAGAGGGCATTCTGCAATACCTCACTAATAACCCCCGGAAATATACCAGAACAATAGCAATGTCATTCGCTATAACACACATCTTTCAGTGCAACACTTTCAAGTTTTGAAATAGTCTGTCTCTCTCTCTCAATTGCCCCAACCCATTGCGGAGCATAGCACGTTAACTGTTCCATGTGGCCCAGTTGACGTTTCGACGGCATAAACTGGTTTCGGAGAAGGCAGGTGCATGCACCTCCTGCATATCCATGGCCACGAACGTCGTCGTGGACGCGATTCGAATCCGAAACGCCGGTAGTTACACATGAGACTGATGCCTCAACACACTGCGCTACCGGTCGCCCCAAGTAATCTATGGACAACTATCTTAAGTTCCAGAAAAAGGGAGAAAGCACTCCACTTTGCGAGGTATCCTTGCTCACAAATCGTCGTTCAGACGATGTTCCCAGATATTTTCGGGTATTTCCTTGAATATTCCAAGACCAATTTTCCAAACATCTCGGAGGGGGCCCGGGCCCCCACGGCCGTCCTTTGGATCCGCCACTCTCTTGTACGAGTGGTGGCCGGTTAAAGTTCTGGCCCGAGTACTTTTTTCGCCTTGATAACTTTGCTGACGACGATCTGATGAATTCGTCGATGAATCTCATCAGGCCTTCCATTAGCTACACCTGATGAATTTGTCAAGAGGCGCGTTCTTTTGCGTATCTATTGATTGTAATGTAGGGTAAGGAATACATGTCATACAAAAAACAAGTCGCTTGTTGTTCGTGTAATGCATGTCCTCCACCATACACTACACTCGATAGATACGAAGGCGCCTAATGGTATACTCATATCGCTCTTCATGGAGTGGTCATGTATCTTTTCATCATATAAGTCGAAATACATAAGTGAAATTACTCACGCAGCTAAAGTAACCATTTGATGACTTTCACCGACGAATTCATTATTGGCTCATGGATTGCTTCATCTTAACTTGGCTAGCAAGGTACCATCGCTCAATGTCAGTGTGTTTTAAATTAAGGTGCACGCTAGCATAAATAACGGCTAATAATTGTCCTAGCGCATGAGACAGTATGCGCTTGAACGTATATGGTTTGTAGTTCTTTCCTCAATGGCAAATCATATTTCTTCAAAGTGGATATTAATCCGGTATTTCCCAGTAGTTTTTCTATTAACTTAAAACAATGAAAACCGTGTTACAGGGTACTTAATATATGATTTACTTTCCTGTTAATTATATTTTATTTTACAAATTTAATGACGTTGAATGAGCCATTCACTTTATATATACAATTTTTCTTGAAACGGCTAGTGCATAAATAATGCAGATTAGAATAATTAAGAAAATCCATACAAGCACTTCCATTCGAACAACTATGTGTTCTGTTCTACTATTAATTTTTAATAGCTTTAAGAATATTTTTTCAAGTTTAAAAGTCCGCCTACTACTGGGTACATTATACGCGATGAGAAAATTTGGATTTGAATATCAGTTCCTAGCTTAACATTCATTATTTCGTAGTTTGCTGTTTTGGTAATGGCTTAACATGAATGCAAGTTTTGTATTCCTTCCTGCGAAAAAAAACCCCAACGGTCTCGCGTCTTTTAGGCCTTTCATACACAAGTCGGCTCAACTTCGAAGCGATTGACACTCGTGATTGGCGCGATACTTTTCTTGACACACATAAAGGTTGACTCTGAACCGATGCGAACCGTCACTCGCAATCGAACTTGCTTTACACAAGGAAAATAAATTGCTTGGCCCCATATATATGAACAAACCTAATTTTCTATTATTTTTGGCATTTCATCCTCTTCGTGCTCGATGCGCTCGACAATCCTCGTTCCCAAAATTTGAGCAGAGTTCGAGTCGCAGTTGAATTCAAGTCGGGCTGGCCAATAGGTGTATTTCCATTCATTTCCACTAAATATCAATAGTACTCCAATTACGAGTCGCTGTCAAATCGATTTACAGTCGATATTGAGCCGACCTGTGCATGAAATGCATTAGTGTTTCTATTTTTTAACATTTTCTTGGTGACATTAGCAATATACGATTTATTCTAAATTCTAAGAAAATGCCAATGGCTTTGGTTTTTACGACTTATTGGAAATATGGGAATTTACACTCATGAATATTTATATTTCGATATAAAATGAGTAATGATTAACAAGGTGTTACAATGTCGCGTTTGTTTTTTATGAAACGACCTTCCAAATTAATTCTAAGCCATTAGATATGTTAGATATATAATAAGCATTTACGACGTTTACGACGGCAATAGAACTTGCCGCTGGATAAAAAAAAGCAATTACATAGTTACTCAAAAGGTTACCTTCAATGTCGAAAAATAAGCTGAACTTTTTTGAGGATCATAGTTTAGTAACGAAACGCCAAATTAGCCTGAGGGAATAGTTGACGCGCTATGCCCCCTTCGTTCTAAGTGTTTCATTTCTGGGAAAGGTATTACTCGTCAGCATAATGTAAGGTGGTATAATGCTTTTCTTGAGATGGATAGAAATAATCCTGGACTCTCATGATTTACCAGTCCTTTTTTGTATCCCAACCAAATCACGACTCGACTTCAAACCAAGATGTTAGCTATGTAATAATTTGATGCAGTTTATCTGCCAAAATTTGGAGGAGACCTTTAAGTCCAAAGAACTTACTCAGATTTGTATATTTTTCATTTGCGAACCCACTGCATAGGTGCACAAAAACATCAAAGAATTTGCATAAAACCATCTATCCGCTACGGTAATAATACATGTCACAAATTTGTCGCTGCTCGATCGATCAATCAACTTAACTGATTTTCATGTTACCATACTATGTCATTAATAACTCAACAACTAATTTAAATATTCATCATTTTTCATTCTTCTCTATGATTTCAGGTCAACATCATTCCCCAAGCAACTGAGTCGCTATCATGTCGACACCAACTAGTCCTACAACAGATTCCAACGATCAAACAGATCACTCGTATCCTTATAAGAATGAGGTCTCATTGTCAATTGGTGGCGATGATCAGCCGCCCACCATTACACCAACACCGTCACCGCGTACCATTCAAATGACTATTCCAATACCCGATATGGAGGACGTGCCCTTGAGGAAGTCCCCCGGTCATGATACAAAAGTGGGTTTGGATAATCCAGGCTTTGAACCGGAACAGACAAAGCCGCGACCGCTCAGCTCGTTCGGTCAAAATGGAAATGGTTTGAATGATTCGAATGCATCGATGAACTCGACGCAACCGCCACCATCGACTAATGGCAAAAGTCATGAAACGAAAAAACCGGTGGTGCCTGGTAAGTATCTTTGTTGATGGTAGTAGATTTTTTCTTTTAGTTTTGTAGCTTACGTTAAGGTGTGGTTTGCTAAATTGATTGATTCATATAATTATCTTTAAATAGTTCGAGGATAATGATCCCATTGCCATGAATTAAAATTCTTGCAAGATATGATTTACTTAAATATTTATCACTGATTCTATCTTTATCCTGCATAACTAAATCTGGACGTTTCTGAACAGAAGAGAATATAAGAATACAGTGGAGTGGGTCATTGCCAAACTAAGTCATTAGTCTGCCTATTCACTATCATCAAAAATATTCAGCTCACAGGTCAATTCTACCACTGTCCTCTGGTTTTGCCCACCGACGGATTTTACTCGTCCGGAGCTACCTTTATCCATCGGGAAGGAAGCTTGATCAGGCCAGTGGGTGGCAATCTGACCCAAATCGGAATACGCCACAGGGTACAATGACCACACTTTATATAGCGCACTTTGTAAAACACAGGTGCAAATTTTGGAACATTCCTGTCTCGCGAATGTTAGGAGAACTCTCTCTGTTGCATTTAGTAAGAATTTTTAAAATTGTATTTACTAGTTTGTAAATTACATGTTAACAACTTTCCAGTTTATCAACATTCCAAAAAAGTAGCTTCCAAACTTAACAGCTTGCCAGTTCAGCGACTATGCAAATTAGCTATTACTAGAATAAGCTGTTAGCTAAATAATCAAATCAATAACTAACCAAATTAGAAGACGTAGACCAAAAATTGACACTTTCATGAGTTATAGGTAGCATAAGATATTTAGCGGCTTTCCAGATTAGCTGCCTTCAAATTAGCAGAACGGACGAAGTCGGACACCTGAAAGCGTTCATGGGGACGGCGCTAATGTGACCGTGAATGTCTGGTAGTGGCAGCAGTCAACGTTAGCAGCTATCGAAGTTGAAGCTCCTCTCCGAGCTAAGCAGCCGCACTAGCTTGTTGGGAAATGCAAAAGGAGTTAGTTAACTTAGGGACCTCGCGGCGTCGTTCAGCGCAAGACTTGTTCGGAACTTAGATTTCAGTACCAGTTTTCGGTTTTTCTGAATGGAAACTGGAAAAATTGAGAAAACGGCACATCCATAACGGGACTAAAAGAACTGGAAACTATTATAAAACGAAACGTCAAAAAACAGGGAAAACAACGAAAAGAGCGGTGCACAAAAAAAGAGAAAACGGTTTTGAAAAAATCAACCGTTTCTTAAAAACCGAAAAGCCGGCACTTAAAAAGCAGGGAAAACCGACACCAAAAAACCAGCTCTTGATAAAAAAAAGCCGATACTTAAAAAGCGGTACTCGTTGAGATTGGTATGGGCACTAACAAGGCCTGTCAAAGACTAAGGCGAAAAAAGCGGTCGCCTGGGGCGCCAATTCTAAGCTGAATGTAATAGTTAAAATTTACACCAGTGAACGAGCCAGTTTCCAAAACTTAACTAACTCTAAAATTTGCTCACAGAAGGGGGCATATCAGTGGATACGGCTCTAAACTCTCTGGTTAGCCTTATTAAGAAATCTCTCAATCCACCGCGGCTGTCTTCCTGGATACCTGGATATGAAGGGCGAGTTCAACAATGTAAGACCCCGCAACGGACAACACTACTTTCATGGACAGTCAAGCTGCAATACGTTCTTACTATATCAACAACAACTGCGCCAGAGTGGTGGGGGTCATCACAGGCACTGCCCCGTTGGGAAGCTCGCCTGAAGGCTCCGCCGTCCTCACCATGACTTCTGTAGAAGCTGTGAGGATGTGGATGAGGAGGAAAGCGTTATTCACTTTTTGTGTCATTCCAGAGCGTTGGCGGTCAGGAGGGGGCGATTTCTTGGGTTCTTCAATCTTCTACGACTTGGAGGACCTCATTAAGGCTAGCGAGACTCAGCCCAATCGTTTTATTTCCAGCACTAGTTGAATTGACTCCTAGATTTTAGAGTGAGGTAGAGATTCTGGCATTACCTCAACGGACCCACATGTGGTCGAAATGTGCTGTGACATATTACGGCTGCCACCGCACCTAACCTAACCTCACTTGCAACGTTTTCCCGAAACGCACTTATTGTCGACGATAATTAGTGCCAAGCAACCCAGACAAAAGTGATGTCCTTACAATCATTTTTCTCCCTGGGGCGCTTTAAAAAAATACAACAATACATGAAAAATACTTGGAAAACAATATTTGAAGCGATACATCATACTAGTTAATATGGCAACTTTTTTTAAAAATAAGAAGCTTGGGGGGAGGGGGAGGTTGGGGCGCTAAGATATCCTTGCCGTAAGATAGTCTTTGGCCGGCCCTGGGTGTACTAAAAAAAGGTACATCGGTTTTAGGAACACACCTAAGCGCAAGTGCTTTCATCGCTTCGGGGTCCTAGTGACAGTGGGCCCTCGACCTTCTATACCCGCAAAAACACAGAAACAAAAAACTAAAACAAAACAAAATCGCCCCATGGCCGAAAATGTTAAAATTCAGTGAACCTCGCTTAGGCAAACAGGTGTGAGAGCCTCTAGCCCATTTTACTCTAAAAGGGGATCGCTGAGAGAATCTTCCTGAAAGGAGAAGCCGCAGGTTAAATCAAACTTTAACATCATATGAGTAATTATTGATTCCAGAAAAAAAAAAAAATAATTTCTGAAGTAAATGTAAAAGAACCAATAACAAACCAAAACGAAACCTAGTGGTGATATCAAAACCTCAAATATGCAACAGCTTGATGCAATAAAATTGTATTTCATATACGGTCGGTTTGAGAAAAAGTTAGCCGATGAAGCTACAATGAAAGAACATTTGTAGAGAGTGTTGGCGACATTTGATACGAGTGCGTTCATTTTAGCACAACTGTATAGGGGAAATAGGATCCTGTCCATTCCCAAAATCAGCTAACTAACCCACACCACAAACATTTAACCAAAATGTCAAGTCGCTAGTTCCATTCTATGGAAAGTTACCACATATCTGAGGTAACATTTGTAAGGGAGGTAGGTGTTCTTTTGGCCCGAATATGCCGATTCAGTACCAACCAACTGTTTTTTTACAAACATTTTACTGCAATCATTTATCTTCCTAGCTTTATTCTATCGAAAGTTATCGCCTATTCGAAGTATCATTTGTAGGGGAGGTAGGTGCTCTTTTCGTCAAATCTTGCCTATTTTCAATACCAACTAACTAGATCTTCCTACCAATTTTCAACTCGCAGGTGCCATTCTGTTGAAAGTTATCGTGATTAAATTAATATTTCGTTTCTTTGACATTTGTCGGGGAGGTAGGCCTTCCTTTGGTCTGATTATACTCATCTTACTAAAAGTGAAGCAGCTTCTCATCCAATCTTTCATACTTAACTCCCCAGTAAGCTCAGCTAACCAACTAATTTCTCAGCACAACAGTAGAATCGTTTGTTGGCAGCGGCCAGTACCTTCTTTTGGACTGTAACGATTTTTCACAGAGGACTAAATTGGAAACGTTAAGTTTTGCTAATTATATATTTCTCATCAACTCTGTCTTAGGTCTAGGGCCTAAGTTGTGTGACGAATATGAAGAAATTTATTACCTTCTTTTTTTTTTAATATATTTATTACTCGCACTTAATTTAAAAAGAAATAATATTTAAAAGCCTTAAATACTTTCCATCAAACTGGCGTTCTGTTTTCATTGAAAACATATCAGCCAAATAATCCTCCTGATGGTCTGTTTGCACCTCCCAAGAAACTTGTTAATCCATTTGCAAATGCTTGTCCCAGTCCATTGAAGAGATTGGATTGAGTGGCACTATCTATATTATTGGCACCGTTGTTTCCGTTATTCCCAAACAAACTTCCAAAGAATCCACCATTTCCTTGGTTACTATTATTGTTACCATTATTACTAGCACCTTGATTTGCGTCTGGATTATTGTTGTTGTTGTCAGGATTTAATCCACCATTCGAGCCTTGCCCTTGTCCACTGAAAAATCCACTACTTGATCCATAGTTCACGCCATTGTTTCCATTAGATCCATGATTCGCACTTGCACCACTCGGACCGTAATTGCCGCCAAATCCATTGTTGGGCCCATAGTTTCCACCACCAAATCCACTTCCGGGTCCATAATTTCCACCAAATCCAGTTCCGGGTCCATAATTTCCACCAAATCCACTTCCGGGTCCATAATTTCCACCGAATCCATTTCCGGGTCCATAATTTCCACCGAATCCATTTCCGGGTCCATAATTTCCACCGAATCCATTTCCGGGTCCATAATTTCCACCGAATCCACCGCCCGGTCGATAGCCGGGATAGTAGCCACCGCCTGGACGATAACCACCACCAAATCCAGATGATGGGTAGCCACCGTTAAAACCCGGTCTCACAGTATAATATCCACTCGGTCTCACTGGATAATAACCGCCGGGTCTATATCCAAATCCTCCTCCAGGATAAAAGCCTCCATACTGACGAATCTCACGACCGGCCGTATTCTCATGGCCCTGTTTCGATACTTCTACTAAAACGGCTGTCTTGTCCGTATCCTTGTTTGCTCCTTCCGTGGAGCAATTCACTCCGATCCAGCAAGACACTCCGAGCACTAGAAATGAATGGAATAAGACACCCATCTTAAGGACAGATTATATTACTTGTCGATGAACTTCTTTGAATTTTCAAATTTTCGATACTAATGCGAGATCAGTTTTGCACGGCCAATTTATACACTCGCTTTGGATGACGGGCCATTAGTGGATTTTCCCAATTTGGGCGTAAATCTGCATAAGGATTGCCATTTTACGATCTTCTTATTGGAACACCTTCATTAATTGTGCCGGTAGTGTGTCGCCGCGAAAAGGCCCTGAAATGTCTGATTCATGCCCATTTGATACAATTGATAATTTTTTTGGCATAATTTGTTTCTGTGATTTTTTTTGTTACATCCATGAAAATATCTAAGATGCAGATCGTTTTTGGGATGAAAATTGCGAAAAAAAAAAAAAATTTAAAGATATTAGCGTGGGTTGATGATTTTACTGTGTGAAAATTGAAGATGAACTTGAGGTTATCGCTTCTTGTCTCTCTGTTACGCTTAAATGGCTTTTTGGGCCAATAACAAACGCGTGATGAACATGAACTTTCTGTTACAGTCAAAGATTAATTAAATTAAAAAAGCAACAAATTGAAACCATAAAATTAGCTAAATTCACATATTGGGTTATAGTAACCAATCAGATAATTTAGGAAAATGCAAAATATCTAAATAGTCAAATAATTTGACATATTTGACATACAATTAATTTGACATCAAACTGGTTGCTATGATACAATACAAATTAATTGTAGTATTGTCACTTTTTTGACCAAATTTTTGGTAATAATGGCATTCGTTTCTATTGTATCATAAGGCGCAGTAAGACGCACTGGCAAGTTGCCATATTTCTATGCTGATCTAGTATATGCCTCCATATTTTGTCTATGCTGCTAAGTCTGAATTTCGGAAGCACCTTGGGCTCATCTTCAGTTATCGATTTGGATTAGCTTAGGTTAGATAAGAGAGTTGCCGCTCGCGCAGTTCGCATTAGGCCTCTGGCCCATTCGGCTAATTAGAGCTGCCATATAACCACTTCGCTAAATTGAATCAGCTGATGCAACGAGTAGCGAGATTCTTGTAAGCTGTAAGCACCTAAGATGTTGAAGCTTTTCCAATTTAGAGCTGGACACTCACACAAAGTATGTTCGATGTCCTCTTCCATCTGGAATCTTCATCGTCAGTCCCAATCTTTTCGCGTGTGATGCGGCTAAGCAGTGTCTTGTGAGTAGACCTACCATCGCTCTCAGCTTGAGCAACATCCTGCTCTTGCTTAAATCAAGTGATGACTACGAGGTCCTGGCTACCCTACAATCCGTTCTGCTTGTCCAGTTAGATTGTAGTTCAGTTCATGTGGCCCCATCTTTGTTCGTTTGTTATGTCCACAAGTGACCGTGGCATAGGTGCCGATGGGCTGTTCGCGGCTCCCGAACCTCTCCTTACCAGTTCATCGGCATTCTCGTTGCCTGCGTTACCACTGTGGCCGGCTCCTCCCATAATCCTTATAGGAGTATGTCTAACCTTTCTGGCGACAGCCTATCTGCATACGTTTGCAGTTCTCGAAGAGCATCTGTATGACGCTAGAGTCAGAATGGCCGCCCTACTGTCGACGCAAATCGTCGTCATCCTCGTTGAAGTTCCTTGAATGGACTCTATCGCCATAGTACGCATGAGCTGTTCCGACGCCCAAGTCGTCAGGATTGGGCCAACCCCGTAACGGGTCATAGCATTAATAATGCTCGTCACAGTGACATTGTTGAAAGCCCCCTCGATATCTAGGAAGGCTGCTGGCGTAAATTCTATTTGTTTTTTTTATTGTCCCGACTACTTTGTATAGCACCATTTCTCCTGATCTGCCCGAAAGATATGCATGTTGGTTAGCACAAATTCCCCCGACATCCATCCAGTTTTGAATGTGAGAAACCAGGCTGCTGGTTCTAACGTTTTTAGCAAAAAAGATGTTAAGCTGATTGGCCTGAACTCCTTTATATTATGGTGATTCAACCTGCCTGGTTTCGGAATGTAGATCAGTCGTGCTTTAGACCATTGTTCCGGTATTTTTCCTAAGTCATCCATAAGCAAGCGCTAAAAATGCGATGCAGTATTGTGTTGATGGACCTGTCTGCTCTTTGGAGCATAACTGGTTAAATTTAATCGATCCCTGTGGCTTTGCAGGGTTTGAATGTGCGTATTTCCCACTCAATTTTTACCTCGTCTGTTACTTCTTTTATCAGTTGTTCCGACGTGTAATGAACCACCTGTAATGAACCATATTATGGTCTGGTAGTGCTGCTCCCACCGGCAGATCGAAGCAGCGCCTGATCAGTAGTGATCTGTTGGTGGTACGAAACCAGAGGCCGAGGGTCCCATTACACCCGGACCCAGATGCGACCGCGTGGGCGTCTGATCCGTCCGCCAACCATTCCATCCTTATCGACTATTTTTTTTCATTCCCGATTTTTACCTCCCCTGTTTGTGTTGTCTTCCCCAGGCCTATGAATTTTTGTTAATATGTAACGGACGGTTTGATGGGCATCCTGAAATGCCCGTGGGGACGGAGCCTAACGTAGCTTAATTGATCGTGAAGGTCGGGCCATGCCATCTGGCGAAGAAAAAGGCCCCGCAACGAGCTAAGCAGCGGCCTATGCTTGCTGTAGCTCAGTTCGGGAGATGTGGGCGGGGTTTTCGCCGCTCGTCGCCCCTGTCCTTTACGTATTAACAAAAATTCAGAGGCCTGGGGAAGACAACACAAACAGGGGAGGTAAAAATGGGAAATGAAAAAAAAATAGTCGATAAGGATGGAATGGTTGGCGGACGGACGCGGTCGCATCTGGGTCCGGGTGTAATGGGACCCTCGGCCTCTGGTTTCGTACCACCAACAGATCACTACTCATCAGGTGCTGCTTCGATCTGCCGGTGGGAGTAGCACTACCAGACCATAATATGGTTCATTACAGGTGGTCCATTACAGACGTCAGATAGGTTTTGATCGGTAGTTCGTCCAAGCGTGAATGATACCGGAAAGTCTGCTTCCAGTAACATGCCCAGGCACTCGTTTGGATCCTCTGCCCAGTCCACATTACCACACGTAGGAAGGAGGGCAAACATGGAGTTACTGTTAGGATCTTATTAAGTCTGACAGCCTCTGTAGATTCAATGTTCTCACAGAATTCTCTCCTTTTCAATCCGAAGCGGACCCCCCGTTGGCCCGAATTTTATCCGCGGATTGCCTGTCTACTTTCATCACAAACATAAGTTTGGGTGCTCCGACGAGATCCCGGTTCGCGGATTGATTTGTTAGTTCCGCTCCGGTCGTCCTTTCCTCTCTTTGGACCGCGAGGCAGACTCCCTCGCGACCTCCCGAAGGTTGCGTAAACTTTCACGCTATGCTGCACCTGCTACCCTTGATGCAGAGCAATCTCCCCTAGTCTATCAGGTCGCTACTCTGTAGACCGCGGTTCACTAGATTTTAAAAAGGAGCAAAGTGAAATGTTGGATCCGGAACCCTGCAGGCGGATTTTCTCCTCAGTCACCAGCTCCTGCCTTTCACCTAGTCCTCGTGTCAACTATAATGTGCGGAGAGTTGTTTTTTTTTTTTGACCATTTGAATTCCTGGTCACCCTCTCCCGATGGGCACGGTTGCATAACACCCCGGGAATTCAGAACGTATCTGACACTCCGTAAGGCGGCTCCTGTCAAAACCATAGAAAATAGGACTTGGCCTGGCATGGAGTGTGACGGTTACGTTCGTACCACAGAACGACGAAACCATTTTCTCGTAATGTGATAGTACACGCAACCGCCCTAATAGCTCGGCCTTCGCAATTATTGAAGTTTCCAACGGCGGAGGTGCTATGTAGACTTGTCTGCGTGCTTGGCAGTTAATCTGCCTCCCCCACAGACCAGGCCGTCAAGTGCAAACAAAAATTTATTAGCCCAGGATTGCCCACCTAAAATTTCTTTGCAATTTTTTTTATTCGAAATAAAATAAAATTTTGATCTCATTTGGGCGCCACCTTTTACGTTGCCACGCTTTGGCACCTTAAGGAACAATTCGTGAACGCAATCTGGTCGTGGACTATCGTTTGCCCAGCAAACAACACACTTCTCGTTGGGCGCCAATGTTACGGGTATCTTATTATCTAGTTGTACCCGTCATTTGATTTGGTCCATTTTGCTGGCATCTTTTGACAGGTTGCTATGCAAGTACCTGAAACCACCCTAAAAGTCAATACCATAGTCCCCGATTGTGGTGTTTGGTTGGACTGGAGTCTTAGATCTTGATTGTAGCATAATCTTCGTTTTGTCATTGATTACCCGTATTTCAAATTTTTTCGCAAGACTGTCAACGTAGAGTAGTGATCCATCAGCGGCAGGCAGGCTTCGCGACATGGTGTTGATGTCATCTGTGTATGCTATTAGAATATTAATTGTATCATTTATCAGAGATGATAAATGATAAAGGTGGTAGCCAAGCACGAGTACTGGGTCGTGATGGGCTCACGTTCTTCGCCACTGCTGCCACTGAACTCCAACGCCACGCTAATGGCGCACGTGAACATATCAGCCACCCACTGGTCTGCAACTTTCAGGACTTTAGCGCCATAAAGCCAGCCTCAACCTTTATATTCTGAAGTCAGCCCCCGGTATGTCTCCATGACACTCCGGAAGGTCAAAGTGCCCTCAACCTTTCTCCAGTTTATACCAGAGATACTTCCATAACCGTTACTTCTGTCGATTAGCACCATCTCAATTTATTTCTTTACCGCTTGGCCGGATCATTACCTCGGAAGTTGCTTCCTACTGTTCGTTTACACACCTCTGCATTTTGGTGTTGTGTAACGGATGGTTTGGTGGGCATCCGAAGATGCCTGTGGGGACGGAGCCTTAGGTAGCATAATGACCGTGAAGGTTGGGCCGTGCCATCTGGCGAAGAAAAAGGCCCCTCAACGAGCTAACCAGCGGTCTATGCTTGCTGTAGCTCAGTTCGGGAGACGTGGGCGGGGTTTTCGGCGCAAGTTGCCTTTGTCCTTTACGTATTAATAAAAATCCATAGGCCTGGGGAAGACAACACAAACAGGGGAGATAAAAATGGGGAATAAAAAAAAATGAGGCGATCGGGATGGAATGATTATCAGGCGGCTTAGTTGCCCTCGCGCTCACATCGGGGTCCAGGAGTAATGGGACCCTCGGCCTCTGGTTTCGTACCACCGCCAAATCCTTACTAATCAGGTGCTGCCATAGATCTGCCGGTGAAAGCAGCACGACTAGACCAGAATATGGTTCATTACAGCTATAAGGATCATCCCGAATCCCGGCGATGACCTGAAGCGGCCTCTTGAGAGATGCTCAAGCAGCTTTTCAGTGCTTTGTGATTCGTCTATTTTAGCGATCCTGAGCTGGGTGCGCTCCTACTAAGGAAGGTTTAGCCAGAAGAAACATTTACAGTGGAAGCTTTGAACGAGACTTCCTGAGGGCAGCTGTCACTGGGTGCAGCACTATGAGGAAACTCTCGACGAGTTTTCATAACAGCTAGTCCACGATGTGGAACAAGCCCAAGAACCCAGTTCATCACTATACGAAGGAGCTCTTGACGAGCCCTCCTGATGGCTACTTCCCGGTTTGGAACTGCTCCTGTCAAAGAAGTGACGCATCCACAGTTGTGCCACCATAATAGACGCTTGAACAGTCGTGCGCAAAAAGATCGCTATAGCGTAAAATGAAGACTGTGCAGTCAGCGGAAAAAAATGTCGATCATCACAAGCTCCAGGTTCAACACACTTAACGAGGGAGCTGTAGTTCAGTCTCCCTGTCGGTTATCAAATTTTTTAATTTGTTTTTTTTTTTTAACACTCTAAAAGTCAACACAATTTGTTGGTTCGATAACAGCCGACTATATGTAAATCAGATAGATTTTCGTATCTGCTGAACAAAGCAAGCGTTTTTACTGCATGAAGCAGCACGGACGCAACCCATTTACATATAAAACCACGCGAACGCGATCCAATATACAAGCAGCCCAATTGTCTCCGCACTGAACCTAAGAAACTTGTCTAAAATCTTTTTGACTTTAATTTGCCGGTTCTTTTACGCATAATAATTTGAAATTTTCGAAAACTTTCGACCTTGACATTTACACTGTAATTTTATATTCAAATTTTCATTATAATGCGTCTGTGAAACTCATTTTCTTTTTCCGTTTTGTTTTATTCACAGAAGCCGTAAATTTAGAATTAATAAATTTAAATAAGCCAACAAATGGCCATGGTAATGGGCATGGCAATGGCACTGGTCTACCAATTAAAAAGGATACAGCTGAAGTGGAAATCGGTGATCCATATGACGAATATTTTGTGCCAGTCAACGAACATCGAAAGTATATGAGGTAAGAAATGCGCTTTATTAGTTGCGGAGAGTTGTAAGTATTTTCAAGTGTTTCTTATTCAGATCTAGCGCACACGTTTGAATGTATGTACACCCAATAAAAAAACATAAGATAAATATTGTAAAAAAAAATTCAGTTTGTGATCTTGGAAAAGTGATAGTACACCATAAATGTTTTATACACATATTCGTATAATGTAAAAGCTCCTCTTCGTATATAGAAAAACATGACCAATGTCGAGATTCACTTTTAAGCCGATAATTTTTTCGGTGTTAGCCCATGCCCCACTGTATATGAAAATGAGCTTAAAGATAAATGCACCAAAAATCTATAAAAAAAAAGAAATTTTCAAATGTTTTCATGGTCGAAAAAAATCAGATACATTTGTGACAAAATAGTCCTTATCTCTTATAGTGTAACGTTCGGTTTGCCACACGGTAGTCGCGGCGTAGATCATTGGGGACATTCAGTTAACGTTCCTGCCCAAGGCGTTGTGGACTATAAGAGTTGGACTAACGCTGCGAGGTACCCCCTGAATAATAGTTACTTATCAAATTTAAAAAACATTTAATTTTTAATCTAACGAAGAATGATGTGACTTTCGGTGAGATAACAAAATATATATACCAAAAAGATATTTTTCTGTATCGTTGCTCTTGAACTTACGATATATATTTTGTTGAACTTTAATTACAAGACAATTCATTTCAAATTGCTGTGTTCGAAATTCGTGAAGGCATCGTTTCGTGTAAATAATCATAGATGGCGGTTAATAGTAAATTGTTTTACTCATTGTTGAATTAACAAAGCATTTTGATATGTTTCTTTTATTTTTTTCATTGTGGGGTGTACCTCGGATTAATGTAATATTTTGCTTTAAGTTCAATGAGTTTAAAATTACAATGTTAAATACATAATTGGTTGTTGCTTATTTTTTACATTTAAATTATGGATACGGTTTCGGTGTTTTAATGGATTATGTTATAATGGTGCGAAAAATAATTGAAATCAATTTATTTTGCCTGATTATGCGTTAAGTGAACTGATATGCTTTAAATGTGTTGCTTTGAGCTGATATTTTATGTGCGCTTTTGCTTTAATTAAAAGGGCTTCCCTTTTTTTTAAGTAGATATAAGATTAATTTCTAATGGTTGTTCTCGTATATATGAGTAAATCATTTAAAGTCATACTGTTAGTGAGAGTACATTAACTGACAAGAAGAGAGAGAGAAGAGTGCTACAAACAAAACCGACGCGAACAATTTTGAATTAATTCTAAAATATTATTCTTGATTTTTTTTCCTCTCCTCTTAAATTTCCCCCAACACCCCAATATACCATATTCCTCAAAAAAAAAGCTGGAATGCCTGTTATATCTATTCCACCGATTTGTTTAGATATTGTAGATATCCTGGTTATTTTTTTTAGTATTCTTTTGGTAGCTCCTTTTTTTAATAAATTCGGGTTCATTAAGGTCGATGTCATTGAAGTTTTAAGAGTTTAAAAATGTCGTAAAAGAAGTCCTACATTCCACTATGCAGTCAGACTCCGTTGATGGGTTCAAACCTATCCAATTATTAATTAAGTCGGAGAGGAGGAGGATAATGATTAGCTTTGGACTCCTGCTTGCTTGCTGCATTGGGACCACGGGTCTGAAAAATGCGTTAGAGGCACTGCAACACTGCACTTTTAATAGAAAATCGAGCCATTATTCCCTAAACTCTCCTTCATCTTCCTTGCTTTTTCATACCACTCTGCGGCTTTGCGCTGCTCTGCCTGTGGTGTTAGCACTTCGCTCATTCTGGCGGTATAATCTTAGCTTTCTTCTGCAGACAGCTCAGTCTTGGATCGTATCATCGCCCAGATTAATGCGTTGTTGTTGCTTCTTCATCTGATCGATTCACGTGTGTTTCCTTCTGCCTCGGGGCTTAGGTCCAGCAAATGGAACATTCTTTTATAGTACCTTCATGACTGGGTCCTCAGGCGGACTCCTCAGAACATGATTTTCGAGCTTTTCAGTGATCGGTTGCTCAACAAACAAGCTGCCTCGCAGTCATCTTACTTCCGTATGTCGTGTACATAGTCCTGTATTCAGATGCATATATGAGTGCGATCGTACGATCGTTTTATACAACTTGTCTTTAAGCTCTCGTTGCATCTTCTTGTCGCAGAAGATTTTCTCGCCACTTCATTCAACCGACACTACCGCAGGTAGCTTCCTTGTTGACCATCGAGCCCAAGTAGTTGAACCTTGTGCAGGACGTCAGCTGTTCTCCTTTAAGGCAGATATCCGGTATCGGTCTCTCAGGATCTGAGAAAGGGCAGCAATGATACTCAGTCGCTGGTATGCTAATCCTCAGCCCATGATCCTCCAGTACCTTACACCTCTTGGTCAGTGCAGTCTGCAAAGCAACGATGTCTTTGCTACCCAGACAACGTCGTCGGCGAAGAGAACGGATATTTCCAGGTCGTCAGAGATGAGTGTTAATAAATAGAGCATGAGGATGTTGAAGAGCAAGGGACTGAATATACCGCCTTGGTGAACTCCGACTTTAACTGGAAATTATGCAGACTCGCTAGCTGTGCATCCAACTTTAGTAGTTGCCCCATCATACATGTCTTGTATCATCTTTATATTTGCCTCGGGTACCTTAAGTGCTTTTAGGACCACCCATATTCACGACGAACTCTGTTCTGAAGGTCTTTTCCAAGTCGGTGAACACAAATTACAAGCCCGTCCGTGCATCACTAGTCGTCACCTCCTCCACTGAAAAATTAATGATATCAGGGTAATTCTTCGTTCAGAAGTTCGTCAAAGTGCTCACGCATTCTGCTACAGATTGCTGTGTCTTCAATCAGTGGCACTCAGTGTGAATCTTTAACGTACTTTGGCGCCTGAATCTCTCGAGCGTTTATTCTTCTTTGGGCAGCTGTCAGTTGCCCTAACCCCTTGTGGGGCATAGCGGGTCAACTGTTCCATGTGGCCCAGTTGTGGTTTCGACAGCATAAACTGGTTTCGAAGAATGCAGTTGCCAGCATGCACCTCCTTTGGGCATGCGACCTTATAAATCCTGGCTTAGTCTCCAGGTTTCTCTTGCAATGGCAATCTCTTATCCGCAGTCTGATCTTCTAGTTCTTGATAGAACTTCTCGGCTGCAATCGCCTTTGCTAGAGCCTTACATCCCTCCGGCATTTATTATATTTCTCCCGAAGTTAATCTTTTTCGGCTTCACTGCTTGTCTTGCATGTTGTCCAAGCCTTAAATGCGTTCGATTGGGTTTGCATTGTCTCTTTAGTTTCGTTATTTCACCCCCACGTCTCCTTGTTCGTGTGTAGTGGGCCTTCGAAACTCCCAGTGACTTTTTAGCCTCATCTACTAACATTTCATCCAAAGCATTCCACATTTGTGTTGGACTTAGCTCGTCGAAGTTGGTGTTGTATTGAAGCCACCTCTCCATTTTAACAATGAGTGTAGTTATAACAGGTTCAAAGCTTGCGTTGTTGAAATTATGCCATTTGATTTTCTCGACTGGCTTGGGGATAGCTTGGGGTCTTGTTCCGTCTTTCAAAATACTTTCTGTCAGAAGCAACCGGTGCTGGGTGACCGCAGATTCACTAAATATCACTTTCTTTCACCCAACGTCTCATGAAATTTAGGCACAGATGATAGTCTATCGGAGTCTCATGAGCTCCACTGCTATCACATACAGCAGTGGTTCTTAATGAACCATGTATTGAGAATGACCCGACCGTGTGATATGCACGTAGTCAGGATAGCCTCACCTTCATCATTTGTGGCTATAGATTCGCCTTCCCACCAATGCGATCCTCGTAACCATAGTTCGATTCTCCCACATGGCCACGGAAATTCGCTACGAAAAAAAACCAGTTCGGTATACTTTGAAGCAGTGTGTCAACTTTGCTCCAAAATGCCACCTTTTCACTTTGCTGCAGACCCACTTGGGGAGCGAAGACAAGACAATTCACAAGAGTTCGAGGACGGGGCTGGCCAAATGCGAGGACCAATTTATCCGCTTTAACGCCCTCAGAAATCGTCAAAACACGGCACCTTCCATACTAGCCGACACGCCAGAGGAACCGTGCGTAATCGTTCGAATGAAAGTGCCTGATTTGCACATGTCCGATGAAGGCACCGTGATTAACAGAAAAGCCATTGGGGCTGAGTTTTCTTCTCTGGTGAATCAAGATTTTGCCTGTGTGGAAATGATGGTCGAGCTATAGAGAAATGTTATTTTCAACCCACATCACCTTTTGGTGGTATATTCGTTATTGCGTCGGGCGCTATTTCCTTAAATGACCAAAGCGATTTTGTTGTGATCGCTAAGACAATTTAAGAGCTCAGCGATACGTCAACGAAGTGCTAAACCTTACCTTACTGGAAGAACATGTGCTGGCGGACTGGATTTAATTTTGATACAGGATAGAGCCCATCCTTCCTCACTGCCAATAATATCAACTTTCTTCACTGGAAATGTGATAATTCGTTTTAAATGCACACACGCTCCTTTTTACTTTGGCTTTACGACTACTTCTATTTCGACTCATGATGCGCGGGGACGGAGCCTAAGATAGGATAATGACCGTGAAGGTCGGGCCGTGCCACTTGGCGAAGAAAAAGGCCCCTCAACGAGCTAACCATCGGACTTTGCCTGCTATAGCTCAGTTCGGGAGACGTAAGCGGGGTTTCCACCGCTCGTTGCCCCTGTCCTTTATGTATTAAAAAAAATTCGTAGGCCTGCCGAAGACAGCACTAACAGGGAAGATAAAAGCGGGGAATAAAAAAATGAGGCGGTAAGGATAGAATGGTTGGCGGACGACTTACTAGCCCTTGCAATCACACCGGGGTTCAGGTGTAATGGTTCCCTTTGCCTCTGGTTTCGTACCACCGACAGATCATTACTCATCAGGTGCTACCATTGACCTGCCGGTGGAAACAGCACAACCAGGCCAGAATATGGTTCAATACACATATTCCTTTCATAGTAGTGAATCTACGCAAATTGTTCCTTTTGATTGGCATAAAATGCTTGTGAAGGGATCATTATAGTGTTCATGTGATTAGAGTTTTTTGTTAAAAGTGAATCAGCGTGGCCACCATTCCGCTCTCGTATAAATTAATAAATAAGTAGGTACAGCGGCTAGGTGTAAAGTCAAACTGTCAAGCGTCACCAAGGTGAGTTATGTGAGAAGGTGGGAGCCAGTAAACAAACTGTGAATAAAGCTGTACCCAATTAAGGAAAACAAGATTTGATGTCGGCATAACTGCCTCCAACCCCTTACAGATGCTTCATATCCTCACTAACTTTTTACCAAACATCTATCCTTTCTTCAGTAAAAAGACCCTACGGAAAAAGGTTGCTTCCCAAATTACTTCATCGGTACCGATATTTCTGCTGAAGTTCCTCTGCAAGACCTCTACAGGATGTAGACTATGTACATATAAGTGGATGGATGATTTCGGAGTGCTATTTTAAATATATTTGTATATCTTATAATCCAATATTTATAAAATACGTTCTATGACGAAACCCCCTCTAAATGATACATCGGTACCTTAAACCCCGACCGATTCCACGGGCACCCAAGGAAGTACCGAGTTTGTCCTTTATTTTCTTTCTTTAGGCCCATTATGTCTTTTTTATTCACTCTGTTCTTGAAGTCCTGTTCTATCCAGAACATTGGTTTCATGTCCCATCAATCATAACCTCGATTTCAGTAGTGTCCATATTTTCTCAGTTTGGACTCAATTTCGCTTCATAGCCAAAAAGGTGCGGTTATTTAACTATGCAGCACCAAAACAGTCTGAAGGAAATTACAAACCAAATTTGGTTGATATCGAACCACGAATAGTGCCCAGACCAACAAGTTCACAGACGAACAATCCAACGAAAATACAACATGCATCATCCATTGTATGAATTTATCGAATATGGGACCGGCAAAAAATTAATATGGATGGAATGAAGCGCTACCGTTTGAATTCGGTTCCATTCGAAGTGAGAGTTCTTTGATTAAATCTGAATTTCAGTTATTTTCTCAAATCCGCGACCCGAGGGCAGTGGAGAAAGGAGGGGGGTAAGGGGATCAATACTCTATCTACTACACTGTAACAAAAAAAAATTGTAGTTGAATTTCATCGAAACTCTGCGATACTCGTCGAAGATATAGAATTTTCCTTTGGTTATTCAATATAACATAAAGGGCCCTTAGTAGTACTGCGGAGGTAAGTTCAGAATGCAAGGTAGAATGAGAAATTGAGTTTGTTTTTGTTTTTTACATATTCTATCGATCAAACCACCTTACATTCAATTGTTTATATTCACATCCATTAACATACGAGTTTTCGTCCGATTTTTAGAACACAACTGTTTGCCATGAACTCGATAGATGAATCGTAAACTCTTCAGCATTTGCAACTACTCTCATTTGCATACAACACAGTAAGATACCATCAAATCTAAACTATTCAACCAGTTGCATAAAATACACGTCCAAAAAAGATGCGGTTGAATGCACGACTGATTGATTTCGATGTCATGCAAAAATATTTCCGATCAATCAACAAGACGACGCGACGTTGGTGTTTCATGATTCAATTGTCGTAATTAATCAATATAGCATCTGAATTGTTGATTTTTTTTTCTTACAACACAATAGATACTGAAAGACAAAATGCAAAAATTTTAGGTTCCCCTTAATGAACCATATTAAGTCTGTAATTTCCAATTTAATTGATTTAATTCAATGTGATCTGATGATTGAACGGTATTTAAAAAAAATGGAGCACTTATTCGTGATAAAAACAGAAAGATTTTGGTACTTTTTTTGCTGTTCAGCGAAAGTGTAGAAAGAGTAATGTACAATTAGATAATTTCATTGATTTGGATGAAATCGTGCATTATGAACAAACAGATTTGCAATTGATTCGTTCTATTGAATAGGATTTTAATGGTATTTTACATAGTTGGGTATGTACTCGTAAGTTTTTGGTGATTTTCGAAATAACCAATCCCGGATAGATACTTTTTTATTTGCAACAAAAAAAACTATTTTAGTTTTCAATGTATTTTTAAAATACAGACAATCATCTCTTTCCTTGTATTTGAATTTATTTTTCCAACTACGTCAACAACAAAAAGTTTCATATGCACATTTTAATTCGATTCAACATTAAAACGAAAGACTTAAGGCACTAACCTGATTTTGTTAATCTCTTAATTCTTTAATTTGAGTGTTAAGTTAAATGATAGTAAAATGGTGACGGTTAAATAAAACTGCACCTTTACTGTTTAAATGATGCTCTCAATTCATTGAAAATTGTAACGTCAGAGTGACGTTCCACACTTAGTATGCAATATCAGTAACAGACAGCTCAGCAGCACGTGCTGGTGTAGTGTTGTTCGTTCGACTTGGGGGTGGAGACTTACACGTCTGTTGCCCCGTTGTAGTACGACGTTTAATACTCAGGTCGTTAGGGAACGGCAAATAAACACCCTGATCTAACTTTGTCCAGCAACCATGGCCACGTAGGACCTGCTGCATAAGGTAATCCTGAAGGCAAGCTTAAGACTTACTACTGATATTTGCCCTAACCCCTAGTCGGGCATAGCGCGCCAACTATTCCCATGTGGCTTAGTTGACGTTTCATTAGCATAAACTGGTTTCGGAGGATGCATATTTCTAGCATGTACCTCCTGCCCATTTAGCCTCAAGTTGGGAAAATTTGTGGCTTACTGTTACACCCCTCACCACTGGGGGAAGACAAAAACAAAAACATCCATAGCCACGACGTGAACGGGACTTGAACCCGTAACTGAGCGGTAGCATGGGATATCAGACTAACGTCTCAACGCATAAAGCTATCAGCCATTCGTAAGCTTAAAATTTTGAGAGGGCTGATTCTTGATTAGTGCATTGAAGAGATCCTACACCGATAGGTTATTTTTACCATGTTATGGTTGGAATCGGTATTTGCTCCTTGGTATGATCGGACATCCATCACGCTTGAAGCCCACCTCCCGTCACGTGGTCAATCTGGTTGACGGTGCGTGTATCCGGAGATTTCCAGGTTTCTTTATAAATGCGTCGGTGCGGAAAGCATGTTGAGCTTACGATAAGGTTCCTACTGCATGCGAAGTCGATTAGTCGTTGAACGTTGTCATTTCTCTCCTTGTGGAGGCTAGACAAGCACACGGGCACACTGTTAGAACTTACAGCTATGGCTCTCAGTAAGATACTAAGGTGGGCGGATAGAAGAGGTCTAAATGGAAGTCCTCAGAAAACTGAACTAGTCCTCTTCACAAGGACAACCAGAATTCAGGAATTTATCGTGCCAAAGGCGGGTGACACCGAGTTAACTTTGTCAACCCATAAAAAGTACTTAGGTATGATCCTGGATAGTAGACCTAACTGAGGTCCTAACGCCGAGGAACGAAACAGGAAGGCCAACATTGCCTTTTACACCTGCAAAAGCATGCTTGGTAAAAGTGGGGTCTCAAACCGAGAATAACTCACTTAATATGCACGGCTGTCATAAGACCGATACTACCGTACTGTGGTCTGGTGGACAGCACTCAACACGTCAATAAGGCATAGAAATGGAAGTAATGTTGATGCGTCCATGCTCCTGGAGGGCAAGGCAATTAACAAACATCCCTGCAATGCAAAAGAGGTTTTTTGCCGAGCGACAGCCAGCGTCACCTTGCAACCTACATGGCACTTAGCATGCCGTCGCCCTTCTCTGTCCTGAGTGGGACTACACGCTTTTTATTTTTGTCAAGAATAATTAACTCCCCGAAGGGAGCCTAAATCGTGTTCGCCAGTTTCGACCGCTGATGCGAAGCGCGTCTCATCAGTCACCTCTGCTTCGCGCATCGCACCAGTGGGAGAGGCGTGACCGGGAACGACCAAGTCAGATGTTGGATTGGCTTATGTAGGCCGACCAACACGACATGGGCGCGAATTCCTTTCAAATGCTGATCGAAACCGGCGAACACGATTTGGACTCCCTTCGGAGAGTTAATTATTCTTAACAAAAATATCCCTTCAATGCTCTAGAAGCAGCGGTTCCGAGGGAAAGGAGATGCTTTTTTTGTCTCTGCTCCTGTTCAACTCTGCCAAGAACATGAAAAACATTCCTTGAATCTTCTTTTTCACAGAGTGACCTTACAGGTTGGGAGGTTACGGAGGCCGTAGTGCCAGAACACGAAGTCTTGTCAGGTACATAATCGATCGGCAACAATTGCAGCCTCGTATTTCCTTTTTATTTTATTTTATTTTTTGTTGAATTTTAAGGTCGTGGGAGCTTTGGCACCCTTTGCGTGTACTGTGTACCTTTAGGCACAAGATTTGGTTCTAGGTGTAATTGTAAGTGGAAGCAAGATAGGAAAAGAACCGCCCAACATCTTCCGTAATTCAGCTACAGCAAGCCCATGCCATCGCCCATCAGGCTGAGGAGTGTTCGCCAGATGACGCTGCCGGACCTTCACGGTCATTTTGGTAAACTTTCGTCACATCCCCGTGGAAACTTGGGGTCCCCTAACACGTACTGTCCATTATAGACTCTGGACTTTGTCGCATTATGTCACTGTTAACATCTCAGGCTAGAAAACGGGTTGTACAATTTTTCCATAAACAGATATGTATTTGATTTATCATTAGTCGTTGTAAAGGTGCGTTTTGCTGAACACACGATCGTCGCATATTGCTCGCGATTAGCGATCAATCCATAGATCATAGAGCACTATTTTGTATACAACTTTTTGATCGTCGCCTGCGATCGACGTAAAGTAGTGACTAGCAAAACGTACTTTAAGTAGGTGCGTACATAATAGGCCTATCGTGCCGACCGCAATCTCTTGGTTTGTAACTTTGGAGATGGTCCATTTATGTATCCCAATCAACTTGCACTGACTACATCAATATGATATCAATCAATGAATTTAAAGGCGGGACAAGTGATGACACGTTATCAACTCATAGCACACCATAAAATGGTTTTGAAAATTTATGGACTCATCCGCACTTCGGACCAACACTTAGAATGGGAATGTGCCAGCTTTGGTTAGGTTAGGTTCAAAGCGCTGCCGTGATACACAAAGCACACATAGACCACCACTGGGTCCTTTGTAATGTCACCATCGACTACACAACTAGAGTCCTACCTATTCATTGAACCAGCCTGAGCTGTTGATAACGCGCTGGGGCTGGCTGATGCTAACATCCTTAAGGTGGTCCAGATTGCCAAAATAGAAAGACCCCAAGGTTATCCTTCTTCTTCTAGGCAGGGCATGACACCCACATAGCAGACGAAAGGTACTCTTTTCCTCATCCTCCTCCCCGCAGCTCCTACAGAGGTCATTGTGTGGAAGCCCCAATCCCTTAGCATGTTCGCCGATCGAGCTGTGCGCTGTAATCACCCCCACAACGCCCGCAGCTCCACAGAGCGTTTGGGATCGATCTTAGGCCAAAGTTGCCTAGTAACCGTGCAAGTGTCACCATTACTCCACCTTGCGTTGGCAGCACTCGACGCGTCAGCATTTACCATCATTTTACAGGCTGATAAAGACCACCCGAGATGGCGATGACTAGCCCCGGTCCCCCCATTAGAGCCTCCTCCAGCTAGTTCATCCGCTTTGCAGTTTCCGTCAAAGCCACTATGGGCCGGAATCCAAAAAAGGGAGATGTTAGAAAAATTTCCCATCTCCAGGAGACAGGTGCGACATGTGGCAACAATCATTGAGTTTGTAATCACAGACTCAAGGGATTTAATCGCCGGCTGACTATCAGTGAAAATGGTTATATCTCTAGCAGTTGTGACATTACGCCCGAGCCAGATGAGAGCCTCCCAAATTGCCGCAATCTCCGTCTGAAGAACGCTGCAAACGTCAGGGAGATGTAGTGACAAGTTTATATTCAGCTTGTCGGAGCACACCCCCACTCCCACTCCTTGATCCGTCTTAGAGCCGTCGGTGTATAAACTTATAGCATTTGACTCCTGGAAAGTGTCTCCCACCCATCTCGTGAGGGGATTTGGCTTACAAAATTCTTACCGAACAGATACTTGGGGAGAGTGTAATCCGTCTCCGCAGGAAAATCCAAGTTGCTAAGAACAGACGAGTGTCCCGTCGCTGCCACAGAACTGTCCGGTTTCCCGAAGACGAATGGCTACGTTCGAGGCCATCTGCTTAGCAAAAATATATAAGGGGAGGAAATTGAGCAGGACATCAAGAGCACTGCTGGTGTAGCTCTGAAAGCCCCTGTAATGGTGATGTTCACCATTCTTTGGAATTTTTCTAGCATACTTCGGTTAACTGCAAAGTTGAGGGCAGTCCACCAGACGAGAATACAATCTTCGGTTTCAGGCCCCAATTCCTACCTATGGCCTTGTTACACGAGTATAGCGTGTGTGTCAGCTTACTTATATAAAATATGCATACAAAGTGAATTATTTAAAAAATCCTACACCGAGCCAATTAAAGGAAAACGATCCAAACGGTCAAGGCCCGACGTTGGGTCGAAGTTTGTACATATGCTTATGTAAAAAGTAATCCATCATTCGCCATGATTGAAGCTAACAAAATTTTTTAAGGGATTGGGTCCGATTTACTTAATCTTTAACTTAAAAAAAAAAATTTAACGAAATCCGTTCAAAATTAAACAATTAATTTTATTTCTCCTTTTTCTCCTTTTCAAGAGGTGAAAAGCTCTACGTCACAAAAGACAAACGTATGAAGAAGACATGGCGAAATTGGCTTTGCTGGGTCATTTGTGCGGCCCTTATACTAGGGGCAATTATAATTGCAATTTTGGCCGCAAGTAATTATTGCAAAAATAAAAATTGTTTCCATTTTAAATATAAACGAGCCTAAAAATTTTAGCGGGTGTGATATTAGGTCACGACCCAACACCGGTTGAATCACGACAGTTCGGTACCAAAGAGAGTCAAGTTAAATCGGCTGGTATATTCGGCGCAGGATCCGCAGATAGTGGAGACAACGAGACAATGAACTATCCATATACACCGTCACCGAAAGGATCGACAGTTCCACCCTTTCCACCACCAACTGCGGATACTATTATGTATGGTAAGTAGAGATTTTAATCGTTTCGATAGGCTTTCGGCTCACGAGTCGTTTCTTTTTGCTTTTTAGTTCCCAACACTGTTGAGGGACAGCTGACATTAGCCAACTTGGAATTCCTGGATGAATATAGTGACAGCAATAGTCCTCTTTACCAGTCTTTGGCCCGCGAGCTGCAAGAACAAATCAAGGAAGCCCTGAAGAGACCATACATCAACAACGATCGTGTCTACGTTAAAGTTATGAGCATGAAGTAAGTTTGTCTTCTTTAACATAATAAATCTGAAAATAGATGATTTGAAATTTTTTCCCCTCAGGCCTGGTTCCGTGGTTATTGATTTTAGAGTAAGCTGGGATCCTCAAGACGAAGAAAACTACTTTGATATGGAAGGCCTTAAAGAGAAATTGGAGAGCTACCTGAGCGACAATCAAGGCTCTTTGTCAAGCTATATTGTACCGACCAATTCGCTTCGGGCCGCCCGTCTTCCCGATGTTTGTTCAATGAACACGACGGATCTCGAATGTGATCTAGGCTGTGAATTTAATGCAACTCTGTCCGATTTCGTATGTTTATGCCCGGATCATATGGAGGTAGATAGTGTCACGAAAATGTGCAAAGAGAAACGTATAGTGGACACGTTTAATGTTTACGAGGTGACACGGCCACCCAAATCTCTAGAGCATGATCAAATGTCTGACTTCTATGATCATGATCACAGTCAACATGACCACAATGAACATGATCACAGCCAACACGATCATAGTTTGCATGATTTCTACGAACACGATTACATAGATCCTAGTCAACATGATCATAGTGACCACGACCCATTCTTGTTCTCTGACGTTGAGCCCAAATCAGCACATGAACCGGAACCAAGTAGTGAACCGGAGCCAACGAGCGAACCAGAACCTAAATCGGAGCCTGAACCATCGAGTGAACCGGAACCTAAATCGGAACCAGAACCATCAAGTGAACCAGAACCGGCAAGCGAGCCAGAACCTAAATCAGAGCCTGAACCTTCGAGTGAACCTGAACCAAAATCTGAACCTGAACCCTCCAGTGAACCAGAGCCTACATCTCAGCCTGCTAGTGAAACCGAATCTAAATCGAAACTCCTACTTCTTCACGATCTAGAATCGAAATCAGAACCGGAACCAGCTAGTGAACCTGAACCCACATCAGAACCTGCGCCTTCCAGCGAACCAGAGCCAAAATCTGAACCAGAACCATCCAGCGAACCGGAGCCAAAATCTGAGCCACAGCCATCCAGCGAACCGGAGCCAAAATCCGAACCGGAACCCGCTAGTGAACCAGAACCGAAATCCGAACCAGAACCAACCTCTGAGCCGGAGCCTTCAAGTGAACCCGAACCGAAATCAGAACCTGAGCCTAAGCCAGATGACGAGTCGAAGCATAAATTGGAAGTGGAGCCCAAATCAGAACCGGAACCTTCAAGTGAACCTGAACCAACATCTGAACCTGAACCAGCCAGCGAACCAGAACCGAAACCAGATTCTGTACCAGTTGTTCAATCTGCACATGAGCCTGAATCTACTGCTGAACCGGAACCTGAGCCAAAATTCGATTCCGAGCCAAAATCTGATGATAAAAGCGAAGTACATTCACATGTCCTGGATATCCAACATTCTGTAACCGATAAAACTGAACGACCAGAAACAATTTCACAGCTAGACTCTACCAAACATCCCGAAACTGAACATGCTGTCGACGGTCATATTGTACCGCCAAACATGGAGCCCACGGTTTCCAGCGTAGACGCTGTGACGCGAAACAATAATGGAAATGTGCACGTGCGCTATTTTCACTTCTCTGAGGACGATTCCAATCCTGAAGTGAATGCGTTCGACACAAATGGAAAGACTGAATCCGCTACAGGAAGAAGTATAAATCTGACTGGTACTAACACTAGCGGCATTGAATCCAGAACTGTGGAAGACGAAGCAGTCGTTCTCAATGAATCCAATGAATCCAATGACTCAACTAAGACTAACGTTGCATCGGGATCGGTGTACATCCCTGGCTTCTCTACAGAAGTTCCTTCCTCTTCGGCCATTTCAGAAGCTGACTCTTCTATGCAGACTACAACTCCAGTTTCAGCAGCCGAAGTTAATTCCAATAATGGATCATCGGTTTGGGCTGGCGTGGTGACCAGCGAAGTAGCGTCTCCAACCGACAGTCATACCAATATCAATTCTTCGGCGGCTGGTTCGAATGGAACAGCTGCAAGCGGTGACAATGAGCCCGTAGATGTCCATGTAATACCGCTGACTCAATATATGGACACCAATGACTTTAGAGTCAAGGACGCAACACAATCTGACACCGATTCACTCATCAACGATACCAGACCCCACGAACTGCATGAAATTATTAATCATGAATACCCATCACACCCGCATGACCACTTGAATGAATTTATTGCCGAAGACGAGGACGAAGATGAGGACATTAAGCCTGTGACAAAAGTATATCATACGATCAGCCGGACTACTAAAACCCCAACTGCCAGTTCTGACATGGAGACGTCCGAACCCGACATCGATCCGATTGCAGCCATTATTGCGAGTCGTGCCAAAGATAATTCAATCTCGGCAGAGGACGAGAATGATATCAACAGTGCGCCCATCGTAAAGGACAGTCAGCTCTCGGAAAAAGCCAATCGTAGCTTGTTGGCTGAAAAATCTACTGATGCTGAACATGCCCAAAAATCAGTCGATGCAACGGATCGTATCTTTATCGTAGGATCTGGAGATAATCCGAACAAGATTTTTGAACATTCCACGACAGAGGATAATGTCCTGATCGTAGGACCTTCTACGGGCCAGGATCAAGAAAAGAGTCCTGAAAATGTTGTAGTCATTGAGCCATCGACCATCCAATACGCACATACGGCTAACACGACAGATCTTCCCAACAATGGCAATGTTTGGGTTTTGGGATCCAGTGTTACTTCATCAACAACGAGCCAAATCGCGCATGAGATTGTTGTTGCTGAGCAAGCTGCGGACGGAACAACCGAAAGCAATCGTCTTCATCCCGTCAATAACGGAAGTGAAACAACAATCGTTCCACCTGCATCCCCATCTTTGGAAGATGCAGTCGTTTCGATGAACACGACAACTAGCGATACCACTGCGGTCTCGCCAGCCCCTGAAGATCCAATGACCACGTCAACCAGCAGTGAAAGTCTCGCTTCACGACTCTGGAGTGTTCTGCACTTGATCTCTGATAAGAAGGATTCAAATAACGCAACGGTTCAGGTCACGGAACTTATCGATGGAGCACATAAAGTGGTAAATGTATCAGCTTCAGCTAATCCTATGACTGAAGGTCCCGCTCCGGTGACCGAGCTAAATAACGACGATCTTCCAACACCGACCGGTGTCTATTTCAAGTCACCACGTGGGATGGATATAAGCGAGGGTGTAAACATTATGGATGGAAGTTTCTCCTCCCAGCCGCCAGAAACCTCAGTATACTTGACCCCATCACCAGTAAATCTGGCCGTCTGGAGCTTTGACAATTCGACAGCAAGTAGTTCGGACGTCAGCTCATCAACTTCTGCCCCACCCAGCCTTTATGCCGTTACGGAACATCCCAGCGAGTCTGAGCTGTCCAATCAACATGCCTTCTCCGATCCATCACCTTTCCTTCCGGAAACTGAAAACAATGCTACTCTCCTGAATATCCTTCTTCGAGGACATGACTTGGAAGTTCACAACGAAACGGAAGAGAGTGCCACCGTTAAAGAGGATGAGCGGGAAAGGCAGCTCCATAACGATCAGCATCATACAATGAACCCAATTGATGATAAGAAGTTCCTGGATCATGCCGAAGAAGTAAAGAACATTAAGCTGCATGTAGTCCCGATTGAGACAGTAAAGGAGGAGAATGAAATATTTGATGATGGAAAGAACAGTAAGGAGGAGCATGGAGGAAGCCTCATATTGGTCAATAGTCCCGCGGTTGCTGAGAATTCAAGCGTTCCCGAAACAACTCTAAGGACAACAACGACTTATCTGGAAGGAAATATCACGACCGATGAAGAGGAGACAACCAATGAAATTCTTTTAGCGGACGAGTCCACGGAAAAGGTAAATATCGTCCATGAAACAACGATAGGATCAGTTCCATCTACGGAAGAATCTTTGACTCCGGGGAATTCAAAGGCCTCATCTATTGACGACAGCACGTCTTTGAATTTGAGCGAAAACGACCTGAAGGTTATTCCCCTGGAAAAGTCGGAGGATGCAAATGAATTGACCACAAGCGAATCGGACAAAACCTTTGAAACGACTACCGGTCATTTTTTAGTTAATGGGACGTTTCAGTCGAATCATAATGAATCGACTGGAACGTCCAAAACATCGGATGATTCCAAAATAAATAGTCAGGGTGTAGAGAGTGCTGATGCTTCAAATCATGCTGAAGCTGATACCGCCCCACTGGCAAAAATGAATGAGACTGTTATTGAATCATATATTTCGGTAGAGAAATCAAAATCCAAAGACATTGACGAAGCGGTAGGGGCAGACGAAATTGCTCAGACTAACTTGAAACACTTGAACGAAGATGACAATGTAAAAAATGCTGAAGAAATTATCTCATCTATTGAGTACAATACGGAGGTAATACCCTCCGAACCATCCTCAACGACCGAAGGGAAAACTTCATCCACGGAGCAGACTCCTAAGAGCCTTTTAGAACTTTTGCATTCGGGCTCCGAAAATGGTGACATGTCGGAACTTCACTTGTTTCCGATTGACGCCATCAACCTCTTTACAAAATGTTCGGCCGGTCAGTTTGAGTGTGTGAATGGAACCTCTTTGAAGGACGGAACCTCATGCATCATTCAAAGTGAACGATGCGATTCGGTGCCGCAGTGCTCGGACGGTTCCGATGAGAATGACTGCGAGGAACTTGGATGTCCAGGTCATTTCCAATGCAGCGATGGATTGTGCCTCGGCAGACATTTCGTGTGTGACGGTATCAAGCACTGCAGTGATGGATCAGATGAGCGGGAATGTCGTAAGTATATTGAAAATGTCTTTCATTTTTATTTAGATTTAATTTGGGAGGTGACTCGTTATTATTATTATTTTTTTTGTACTGTGATTCAGTCCAATCAATATTTTTAATTATTAGCTCTACGACTTATTGTCTACTGTGCTGTAGCCCTAGGTCTGTTCACAGGACTGGCTCTGATATCAAGCCTGATCATACTAATGAAGCTACATCCGTGAATGAGAATGCAGAAATTTACTCTGCTTCCAGATAAGCAAACTCTAAACATTCCTTGCGGTGGGGAGCAATATACACGTAGAAAACATGGTGCAAAGTATCATCTTCTATCAGATAGCGAATCGATTGATTGAATTGATTGACCCGATAGAAGTCCGTAGATACATCTGATCTTAATTCGACTCATACTGAGTAATGTCGCAGCTCATTTATGCGAGTATCCAGCGATAAGGCCTCAAGGCCTGAGACAAATAAAGCTTGTTTTGTCTCAAGTCATGAAGATTGTTCCAATGCGCTGAGGCCTCAGTTTTTCCCTTTGCTCTGATGCATCTCTTTGCGTTGCATATTGGAATCCCACAGAATGGTTCTGGTCAATAAAGAGGTTTGGCTGAGGCGAAACTGGCCTCAGTCCATTCATTATCAGCAACGCCGACGTAGCCCCGAGTCCTAGTCTAACATTATAATGTTTGTAGTTCTTGCAGTGCTTGCTGAAAATGAGCGCATTAATGGCTGCCTGGCTGACAGAGGTAATCAGCCGCCCAACAAAGCTTAGTGCATGCCTCAAAGGTATATATGTAGGTATTTTAGCCTGGAAAACCGTTGAAAATCTTTCCAAAACGAAAAGTGTTACAATGAATGCCCCAGTGCCCTCTCCTATCTTAGATGCATCCGTAAACCACTTTATGGCGACAGAAGGTAATTCAATAAAGCGCAGCACATGCCTCCACGGCGTGTATTTCTGCTTGGAGGACCGTTGATAATCTTCCCATAAGGAAAAGTGTTGCTGTGCGGACCTTCAATGCCCGCCCAGTGCCCTCTCCTATCTTAAGAGTCATCCGTAAACCACTTTATGGTGTTAGAGGGTAAGTCTACTCCAGATTCACGTGAATAGGAATAGGATATTCAACGACGGCTCCAAATGGTCCGATGGCATTTTGGTTGCAAGGCTTTCACTGCGCCAATATTCTTGTGCTGGACTTAGGTTAGTGTGGTCTTTACGCGCAACACGTTTTGCAGCTGCAATTTTTGCCCCTGCCAAGACATGGATGTGCAATGGTGGCAAATCCATCAAAACCTCTAAAGCCACCGTGGAGAAGTTTTAACTATAAATTGTCTACACGTCTTACCGGGCTTTTCAGAGAGTGTCTTGTCCTTGGCTCTTATCCGCCAAGAGTTCTGGAGAGTTGTTTCATGACCTAATATATCTAAGTTTTCTTTAATTGAGGAATTATACGACAGCGGTCTTGGATGGTCGTTGACATCGCACCAGTCTTGTACAATGAGCAACGCTGGACCTCTACAAATTTGCCTCTATTCATAATCACCAAATCGTTTGTGTATAGGTTTGGGCGCTGCCATAGCTAACCGCAAAGCAGACAAGATAGAGGTGACATCTCTAGTTCCCCCGGAGGGTCATAAAAAGGTTTCCCAAGAGTCGGCCTCCTTTTACAATATTTGCCAGTGCCAGGAAGATATAGAGCAGATAAATGGGGATCTCCTCTTCATCCACACCATCGTAGCTCCTACAGAAATCATAGTATAGAAGTCGGAAGCCTTCTGGCGTGCTCCCTGAAGAGCAATCGCGCGTAAGTACTCCATTCTCCACGCTGACTTTAGCGGAAAGACTGAAAATCAGCGCAGGCTAAATGGGCTTGCCTTTCGAACACCTTACGCCATTGATCCATGTTGAGTTGTCTTTCCGGAAGTAAAGTTGGCTTTTGGAGTTGGCTTGGCTTCTTTAATTCAGATTTACAGTTGAAGAAGAGCTAGTCGATGTTGCCGCTGACTTTCTGAGCCTCGCCGGCTGCGCCCCTACTAGTTTATCAGCTCTGCAGCTTCTGGCAGTGCCACTGTAGCCAGGTATCTAGCACAATGCACCTCCTCATTCCTTCGACAGTAGTGCTTTGGTCCATTTCATTAGAGTTTCACTCACCTCAGCAAGGTCCATGGCCTCCATAATAGCCGCCATGGTGAGATTGTTGAGGGAGCCTGCTATGTCTAGGATTGTACCGATAGTTAATTCTTTGTATTGAAGGAAAATGAGTTTTATTAGCCTTGATGCTTCCGTCGTGCTTTTAATTTGGCTGCAAAATTCTCTCCAGCTATTCCTCTTAGCCGCAATTAATTGTTTCTTAAATGCTTTTAGTAAGTTCCTGTACTTGCCCCATGCCTCATCCCGCCCCGTGCGTTTGGCGTTGCTGAACAGCTATCGTACCTTGCAGCGGGCTTCCCTAATCTCCTTCTTACACCATAGTGGTTGGCATTATAAGCTTTAGCTTGGGTATTGGTTAGAGTCTGGGTCGGGCGCTCCAGACTTGCAATGTTACGTATGTACCTACACCAGGTGCCTACTGGAAAGTTTGATATCTATGATTAGGCTGTACGTCTCCCAGTTAGCTGTCCTCGGGTTTCTGTACTTCTTTGTTCCATTTATAGTTATAAACCCTACCTCAAAGCTTATGTATTGGCCGAGAATGAGGATCTATCCAGATCTCTCTTTCTCATAAGAGATCTTCTTTGAGTGCCCCCACATGTATAACTGTCAGGTGACTCGAGCTTTTATCAGAGTCTAGAAGAGCAGAAATCAACGGTTCCTCAATTAGTGCCACATCAAAGCTTCCCTCCTGTAGCGTGTGCTGCAGCTCTGTTGATGCGGAACTGCTGTGATGTAGGTTTATTATTGTAGCACCGTTAGCATAACTCTAAGGTGCCATCATTAGTGTTGCGGTTGTTAGAGTAGCGTCTGGAACATCCGTCTCAGATTCGCTCTCATTTTCGCTTAGCCTGATACTATCAGCCGGTTCGGTCAGAGGTTCTAACTCCTTCTCCAACTCGTTGGCCTCCATCGTATTTACATTCCCGTCCGCGGGATGACTCTTTTTGAGGTTAAGATATACACTTCCTAAACCCCACGCCATCTTTCCCAATCGAGGGTATAGCATGTGTTCCGCTGCTTTGTTTATCTGTAAGTTCAGTGGAATGTAGGACTAGCCAGTCATTCGTCGAAACATGGTGGTTCAGTCGCTGGAGCAGGTAGAGCGAGGTATCAGCAAGTAAGACTTTTAGCAAAACCTCCGCCCTCGGTACCGCTGAGGTATTGTATTGCCCCGGTCAACGTTTTCCAGGTTGACACCCTTCCATAAACCGTTCAGTGTCGGCGCAGTCTCACCGCACCTCTTCAGTGTTGCATCGTCTTTGCAGCTTTTCATTTTGACGATTTTGAACCACCCGACTCCCAGCAAATGATGGCATAGGGTGGTTCGCTTCCGACATTCGCTGTACTGGTTTATCTGGCAAGTTTATTTCCACAGCTGACCACCTCATCTTAACGAGATGGGAGCTTCGGTCATTGAGCGCCACCATCAACTAATGCGACTGAGGAGGCACTTACACCTTCCGAGCCCTCGCCGGTAGTCGAAGCGGCGACTCCTACTGACTCTACCCGCTAATTGTCCTTAGTCACGTCCATGTCATACCGTCGGCTAGTGAGCTTCGGTAAATCTCTCTCGACTTAGAAGGGAGACTCGACGACTCAGGGTTTCACCATCAAACTCCCCTACTATCTTTAATGGTCCTCATCGGACAGTTTTCCTCATATGAGTGAACTAAAGTACTGGTAGTATTCGTAACAAGGTTATTAAGGCTGTGCCGCCCAAAAATTGTCCTATCGGTCGGCTTTACTGCAAGAAGGTAGTGTAGTGCCCAATTAGCTTACTGCGAAATTCTTCTAACACGCATCTCTGAATTAATTTTAATACTCGAGTTCCAAAATAGTGACGCTACCGTAGTAGTCGATACCTGAAACGGTTGTAATGGATGGGTTGGTAAGCACCCGAAGATGCCCATGGGGACGGAGCCTAAGGCAGCATAATGACCGTGAATGTCGCGCCGTGCCATCTGCCGGAGAAAAAGACCCGTCAATGAGCCAAGAAGCGGCCTATTCTTGCTATAGCTCAATTTGGGAGACGTGGCCGGGGTTTTCGCCGCTCGTTGTCCCTGTCCTTTACGCATTAATAAAAATTCATAGGCATGGGGAAGACAACACAAGCAGGGGAGGCAAAAATGGGGAATAAAAAAAAATGGGGCGATAAAGTCGGAATGGTAAGAGGACTGCTAAGATGTCCTCGCGTTGGCATTGAGGTGCGGGTGTTATGGGACCCTCGGCCTCTGGTTTCGTACCACCGACAGATCCTACTCATCAGGTGCTGCTTTCGATCTGTTGGTTGAAGCAGCACGACTAGGATATGGTTCATTTCACGTTGACTATGTCTCCATCATTTTTCATACTCAATTTCCGAAATTGTGACTCTATCCCGCTACCATTTTTCTTACTCGATTCCTGAGACTTTAACTCTGCCCCATTATCATTTTTATTACTCGATCCTTGCAGCTATGACTCTTTACTATGTTACTTTATTATTTTTGTTACTCGATTCCCGAAGTTGTGACTGTTGTGAACAGAATCAGTTTGTGGGGTATCGGGTATGAAAAATGATAATGGAACCGAATGCAGTAGAGACTTGCGAACATATGTTTGTTGTCATTGGTACGCTAACAAACGATCGGAGATCAATGTCGCCTGCAACTGGAATATCGCAATGATTAATTGACAGAAATTACATGCTCCCGCCGTACAAGAATTGTCATCGATCAAGGGATGTCTGGAGAATTGCGAGGAAGACGAATTTGATGCATTCGGAAGGCTTGTATCCGTTTCGTTAAAAAATTGTCGCTACCAGTAGCACTAGTGGCACAAGATGTCCTTATGAAGTTCCGGTTGCAGGAACACAATAAAACAATTGAAACAAGGCCACCATCAACTCCCGGAGAGTCATCAATGTAGCCTAGTACCAATTACGGAGGATAAGACGATTCTTGCCATCATTCACCACCATCTAGTGATAACCAATTTCGAGACTGAATTTTTGATAGATGAAGATGACTTCTCAACACGATTATGAATACGGTGTTTCTGAGAGCCCGCTTTAAATACCGGAATAGTGCTACAGCGCCTTATTTAACACATTTCGAATGCTTGGAAAGGTTTCGATATGACCTTGAAATTTGTTTGTTTTTTTATGTATATATTTTTTTCTAATTTACTTTTTAAGTACATATGACAGGAATAAACAATTTAATTTCTAAAGCACGTCTCAGTTTCAAGAATCGACTACAATAAATGAGAGTGGGACAGAGTCCCAGTTTCGGAAAATAATCAGATACATAAGTCATATTTAACCCTATCTGAATAACTTTTCTATCTTTTTCTTCTTTAGAATCATGGCAATGTCGCTTCGATGAAATCCCCTGCCGATCAACGCCGGGCGGACCATGCCTGCCGGCCACATGGAAATGTGACGGATTGGAACAATGCCCGAACGGATCGGATGAAATGAATTGTCCGGACAATTGCGATAACAACGAATTCTTCTGCACGGTTCAGCAACGCTGCATCCCGGAAGTATGGAAATGCGACGGTAAGGTAGATTGTCTAGAGGAGGAGGACGAACGAGTGTGCAATTGCCAATCGTCCGAGTTCAAATGCCAGGCTGGCGGTTGTATCAATGAGAACAACGTATGTGACGGTGTTGTCCATTGTCCTGATATGTCCGACGAATGGAATTGTATCCAGCTGGGTAATTTGACTAGTAAAAATCAAACTGATTTTCTGCTGAAAATAAAGGACTTACCCGTCTGTGCCGATGGCTGGAAACGACAAAATTCCGAGGAGATTTGTACGAAACTTGGTTATCCGGGCTCACGATCATGGACCGTTTTGAGTCCGGAAACGGAAACGAATCAAGTCAGTCCACGATTCCTTCAGATTCAGGAGAAGTCGAAGTTGGACATATTGCGAGCATTCAGTTCGGCAAGCGAGTGTGAAGATGGTGTGATTTCGTTAAGTTGTGCGCCTTATGGTAGGGCTTAGTAATTATTCCTGAATGAAGACAATATTTTGTAATACAATTTTTTTTTAGAATGCTCAACGAATCCGGAATCATCTTCAAATATTGTGCTAGCCGTGGATGAGCGCACGGGTCTTGAATGTGTTGCAAGTATTTTGGCTGCTAAGTGGGCTATTGCCAGTTATTCGTGCTTAAGCAATAGTCAAGATTTGGTGAACAATAGAAGTATGGATTTCAGCTACTGGTCACTTTGGGTTCAGACTGGGCCGAATGCGGAAAATAGTACGCACGCGTTTAGAGTCAAACGAGCTCATTCACATGCTCATGTAAGTTGTAATCTTCATTTTCTCCACATTTTTAATATTTTCCATTTAATGTATTTTATTTCATCATGATGCCCTCCATTCCAGTATTATTCAGTATCCCGATGCTCCGAATTTTTAATTAAATAGTAAATAATATCTATCATTTGCAATTCCAAACTTTTCAGACCCGCTATCGTCACCTGATGTACTCTCCGGATATTGTTCTTTTGGAATTAGAGTTACCGATTAAATTTAACAAATACCTTAAGCCGGTATGTTTGTCAAGTGGTCCCATTAATAGAACTCTGTCGTGTGCCGTCAGCAGTTGGGATCTTGAAATGAAGAGTAAGTCATTTGAAATATTATAAATTTAAATAAAAATCACATTTACAAAACATTTTTATTTTATTTTCGTTGCAGAACAAAAACAAATACCGGAATTCTTTAGCAGAAATATCACAATGCACACACGAGAGAAGTGCAACTCAACCGAGTTCTTTGCTGGAAATCTACTCGCCAATACGATTTGTAGTGATGGTGAACAAGATCACGATACTAAGGTGACATGCAATGTAAGTCGAAATTAAGTTATATTCCTATTGCACCGAGCGACGCATCGTGGTTCGCGTCTTGGCTAGTAGTGGTTTTACCGCTGTTAAGTATAGAGTGAGCGAAGCGAGCGTTCTTGGTCGGTATAATTGGTTGGTTGGTATAAGTGCTGACTAAGACAAAACTGTGTCTGGTCCTAGCAGGGCCTGAGCATTCCCAAAGGAAGTTAGTGAGGGTTTCTGTCTTCTTAATTCTCAGAACTTCGTTAATGAGGATTGTAGGGGT
This sequence comes from Chloromyia formosa, assembly GCA_964017055.1. Taxonomy (NCBI): domain Eukaryota; kingdom Metazoa; phylum Arthropoda; class Insecta; order Diptera; family Stratiomyidae; genus Chloromyia; species Chloromyia formosa. The sequence continues at coordinate 11,219,449 of OZ024817.1, forward strand.
TACCCAGTCTGGCTACGTGATCCTTAGGCCAATGTCTAGTGATGACCGCCGTTAGCCTGGCGAACATATTTGCTTGATTTGGTTGTTGTTGTTTTAACAACGCGTTAAATTTATGTGTTTTTGCATCAGGAGTCAGCAGAAGTCTCTTCTCCTTTAATGTTGAGGCCTAAGTAAATTGCGGCTTCGATTGGGGCCTCTCATGAAGCTCTAGGTATAACCCATGTTGACAGATACGAACACATGTACATACTTCTCTTCAGGCGTTGAAGGGGTTTGGGAGCTCTTGGCCGGAGGAGGGCCCTATTTTTCTTGATGCGACGCAGATGGGCAGAATCCCACATTTGGAATCCGCAACCTTGAGGTAGCGAGGATATTGCACTTAAGAGCCAACGGCGGAATGAAAACAGGTTCCGCATGAGACCTGTCTAGGGCGGCGCCCTCTCTGCCCAGGTTATCGGTCTTCTCGTTGTTCCTGTGAGGCTATGTTAATGTGAGCAAGCGAGCAAGTTAATATTGAGCCGTCTGCCAAGGCGAGCTAACTCCTCCCCACATGGCTCGTGAAGCTTGGAGAATGTGCTTACCGAGTTCAGTGCCTTAATAGCGGCTTGGCTGTCTAAGCAAATGGCGGTGCTGCTGTTATCTGGTATGTCTCTGAGAGTGTGACAAGCTTCCGTGATTACGAGCGTTTCCGGTTGGAAAATGCTGGCATGATCAGGGAGGCGGTAACACTCCGAGATATTCAGTGCGTCAGAAAAGATCACTGCACCGACGCAGCGGTTCATTTTGGACCCGTCGGTGAAAATTGGGATGTCGAAATCCTTCACCACCTCGCTTCCCCTCCATTCAGCTCCGGTGGGAAATTCGGCAGAGAAGTTTCTCCCAAACCTTAGTTTGAGCATGGTGACGTCGGTTTTAACCTTGGCCACATTAGAGTTTAGAATGGCTCTAGCCGTACCGTTTGGCAATCCAGCCTCCCGATTCTTCAAGCCTGACTACACTGCCCGCCGCCAGTTGTTTTGATTTAAAGGTAGATAGGTAGAAGATGCAAAATCACGTTAAGCGCTTCTTTCGGTCATGTTCGCATGAAGTTGTGGTACCAAGAGCCATTCTTTGCATCCTGCCAATTTCTGTGACGTTATATTTTTTAGCAGTTGCTAGCCTCCAGACCCACGACCCATTTGTAAGAATCGGACGAGCTACTGCTGTGTACATTTAAAGAACCACGTTTGACTTAAGGCCCCACCTTCTTCCGAATGCTCTCTTAAGCTGAACATACATTATCCGGAATTCCTGTCCGGGAAAACTGATCAGGCCCGGCCTTGAGGAATTCCGGATCGTGTATGGCCGTTTCATACGGCCGGATTGACCTTTCAGGCGGCGGAAGGAAAATCGTTTCCGCCAGGCCTCCACCAAACGCGTTCCGGAATTTTTTTTTCCGGAAAAACAGATCAGTCCTGGCCTTGAGGAATTCTGGATCGTCAATGGCATGTGCAGGCGGCCTTGAGCTGGATGGATAATGGGAAATCGATCTTATCTTATTATGGGTATCTTTTACGACCCACACTGTACTAAGCTCTACCATAGTCTCGATCCATCTCGAAACAGAACCATCGATAATGAAGCGGATTCTCGGACCTTCGTTGAGTAGTGGAAACCCGAGACTGGAACATCTCGAAAAATTTAGAGACTTCGCTAATTGACGAATGCCAACTATAAAAGGTAGATGTCACCGAAGTAGTAAAGAAGTAGTCAGACTCGACACTCAGTGACAGTCGGATCGGTATAAAGTATCCGCTTGGAACCGGAAAGTAGTGCCGTCGTTATTGTTAGAGCTAGTTTGACATTTTAACGTTTGTTGTTAGTACGTGTGTGTATGAATAAAGTATGTGTGTTTTTCAATTGAAGTGTTTTCATTATTCAGTACAAGAATATCTAACGAACCTGGTTTCGTTCTGGTTTCGATCGATTTTCAATTATCCATCCGGCCGCCTCAAAGGCCTGTCCGACGGCCTCAAGGCGGCCTGTCCTGCGGCCTGAAGCATCCATACACGATCCGGAATTCCTCAAGGCCGGGCCTGATCAGTTTTTCCGGCAGGAATTCCGGATGGTGCATGGTGTATTCTATATTCAGGTAAACCGGAAGGTTTTCTGGACATTAATTCCGGATAGTGTATGTTCGGCTTTACAGGCGTAGAAAATTATTCCGGCCTTCTTTACCCGCTCTTCAATGTTAAACTTTCAGCTGAGCTTCGTGTCAATAATAATACCTAAATCGCCTGGCCATAATTGGAGTGGCTGTCCGTTCAGACTAGGAAGGGTAAAATGTGGTACTTTGGTTTTTGTGGTAAATAACACCAGTGCAGATGTACCTGGTTTGGCGCCCAGCGCACGGCTTATGGCCGAGACACTAACCGTATCCAGAGTCGTTTCTATGATCTGACTAATCACGGAGAGCACAGCCCTGACACTAAGGTCGCCTCATCATCCGCGTACGCGACCACTTTAAACCCTTCTCTGTCAAGCCTAGCCAGGATTTTATTGATGAAAACGAGCCAAAGTAGCGGGGATGACGCCTCCCTGAGGTGTCCTTCAGCATATAAATCTGGTGGCTGTTTGGGAGAGTTGCTATCCAGCAGGCGATCCCTGCCTCGACTCCCAAGTCTGGTAAGGCGTCATGAATAGATTCGATGCGGACATTGTTGAATCACCCTCAAAATCGAGGAAAGCTTACACTGAAGTCTCCATTCGATGGCTCTATTCGTGGAGGTCCGTTTCTGTTGATCTATCCTTGAAGTAGGCGTGCTGTACATTCGAAAGCGGTAAGCCCTCCAGGGATTCTTTCAAGCAAGATTGGCCATGTTTTTGAAAAAAAAGGTTGCCGTTCAGAATCTCATCTTGTTTTTGATTTTTGACAATTTTGATTCCCAATCAGCGACCTAAACAACCCCCTACCAGTTTTTTTTGACTGTGTTTATAAAAAAAAAGTGTTGCCATTCTGGATCCCCCACTTTGTTTTTTTTTTACAATTTTGACTTCAGATTCGTGATTAGCGACCCAAAAACTCCCTTAACAGCCCTTTTCCAGTTGGTTGGGTTAAAAAAAAAAATGGTTGCCGTTCAGACTTTGCTTTTGTTTTTGGTTTTTGCCAATTTTGACTTTAGATTCACAATCAGGGACCGAATCGACCCCCTACCAGTCGTTCCTATGGCAGTCGGTTGTACGCACCGGAGCGACCCGTTTTTCAACGGCCAAGAGCTGCCAAACCCCTTCAATGCAGAAGGAAGTATATGTGTTTGTCATATTTTCAACTTGTCCGTTTTCTATGGGACCTGGGGGCTTCACATCTCGACGCAGCTGCTCTCAGTACTCCTCCACCGCGCCGACATCGAACTCAACCCTGGTCCATGGATATGCTGCATCTGCAACAGAACGCTGCACGCAAATGCAACCTCAGTTAGATGCAACTGTTGCAACGAGTGGTGCCATCTTAAGGGATGCTCCGGTTTAAGTCACCATAGACAGTGGAATGCAACATTTACAGCTAGCCTCTGTGGGAACAGAGGACAACATACATCCACCTCAAATGATTTACCCTCACCTACGGCGAATACACAACCGAGCTCCCATCTGTTCCCGGTCACACCTGCGAATAATCCCGCACGACGTATCCCGAGTCAACATAATCTGACTCCCGCTTCACCCGTCGCTAACTTCAACTGCCTATCCATTGTCCAGCTGAATACCAATGGGCTGCATAGTAAAATTGCAGAAATCAACGCGTTCATGGATAGACAGCGTGTCAACTGTTCCATGTGGCCCAGTTGACGTTTCATTGGCGTAAACTTGTTTCTGAGAATGCACCTCCTGCTCCCCATCTGGCCGCCTACCTGCGACAAATTGGAAGATGTTGTGGCTTATTATGACGCCCCGCACCACAGGGGGAAGACAACACAAACATTCATGGCCACGAACGTTGTCGTGGGCGGGACTCGAACCCAAAACGCCGGTAGTCAGACATGAGATTGATGCCTCAACACACTGTGCTACCGGTCGCCCCACACATACATTCCCATCACTAATTCTTTTTCAGACCTGGATACATACCTACCCAGCACTAATCTTCTGTTCTTCCAAAACTTGCGTATCTATACAGACTTGTATACCAACCGAAACCTGAATACTTACCCAAACCTACCTAGACCTGGTGAGCTAGATTCCAGACCTGGATTTGTGTGCTGAACCTAGATCGAAAAGAGTAGGTCCGGTATTGAACATCCACGACTAGTACATCGCAGTAGAAAAGTTTATTGCTTTACGATTTTACCATTCGGGTTTATTTTTACTATTCATTTCATTTTCATTTCATTTTATTGAGGCTTTTTCTTTACATTGTGTTTATATTACATATATATAGAGGGTCAATTGACAGTCAATTATGTCATTTGTCTATTGATTAGTACAAAGATAAATTCAGCTGAGTAGGATTCAGCTGATCGATAAATTCACTTCATTAAGCAGTTGTAGTCTATTTTCATCATTGCTCGTTGATTTTTTAGCTTGAATGGTTCTTATCCTAAGTAATTCTGTTCAACTTATAAAAACTTAACTAAAACTTAAAACTAAATAATTAAATGAAACTTAAATACTACTACTTGAAGATTATAGAGGAGATGTGGTGTCTCATTTTACTTTCAAAGAGACAAGAAACTCACTCCCGCATCTATAATTTCCTTTGTATTGCTTTTTTTCTAAAGTAAGGTTGAATCGTTAAGAAACTTTCATGACTGATGATCAGTTCTTTTTTATATATACATACTTATAGTCTACATGAATAAGAAAGGAAAATAAACTTCTATTTAAGGATAAATTTCCGTGATACTTAGTTTACTAATATTCGTAGCAAGATATATTGAAAGTTACAGCAGGATTAATGATATTATGTTCTGGTTCTCGATTATTACATTGTGGATATATGTCGATAAATAATGCAATGCTATATTTATATTTTATGGTTATATTGTATTGTTTATATAGCTATAGTTCACTGAGTAACTACAGAAGGGTTAATTGACGCACTAGCTGGTGTTACAATGATTTATAGGCGTTCAGAGGGAACAACCATGAGGATGAAGGATCTAAAATTATTATTATCCCCTTAGGATTTCATTAGATGCTTTCAAATAGAAGGGGGGCAAGTCGGAACCCATTGTTAATGAGTCCGGGAGCTCATTCGATGTTGGGAATAGAAATTGGAAGGGTGACGGATAGTACGTATCTGGTACTGGTTCATTGGTATTCTTGAGGAAGAGGTTTCGGGCTATCCATAGAGGGTGTTCTTCCCATTTTTTGAGCCGAACTCTGCTGGCCAGTATCATGTAATGTAATAGCGGGGATATTTCAGATTTCTCATACAAGTATAAGTTATGGAAGTACTTTTTATTTGGGCGACGATACTTTGATAAACACTTACGCAGAATTTTTCGCTCAAAAATCTGGAGTTCTTTCGCTACTGTGGGAGAGATCCACAACCATGCTGGGAAACAGTAGCTAATGGCAGGTCTAATTAACGTTTTATACATTAACGGTTTGACTTTAGGATCAACTGACTTTGATGCTAGGAGAGAATTAAGCATATTAGCTGCTCCTTTAACTTTGTTCAGAACCTTCCTGGCGTGAGGATTACTTTTCCCTTTATTATTAAAGAGAAACCCTAAGTAATTGAGCTGGTCTTTAAGTGGAATCGTTTGCCCATTAACTTTAAGATTTATTCGTTTGCTTTCAGGTACGGCTTTAAAGTGTCCTCTGCCGCTTGCGTTGCGGAAGCAAGTTAAGGTACATTTGTTTGGATTTATTTGAAAGCCCCAATTGTATAAGTACCTGAGGATAGGTTCCAGGCGAGTGGCTAATTTAGAAAGAGCCTCAAAGGGTCTCGGATCATTATCGAAGATGATAATATCATCGGCGAAGAAGAGGCTGTGGATGGTCTCCAGAGTGACTAGTGGGATCTCTGCATGGGCTTCTAAGTAATGAATTGCTGACGGTATATCGCTTATATAAAAGTTGAACAACTTTGGGCCAAGTGTAGACCCCTGCGGCACCCCAGAAAGGACTGGAATAGGATCAGATTTGTTCGTGTTAATTTTAATTTGTAGTGTTCGATTTTTTAGAAAGCTCACTATTATACGCGTTAATGCTAAAGGGCAGTTTGCTTCTAATAGTTTAAAAATTAGTCCCTTGTGGGAAACCATATCGAACGCTTTTTTTAGATCTAATGCACACGCCACCGTGGTATTCTTGTTCCTGAAGTTACGTCGGATGGTATCCATTAGGGTCATTACTGCCATTTCCGCAGATCTTCCCTTTTCGAAACCGAACTGGTTATCCGGTATTAAACTTTCTGTAAATAAGGCGAATCTGTCCAGTATCACTTTTTCAAGAATTTTACCTAAGTTGGGGAGAAGCGAGATAGGGCGGAAGGAATCAATGTTAACGCATCTTTGCTGTTTGGGGATTGGGCAGAGCAAGGCTAGTTTCCACTGCGAGGGGAAGTAGCCAGAATTTATGCAGTTATTTATAATGATAGTCAGATGTCTAGCCAGACTAGGCGCGCATTTCCTAATGACATTATTGGGAATTTCATCTGTCCCTGCCGATTTTTTATTGTTTGTATGCAGTATAATAGTTTCAGTTTCTCCTGTTGAGGCAAAAAATTGCCTTCGGTTTGAGTTTACTGGATTCAATGCGTTGTTGACTTCGCTGAATATAGTGAGTGGGCTGTGTAGGCAGGTTTCGAGATTGGACATCCTGCCACTTGCCATTAAGTTCATGCTGGCAACTGCATTCTCTGAAACCAATTTATGCCAACGAAACGTCAACTGGGCCACATGGAACAGTTGACGCGCTATGCCCCCACAAGGGGTTAGGGCAATTGAGTATTCGGTAATTCTCGCAGTTTATAAATGTCTGTGAAGTGATCTGAAAAAGCAGCAAGTTTGTCTTGAGTTGAAAAGATTTGCTCACCCTCTACACTAATAGGGTCTTTAGCAATATTAAAGGAAGAGTAGAACGTACCACTGATTTTTTTAATTTGTTTGAATATTTGGGGGCATGGTTTAAGTGCCTGCAGCTGAGATTTAAAGAAGAGGTTAGTTTCAACGTTGATGCGTTGTCTTATTATAACGTTAATACATTTAATCTGGCTTTTAATCAGTTGGTAGTCGCTGTTTACTCGGTTATAGTTTGCATGGAAAATTCGCTTTATTCTCTGTAACATTTGTCTTCTTTTTTGTATAAGATATTGAGTTAGTGGCAGGAGGTGCCCATACTTAGAGTTGCTAAAAGGTTTTAGTGGTGCATGTAGATCTAGGCATTGTTTAATAGATGCACTTATTAGGTTAATATAGTCATCTGTTTCCTCTGTTGATAGGTTTCTGTTAGATGGGAAAGGATTTCCCACAAAATCATCAAGATTACCGTTAAAAACGTCCCAATTAACGTGAGAGTAGTCCCGCTTTGATGGAATCGGTACTAGTGGAAGTTGAAGGTTGTCAATTAGGATATCTAGAATCAGACCGAAGTGATCAGATGGTGCAGGAATCGTATTGCAAGTAATATTTGAGTGCGTGAGAGATATTAAATCGGATGATATTATAAAGTTATCGATATACGACGAACCTCGCGGGAAAGATGGCGAATCTGCATTGATGATCTTTATAGGACGTTCAACATTGTTAACTATCCACTGATATAGGTAATTCCCATTGTGGTTGTTCATTGAGTCTCCCCAGTATGTATGTCTTGCATTTAAGTCTCCACCTAGGATGAGAGAGTCATATTGCGTACTACGTTCTAAGACAGTGTTTAGGAATACAGGAAGTTGGTGCCCTATGCCACTCTTAATATATATGGCTCCTATTGGAATGTTCTTATTCGATTCAAATGGTAGGCGGACCTTAATAGAAGCAAACGTTCCGGATATCACTTCATTGCTGATGTGAATGCTGCTGTCTAAAGCCAGAGTATTTTTTGCAAAAATGGCCGTACCACGTCCTGAGTCGTTACGAAAGACATTATAGTCTTTTATATTTATTCTATGGCGGCTCTGCAACCTAGTTTCGGTAATTAAGGCAATATCAGGTTGGTATATTCGAAATAATTCTTCCAATGCTACCCTTTTCTCATGCGAGATAAGTGAGTTAATGTTTAGAATCATTAGCTTAATCATTATTAGCTACATTTAGAGCGAAGCTAATTAGGGCTTCAGCTTTGCCTTCTAAGGGAAGGTTCTTGTATGTTCTCCAAAAAGCTTTGGCTTTCTGAATGAGAGAGAATAAGCTAATTCCTAGGAGCTCATGACAGTCCTTAAGAAGATGGGATAGTTCGTTAGATATTCCTCCAGGAGAAAAAGGGTTATGGTTCATCTGACTACTTTTCAGTTTTTCGGAATAGGGAACACTAGGATTTATCAAGGAGGAGTGAAGTGTCGGTCCAAACATATGGTGTCTAAAAGGGTGTTTTTCGCTTCTTCACGCTCCTTTTTGGCTTCCTCTAGCCTTTTAAGGTGTTGGAGTCTAACCGGACACTTCGAGTAATTCGCAGGGTGTCCATTGCTGTTGCACAACGTACATCGTGGTGGGGAGTTTTCCTTGATAGCTGGGTCTGATTTCCGCGGACAGTTTTCGTTGTCATGATCACCAGCGCATGCCACACATCTAGCTGCGTACGCACAATTGTTTGCAATGTGCCCAAATCTCTGACATTTGAAGCATTGCGTGACGTTGCTCTTATGGGGCTTTTCCCAATAAACCCTCTGGTTTATAAGATATCTGATAGAAGTCAGGTTCTTCATGTCTTCCTCCTTGTCTAGGACTATTTTGTAAAATGACAGTTGAACATTGTTACGCCTAGACCAGGCCGTAGTGAGTCTATTAATATTTATGTGGTTGGGTCCTGAAATCAAGACGTAATTGTAGAATGTCATCTTTGATGTCATCTGGGGAGAAATGCCCGCTTGAGCCTCTGAGGATTAGGGTGTGTTTTCTTTCTTCCCTTGGGGTAAATGTGTGTCCCTCAGCAAGGTTTTTTTTAAAGTGTTAAGGATTTTTTGATGAGTAGCGAAATCATTCACAATGAGTTTATGCCTCCTCTCTGAAAAATGGGTATTTAGTGAGTGGGGCCTGGTCCATCATACGCTTGATTGTTTCCCCAGAAATATTATTTATAAAAATTGGGGGACACCATATATTCTTGGCTACAGCAGGGGTTGAGGTTAACTCTTCTGTATTTACATTAAGCGAATCAAACCTATTATTTGAAATTTGAAAGGCTGGGTTGCTTTTATCTGCAGAAGAAGTGTTATTTTTTTTACTCGTGACCATTCTACCTGTCGCCAGCCGAAATTGCTGGCAATCCGAATTAATAGCTGATGGTGTTTCCTCGCTGAAATCCGGTAGTTGCATCTGTGTTGGGGTTACAGGCTTACTGCTAAGGGCACAACTCGTACTGGCATCTCCCTCGGAATAATCGTGTAGTCCGCTGCTCGATAGGTATTCAGTATGTTGGCGCTCATGGCGCGTCCAAGTCTCCATGGGGGAGATCTCCTCTGACTCCTTATTCCTAGAATTGGGCGGTAGAGACATCGCTATTTTCTGCTGGAGGGCTTTCTTTTTAACCCTAGCAGTTATAGACTTCCCAACTGAAGTCCTTTTATAGCGTTGGCGCATTGCTGGCTATCCTTCCAGTGCTTCCAATACATTGGAACAGACGACAATCAGATTTCGCAGTTGAGAGGCACACGTGTGGCACTTAACCTCAATCTCACTAATCACTAATCTAGTGATATGTTTATATTTTCCTATCGAAAGGTGAATGCGTTTCGCGTAATAGATTTCCGCACGTAGATTTCTTCTCAAAGAAAATTCACTTTTCAAACTCGATCAAACTAAATGGTTCTTTAATCGGCGAGCCGGAGCGGCATGTAACACGTCTGTTCCCTCTCGTGGTTCCGTACCATTCGGGTTTATTTTTACTATTCAAAAACTTCGAATATTCAACAAAACAAAACATTTGAAAATATTTACGCTGCCATATGACCATACTAAAATATTTTCTATTTTCTTTTTTCAGACAAGTGAAGGTGCTCCACTCTCTTGCCTCCAACATGATCGAACCTGGGCCCTGCAAGGACTTCTCAATTATCGCGGAGGTTGTGGCAGAAGACCGGATACAACCGTATACTCACTGATCACGCCAGAAATTCAAAAATGGATTACAAACATCGTCGGCAATAGTTTAATGTTTTTAAGCTAGGAAGATACTATACGAGTAAAAGGATCTTTTCAAATGCATATAAAAAAAATATTTAAAGGTCCTAGAAATTTATATATAATATGTAATATAAATGAGTTCATGGTGAAACCAGAACATTCGTATATACGAGTAAAATAAGAAAAATTATTTTAGATAAATGTAAATATTTATTCAGTATTAATTTACGCGTTTACCAATAGTTTGTTATCTTTTAAAATAGTGCTCTTGACTGCCGGTCATTCTGATGGGTTAGAGTGTATCTAAGAGCATACAATGTACTATATGACTATGATGTGGTGTTTTCAAGATTATTGTAAATAATTTAACACGAAAATTCAATATCATTGTGCAATTATGACAGTGAATTTGTCGAAATGATGCATTGAAAATGCTAAATTGTAAAAAAAAAAAGAAAGAAAAGTAAGTAAGTAAATAACTAGAGATATGAATGAGTGATGTTATTTGTATTCAATACACCATACTTGAAATCGTAAAATACTCATCATCTAAATGAATATTGTTATAGCTACAAAATGCTTAAATCAAAAAAGCGAATAATGCAACTCAGTTGCTAAAAAACAAGACTATGGACTGATGTGTGATTCACCGTACCACTACCACTACTCGGAATAGATTTCAGAGCAAACAATTTTCATCATCTGCCCTTGCGTTGAAAACGTCAAAGGATAAAATATGACTAAACTTTTTGAAATTTTGAAATGACAAAGAAAATCATTTAGGGTCCCTGAAAATACCCTAAAGTTAAAGTAAAAATTAATACTTATCACTTCCTTTACTATGAAATGACTAGTCACAAGTCTTTGTGCCAATTATTAAGACAAAACGAAAATAAAAAAAAAATGAAAAAGGAATAATTGAATGGATACTTTGAAAGACTTATGTGTGTAGAATAAAAAGTAATAATGAATGAATTAAATACGCAGTGGAAACAATTGGAAAATTTTGTAAAATACCAGAGAATATTCCAAAATATATTTGGATGGAAAAAATGAGATGACATGAAGCAGTGTCAAGGCTGGACCTTTTCGGGAAAATCTACAATATATGACTATTTGAAAGAAACCAATGGTTTTATTAGGCGCGTACTTCTGTGTCTCTATCGAGTGTAGTGTGGGGTAACAAACACGCATTACACAAACAAGAAGCGACCTGTTTGTGTAGGGCGTGTTCATTACCCTACCCTCCACTCGATAGATACACAAAAGAACGTGTCTATTGTTACTGCTAAGCATAAATAATTAGTTTTATTATTTTATAGATGAACTTTAGCCTATCATGTACTTAATTGGAACTTATATTTAAAATACTTATTGATATACTCATCGATATACATCACACTAGTGCCTTCTTTAACATTTTCGGTTTTTATTCAAACGCCATTTTTATTTTTATTTTATTCAATTTGATATTTTCTGTCCATAGTTTCTAATGTAAACGTAAATGTATCATTATCATTTTTATGAAAATGTGTGTAACCCCGTATGTAAAAACAAAATCTTAAGATGGCAAATACAACTTACTGAAGATTTAATTAAGATTGCAAATATGTATCAGTTTATCTAATTGTACTCGTATTGTATTTTATTCTTTGTTACTATCAATATTTTTCATATGTAAATATCAGTTAATTTTTAAAGAGAATGTAACAAAATGAATCTATCCGTATATTATATATTCCATACAGTTATGTAAGCAGGTTGTAACGTTCTATAATTATGCAGAAATTTTTATCTATATGAAATAACAGTATATTGATACCTTATAAATTTTGTATATTGATATCCATTGATGATTAAAATACAGTATCAGTTATTTTTAGGAAAAAAAATGTTGTTTCATTTATGATGAAGCGTTCTTGATCTCGACACGAGGGTACACATTGAGCCAATTTTCACGATGGCTCAATTTGATACATGAGATCTGTAATGGACTGTTTGGTGGGCATCCGAAGATGCCAGTGGGGACGGAGCCTAAGGCAGCATAATGACCGTGAAGGTCGCACCGAGCCATCTAGCGAAGAAAAAGGCCCCTCAACGAGCTAAGCAGCGGCCTATGCTTGCTGTAGCTCAGTTCCGGAGATGTGGACGGGGTTTTCGCCGCACGTTGCCCCTGTCCTTTACGTATTAACAAAAATTCATAGGCCTGGGGAAAGCAACACAAACAAGGGAGGTAAAAATGGGGAATGATAAAAAATGAGGCGATAAGAATGGAATGGTTGGCAATGGTTGGAGGGGGGCAAAAACTCCTCTTCCATAGTCCTCCGCGTGGGCGTCCCCTGGAACGGCAGCGGTCATTGACCATTGCCAACCAACGTCAAGCCGCCAGTGATGGCGGTGCGATGATTTGGTTGAGGTACCCCTGTGGTGTGGGGTGTGAAAAAAAAATACCATGGCCTTTCCCTTTGAGGGCCTGTCGTTAAAACCGACAATCAAAGGACAGGATGTGTATGCCAGCAACTTGCACTATCCGAAATCTTTATATGCTAACGAAACGTCAACTATGCCTCGGATAAGGACTGACTCAACGGTTACGACTTTTAGCTATCGTACAATGACAAAGATTGGATTCTGGAATGTGCGTACTCTCCTGGACAATGGATCAGAAGGTCCCCAGAACGCACGATTTCTTCAATTAGAAAGTGAATTTCTGAGGTACAAATTAAATATCTTAGGAGTTAGTGAGATAAGATGGTGGAACAGCGGAGAATTCATCTCTCCAACGGGCAGCACTGTAATGTTGTACTCCGGTAAAGCTACCGGTAGTCGCCGTGAGTCAGGTGTGGGGCTCCTTTTAACCAGAGCCGCGCGAAACTGTCTCTTATCCTGGGAACCGGTCTCTGACAGGGTCTTGACCGCCAGGTTCCGGACCAAAATGCGGAACATCTCAATAATACAATGTTATGCCCCTACTGAACCCGACAATGTCTTGGCAAAAGACTCCTTCTACGAAGAACTAAACGCCGTTCAGAGCAGAACACCTAAAGGTGACATTATAATGGTTATGGGTGATTTGAATGCGAAAGTTGGCGCTGATAACTATGGGCTCAGACATGTGATGGGGAGACACGGTCTTGGTGATCGTAATGACAACGGTGAAAGATTTGTAGAGTTCTGCAACTTTCACAGTTTCTTCATCGGTGGTACTATGTTTGAGCATAAGGACCACCACAAAATCAGTTGGTCCTCTGTTGATCGGCGCAGAACACAAAATCAGATCGACCATTTTGCCATTAGTAAAAGATTCAAGAGTTGCCTCCTGGACGTGCGAAACAAGAAGGGTGCCGATATTGGGATGGGAAGAGACCATTATCTTATGATCGCTAATGTTCGATTGCGTAATGCAGCCGTGCGCCGCCCCAGCGACGAAAGATCCAGGCCCCGCAAATTCAACACCGCTCGACTAAAAAATCCAGCTGTCTTACAACAATATAATGACCATCTCGCGCAAAAAGCGGCTGAGATAACTAGTCACCCAGATAGTGACATAAACGAAAACTGGGACGCCATAAAAAATGCGTACATTGATAGCGCAAATACCATCCTTGGCCCAAACCCGGATTGCCGGAATAAGCCCTGGATGTCCGACGCTTCATGGCAGCGGATTGTTGAAAGAAAGGAGCTGAAAGTTCGTTTGGCTGCAGCATCAGACGACAATCGAAGCAGCATCGAACTCCTTTACCGTCAGAAAGCTCGAGAAGTTCAGCGTAGTGTGCGACGCGATAAAAGAGTTTATGCCAATTCTCTTTTAGCGTCAGCAGAAGAAGCCGCTAGAAGTAACAACTTAAACGCCGTATACGGTGTTATCAAGGAGTTTACAGGTGGTCGTAACTCCTGCCAACATCCGGTGAAAGATAGTGATGGAAAGCTACTTATCTTGGAAGAAGATCAAATGAGGCGGTGGAAAGAACACTTCGCCGCGGTCTTGAACCGTGTAACCTCTGGTGAAGTTCCCCCTCATATAGATAATTTAGCTAACCATCAAAATGTGCGTATACGGTCCACTGCCCCGACTAAAGAGGAAATAGTCACTGCAATTATTGCACTAAAACGAGGAAAGGCCGCCGGACTTGACGGCATCCCTGCCGAACTTTATCAAGCAGCGCCAAGCGTAACTGCCGATTTGCTGCACCCACTTGTTGATAAAGCGTGGAATACAGAGACCTTTCCCACTGAGTGGAAGGAAGGTTTGATCATCAAACTTCCAAAGAAGGGTAGCCTCACAGACTGTAATAATTGGAGAGGCATTTGTGTGCTTCCTGCCGTTGCCAAGATAATAGCTAAAATCGTCCTGGAAAGACTAAAGGCCCACTTAGAACGCACAATTGATGAAGAGCAGGCTGGCTTTCGATCCGGATTCTCCTGTGTCGATCACATTAACACCTTGCGAATCATCATCGAGCAATGCGCTGAATACGATTCTCCGCTTCACTTGCTTTTCATCGATTTCGAAAAGGCTTTCGATAGTGTGAACCGGGATTCTATATGGGCGGCCTTGCGCAGGAGAGGCATCCCTGAGAAGCTTGTGGCTATTATTAAGGCAACCTATGACGGCGCGAAATGTCGCGTTCAGCATAAAGGTAAGATGTCGGGGGACTTTGAGATTCGCAGTGGAGTTCGGCAGGGGTGCATCCTCTCACCGATCCTATTCCTCATTGTGATCGGCGATGTGTTGCATGCAGCCCTATCCGGACTCGACAGAGGAATTCAATGGACTTCGACATATTATCTACAACATCTTGACTACGCTGACGACATATGCCTACTCTCCCACAAAATCATGGATCTGTCCGCAATGGCGTTAGATCTCGAGAGGGAGGCAAGCAAGGTTGGGCTAAAGATTAATACCAACAAGACCAAGGTTCTTAGCCCGCCGTTGCGAAAAAGAAATCCGACACCTATTGCCATCAATATTAATGGGCAGCCTGTGGAGAAGGTGGACAACTTCGTCTACCTGGGTAGCATTGTTGCCGAAAATGGTGGTACGGAGCAGGACATCGCTCGTCGTATCAACCAGGCTAAACGCGCATACGGCATGCTGTCCAAAATCTGGCAGGGCAGTTATCTCAGCATCAAGACCAAGCTGGGCCTGTTTCGCTCCCTGGTACTATCAGTGCTTTTGTATGGGAGCAGTACATGGAAAGTTTCCGTAGGAGTTACCAGAAAGCTGCAAGTTTTCGTCAACTCATGTCTTCGTCGAATTTTAAGAATTTTCTGGCCCGAAACAATATCAAATGAAGAGCTAAGTCGGCGTACGGGTCAGATGCCAATCGACGAATTGATACGCAGGCGAAAATGGCAGTGGATAGGTCACACATTGCGGAAGAGTGATAACTGCATTGCTTTGCATGCCATGAAATGGAACCCCATTTCCAACCAAGGCCGACCAAGAGGGGGTCCTCGAATCACATGGCGTCGATCTGTGGCAAAGGAGTGTCAGGTACTGGGTAAGTCTTTTGGGGAGTTGCGCCCCATTGCCCAGAACAGAGTACGATGGCGCGCAGGTGTAGTTGACGCGCAATGCCCCGCTAGGGGTTAAGGCAAAGTAGTAGTAGTAGTAGGTGCTGCCATAGATCTGCCGGTGGAAGCAGCACTACAGGACCATAATATGGTTCGTTACAGGTGGTTCATTACACTTTTCAGGTGATACGCCCTACATCAAACTCCTTAAGGAGTTTCCCGGACTTACAAATCCGGCCAATGTTAAGCGTAATCCACCACATGAGCTCAGATACCATATTGTCACAAAAGGTACTCCAGTGATCGCCCACGTCGTCTTACGCCTGAGAAATTGCAGATCGCCAAGTAAAAAATCCAGTATCTAATGGAAAAGGGGATCTGTCGACTATCTTCCAGCCCATGGGCGAGCCTACTCCTTTTGCCTCGAACGAACGAACCTAGCCAATAAGTCTATCTTTTCGAAAATCTATCTCCCAAGGGCGTTCCATCAGATACCTGTTGTCGAAGAAGATATTCCCATGAGTGCTGTAACAACACCTTTCGGTTTATACGAGTTCACCGCCATGACGTCCAGCTTGAAAAACGCAGCTCAGAGCTTTCAGAGGTTCATGGATGAAGTCCTTAGGAGACTCGAATGCTGCACTTGTTATCTGGACGACATACTGATTACGTCAGACTCCCTACAGCAACTTCTGTACCACCTTCGGGAAGTCTTACAGAGATTGAACCGATACGGCGCTATCATCCAATGCGTGTTCGGTGTTTCTAATGTAGAATATGTCGGCCACATCATCAGTAAAGATGGCGTCTCGCCACCTTCATCACAAATTGAAGCACTTCGAAAATGCTCGCTTCTAAAAACAGTCGGCTAGCTGCGCCGATTTCTTGGGACTGTACATTTTTACAGAAGCTTTATCTGTAATGCTGCCAGCACACAAGCTCCTCTAAACAAGTTTCTTGATATTAGGAAAGGTGATAAAGTTAGAATACAATACAATGGACACCCGAAACGAAACAAACCTTCTCGAAGTGTAAAAACAGTCTCGCCGTCTTTTGGTTCACTATTACCCCGGATCTACGATGTTCTTGGTAACCGACTCGTCAGAAGTCGCCATTGTAGCAATGTTGCCACAGAGGCAACGTGGCAATTGGGTACGTCTCGCGTACTTCCAGAGGAAGCTAAGCACTACCGAGTCCAAATATAGCGCGTATGACAGTAAGCTGCTAGCTATCTACTGTAACATCCGTCATTTTCAGTACCTCCTGGGAGGTGCAAACTTCCACGTCGCAACGGATCATAAACCGCTGGCTTATGCGTTTCAACAGAAAGCTGCTCACGCTAATCTTCGTCAGTCACGACAGCTCAGTTTTGTCGCGCAATTCTCAACCGAGATTCGGCACATCCAAGGAACCCAAAATTGTGTCGCCGACGGATTGTCACGAGTCGAGGCTATCACGATGCCGTCTTTTACCCACCTAGAACAACTCCTCAGTCATCAAGTCACCGATCCCGAACTCCAGAAGCTACTGGCGAACAACACAACGTGTTTGGAACTAAAATCCATAGATTTTGGTAATAATGTGGAACTTTTCTGTGATGTCTACAACACCGACCGAATTCGTCCTTTCGTTCCAACTTTATTACGAAGGGAGAAGCTTAACACATTTCATGAGCCGGCGCATCCTAGTGGTCGTGCTACGGCTAAGATGATAGCACAGAAGTTTGTCTGGACGGAAATGCAGAAAAACATCCACAGTTGGACACGCCCGTGTGTTCCGTGCCAACCCAATGTTGTTCAGCCATTTCCAGTCCCATCGACTAGGTTTGAGCACGTTCATTTGGACATCATCGGCCCGCTAATACCTTCGCAGGGCTTCAAATATTGCCTCACGATGATTGACCGCTTCACGAGGTGGCTCGAGGCTATTCCGTTGGCAGATCAAATAGCCCGCACTCCGTCGCTAAAGCGTTCTATAACAACTGGGTTGCACGATTTGGAGCACCGTGTACAGTCACGACCGAGCAAGGAACACAGTTTGAGTCTCGGTTTGTCAAGGAACTGTCGTCGTTTAATGGATGCGAACGAAATCGAACATTGCCCTACCACCCAGCTTCAAACGGTTTAGTCGAACACTAGCATCGACCGTTGAAAGCAGCGATCAGGTGGTATGAACGCAACTTGGAGTGGGTAGACGTGCTACCGACGGTCCTGCTAGGTCTTCACAAACAGTTAAAAAGAAGATTTGGAGACATCGAGTACTGAGTTGGTATACTACTACTCAATTGCCCTAACCCCTTGTGGATAGCGCGTCAACTGTTCCATAAGTTGATCAAACGCATCTCTGATGTTCTATACACTGTTGATGTAAACGGTTGGATTACAAACGTGGTATCACAGCAACCAGTCACCGAGGCTGACCGTTCTTGTCAGCCAAGTCCTGTTCCGCAACGCATCGAGAGACGACGGTGGATCCCTATAGTTCGATCGCTTTCAACCATCACTCGAAGATATCCACCCAGTAGCATCGTTCGTCCACCCAACGTCCTCACTTGGGGAGGGGGGCTGTAGCTTCTCCACAGTGGTGAAGTTTCGCACCCACCTCGACTTTTAGAGCATCGATCATCAAGAAGAAGACTGCCATTGAATTTCGTCATTCGTTTTATTAGCCGCCATATATTATGCGATCCGTCACTCGATCGGCTGATAGATCGCTACAAAATAGCAGCTGATCAACTGTCAAAAAAATCGTCAACGATAAGCGCATACACATACACAGGCCGATCCATCAGCCGATATCGATATCGGGCGACGGATCGGGCGATCGATCGGTGTGTGTATCGCACGTTTGTGAATTTATTCTCGTCAAGTCGCACGAAATAAAGTTTATGTTTTGTTGTTAGTTATCGCGTGTTTTTAATGATTTACGTATTCCGCTTGTAGTAGTAAGGTTACATGCTAAAAAATTTTCAATCAAATATAATTTTATCCATCAGGTGCGTTTTTTTCGTACAGAGCAGAGCAGAGCAAGTTAAGCGACGAAAAAAACGATCCAGAGCAATTTAACGGAGTAGGGTTTTGTCTTTACTAAGGGAGTGTGCCTTGGTTTAGTTGGAATTCAAATATCAACCAGAATTTCAAGAGAAAACTTAAATCCTTAGTATTGTACATATACAATTGGATAAATTTCCTTTAGGCAGCAAAATTATTTTTTATGTTTACTATTCCAAATAATTACACAAAACGGACAATTTACTGAGAGGAAATGAACTTTATGTGCTTCCCAAACTGTAAACTGTTCTAAAATTTCGACGTCTGCTCCGCCTGCATTTCAAATGTGGAACTATTTAACGGAGTAGAAATTTTGCACTAACGTTCTATCGAGAGCAACTCAGCTCGAATTGTTAGTGTAATTGTGTGGTCTTAACCGGCTCTGCTCTATATGGATCTTGAAAAAAACGCGCCTATTGTATATAAACTTTTATTGAAAATTAAATTATCATAAATGCAAACCCAACGTGTACTAAAAATGTTGCCTAACTCTAGGCTTCGCATTTAACGATTCCAGACATTTTTTATTAGAATTTATTTCTTTTCAGATATATGGTGTGCAAGATACAAGCTCTACATGATCATCCTCAGCATGGAAATGCCACTGGTCGTTACAATCACAATCGAACTATGTTTGTTACCGTTGTTTAACGTTCATCTCCAAAGGTATTAAGAATTATCTGAAAACCGAATTAGATATTTAAAGAATGACGGGGGCACCGAATTTAGCTTTGAATGGAAAGTGTCTATCTGAAAATAAACGAAACCAGGCCGAAGCGTATATACCCTAGACTTGTACAGACCTAGTGGTGATACCAAAAGTACCAATTGGCAACGACCATATGCATTAAAAGTGAGTTTCCTACATGGCCAGTTTATAGGGGAGGTTGGCAATCATTCAGGAGGATCTTGACCATTATCAAAATCAATTGACTAACAAATTCTACAAATATTTGTGGAATTTTTCAAGTCGCTAGCTTCATTCTATCGAAAGTTATTGCTTATTTGAAGCTTCACTTGTAGGGGAGGTAGGGGTTCCTTGGGTCGGATCTTGCTCATCATTGCCACCAACAAATAAGATAATGCTACAAACATTTAAACAAAATTTCAAGTCTCTACCTTCATTCCATCAGAAGTTATCGCTTATTTGAAGTTTCATTTGTAGGGGAAGTAGGGGTTTCGTTGGTCGGATTTTACGTATTTTCAATATTAGCCAACTGGATCCTATTACAAACATTTGACCAAAGTTGTAAGTCTCTACCTTCACTCCATCGTAAGTTATCGCTTATTTTAAGTTTCATTTCTAGGGGAGGTAGGGGTTCCTTAGGTCGGATCTAATCCATCTTGAATACCAACTAACCCGATCTTACTTCAAACATTTGACCAAAACTTCAAGTCGCTGGCTTGATTCTGTCAAAAGTTATCGCTTATTTGAAGTTGCATTTGTAGGGGAGGTAGGGGTTGCTTGGGTCGGATCTTACCCATTTACAATACCAGCCAAGTATATCCTACTAGCAACATTTTGTCAAATTTTCAACTCGATAGCGTCATTTTATCGAAAGTTATCGTGATTAAAAGATTATTTAATTTTTTGAAATTTGTAGGGGAGGTAGGCGTTCCTTTGATCCGATTATGCCCAACTTACTAGAACTCAAGTATCTTCTTACCCCAGGGTTACATGCCAAAAATCAGGTGTCTACGTTAATTGGTTCAAGAATTATAGACAAAAAAAACCGAAAAGTAGGGTAGTACGGGGCTCTTTGTAAGAAAATTACCGTTCGTTTTCAACTTATCGATTTTATTTTTCCAGTGGAGTATAAGGATATCCTCACAATCTACCAAAGCTAGAGCTTTTCATGTTTATTTAATCGGGAGTTATAGATACATTTAGTTATCTTACATATATAGGGGAGGTAGGCGTTCTCTTGGCCTGATCATGCCAATTTTCAATACCAACCAAGTGGATTATACTTCCAACATTTGACCAAAATTTCAAGTCTCTAGCTTCATTCTATCGAAAGTTATCGTGCGAACGGACAGACAGACAGACAGACAGACAGACAGACGGACAGACGGACAGACAGACAGACAGACATGGCTTAATCGAATCAAAAGGTGATCCTGATCATTTATATATATATATACATTGCTATACCTCCGGAACCTCCTTTAAGGTGTTACATATTTCCGTCGTGACAAAAACAATATACCCTATACTAAAAGTCTAGGGTATAATAAGCTAAGCATGGACGATATGGGTTTCAAATCAGAATAAGGCATGCGGATCAAAAAGACGAAAATAGCCATACATTGCGCCCTTGGTAGAAGTGCCAAATTGACAATTGTGTGGGTTGCCGCCTTTGCACCCAGAGCGAGCAAAGATAGTGTTCATGTTTTTGTGCTACTGAGGGTTGTGATCCCTTAAGCGCAAAATGAGCGTTGTCCACACTAGGGACTATTGCACCCAGAGTGAGCGAAGCGGGTGTTCATGTTTGTGCGATACTGATGGTTGTGATCCCTTAAGCGCGGAGCGAGCGTAGCGGGCGGAGGTCATACAAAAGACTGTTGATTAACAATCCTCAATATCGCACAAAGTGTTCATGGACAATTTGAAATAAGCTGCGCTCGCTCCTTACTTATTGGGTTGAGACCCCTAGTATATAGCTTTAGTTCGATCACTCAATTCACTCTATATATAACGGCATCCTTTTTGTCCTAGCATATGTATCAATGTACAATTTCGGTTTCAAATGAAACTAACTCATGCAAAGGAAAGAAAGAATGGTCAGACACTCACTATCGTTTTTAAACCAAATTGAGCATTGAGTGTGAAACAAAAGTGTCTATGCATGGCCACTCTCAGTTTCAACCGAAATTGTCCATTAATGGCTAAATTCCCAATGGCTAATTTCGTGGTGCCATCCAAAGCTACCTACTGACTCTAACTTCCGCTGCCGCCACAATATTCTATCATTTACTTTAATCTTGCATACAAATTTCGTCTGTAAGTCTATCACAAATTGCGTACGATTATTTCCCAAGATACAAGAATGCCTATTCGAAATGAAACAACATTGTTCATGGTGCACTTTCCTTGCTCCGATCTCTAACTTACCGAGTATGTTACTTTTACGAAATTTTTTGCATAAATTTTATATAAATTGCTTACGAACAAGTAACAAGTTTTCAAATCTCATTCAACTTATCGAACTGTTGTCTTGCCTATCAAACATGTTGGCAAGTGCATTACTTAATCAAATTCAGTCAAAATGTCTGAAAACCGGCGACTCTGTGCTACTATACTGAAGTTTACGTATACGAGTGGCAGTTGTCAGAAAACTATCTATAGATACTGGTCGTTTTGAATTTTCGCAAAAGAGCAAAAGATGAATTCGAATGGAGTGCAGCGTATGCACGTTCAGTATGTACATACGTTCTGATTTTCCACGATAGACCGCTCCCCATGAAAACAGTGAACGTTTTATCTGTTTTCCATAAAATCTAAGAAAATCTCAATAATGCCATCGACAATGATCTCATAGCTACTCCATTCTAAAGAGTGGTAAGAGTCGTATGCAAATTTCGTTTTTAGTTGAATGACGGGCAAAAAGATGATCTGATTGCAGTCGTAGAGTGTGCAGCCAATTGACTTAGCCATGGTGCATATTATTTTGTTGGTTAATGGCGGAAGTGGATATGGACCATTTAGTATCGGAATCTATGAGATTCGATAGATCAATAATAATAATCAAACGTTCACTAGAAAATCACAGGAGGTGTGTTTATCGTTCACGACACGCGACAGTGCAATAAACGATCGTTGACACGTTTATCATTTGACAGTGCGATAAACGCCCGAGCAACCTTCAAATTCAACTAAACTCCAAGTTCTATATTTAATAAAAATTCCCCCAACAATAACCCATTTCTTCGCCATGCAAATCTCCTTAAAGTAAATCACCACCAAACCCTATGATCCTCTTCCAATTGAATCTCGAACCATCATCATCCACTAGACCAGATACATAGTGCGCCGATCTAGCGCATCTACTCAGATTCAATTTCCCTACACTACTTGAGTCGATTTGAATGCAAATGGGCATTCATAACTGTCAAATACGATCATTATAAATATCCTCCGGTTGTAGGCTAGATGGAAGATTGTCAACTTGGATGGCAACTGATCACGCTACTAACATTTTCAGTGGTACGGCGAAAATAAAAAAAAAAAAACTCTCACAATACCCCATTGGAACTATACCTGATCATGACAACCATCGTGTATCCTCCATGCGAAGGAATGGAACTCTTCTTGCCAGAATAGAAAAAATGACTTTGTTAGCCCAGGAGCATGGCTCTAATCGCCTAGTGAAAATCTTCTTCTTGGAAAACCATTACGACGGTGCATCTCATTTCTTACGATCACGTCGTGAAAAAGTTTTTCGGTTGGCATTTTCACTAGCTCGCGGGGAAGATATGGTGCATAGATAGCGCAAAAGAGAAAATGGAGCGTACTATTGTTCATTTGATTTTCTTTTGTATTTTCGTCCTCGGGGCGTTAGAGATTTTCGTGTGATTTTTGTCAGATATCCAGAGATATTGAAATAATTTCATGAAATAGGTAGACAAAAGAAAAAGATTTGCCTGCAGAAAATCTGGCGGAAAAATGGTGTTGGTCGCAGGAATCTGGTCGTACTAAATAAATTGAAACTTTTGAAGTAAGCATTCCATAGTAAACGTTTAACTATAGAGTTTACTGATACATAGTTAGGGTTCGACATCGAAGGCATTGTAGGTTTGCTAATGAAGTGGACGAATCTAGTATGGTTGTTATCCTAGGACGAAAGAATCCGTAAATTTCTCTTACTGACTTATCAATCATCCTTCGTGCCCTCATTGAGACTCGGCTTCTGAAAGCTTTCGGTCGCGTCATCCAGTTTCGAAATCCGATCAGTTTACAATAAGGCTGCGGCCAGAGCTTAGGCCGAACGGGAAGTGCTTGAAAAAAAAATTCTTTTTCCATTTCTCAGTGCGTGATATTTCTTTTCATACATTATGACGAGAAAATGCTCGTTCAAAAGTAAGTCAAAAGCAGAGCCGGGTCGGGCTGGGCTGGAAACTGATTCTGAATTGTGACCGTGGTATGTTTTTTTTAGCAAAGCCGGATCGCATTGAAAGATGATTCTGATGAAAAATGTATTAGGGGTTGGAATTAATTCGTAGCGTTTTTTTTGCAAAGTTTGATGGTTTATTCTGAAAATATTATTACAGTGGTATTATTCAAGTAGTCCGGATGGCGCAACGGTTAGCACGTTCGCCTTCAACGCACTGGGCCCCGGTTCGATTCCGGGGATTTACGTGTCGGACTATGAGCCCACTCAGCTGTTAAATGAGTACCCATTATGGGGTAAATAACTCGGTTGAGCGTATTGCTGATCACATACCTCTGCACAAAAACCGTCACGATCTAGAAAATGAGATGATGCTAACTCATCTCGAGGCCGTGGTTCAAATTGGACTGTTGCGCCAGTTATTTATTTTTATTTTTATTCAAAGTATTATCCATTTTCTAGTATCGTTTTCCATCTTTCTGGCAAAGCAAGAATACCACATCGAAAGAATTCTCCACCTTTAGATTCGATGAATGAATCTTGGTACTTTCGAAGTATTTTCGTAGTTGTCGAAGTGCTGTTCTGACAAGCCATTCGCCATGGACCGAAACAAGTGGAAATCTGACGGAGCGATGTCTGGTGAATATGGCGCGTGGGATCAAACTTCCCATTTCAGCGTTTCTGAATAAGTTTTCACCATTTTTGGAACATGGGGTCTGGCATTGTCGTGGAGCAAAATCACCTTGTTATGTCGATCCTTAAATTGCAGGCGCTTTTCTCTTAATGGTTTGCTCAAACGCATCAGTTAACGTCTGTAGAGGTCCCCAGTGATGGTTTCACTCGGTTGATGTAGCTCATAATAGATTACGCCCAGCTGATCCCACCATATGCACAGCATGATCTTTTTTCCATGAATATTCTGCTTTGGCGATGATGTTGATGCATGACCGGGCAAACCCTACTGCACGTTTGCTCAGCTAGAGCATATTCACCATAAACGTCTACTAAAATGCGATGACTTTCCGCCGCACTTTTCTTCATGAAGCAACACTCCCCGCAAAAACAGATTTTCGGGTACGAACGTTGACATGTTTGATGACGCACAACAAAATGTTATAAACTCGATAAAGAAATGTCGTTCAGTTTACAAGATGTGCCATGACAGTAGCTTTATGGAGAATATTTGCTTTTGTATATGTGACTACGAAAACTTGAGTAACGTAAGTAACGTAATAAGCATTGTTAAAGCTTAAGATCTCATGCTGAATTAAGGGATGATTTTCTTTTAAAACTTCTCTAATGCCATAAAGAAGAGCAGTGGCTGTAAAAGTTACAGAACGACACTGTTGCGGCCCTGGCTGGACATGAGGCGTTCTACTGAGTTGCTCTGTGCTTGAAAAGGCAGCTTATCAGCGCGGTAGTGGTCATCGCCACTGGACATAGTCCACTCGGAGAGCACACCAGTAGGCTTCGGCTTCAGTACAACGGTCTTACCTGCTGTGTGTAGCGTTTTCCCTAGAAAGTGCTGGTAACAGTGTATATTGAATGTCTTGCGTGGTGAAGTAGACCTTTATCTAGTGTTTGGGGTTTGTAAAGTAGGGTGAGCCTTCGAGAAAAATCGTTGGTGAATTGGGCTGAAGCAAACGAAACCTACGAATCGATCTTCAAGTGCGTCTTAAAAAAATGGAAAAGCAAAAGAACGCATGAAAAATGTTTATCCGTGTCAAGTGGGACAGTCTGCGATCAATCGGTAAGCTATAACCTCACCACCAAGCGGCCCAGTGAGTGAGTCTCTTGGATGTTGAGTGACCCACCGAGCTAACTTGACTAATTTGACTTTCACATGCCTTTCTATTAGCTCCCGGAAGTCGGGAAATAGAACGGCCAATAAGCCAAAAAAAAAAAAAAATTCCGAGGAATCGCAACCCGTGCTGCTTTACGAAATTACGACCGGCTAGCTGTCAGGAACCGACGGCACTCGGCCACTTCCAGCAGCACGCCACTATTTCCTGCGGCCCAAAACACCAAGCGCCGCTGCGAAGCCTGTCGGCTCACCAACTCGAGGCGAGACATCGGCGAGTGAACCACATCCGGGACTCTGCGCCTAGCGCGCCTAGCAGATTTGCCCAAGAGCCATCAACGTATCCGCAGGCATTCCTAGGTCCGAACACTATGACGGCAGCTCCCATGCAGCTCTACACTAAGTATTGTGCGTGTTCTCGTATACCGATCTACGTTAGAAATTTTGCGGATTAAGATTTCTATCGTCATACCGAATACTAGTAATTAGTGGGTGATAAGCTACTGAAGATAGGCTATTTCTTTTTGAGGGGGCAGCTTACAGCTTAATTCTGACGTAAAGTTTTGAGTGTAAGTAAACTGGAGATTATACTTAGGGCAAGAAACTTGCGATAATAACGTCAATGCTCACACATATATGACAAAACCGTACGTTCTACGATTATGATGAGCCGGCTCCTGATCTAATGGTGACGCTTAAAACAACATTAATATTGCCTACTGCAAAGTCTTATGTAGGTGCTGTAGAGGTCGCACCGGAGTGCGGATTTGTTAGTAATAAATTTGTGAACGAGCAGATTTATACGTAAGAGAATATATGTACAAAACAGAACTCCCGCATCGGAATTTTTTAAGTTTTTTTTTAGAATTCCAGTGAAAAAGCTCATGTCGCGAAACGTTTTGACATCAAATTATCGACCTTACCGAATATTCAAAAAATAAGGAAGTGACATCCGAGTCTACTTGCAAAGTCAACAGAAAAAGAGAGAAAGCCTTGCTACTTAACTTGGGGCCCCATCGATCGGTCCAACCAGAATTCTTGAGAAAAAAGGCCAAAACTAAGCGTTTTTGCACTTTGTACAAATAATGTATATCCTTACGTAACACATATTGTGAATTTACTTGAGTTTTAAGTTCTTCTTCAACAATAAAATTAATTTCTTTCATCCCGCTTAATTAAATTCTTTAGTTTCGATAATTTGAAATTCCGTTACTTCGAAAATCCCGGTAATTCGGACTAATCTTTAGGGGACCCAGACCCAGGTATTTCAATTTATCGGGATTTTACTGTACGTTGTAAAATCTTCAGACAGTGTTATAGGGTATTAGATAAAAGAAACACGGTTCTATCAGTTTCAGGAAGATGTTTTTTTTTTATCGAGAAACCATTTAAGCTGCGATTTCTCATACACCAGAACCAGGAACAAGGACAGGAACATAATTCAGTACATTTGAGACGCTATAGCGACAGGGACAGAATTATGTCGCAAATGTACTGAATTCTGTTCCTGGTTCTGGTGTATGCGAAATCGCGGCTTTATTGCAAACATTAAGTTATTTTATGCTCATCAATATTTTGGAAATGCAAAGTATTAAAAATACTCGTAAAAGGACAAACATGCGTCTATTTGGAACCAAAATGCTATTGCACGGTGCTTCTGCAAATTATGATTAAGCTATGCTTATTTCTCCCCTGAAATAGATATACCGAACAAAAAACAATAAAAAAAAAATCAAGACCGTAAACACATTGTCTTCATGTCCAATATAGTCGTACTCAGATGACAAAACGAAAGACTTAAGCCAGAAACTTGATTTAACACTCAATTTAGAGTGCTGTTTCTGCCGCTTGACACTGGAATCTGGAAAGTCATTTATACTCCACGTTCAGTATAAGTTCTCACCTTTGCGGCATTTTAAAGATTTCGAAGCTGCTATCTACTAGAAAAGGCTCAATCGGGATACCAATTTTACATCTTCATATTAATATTCAGAAATTACCCCAACCTTTCTCTCTGAACATCTCGTTTTAAATGCATATACAGGTGAATAATCCTTTTAGTTCCGTAATTCATAAGAGCAATTACTCCAGCTAATGAACACGTCATGGACAATTGTAATTGCGCGAATAATATTTCATTTGTAGTTCATAATTTTCATGCATTTTATTAAACAAGTCTGGAAATCCGAATCAACTTTATTGCGGAAAAATTAACTCAAATACGGGCACTTTTGTGCTAGCGTAAAATTGGATTAAAATTCATGATGATTTTTCATGATGAAAATTATTTATAATTTTTTTTCTTACGAAGAATATGCGCCGAAGGGTATTGGTTAGCACAGATGTGCATGACAATTAATAAGCCATGAATTACATTAAAGATATAAAAATGATTTCTTTAGAAATGTGGATCCTATGATAGGCGCCTGGATTATGGGCCGTGTTCCTTGTGCCTCTTCATTATTTTCTTTTTCTTAGAGTGGTTGTGTAATAATGGGGGCCAATAATTTCACCGTAAGTTGTTACTTCTTCTTCACCTCAGCATAGCTCGGCCAAGGCTCGGTGAAGAACTAGCTGAAGTGAGACCGACGTCTACTCCTAAATTCTATTAGTTGCGGAAAATGAGACCGTCGTTCGTCAGAACGGTCCTAATGGTTTGGGGCGGCTCGCAGGCAAGTACAATAGAACCTTACCACCAGCAGCAGTTACTGATGCCGGGCTGTCACGTAGAGGACAATGGAAGCGGTCCATTTACTCAATTGAAACTTCTTAATACATTATGTATTATTTCTTCCTACAATCGCACAATATTTATAATCTCCCTTTGTTATTTTCAACGAGATAACGATAACATCAAAACCGTAGAATATTAATGATTAGAATCAATTTTCAAAGCAAAACCAACCGATTACATTGATATAAATAAACCAATATGACCCGACAATACAATTCACGTAGCGTAGTACGTGTATTCTTTCATTCGGCATAGTGGAACCTGAATGCCTATTTTAAATTCAATACGCTACCAGTTTTATTGTTCGTGTATGCAAGCACGATATTAATATCGTTACAATTTAACAAAATAGAACGAACAAACCATTCCGACTTCCAAGTCGAAACCGCTTATTAAAACGCGATGCTCTCATTAGCTTCTGTATAAATATCAGATTTCAAACTCAACATTTACAACAAAACAAGTAGCTCGGACCAAACATTAAAGAAACTGATCCGCCACTAATTCCAGCGGAGAACAATACATACTCGTATACTCCTGGCGGACGGGATCAGCCACTGGGATTAGTCCACATTGAAACTGGCCATAGTGGACAAGATATAGTTTTTTTTACGTATTTAAGATACAGTATGGGAAGTTGAATGATGATCGGTTCCGATCGGATGGAATTTGATATGTTCTTTGAAAAACGATAAACGTAGTATTGTAGACATCGAACAAAGAGTTCTAATATTGAATAAATTCACAAAATTGACATAAATTCTATCTAAATTGAATAACTTTTGGAATTTGGTACTGAACCGAACTTTTCGTGACACAACTCGAACCACGCCAACTTCATAGAACGTGCGGAAAGAAATTCTACTCATTTCCACTGTTCTATGAAGGTTCGATAGTGGTCACGAACGGATCGGTTCGGTCGTATGTGGCGAGCTTCAGGATCACGTTAGTGGTAATGAGGACATCTTTCCTGGTTGACCTTCGGCGTGTAGCTCGCCTTTGAGGATAATGATTAGCAGTTGTTTGGACCATTGGGTATGAGGTATATGTCCAGTTATTTTGACAAAGGCATATTAGTGGGTGCAGAGCCTAAAGTATGGATGTTAGATGATGCCAACCTAGGTTAGGTTAGGTTAGATGACTTGCCTTGAAGAGCAAGGCGGACATAGACCACTACTGGGTCCGTTGTGATACCCCCTAGATACAGCATACCTGAGCTTATTTCAATCGTTAAACCAGCAAGAGCTGGAAATGAAGCTATGAAGACTACAGACTAACTGCATTTAGGTCGTCCAGATCGACAAAAAGTAGGACCCAAGGATGTCTCTCCTACGTTGCACCAAAGCTAAGCAAGTGCATAAAAGGTGATGGCAGCTTCCTCCTCCACTACGTCATCGCAGCTCCTACAGTGATCATATTGCGGGAGTCAAAGTCTTCTAGCATGCTCCCCGATCAAGCAGTGTCCAGTGATAAGCCCCACCACATTTCTCAAATGCCATCTGCTCGGCATCAGCATCCCGTAGGATCGGATGGGATCCAGCTTAGGCCATAATTGTCTAGTTGCATGACATGTGGATCCATTACTTCATCTGGCGCTGGCGCTGGCTCTGTCATACGCCACATTCTGGGTAACCATTTTGCAAGCTCCTCGAGACATCCCTGTTCTACGCTACCACTCCCTGATCTCGTTGGTAGTTCCCGCCCGAGACAGTTCGTCAGCTTAACAGTTCCCAAATATAACACCGTAACCCGGTATTCAGCGTAGAGATATGTTCAAAAAAACTACCCATCACCCTGACAAAGTCGTGACAGTCCAATACCGTCTTTGTAACCAGGACAGAACTCAGAGCTTTAATTGCCGGTTAACTATCCGCGAAGATTACAATATCCCTAGTAGATACAACATTATACGCAAGCCAGACTAGCGCCTCGGAAATTACTACAATCTCCGCCTGAAAAACTCTACTGTGTTCCGGAAGGCGGAACGACGAACCAATATTCAACTTCTCCGAAAACACTCCAGCGCCTTCCTCAGTCTTAGAGCCGCCAGTAGAAAGTCTAGCGGCAACAGATCCAAATAAAAGCGCTTTCAGACCACCCATTTCTTGATGGGATCAGGCTTGTAAAGCACTTGTCGAACAGGAGTTTCAGAGAGATGTAGTCCTTCATTCCGGGAATGTCAATGTTTTTCAGTACTGCCAAGTGGCCTACGATTGACGCGTTCCACTGACGGGTTTTCCGGTGGCGAACAGCCGTAATTGCCGCCATCTGCTCAGCAAAAATGCTCAAGGGAAGTGAATTTAATAACACTCCTAAAGCAGTAGTCGGTGTTGTCCTTAGATCCCCTGTGATAGGGACACATGCCAGTCTTTGGACGGTCTTAAACAGAGTTTTGTACGACACGATGCTAAGTGCCGTCCAACAGACGATGATCCCATGCATTAACATGGGTCGCAGTCCTGATACATAGAGCCAGTAAACCACTTTTGGATGTAAGCCCCATTTTTTGTCTATAGCCTTCTTGCACGAATATAGTGCAACGGTTGCCTTATTCGCACATTCCTGAATGTTTGCCTTCCAGCATAGTTCTCTATTCAGAATAAGACTAAGGAATTTGGCTTTATCAGTGAGTACAAGCCTTGTACCCTCCATTAATGGTGGTTCAAAAGAGGGTACAGCGTGTCCCTCAGTAAGGAGAACAAGCTCAGTTTTTGCAGATTTACTCCAACACCAACCTCGTGAGCCCAGTTCGCCAGGATAGTTAGGGCATTCTGCATTAAATCGCTTAGGATACAGGGAAACTTTCACGAGATTGTAATTTCAATATAGTCTGCATAAGCGATAACTTTGCATCCCAAACCGTCTAGGCTTAGAAGCAGCCTATTGACCACCAGATTCCTTAGAAGAGGAGAGAGAACACCACCGTACCCCTCAAGGTGCTTACGTACCTGCGTAGACATGATGAACTGATACTAGAGGATACCACCCGAGACGCAAGCATTAGGTGAATTAAGTTGCAAAGCGAGTCATCCCTCGAGGAGTTAAGAGGGAATCGATAATAGCCTTAGGTTTTACATTGTTGAAAGCCCCCTCGGTATCGGGAAAGGCAGCCAACGTATACTCCTGGCATGCGAGGAACCTTTCGATGTAGCCCACCAAGGAGTGCAATGCAGAGTCCACTTATCGTCCTTTCCAATAGGCGTGTTGGGAAGTGGATAGAAGATGCGATGGAATAGTACACTGCAAGTGCGTGTCGATTAAACGCTCCAACACCTTCAGCAATTTGAAATTAAAAACGGATACTTTGTCTAATCACATCAAAAAAAAAAAAGTGATTAGACAAAGTATCCGTTTTTGATTTCAAATTTAATATGGACTATCACAAAGTGCAAATATCGTCAATCGAGTTTACCTTCAGCAATGTTGATGATAGGCTAATGGGTCGAGCGTGCGTGAGGACTTTTACCCGGTTTTTTGATAAAGGCCATTTTAACTTCCATCCATATACGAGCAATATATTCTAATTCTAGACAGGCTTTGAAAATCGATTCAATCCACGGGTATACTACGTGCAGCAGATTTGAAAGAGTCAAAACTGTTAAAGAATCGGCTTGAAATCACACGGTGCAATATTGGTGGCGGGAGTTATCCCGAGAGATTTAGCAGAGGAGTTGCCAGGAAAATGTGAGTCAAGCAAGACCTCGATCGTCTCTTGGCTCGATGATGTCCATGTTCCATCGTCCTTCAGCAGATAATTAGGCATGGTTGGATTTGTAGAAAGGATCTTCTTAAGTCTGGAAGTATCACTGCAACTATCAAACTGTTTCATGTGGCCCAGTTGACGTTTCATCTTTCGCCATGTTTATAGGTGAGGAAGAAGGGTGGAAAAGGAAAACCTTTAAAAACATGACTCAGTACGCGGGCACCCTTAAAAACATTTTCAAAAATTCGTAATTTTGTCGCGCGGTAGTCTTATCATGCATTGAGTTTTTTCCTCACATCAAATGACATTTTAATTTTCACGTTTTAGTTTTTCATTACATTAAATTATGCAATAAGACGTTTAGAGCATAACGGGATGCAGCGTTTAGCCTGACTTCCAGCAAAAATACATATTCATATCAAAAACACCGGAAGTAAGATGTGCTCCTGATCTCCTTTGATATGGGAACTCAAATGCCTCGCTCAAAGCAATTGTACATGAGCTTTGTCCTAACCCATTCATGCTCCTGGCGGAGTTAATTCAAAATTAATAATCCAAACGATGTGGATAATTTCAAACCCTACACCCAGGAAGGAAAGAGGATGGAGGGTGTGTCCTAGACATATACCTTTTTAATTTATTTCCCCAACAGTTTCCTTTTACATATATAAGTATCCTGTCTAACTGAATTGGGTACAATTCTTAGAATTTTCTTAACTCTGAAGCCCGATTTGTACTTGACTTATATATGAGTATTTGAGCACATCCTCATCTCGATGAAGCTCAAAGTGGATAAATTCTTGAATCATGCAGTGTAAAATGCCATTGCATATCCCTTTGCCTTAAATGCACGCATTTATTTAAAAGTTGAGTCCGTGCACGTTGGGAACGACTATAACGTTTTCTCGTACTATATGCACGAAATGAACAAGTTGATTGCCGGCGACACAAAATAAAAAAGAAAAACTGAAAAGAATTCCTCCTCGATCAATGCGGAATGATATTTTCTGTGTAAAGCTTCTAGAATGAAAAAAGGATAAGTTCTGACATACCAACGAATAGGTACGGTATCCTCCTTTCTCGAGTATACATTCTTTGCGAAAACCCTTTCTTTTGGCCGACCGACAACGATTCAATGCATGCATTCTGGAGAGGCAGGCAACTGAGAGGAGCAATGGTCGTGGTGGTCACAACAGTATCGCTTCTGGTCTTGAGCGTGCGCGCGGTTCCATGAAAAGAGAACACATAAAGGCACTACACTATTTATACGGAGCTCCTTCAAGAAGTTACTGCCACTGCACGGCACGAGAAGCTATCTTGGACAGGAGACATGGGCTCCTCGCAAAAGTATTCAGTTCTGGAAAAACACGAGATCGAACGGCATCGAATACTAAAGAAAAGTAAATTGTTAAAGTGTTTAAAATTCAATGGTTCTCTTGTCGTATATACGATCGGAACGATATCCAGTACAATATTATATTACCGAGTCATTGCTTTCTTATGAAAAGTATGTTACCAATTACTCCACGATATAATTCAATTCCGCTCCATGATGGTCTGGCGTGTATGATCCAATCGTCTCGACAATTGCAGTCTTTTAATTCAATAACGAATTTATTCGATTCTTGCACCATTCCCATATACCTCGGCTGTACGCTGTAGGTTAGAGTACGGCGTAAACGCTTTATAGGAGTATGTATGGAAAATGGCTTGAAAACAAACAATGACGCAAATCAAATCGTTGGACCTGGAAACCTAGAATTATCGAGCACGCAAACTCTCATATTCGAAATCGTAAGAGGCTCTAATAACACCTTTTGAATGCTGTTGGAGTCGCGCACAGTTCAATCGAATCGTTGCCGTTTCCGTCGTGAAGCATGTAATTGACGCCTTTAATAAATAATTTCCGAATGAGGAGGAGTTCCTTATTTCTTTTGAATGGATATAAGGACATATAATATTAAAATATGATTCAAATTTTCTGTGTTTGGATAGGGGTAAGGTTACAGCATAGTCATAGTTGGACAATTGTCCAAAAAACATGTCTTCAGAGATATTTCATTTGTTTTTCTAGATATAGACAGATAGTTTTATTGAATCTATATATTGTATATCTATTCTTTTGAGATCTTTGAGATTCGTATTTAATTAATTTTGCTTTTATTTTGGTGTGTTTGCTGATACAGGGGCGACCGGTAGCGCAGTGTGTTGAGGCATCAGTCTCATGTTTGACTACCGGCGTTTCGGGTTCGAATCCGGTCCACGACGTGGCCATGGATGTGCAGGAGGTGCATGCTGGCAACTGCATTCTCCGAAATCAGTTTATGCCGAGAAACGTCAACTGGGCCACATGGAACGGTTGACGCGCTATGCCCCACAAGGGGTTAGGGCAATTGAGGGAGAGAGAGAGCTGATACACACCATCACCTATTCCTCCCACAATCTAAATACTTCTATAAATATCTATAAATTTGCATTCTATCAACATTTTTGCACAGGTACACCTGCCAAACTTTTTCTAGAACAGGTGTGGCCATAGCGCCAATCCTTTGGGCTCTGCCCCTTCATTGTGATTACATTGAAATTTCACTTCCGTGCCGTGGATAGAATGGAAAATTGCATTTCCTAAACGTGTTATAGTCACTAATATGCATGTGCACGTGCACAATGTTGATTGATTTATGAATAGTACTCGTACTTATAATTCGCAAGAATTTGAAGGAACGTTTGATGGCCTATCATTTATTACGTGCTTGCAATTTCTAATGCAAATATCAGACATGAAGTGTGTCTGTCTGACAATCTGCATACATTTGTTATGCGAATTATAGCACCGTGCTAGATATGCCAAAAGAGACGTCTGAAAGTTAACATGTTTAAAGTAGCCCCCATAAGCTTCACGGGCAATTGAAAGGATATTTTAACATTCGGAAAGAGCTCATAGGAGAAGAGCCTTCAGTATATGGCTGCGAAAGAATATATAGGCGCGTCTCTTTCAAATTAAACTGACTATTAAAAAAAAATACAAATTTTAATACTGCTCTGCAGTTTGTTCTCATGAATTTTGTTTGTTTGCCTTAACGTCTCTTGGGGCGACCGGTAGCGCAGTGTGTTGAGGCATCAGTCTCATGTTTGACTACCGGCGTTTCGGGTTCGAGTCCCGTCCACGACGACGTTCGTGGCCATGGATGTGCAGGAGGTACATGCTGGCAATTGCATTCTCTGAAACCAATTTATGCCAACGAAACGTCAACTGGGCCACATGGAACAGTTGACGCGCTATGCCCCACAAGGGGTTAGGGTTGAGTAGTTAACGTCTCTGGTGGCATCTCTAGCAATGCCTTATCAACGTTTTGCTAGCTTATCAATTTTGGATGGGGCAGATGCTTGAATACACCTACAATATGTATAGCCATCCTTTGCTGACAAGTCTGTAGGGCTGTGGCAGTTATAATAGAACCCACAGGAAGTTTTTTATTCTATAAGAGGGCCCCTGAATTCTAGGTTCTAGTATCCAGAGCTGTGACCGAAACCTCACGGCTACAAAACGCGTAATTTTGTAAGAAAGTTTGGGTAAAAGGATAGATTTTTCACCACAACCCACAAAGACCACTACGTGATTCGCAACAAAACCTTCTAGGCATCCACACCTCAACACGTAGCCAGCTGCTGGCTGATGGAGCTTACGTCGGCTCGATCACATTACTTACAACTTGCGCGTGCGTAAAAATAACACAAGAGCCACGTAACAATCTCCACTTACAGACGGGAATCTACCCTGCAGGTTCAAATCATCCTAACTTCGGCAAAACTCATTGCAAGTCATTGGAAGATGAAGTTTTCTAGTATCCTCCTCGATTGGGGAGTGTCCCAAGATGACATTTGTACCCAAAGTGTTGCCTTTTAAGCAATAATAGAGTGTCAGAGTGACCAGCATACACTCTGCACAATAGTGTAATCTTTTTCATAGATTGACAAGCACTGTTACTGGTCCATCTCGTGTTAGCTTTGCCCACTGGGTTGCTAGCTAGAGGGACGAATTCGATTCCGAACCAAAACGGCAAAAACCTTGAAAATCTCAAGACAAAGTGGCCACTCTACTGCCAAATATAGAAGAGCGAATATCTCCTTAACTAAAGCAGAAAGATGGTCCCAACTTGCACTTTTCGAATGGCTCTAACTGGAAAACTACGGCAGCTAGAGGATTGAATTTTTGCCTTAAAATGCCGCTTGTACCTTACCCCAAAAACCAAAAATCCGACTTCACGCAAAAAACTGCACGAAATCACGAAAATATCCTGGCAATGTCACTCCTTGACTCGCAAATATAAAAACGTTAAAATATCAAGACATGTCTCATACGATATACGTCATGCAACACGTGTCATGCGATATGTGTCATGCAACTTGCGTCAAGCGACATGTATTAAGCAATATATGTCATGCAACATGTGTCATACGACATGTATGACATGTATCATGCGACATGATCATTCGATTGCAAATGGGTCAAATAAGGCATGCAACACGTGTCATGCGATATGTGTCATTTAACAATGTCATGCATCATATGTCATGCGACATGTGTCATACAATATATGTCACGGGTCATGTGTCATGCAACATATGGCAAGATTTATGTGTCATGCGACATGTGTCATGCAACATGTGTCATGTTATATGTATCATGCAACTTGTGTCATGCGATATGTGTCATACAACATGTGTCATGCGACATGTATCGTGCAACATGCGTCATGCACCATGTGTCATGCGATATGTGTTATGCAACATGTGTCATGTGACATGTATCATGCGACATGTGTCATGCGCCATATGTCATGCGATATGTGTTATGCAACATGTGTCATGCATCGTGTGTCATGTGGCATGTGT
This sequence comes from Chloromyia formosa, assembly GCA_964017055.1. Lineage (NCBI taxonomy): Eukaryota > Metazoa > Arthropoda > Insecta > Diptera > Stratiomyidae > Chloromyia > Chloromyia formosa. Next base: position 11,256,529 of record OZ024817.1, read on the forward strand.
TATACGATATGTGTCCTGCGATTTGTGTCATGCGATATGTGTCATGCGATATGTGTCATGGAACATGTGTCATGAGACATGTATTATGCGATATGTTCCATGCGATATGCGATATGTGTCATGTGATATGTGTCATGCAACATGTGTCACTTGTGTCATGGAACATGTGTCATGCAACATGTGTCATGCAACATGCGTCAAGCGACATGTATCAAGCAATATATGTATGTCATGCAATATGTGTCATACGACATATATCATGCGACATGATCATGCGATTACAAATGGGTCTAACTTGAAAATTACGGTAACTAGAGAGTTGAATTTTACCTTAAAAAGCAACTTGTGTCTCACACCAAAAATAGATTTCGTGCAAAGAACGTGAAAATTTCAAGGCAAAGTCAATCCTCGACGCAAATATCTCGTAAACTAGAGCAGTCAGAGTGTTGAACTTGCGCATTTTTAAATGGCTCTGACTCGAAAACTACGACAGCTAGTAAGTTAAATTTAGCGTTCGACTGCAGCTTTTACCTTACCCCAAAAATGGAAATTTCGGATTCGGAGCAGACACTACAAAAAACCTTAAATAGTTCAATGCGAAATAACCCATCAACCCCATTTTACAAAAACAGCTGAATATTAGGAAAAATTTGTCTTCACATAAAAACAGCTTTAGGAAATGTTTTAACACCTACCGGTTCAACTAAAGTAGCATGTGAAAAGTGTCCTTTATCATTGGACGAAAATAGGACTGCTGATGGCCTGAGAGTGTCTCAGAGGATATGATCTACCAGTTTAAAAGCTTTAACCTTGTCTCTTCTGGAAATTTCAGCTGCCATCATTTCTTGTTTGCATCAGCGGTCAACAATGTACATATATAAACGCTCATTTGGATATCCTACGTGGACCATCCATAACCCACCTGTCAAACGTACAGACCACAGTCATTGGAACAAATTCACATCTCTATACGTGGCCATAAGAGTGTCAATAAACCTGATAGTAAATCTTCTGCAACAAATTTGAAATTCCTCGTAATTCCGACAATACCTCAGCGCGAACCCATTCAAATATATTACACAAACGGCGCGGCACACTCTACAATTTCCATGCAATAACATTCCATCTAAGTGTATAGATCTTGATTAGAAACCTGCAAAGAATAATAGAAAGACACATTTTATGACCGTCTTACCCATATTCAAAGTATCGTCCACAAATGTAATAAGGGGGCCATGCAAGAAGCCGCATCAAAAGGAGCAAGTGCATACAATAACATTTCAGATTCCTGCAAACACCCGGTGCTGGTAACCGGTGGTGGCACCAGTTCTGCATCCACTGGTTGTCGGTGCAGCGCGACGCGGTAGTTTTACCATCGCGGGCCACATAGTGTAGTGCGGCGTTTTTCAACCAAAAGATATATGTATCTGATAAAATATGATGTCAAGATTGAAGATAAAATTCCCGGGATTGTGTGTGCGCCTGGTGCAATGGTTGCGCGCCTAATATCTGGCTAGCCCAGGTATGCATGCAAATCTGCAATAATCATATGGCAGGCGATTTCTTTGACTACTCACAACTTACTACTACTTACTTCCCTTCGCAATTATTACTTTACGATTATTAGCGCTTATAATAAATATTAGGAGGCGGAACGGATTGTTCTCGTGCCATTTTATCAAAAAATAGACCCTCGGTGCCGATTGGAAATAATTACCAGCGACGACGGTGAATGGTTGGAAAAATGGCGCAAGTTGATTATGCTAAGCGATCATGAATTATACTCGCATTTGATTAAGGTGTGTATTAGCTGGCCAGCCGACCACCGTTTGAGATGGAAACAGTTTTTTATTCTGGCAATTATAAAAATTGTAGCGATCGTTGTTGGCAATGATCAGGATAATAATATGACTTTTATGTTAATAACTTCCTTAAACATGTTCAGCGGCCGGTTGAGCCTTTGGCTTTTTGCTCGTAATGAATGTGTTTAGAAAAACAACCCGCCTACGGCCGCTGGGCGAATTTTCAAGGCAGTTCATTAGCAAGTTGTTTTTGTGGGATCTTATACTGTTTTATTATTTTGCACCTTGCGTGAGATTATTGCTGGAAAGCTATTTCTGCTATCGACACCTGAATTATGTCATAAAAGGACAGTTTTTTTTTCTACGAAGGATTCACGAAATATGATCTCATGGTTTTCGATTTTGCGCTTAAAAGGTGGGAAGTTGCAGATCGATTGTGACTACCATCGTGCCAAAATTACCTTTGGTTCGGGAATATATAATAATAAATTGTTTTCTGGAGGATAACCGAAGCAGAAAACTAATGTTTGGGTTCCTTTTCGCCCCCTCCCTTAAAATTACCATGCCCTGTAACCAAATGTAATTTATCCAGCTTAGGGTACTCTGTTTAAAACTGAATCCCTTTTCGGCTTCCCTGCCTAAAGGGCTGGTCATTGCATTCCGAGCTTGTTTGCAAGTGACTAACTCCTGCCATCTTCGTTAATGCATGGAGTCCATCCACTTTTCAACCTTTGCTTCAATCATGCCGTTCCCCAGAGCAACTCTGGGTTCTGGTCCAATGAAAGTCGCCGCAGATCCCTGTTTTACTATTTGCACATTTCCTGTTGTACCTATGTGCCCTTTTACCCACATCAGTTTAACCTCATTTTCTGAGGCACACGTGTTAAGCTTTCGGACACACTCCAGTACCAATTTGGAGCTTATGTTCGTCTGCTGCATGCGTCTGTACTGGTGTGATCATATCTAGTCAAAGAACACCAACTGTCCAATCAACCGTACGTCACAATACACAGGAACCGAAATATTTCTTACCACACGGTACCTTAAGGATACCTTACGATTAGCTTAAGGCTACCTTAAAGTAACATTAAGAATCTTTTCAATGCTGCATCATCAAGAATTTAACGTAAAATGAAATTGCCGAAAAAAAGAAATTGGCTCCCAATGTGGGGTCGATGTGACTTTATTTAGTAAATGGATGGGCAAGCTAGCAACATGCATCGTTCGAAACTGTATTGTGCTAACGAAACGTCAGCTAAGCCCCATGGAATAGTTGACACGCTATGCCCCACTATGGGTTAGGGAAAATCAGAAAATGCAAAAACAAAAACATATTTAGACTCTACCTTAAGAATTTAGCATGGTTTTTAAAAAGTAGCGTATTGTTTAATTAGGAATAGGAAAGGAGGTGTAATCTAATACATACTATACTGACACCCACGCCTTCGTCTCATATTCGTCTCGTAATCGGTTAGTATGCGGTTCGAACTCCACTTCCGAAGCAAATGTAGATCCGCACACGGCCATAGATCGGCACGTAAAGGAATCGATGTATTCTCCTATGGGTCGAACCATGCAAACTGCTTGGAACGAGAAAAGTCGTCAACGCCAGACACCAGGAAAAAATATATTGATGCATTTTTTTAACTAAAATTTTTTTCAAAGAAATCGTGGTGTATTCGTGTATGGGTGTCGCGTGAGTCGACGTGAAAGGAGGAGTGAACAGGAGTGCTGGTGAATGCATTTTAACCCTTTGCTCAGACGAAAAGGACATTTTTGGGCATGAAGCTGGATATGGGCGATGTGAGTGTCACGTGTCGCAGCAGGGTTGCCATTTCGCGGTGGGCAACCCCAATTTTTTTTTTACTTCAGATTTGGAATCATAATCATCATCGAGGCGCGACAGCCCGACGTCGGGCTCTATCCACTTGGAATTGTATTCGGAATTAAACTGGTTTCGGAGAATGCAGTTGCCAGCACGCACCTCCTGCACATCCATGGCCACATACGTCGTCGTGGACGGGATTCGAATCCGAAACGCCGTTAGCCAAACAATAAGCGAACAAAAATTACCTTCTAGTTTGAGCCAGCCGGATCGGATGAGTATTTCCCCATGAAAACAGGATTAGCCGGCCATACACACACGTTCTATCATCTGTGCGGCACCTGGATCGCCCAATGATTCGCCCAATAATACGCCGCATTTGCTTTCTCCTGGAAAATCGCGACACCTGGATTGTTCAATGATACGCCGCGATTAAACGAGTAGTGAAATTAGGTAACTTTGTGCGACCAGATGATACGTGGTTTTCGGTTTTCAGATGAAAGACTAACATTAATTTGTATGAAGACGGTGTCTAGTTGGGTGTGTTGTGATTTTGCTGATGATTCGCAACGACTGAATTTTTATGGGCTCATCTATAGTGGTGGTAGTCGTAGCTTTTATCATAAAATCTGAGAACGATGGGTCCACGTTGATATTTTGGTCCTGCTGCAGGTGTGCGTCAGGATAAAAATATTGTATTTGTTTAGCGATGAGGAGAGATACATATATAGGCAAGATGGGTGTTGTATGACTAGGGGTGTTGGGACAAATACGTTAGACTGCCGCCGAAGGCATTTTGAGTTCTTTGGTAACGAAAAAGGACATGCTTTGCAAGAGAAGCCCGATCAGACGAGTATTTACCCATGCAAACAGAGTGGTCATTCTGGGGTGGGCAGCCCCAATTTTTTTTTTTTAACTTAATTTTTTCTTTCGAGTCCCTGATTCCGAATCTGAAGTCAAAAAAGTGCTAGCTCTAAAATTAGAGCTAGCACTGTAGAAGGCAGCACGTGGCTGCCAAAACAATTGTTTGCAATAGTAAAAATACACTCGCAGCATAAGGTACAAATTCTAATCTTTTATTCATTTGATAAACTGTGAGAAATATGGACAATAAATTCAAAATGAATTTCTACTCGTAAATCCGTCAATCGCTTATGTATGCACTTACGTCAGTGATTTACAGATTGTTGAGTTTGTCTTTTCCGCTTTTGTCTTGCTTTGAATATTCCAAATTTCATGTCTACGTCCGGTTGAAAAGATGTCCGCTCTAAAGAGGGTGGAGGGAAAAAGTGCCGGAATCCTATGATGAAGATAGGGGTGATTTCAAGGAATATACATAGCTATAATATCCATAACCCGGACTACGACGACTATTCGCAAGATCCTCCTTCAACTGACGTCTTCAGTTCTCTCGTCTAAATTTCGAAAGAGGCAGACGACACGGTTTTCTTTAGTTAGCCAAGGCTACGTCGACAACATAACCTTGGCTACTGAAGGCGTCCGTATTATTCTGAATTTTAGTATTTTACTTCTTGCCGATCGTCAGTGGCATCAACAGTACCGCATCAGCAGCAGCCAACAGAGTCAACTGAACCATTTCAGTGCTTGACACTACCTCCTATATCTTCTCCCCGATCGCCAGTAGCGTCAACATTAGTAGCACCATATCAAAAGGAGACAATAGCGTGAAGGGCATTACTTAAATACATGTCAGTAAAGCAAAAAAAAAACCACTGTAACATCCGTTGCCATCCTTTGATTTAGATGGTCCACTTTTTGAAACAAACGAAGGTGGTTTTATGGGAACGAACATAAAATTCCAAGGCCAATATATCTACATGCGAATCAAACAGCATTTCATGGTACAGTACAGATCTCCCAGATGACGAAAAATCTATGAAAACCCCCAATGAATGTTTCAGTTTTATTATGGTGCATTTTTTGGCTAGCTAGTGGAGTTCAGCAAGCTAAATGCCAAAATGGAAAACAATGCATTACAATTCACGGTTACTGCTGAAGAACTGAAGAGGCTATTATAATTTTATGTAGTCGTATCAATATCCAACTGGTCAGCACTACTGAGGTGAATTGGCATTGGCACCCTATTGCATCCGCAAAGTCATCGATGAGATTTTTTTTATCCGGAGATTCTTATGTTTCAATGACTATTCGAAGATGAAGAAAAAAGGTGAACCTGGAATCGATCCTCTCTTCAAACTTCGTTCAGTTTTGATTTAGTTCCGAATCTTACACTAATGTGCTAAAATGCTGTCAAAATTACGATTGTACTTTTTATGCTAAAATTTTGACAACATCTTCTAAATGTGGTCATAAAACCTATGTATCTGCCTCAAAAATTATATTTGTTTGGATCAGATAAGTTATTTGCCTAGAACTCTTGATCGACGTGCCAAGAGGAGTTGAAAGATACCTGGATGCAAACCCGAAACCCAGGTTATCTGCTTTAAGCGCAACGTCGACTTGTGTCAGTTGTCACGCGCTATGCCCCAAATTAAACCAAAGCAGTAACTTGAGTCAGTCTGCAACTAATGACTGGTTTTACAAATTTCGCAATAAATAGAATATTAAAGGTTTCCTAAACACATTAATGTTTCATTAATATTGTGTCCTTTTCACTAATTTCTTACTTTATCCCAAATCCTTACTATATTTTTCATATTCACCGGAGGACCGTCTCCAGACGGGATTCAATAAAATTGCACGCGACAGGTAAACACTAATATTGGCGCAAAACTAATACATACTTTCTTCGTGCTTTCCGACCTAAAATCCCTAAGATTTGAAATTATGTGTTAAAAAAAAATGTGCCTTCTCGGGGGTTAAGAGCGGTGAGGCTTGAAAAAAGGTATCCGCTGAGAGAGAGAGACTACAATGTATATGAAATGTAAGGGCTTTTCTGTAAATTTAGACCCTTTTACACTGCCTCATTTTTACCCCTACCGTAGAAGTATTCAGTTAACCTAAACTACCGATCCTAATTTCAGAGAAAAGACTCTAAAATAGTCAATTACAAGCAATTGTAAAAATTTGGCAAATTAATTTTCTCACTTTAAGCTTTAAACATATTTTACATTTTTGGGTATTGGAAAAATGTCTGCACAATTTTTTTATCCCTGGAAACTCATTTACGTAAGGTGACTCGCGATTTTATGAAGTCTGGGAGGTTTGTCTAGAGAATAGGAACAAGATGAATCCTTTTTTTTCTACATTTTCAAGCACTCTGTCATATTTCGACCAATATAATATATTGCAGAAGGGACTTCATTTAGCGGATAATTAGGAAAATTAATGCAAAAATTGTTCCAACTTGCGCCTTTTTGTTGAAATGTACTCGGACGAAATAAATTTTCAATATTCTTCAATAATAAATATTTCCAGTCATATTTTCCAACAGGCCAACAAAATATCTCTACGAATCGTAGAATCATACATGATACGTACCGTACATACCCAATCAGATACTTCTTTTCAATGTTGGCCTAATGAATAATGAGCAGCATTAAAACCAATGAACTTAACTAATGTCTTCAGTCAATCAAAATTTATTGGAGTCAGTAATTGGCAAAGAAATCTGTTTCGCGAATAACAAAATAATAAGGCGAACTTGTCTGGCAATGAGGTACTCTATGAAAAGATACCATAAAAAAATAAAAAGAGATGTTGGAAGTCACAACGAGGTTTGTTGTCTTTATATTATGCTAAAAGGGCAGAACGAGAGTGTGTTTCAAAGGTAAATTTGCAATCAGAGAAACTAAATGCGTTCGTTGCGTATATCTGTGCACTCCGAAAACCAATTTTCCACATTCAGTGTCTTGTAAACTATGAAATGATAGAAGATGTTTTGATGGTGTTCCCTATGACTCACAGAGTGGTAAGTGAAGGTGGGTTTAGGGTTCAAACTAAAAGTATCGAAATTTAATATTTAATTTAATTTTGATGATAACTTTTTAAACAATTGGCGAAAAAAAGATTTAATTTCTGGAACTAATCGCTGATTTTTATATAGCTTTCATGTTTCGATTTGCGTCGTGGTTTCCAGGAAAGCATCTCCAACAGCTTGTATGTATTTGATGAGTATCATTGACCAATTCATCAAGCCAATGAAATGCTTGATGAAAGTCATCGACTAATTCATCACGCCGTCATCAGACTGGGGCGAAAAAATAATTCTCTCGTGGCAGAACTTGATCTCGTGAACACACAAATATGGAATCAACTCTCTACGCAATTAACTAGCACAGCAGCCTTCTTAACTGAAAAATTATCAAAGCCATTGATGAGTAGTACTGGGGCGCCCGGTAGCGCAGTGTGTTGAAGCATCATTTTCATGTTTGACTACCGGCGTTTCGGGTTCGAATCCCGTCCACGACGACGCTCGGGGCCATGGATGTGTAGGAGGTGCATGCTGGCAACTGCATTCTCCGAAAGCAGTTTATGCCAATGAAACGTGAACTGGACCATATGAAACAATGGACGCACTATGCTCCACAAGGGGTTAGGGCAACTGAGTAGTACTTCAGGTACTTAGCTGATGACGACCTGATGAGTTTATCAACGACTCATATCGAGTATTTCATCAGCTACGCCCTGATGAATTCGTCAGTGATGCTCATGTAGCAGGTCGTGAGTGGTCACGAGTTTGTCATCGAGATCGGGTAATTCGACAATGGTGCATAAGCGAAACAAGTGGGCATTTGTTTAGTATGTCTACAAAATATTTTCGCATAATTTTACTTCTCCCACTAGTCCTCCGCCAACAAAAAGCGATCGTGGACTGGTGAGCGATGGTTACCGTAGCTAAAAAGCTATGTGGTGGCATGGTGTCGTTTTTTAGGAGCTGCAGTAAAAGCCGATTATCGGCGCAAGGTGGCCATCAAAGTATCGCTTAAAAAATCACTATGCATTATTAAATTTATTCCTCATAACCCTGCCTTAAAAATGTTCATACATCCTTTGAAAAAATGCAAAAATATTGTACAATATAAATACGCCCCGGGGTGTATGCTGTTGATTATGTACACAAAAGCAAAAACAATTTATGCCTCACATTACAGAAAAATAATAAGTGCGAGTCATGTCTCCTAGCGTCCAGGCCTATCGCATATATACGCCTATACGTATATCGAGCCTCCGTGGATCATTATGAGGCGCATATCAAAACATGAAACGTGAACAACGGAAGCCCATCTTCTCAACAAAGACCTGATATTGCTCCATCGTGGTCGATTTCTTTATCTCTCTACGTACCTTACCTTCAACAACAATAGCATAGTACTCGCACGTACTTATATCGAATAGTCGAGTCAGATACTCTTGTATAACTAACAAATCTGCACAACCTCTTGCTGGTGACAGGGCACGAAAACTATTGAAGTTACGCTGCATACAGGTAGGATCGGTGGAAAGCCATAAACTCATTGGGGTTGTTGTTTTCTCTAATTGCAAGTTATTGTCACATATAAAGAGTGGAAATCGCGTAACGCACTCGAAAGGTCGCGGCTTGTGATATCTGGGATTTGAAGGCGATTGCTACTTGTAGATTAACACATCATGCAGTGCGAATGGTAAATGATGGCAACGCGTTGCACTGGTGACAATGTTGCGTCGCCATCGGTCAGAGATGAAAGTGATTTGGAGTCGTGGGATGTCCTTTTGTCAGGCGTGAAAGTACAATATATTTTTTTAAACTGAATTATGTATTTTGCTTTTTGGCTAATTAAAGAAACTGTTGGGGAAGAAAAACCAACTGTTTAAAGAGCGATTGAACTATTGGAGACTAGTTGCACTTGGCGACTTTCTGAGTATTTTGTTGAGTGCGCAACAGCCACCGCCGGAGTGGTAACTACTGGTGGAACGAAAAAATTGGAAGCCTAAGGTGCAGGTATCTAAGAGCACGCCGACTGTATCAGTGATCAAGACAGACACCAGACTACGGCCATTTAGCACAAGAATACAGGACTTCACACGGACTACTGAAGCAAGCAATAAAAAGAAGTAAACAAAACTGTTTCAATCAATTAATTAATTAATCCCTGGAGAACGAACCTATAGGCTGGGAAAAAAAATTAGCAGTAACCAAACACCCCAAATGAGGTATCATCTCCTACTTAATCGGATAGTCTCTGGTCTGGTCTATTCCCCCCGGTTGTGTTAAGCCGACCGTACACCATCCGGAATTCCTGTCCGGAAAAACTAATCAGGCCCGGTCTTGAGGAATTCCGATTCGAGCATGGCCGTTCCAGGCGGCCTTTATGCGACCGGATGGGCCTTTCAGGTGGCCGGAAGGAAAATCATTTCCACCAGGCCTCCACCACACACGTGCCGGAATTTCTCTCAGGAAAAATTGATCAGGCCTGGCCTTAAGGAGTTCCGGATCGTGAATGGCCGGTTCAGGCCGCTTTGAGGCGGCCGGAGAAGCTTTTTAGGCAGCCGGATGCACAATAGAAAATCGATCTTATCGCCAGAGATTCAAAGAATCTTCCCACCCTATTGACTTTAATTTTACGGCATTTTACTTTCCATAGCCAAGTTTCAGATACATTAAAGTAAACTCCGACAAAAACTTACTCTGGTCAGTCGACCGGATAGGCCTTGAACCGGCCGGAGAGGGGCGCCTTTCAGGCGACCGGATGAACAGTTAAAAATCGATCTTATCGTCAGAGATCCAAAGTATCTTCCCATCTATTGAATTTAATTGTTCGGCATTCTACTTTTCATGGGCAAGTTTCAGATATATCGATACATTGAAATAAACTCATGTCAAATTTGAATTGTATGGAATTTTACTGTCCATTGCCAAATTTCGGATACATTGGTACATTGAAATGAACGCCTGCAAAAATGCATTCTGGTCAGGCGGCCGGATAGGCTTTTCAGGCGGTCGGATGCACAATTGTCTGGCCGCCTGACCAGAATTAATTTTTGCAGGAGTTTATTTCAATGTACCAATGTATCTGAAGCTTGGCAATGGACAGTTAAATGCAGTACGATTCAATTCATTAGATAGAATGATACTTTGAATCTCTGACGATATGATCAATTTTCAATTGTGTATCCGGCCGCCTCAAGGCCTGTCCGGCCGCCTGATCAAAATTAATTTTTGCAGGAGTTTATTTCAATGGAAAGTAAAATGCCGTATAATTCAATTCAATAGATAGAAAGATACTTTGAATCTCTAGCGATATGATCGATTTTTAATTGTATATCCGGCTGCCTGAAAGGCTTTTCCGGCCGCCTCAAGGCCTCCAGAACTGATCATACACGATTCGGAATACGTCAAAGCCGGGCCTGATAAGCTTTTCCGGATTGAAATTTCGGAGGACTTATGCTATATTCAGTCAATCCGGAAGGCCAGGCCTCATCAGTTTTTCCTCACGGGAATTCCGGAGGGTGTACGACCGGTTTAGAGAAAATTGAAAACCAGGAAATGGTCCGTGAGGAGCCGATACCGGCATTAACTGACTGATAGTTAAAGAGTGAGAAAAAGGCGTCTAAATCGAGATCCAGCAACTTGCAAAGATTCAGCCTTGATCTTGGCCGCAAACGGAGGAATGGTCAATACAAGCAAGTGGCTGAATCATTATGTAGCTTCCTCTCTCTCACTTTTTCACAATGAATGGACTTATCTGCGAGCGTTCAGGGAAATGACGTAAAGTTTTTCGTTTTGAACATGATTCGTACGCTCGTCTTATAGTGTGGTGTATAAAAACCACGTCCACCTTGCACCAGGTGCCCAGCCCAGCTAATTGCTTGACGGGTTAGCATCTGGTCGTGCTGCTTCCACCGGCAGATAGAAGAAAGCACCTGACAAGCGATCTGCCTGTGTACGAAACCATATTCGGGGGTTTTCGGCGTCTTCACCGGACTCGGAAGAAGGCTCAGTCCAAGCAAGTGGCTGAGCTTCGACGTAGCCTCCTGAGTAACCAGGAAGATAACGTAATCCTTTTCGTTTTGAATATTATTCTTCCCCTCTTCTTCTTCCAGTGTAGTGTATAAAAGCCACGTCCACCTGGCACCAGGTGCCCAGTCCAAATAAGTTGCCAAGCGGGTCGAGCTGCATACACCGGCACCTAAAAAGCAGTGCCTGACGAGTGATATGCCGGTGAAAGCAGGTGGAGGTGGCATCTTGGTCACAAACGGAGGCAATGAATGGGCTTAGCTGGGCATTCAGGAAAATAATGTAATCTTTTTCGTTCTGTCAGATATATTTTGGAGATCGTTTCCAAATTAGGCGACAATAAAGCACCAGGCCCTGATGGTATTCTCAACGGTGTATTAAAATAAGCAGTTTGTTCCCGGTAAGTTCATCAGTGCATTTATAGTATATCCTGTTTACAGGAGCGTGTTTTCCAAGTTTCCTTAAAAAGACAAAGAATGCTTCTACTACCTTCCACATTGCCTAGTATACATTGAGGGGAGGTGCTGGCGTGAATATTTTTCAGCATACTAGATGCCGTCGCCGCAGATTAAAAGAAAGGCCTGTGGGAACAACAGTTTGGTTAACGAAGAGCGCGCTCCACGGCCGATGCGATCATGTCAATGAGAGACCTAAGGAAAATGGCATTGCGCGATTGCAAATCTTGAGCGAATGTGACACTGGACGTCATAAATGCTTTAAATTCGGCCAACTGGAAATGCATTCATTTTTTTGGGGAGGATATATGCCCGACTATTTGGCGCAACTAATACAAAGCTACCATTCAACTAGAAAACGAAACCAGCGAAGGACCAAGAGAGTAGAATGTCATTGCAGGCGTTCCACAACGATCCGTACTTGACCCTTTGCTGTGGAGCATCATGCACAACAAGATAATGGATTTACCAGTCGAGTTCGCAGATGACTTAGATGTAGTCGTACTGACCAATTATCGGGCATAAACTGAGCTCTGACCGAAATCGGGTGAAAGGAGCATAAGAGACACTGACTTCCTGAATCTCAGATATTTATAACTTTCAAATATTTACTTTGAATTGTACCCCAATCACACATTCACCTGATTTCCAAGACTTTAGTCTTTACCATCTGATTTCATACGCAGATTTACTAATCAAATTAAATAACCCGCTTGTTCAGATTACAATCTTTCCATCGTTGATTCAGATACCCTCATTGCAAGCCAAAGTGATAAGTGACCCGCTGTCACATACCGAGTCACGACCACTTAGAAGGACATTTTCCCAGCTTTTCACAGCTTCGAACGCATTGTAACTAGAGGCGTGTAAATCTATTCAGAAATATTTCAAATAATATTTGAATAATTTTACATTGGTCCATGTTTTGCATGCGAACAAAGATCTTATCGAGAAAGAAAGTCTTCTTTAAGGTGGCAACGAGGAGTCGTCCATGCATCTGCACACCAAGCATAAAAGATGTCTAGCGAAATAATGCATTATAAACACTTTTGTTCTTTTGCAGTCTGATTTGCCAAAAGGCTTCCGCAACACCACTTGCCGAGCGTCGCGGATAATAGTTACACTTTGATCGAGCATGGTAATATGGTGGTGAACATTTAAGCCATGTAAGAGACCATCACTTCATAATGACATTGTCCGATAACAGGCAGTATATCGTAACGGACACCTCTTTCAAGTTATAGCGGAAGATCAGGTGACTAGTGCTTAGTTTAGATGACAGTATCTTCATGTTTTGTGGGTAATGTTGTTGTACTGATTATCTATAAATTCGCTGATTAGGCTGGTGAAATGACCCACCAATTCGTGTCCTCTCACCTGTGACAAGCAAATTCGATTCCTTTTATGGACGAAGAATGTGTCAGACACGGCCAATCTCACCTACTTGACTTAACTAAAAAAACCGTGGTAAATTGTGGTGGTTATCGAATAGTAGTTACCACTTAATATACATATTTATTCACGCTCTATCATAGCATCTTATCATACTTGGATGCATTGTGTGTATATGTGTGTGCACTTTGCAGGAACGTGCGATGGCGATTTATCTACATTTCTAACGTTGTTATAACGATCCATGGCAAAGTGAAATCACGTTCCCAATAGGTCGAGAAAAATCATTTTTCATCATCATCATATGGGAACATAATAATCGTTATCATCCTTTGGCCATGGATTTGCACCTATACGAACACTATAATCGATCACGACTTTCACGCATGAAAATTTAGAAAATGTCGAATGGGGAAAACGAAAATATTTTATTTAGTTTGGGTTTCGTAAGGCCGAAATGGTTTGATATTTCGATGAGGAGGCTATGGAGTTGTAGACGCCAATACGTGTCGGATTTTGTATCATAAAAAAATTTAAATGGCACCTGAGTAGTTTTTATACACAATATTAGCAAACACAGCACCTGCCCCGTGATCTACTGTAAGGGCAGCCACGAGACCAGCTACGAAACCTGCCACGAATATATGTAGTGAGGCCTGCTACTGGCCAGCGTTTGTTTTCCTGAGGGCAGGCCTGGCAACAATTTCCGTGGCTGCTCTCGCAGCAGGCCTCATGACTGGTCTCGCATCAGGCCTCATGGCTGGTCTCACAGCAGGTTTCGAAGCAAGTCTAGTGGCTAGTCTCGAGACTGAGTGATCTTCAGTCCTAAAACCCAATTTAACGGCTACATGATTTTTGAGTGCTTCTAAATTCGGCAAGTCTCAGTTATCTACTGGTTATATTAGGTTATGATACGTCACACAGTCTAGAAGCTGCCATTTGTAGATCTCGTTTACTGCGAATCCTGCCCTCGGGGGAAGTTAACCAGCGATTTAAATCGCTTTCACAAACGGTTCAAATCAGATACCAGTCGACACATACGAGTACTTTGCAAGTAGACTTCTGGAGACAGGCTGGGTGAAGTCATCGGCAGTCGTTTGTAATAAAATAAGCGAAAGACGAGGGATGGGAGGTGGCCGTGTAGGCTTTAGAAAACCGAGGCTGACAGAAATAAAACTCACTCCAAATATCCGCTGCTGATGTGTGCTCGCACACCAGCTAAACTGTCGGGAGTAGAGGCGTGGGCATATGCGCAGGCATTGGCCTCCTCCATTAACAAAAATAATAATAAACGCACGTTTGTCCGATTACAACAACAAGAAAAAAATGACGTTACTGTGGTGTCTAAACACAAAACTCCCAGCAAAGCGATAGCAATACCCCGTACAAGGGCCAAGGGCTGCAACAGTTACAAAAATATAATACGGCACAATAAAATTGTAACGGAAAAACCGTCCAAAATCAGGACTAATCCTTTCTCATCCCGAATGTGTGGAACCTCAAATGGAAGTTGGCTTCAGGATGGCTCAAGGTGTTGTGAGCCGCGCCTCTCAACCCATCCTGACCATGAGATTTGAGGTGCAAAAAAAATTAACAAATGTCCCAATAAAAATGTGTAGAGAGAGAGAGAGAGAGACGGGCGAGAAGGAGAGAAGAATTGAGTGCTGCTCTAGCACTTCATGTTGACGCTATAAACAAGGTTAGGTTAGGGAGATGGGCTGCTGTGACAACCACAGCTCGCATAGACCTCAATAGGTCCATTGTGATGCCACTAATACACATCCTCTTGTAATGAACTATATTTTGGTCTGGCTATGCTGCTTCCACCGGCAGATCTATGGCAGCACCTGATGAGTAAGGATCTGTCGGTGGTACGAAACCAGAGGCCGAGGGTCCCATTACGCCTGGACCCTGATGCAAACGCGAGGGAATCTGCGCTGTCTGCCAACCATTCCATCCTTATTGCCTCATGCCCGTAGGGACGGAGCTTAAGGCAGTATAATGACTGTGAAGGTCAGGCCATGCTATCTGGCGAAGTATTAGGCCCCTCAGCAAGCTAAGGAGCGGCCTACGCTTGCTGTTGCTCTGTTCGGGAGATGTGGGCGGGGTTTTCGTCGCTTGTTGCCCCTGTATTTTGCATATTAACAAAAATGCATAGGCCTGGGGAATACAGCACAAACAGGGGAGGCAAAAATGGGGAATAGAAAAAAGAGGCGATATGAATGGAATGGTTGGTGGGCGTCAAAGTTGCCCTCGCTCACATTGGGGTACAGGCGTAATGGGACCCTCGGCCTCTGGTTTCGTACCACCGACAGCACAATCAGACCAGAATATGGTTCATTACAGCTTGTAATGAACCATATTATGGTCTGGTAGTGCTGCTCCCACCGGCAGATCGAAGCAGCACCTGATGAGTAGTGATCTGCTGGTGGTACGAAACCAGAGGCCGAGGGTCCCATTACACCTGGACCCAGGGCCGATCGCGTGCGCGTCTGATCCGTCCGCCAACCATTCCATCCATATCGACTATTTTTTTTATTCGCCATTTTTACCTCCCCTGTTTGTGTTGTCTTCCCCAGGCCTATGAATTTTTGTTAATACGTAAAGGACAGGGGCAACGAGCGGCGAAAACCCCGCCCACATCTCCCAAACAGAGCTACAGCAAGCATAGGCCGCTGCTTAGCTCGTCGAGGAGCCTTTTTCTTCGCCAGATGGCACGGCCCGACCTGCACGGTCTTTATGCTACCTAGGCTCCGTCCCCACGGGCATCTTCGGATGCCCGCCAAACCGTCCATTACAGCTGCTAGTCTTTGAACTTTACCAACCAGGCTGCGATAGGCCGGAATACGGGGGGCTTTCCCCCAAATCGCAATACCATGAACGAAGATTATATTAGATTTTGAATTAGGCGTTGAGCCTCGTAGGGTACAGAGCACTTAGGCCGGATAGCCCATAGCACAATGGGCTATCCGGCCTAAGTGCCCAGAGTCTAGTAACAGGCCCAAACCTGTCGATCGAGTTCTATCGAGCTAATAAATTTGCTGAGGAGGTTCGGTGACACTGAAGGGTAGGCGGCTTCGGAGCGGTCTCTGCGCCGATGAAAAGCTTTGCCTGTCTCAGCCCTGGGTGTTTCAATGGGACAACCACAGACAACAGCTTCTTTGGGTTTCCAGTCTATTATGAGTTTCTTATTTATGCAGGTTGAATTCCAGAAACAGAACTCCGGTCCCCAAAAGGGGGTAGCTGAAGCTGTCAGGGCCATTTCGTCTCCCGCAGTTCGTCCGCCAGTTCGTTGCAATTGATCTCAACATGGCCACGAACCCAGAGTAGTGTTACTCTATAAAAAAAAGCCTACTTCATGCAGTTGGTAAGAATAAAGTGGAATGGGTTATTGCGAATCTAAGTCAAAATGACTCAAACTCGATATCCACTACCACACAAAAATAATCAGCTAGAAGTCAATTCACCCTGCCGCTGTGTTTCGTCCACACCATGGATTACACTTATCAGGAGCTTTATGCAATGCCTTTTTGACAGAGCTCTGATAGCCGCCGTGAATATTGCCATATTTTTGTTTTGGTATTCGAATTAGATTAGTGCACCGTACTCTAAAATAGGTCCGACAAAAACCTTGTAAGTCCAGAGGGCTTGATTCCCCACGTTTAACCTCCATATTACCTATATATCAACAAGGCCCTAGTAGCCCTATCCGCCTCCACCCTGAGCTGTTCCTGTTCAAGAAGTTTACTGTGGGGAGTGACGCCCAGGTATTTCGTGAAATTTCTCATGGGTAGGGGAGGGTTGTACATTTTGGGGCGTCTGATATGCCTAAAATTTCTTCTTCTAGAGAATGGAATGACAACTTCCTTAAATGGGTTGACTCGAAGGCCGTTGTCATTACACCATACTTGTACAATGTAAAGAGCTGGTTCATGGATGTCCGGGAAGAAGTTCCTCGATTTTCTCCAAAGCTTTCAACATAAAGGAGATAAGACTGATGGGTCTGTGCGATTTAGAGTCATCTTGTGGACAATTTCCCAATCTCGGAATGTAGACTAACTTTGCGGTTCTCCACGTGTGAAGTATAAATCCCAGCAGGAATTATCGAAACGTCAACTATCCTTCTTAGTGGTTTTTGGCGCGCCTTGCCGAGTGATTGAGGCTCCCTAAAAGGTCTCGGGTTCCAAACTTCCGGCATGCCGTCAATCAGCAAAGCTACCGCATGTTTTAGAGCCCTCGAAAAATATCTTTTCTATAAAACACTGAAAAGAAATAATTTTTTATTCCAATTGCTAATTTGGATTAGGTTAAGTTTTATAGACAAAAAAAAAAAATGCAAACGAGTAACGATTCCAAAAGCAATCTGGTGATTCGGTCATACGGTCACGGTACAACTTTCTACAAATAATTAACACTAAGCTCTTACCTTTTTTTTTAAAGGATTGATAATCTCCTCAAGAGGATGGACAATCAAGAAAAACATCTTAAGTATCATCATTCAAAATTGGACTTTTTTTTCGATATGTGCCGCTATATAAACGGACGACAGTTACAAACTAGTGCATCATTTCTTAGACTCTGCTGAACAGGCGATAACAATGAAATTCTCCAGACTTAGCAGTGCCGTTTTCTTCTTTGGTAAGTTTAAGAGAAGATTCGAAATACATTCACGCAGTATATGTATAAACCTAAATACAAAAAAAAAATCTTCAACGAACAATTCAAAATTTATCTTCATTAGGTATGGTCCAAAGTGGCTACATCGTTAGCGCGAATCATTATGACGGTGGCAATAGTGTAGGATGTAGGTGTTGATAGCACGTTTGGAAGTGGCTCATTTGCTGGAGGATTATTTAGCGATAGCGCAGCATTCGGCAGTGCATCATTTCAAGGAGGATCATCAGCATTTGGTCTTAGCAAAGGACTATACACAATTGCCAAAGAATCGGCAAATTATGCCCACTCTGCGGTCGCCAAACAATACCTGGCTGCTCAGCAAGCTTCATTTATTGGCAAAACAAATGTCGCCCAGGAAGCATTCAAAGTCGCAGCAATAGCTCAAGCAGCTGTGGCTAGCAAAAAAGTTCAACTTCAAAGCCTTGAACAACAACGTTCTGAAGCTCAACACGAATTGGAAGCGGAATTGGAACAGTTGCATCGTACCAAACAATCATCTGCGGTTGCTGCCAGTGCTGCCCAGCAATCCGCCAAACATATTCAAGTTTTGAACGATGCTTTGAATAATGCCCGAAAGACAGCTCAACAATCAGAAAATGCAGCTGTTCAAGCCAGTGCCGAGGTGACATCACAAAACGTGATGGTTGTCAAAGCAAACGCTAAGTTACAGGATATTGACCGCCGCTTGTCTTCTTGCAAAAATGAATTTGAGGCGATACAGGAGGCTGCCCTGAAGGCTCAACATGCGGCCGAGAAGGCTCAACATAATGCGGAAGCAGCTGGACAGAAATCTATTGCTGAATTGAAGGAGAGTGGGGGACACGGTGGCAGTTATTATTGAGAATTCTTTTTGGCCTAAGATCGACGATTGTTGCGATATACTGAGGCTGTGAGAAGAAAAACTAGGGTATAAACATATTTGTATCTATTTGGCTTATTTAAGGAATGATTTGAGAATAAAGTGCAGTGGGTCATTGCGACTCTAATTCACAATGACTGAGGCTCGCTATCCACTGCGACACACCAATTTAATTCATAATTTTGTGTGGCAGTTGATAGCGAACCTCAGTCATTGTGACGCAATGACCCACTCCACTTTATTCTTAACATCTTTTATCCGTATATGCGCTTATGCGTGAATAAACACAGAGAAGTACTTACATAAAAATTAGCCGCGTTTTATTCATAAATGCTCTGGATCAATTGTACGTGTTACACCAACAACATTGTTCTGGATTGTGGTGGATTAGCAGTAGCTGCTTCTTAAGGCGAACTATGAATACTTCAACCCTGTGGAGTTCGGCGCAGAGTAATGCAGATCACTTGTACAATTTGAGAAGCTCATAGACTGTATTTCCTCAGAATAAAATGTCGAATTTGTGTAATAATTGAATACAAACAAAATGAGTCTGCTACCCGAATAAAACTTGCTTAAAACTATTGGCACTAACAATACGAGTACATACCTACCTATATATGGATTTGAGTTTTTTCTTAAAATTTCAGTTGAGGTTTGAAG
Source organism: Chloromyia formosa (assembly GCA_964017055.1). Lineage (NCBI taxonomy): Eukaryota > Metazoa > Arthropoda > Insecta > Diptera > Stratiomyidae > Chloromyia > Chloromyia formosa. Next base: position 11,276,117 of record OZ024817.1, read on the forward strand.
GCAGACATAAACCCCGAACTAAGGACAAACTCCATTTCCTAAGTAAATTTTCCTTTCACTACTCTGATATGTCAATCTTCATGACCCTTACGCAGCCTCTGCTGCTATTCTTCTCCACCTGGCGAGTATTGGAGAAAACATCGTATTGGTAGAGGAGCCCTGGGTCGTTAATGATGTGGTGAGGCGCCTGGACTCTCCTGCTTATACAAGTACTATTTTTTATGTTAAAGACCAGGCCAAGCCACGGTCTTGTATTCATGTTCGGAAAGCCTTACGACTTTCCTTGTGTCGATACGCAGTAATAGCGATTCAGTAGTGGTTTGCCTCGATATTAATGGGATGTATTGGCTCATATCACCTTACCTTCCACACGATGACATGGGCTTGTTATCCACTACCAGCATCAGCGAGGCAAATCATAGAAGCCAAAATAACAAGAACTGGTCTCATTCTTGGATGTGACGAGGTGAGCTGCTATTTGAATACACTATTGGCACTTACTGCTGTGCAACGTAGGTAGTGAACTAACATTTGACGCACGCAATAGGCAGGTGGTCTTGGATATATACTTTGTGTCTGAGAATATCCAACACCTACTGTGGGACAGGAGGGGGCATTGAAGGATTCGGTCTCCGATCATCGTTACCTCCTATTCAGCCTGCATGGGAAAGACGACGGAAAACTAACTGGCAGCGGCACCGACAAGCTCTACTGGAAGTGCTGTTCCCTCTACCGGGACAATATAGTACCAAGCAAGAGTTGGACAGTGTTATTCATGACCTTACGCAACCAATCAATATGGCGATATTCAAATCTTGTCTTGTAAGTAGTTACGAATGAAATATGAAGCCAGCTTGGTAGAGATCTCAGATTTCTGAACACAGTTGTGCTTTAGAAAAGCTAAAGCCACAGGGCTGGAGGCTGACTGGAAATCCTAAATGAAGCCATTGAGCCCGGAGGAGGAGCTTAGAAGTGAAAAACGGAGCTAATGGAGGAGTTCCTGTGAGCGTATTGGGGAATCTAACGAGACATCTAGACTTCGCATGACTTGTGCGTCAAGTACAGAGACAATTGAGCTTCTGCTCGATGTGCATTTCTGGTAACCCATGCCAAACGATTTGGCCTAAATTTGATCTTACCCGCTCTGCTGTACTGCTGTCCATAAGCAGATTGCACTTCGGCAGAGTGGTGGGGCTCATCACAGGGCAACACCCTTACTGGGATCTATCCTGGAGACTTCGCCATCCTCACCATGATTACTAGAGAAGTTGTGAGAACGTGGACAAGGAGGAGAGCGCTAAAATTGGGTATACCGCTGTGGAATATTGAGCGAGCAAAGCGAGCATTCTAGGTTTGTATACTAAAGGTCACAAACCCTTTAATCCGTGGAACTCGCGCAGTGAGAGGAACCCACGCAAGGTGAGTGTAAAATCGTATCAATTTAAAATCCACTATTGGTCAAAGACGCGAACCACTATGCGATGTTCGGTTATAAATTTAATTTTCTTAACAATTTTCTCAGAGTTTTGAAATATCCGACAAGTCATAATTTCAACAACTGTACAAGCAAGTCATGCGACTTCCTATAGTAGCCGTAATTCTCGATGACAGATTCATGCCGTGGGAGGTGATGTTTTTCACGAAAAAGATACAAATCTCCCAAACTCTTTTACCGTCTTTTTAAATACAATACAAACTTGCTTATTCATTTCGTTCATTTTAATCTGACCTTATCTGCATTTCAACGAAAATCTTTTGACAGGTCCAGTTGCCCTTTTGTCCGTTCAATTCACTATCCGCGAACAATATCAATTTTGTAACTGTCAGTATGGATCGCAATGGTGGTCAATTCAGCTGCCATCGTGTACATCGGATTAATTCAAGAAGTGATGCTTTCTCATGTCCATATTCAGATTAAGATCCAAAGAATTTGCAAAAGAAATGCACTTGCGAAAATCCGATCACATCACAGATACATACTTTGCCACATTACATTTAATAGCGGTGAAGCTGATATGCAATTTCAGTAGCGATGTACAAGATCGAATTCAGATCGCAAGAAAACCAACTGAATTGGAATTTTTAAGAAGTTTGCTCTGTATGGAATGAATGTAGTGGATGTTGTTCGTAGGTATATTTTTTTTTTGAGAAAAATCTTAAAAAAAAATCATTTATATTATTTTTATTTTTTAGTTTTCCTGTGATTGAATTTGGTTACTTGCTCGTTTATTGGGTTTATTTTAACCCGCTCGATGTTGATACTCTTGTTAAGTAAACTGATTTTCTATAAAATCTTCGTAAAGACTATCGGTGCAGCGGGGTGAGGTGCCATGTTTGATAGGCGGAAGATGCACGACAAGACATAATAAGGGTTGGTGTTTATGAAATGTCACATCTCTCAATACAACAGTACGGATCTTTCGAACAGCCCTTGAAATCGAGGAACCCCTTGGACAAAAGTTGAAATTCAAAAAACCTCGAAAATCACCGCCCAAAGCGCAAGAGAGAGTTAAGTATCCACAGCATCCTGGTAAACGACCCTTATAAAAGGATTCTATTATACATTCTAAGAAAATGAATGCGGACCGTAAAACGAGCTGCAATTAAATAAAAAATAAACCAAAATAGGCCCAGGAAATGAGAGAAAATTTTCCTTTCTCCCGGATGCAATGGTCATAATGCCCGGTTCACATTATTCCAGTAACCAATCCAGTCCAGTAATCCAGTCCAGCGCTGGACTGCTACTGGAATAATGTGAACCGGCACTGGACAGCAATTCAATCCAGCAATCCAGTCCAGCAATCCAGTCCAGTGACTGGATTGTCGGTCTACTTTTTGATTCCAGCTCGCCCAGAAATCATTGTTACTATAGTTACCGAATCAACAACACACTCGCCAGACTACTGGACTGGAATCATGTAGACGATATGATCCAGTCCAGCGCTGGACTGGATAGCTGGACTGGATTACTGGACTGGAATAATGTGAACCGGGCATTAAACTTAACCCTTAAATGCATGGGGTTAGCCCTTAGTATGGAGATTAAGCTCACCTCATGTAAAACTATTTAGAGACCAGTTTTGTATGAGGGGAGCGAAATGGGCATAATATTGTAAAAATAGAGAACTTTAACATTTTGTGGGGACTCTCATATATTATGATATATCATAGACAATAGATAAAGGTCCATTGTGTGATCTGAGTTGTAAATTACGAAAATATGAAATCTGCAGTTTAACTGCAAGCATCGCCCTTCTGTTCTAGTGCGTCGTTTTAGACACTCTCATGTGGAGAATACGCTCGTTGGGGGGATTCAACATTAGAATACGCGGACGATCTGGCTGTTATCGTCGGAAACTCTGGGCGTTGATACGCTCAACTCTGTACAACTCCGCGGTGAAAGTGGGAGGCAACAGCAAATACCTAGGAGTTACAAATGACAGCAAGTTACTCTGGGCAGATCATCTTACGGTAACATCAAAAAAGTATACAAAAGCTTTGTGGATCTTCAGGCAGTATGCAGGCAGAACTGGCAGTTCTAAGCCCTGAATTTTCCTATGGATCTAAAAAGCGACTGTTCGGCAATTAATGAGTATGGAGCAGTTGTTTAGTGGAAAAATGTAAGGAATTTAGGTTTTTTTTTGCTGTGTTGCATACAGTAAATTAACCATACGGTGTGTCTTGCGTAGTGCTGCTGCTCAGTTACGGCAAGAACTGGGGTTAGTTTTTTATATGACTCTACTGGACTATAGTGTTACATGATTTCACACGCCTAGCTCTATTACATAAATAAACAGATTTTATGAACGAGCGTTAGGGAATACTGAGCCAGACCGCCAAAAAAACACAAAGAAAAAATATATCAGAAACTACAATCGTCTCACTATTACCGGAAAATAACGAACTAAAATCATGTGAAGCCCTTGCTGAAGTGTCGACGTGCGGTGCCTATGCGACCGAGTGCTCCACCAAAAATGCAAACTTGCAACTCATGTACAAGTTCGTCGTGGATGAAACCGCTTGTTCAGCTGGTATGATCGAACATTCAGCGGTTCATCCGAATAAATCGGTGACAAAAGAAAAGGTTGAAGTCTTTGGTGATACTACTTTGCCTTTACCCCTAGCGGGGCATAGCGCGTCAACTACTCCTGCGCGCCATCGTACTCTGTTCTGGGCAATGGGGCGCAACTCCCCAAAAGACTTACCCAGTACCTGACACTCCTTTGCCACAGATCGACGCCATGTGATTCGAGGACCCCCTCTTGGTCGGCCTTGGTTGGAAATGGGGTTCCATTTCATGGCATGCAAAGCAATGCAGTTATCACTCTTCCGCAATGTGTGACCTATCCACTGCCATTTTCGCCTGCGTATCAATTCGTCGATTGGCATCTGACCCGTACGCCGAATTAGCTCTTCATTTGATATTGTTTCGGGCCAGAAAATTCTTAAAATTCGACGAAGACATGAGTTGACGAAAACTTGCAGCTTTCTGGTAACTCCTACGGAAACTTTCCATGTACTGCTCCCATACAAAAGCACTGATAGTACCAGGGAGCGAAACAGGCCCAGCTTGGTCTTAATGCTGAGATAACTGCCCTGCCAGATTTTGGACAGCATGCCGTATGCGCGTTTAGCCTGGTTGATACGACGAGCGATGTCCTGCTCCGTACCACCATTTTCGGCAACAATGCTACCCAGGTAGACGAAGTTGTCCACCTTCTCCACAGGCTGCCCATTAATATTGATGGCAACAGGTGTCGGATTTCTTTTTCGCAACGGCGGGCTAAGAACCTTGGTCTTGTTGGTATTAATCTTTAGCCCAACCTTGCTTGCCTCCCTCTCGAGATCTAACGCCATTGCGGACAGATCCATGATTTTGTGGCAGAGTAGGCATATGTCGTCAGCGTAGTCAAGATGTTGTAGATAATATGTCGAAGTCCATTGAATTCCTCTGTCGAGTCCGGATAGGGCTGCATGCAACACATCGCCGATCACAATGAGGAATAGGATCGGTGAGAGGATGCACCCCTGCCGAACTCCACTGCGAATCTCAAAGTTCCCCGACACCTTACCTTTATGCAGAACGCGACATTTCGCGCCGTCATAGGTTGCCTTAATAATAGCCACAAGCTTCTCGGGGATGCCTCTCCTGCGCAAGGCCGCCCATATAGAATCCCGGTTCACACTATCGAAAGCCTTTTCGAAATCGATGAAAAGCAAGTGAAGCGGAGAATCGTATTCAGCGCATTGCTCGATGATGATTCGCAAGGTGTTAATGTGATCGACACAGGAGAATCCGGATCGAAAGCCAGCCTGCTCTTCATCAATTGTGCTTTCTAAGTGGGCCTTTAGTCTTTCCAGGACGATTTTAGCTATTATCTTGGCAACGGCAGGAAGCACACAAATGCCTCTCCAATTATTACAGTCTGTGAGGCTACCCTTCTTTGGAAGTTTGATGATCAAACCTTCCTTCCACTCAGTGGGAAAGGTCTCTGTATTCCACGCTTTATCAACAAGTGGGTGTAGCAAATCGGCAGTTACGCTTGGCGCTGCTTGATAAAGTTCGGCAGGGATGCCGTCAAGTCCGGCGGCCTTTCCTCGTTTTAGTGCAATAATTGCAGTGACTATTTCCTCTTTAGTCGGGGCAGTGGACCGTATACGCACATTTTGATGGTTAGCTAAATTATCTATACGAGGGGGAACTTCACCAGAGGTTACACGGTTCAAGACCGCGGCGAAGTGTTCTTTCCACCGCCTCATTTGATCTTCTTCCAAGATAAGCAGCTTTCCATCACTATCTTTCACCGGATGTTGGCAGGCGTTACGACCACCTGTAAACTCCTTGATGACACCGTATACGGCGTTTAAGTTGTTACTTCTAGCGGCTTCTTCTGCTGACGCTAAAAGAGAATTGGCATAAACTCTTTTATCGCGTCGCACACTACGCTGTACTTCTCGAGCTTTCTGACGGTAAAGGAGTTCGATACTGCTTCGATTGTCGTCTGATGCTGCAGCCAAACGAACTTTCAGCTCCTTTCTTTCAACAATCCGCTGCCATGAAGCGTCGGACATCCAGGGCTTATTCCGGCAATCCGGGTTTGGGCCAAGGATGGTATTTGCGCTATCAATGTACGCATTTTTTATGGCATCCCAGTTTTCGTTTATGTCACTATCTGGGTGACTAGTTATCTCAGCCGCTTTTTGAGCGAGATGGTCATTATATTGTTGTAAGACAGCTGGATTTTTTAGTCGAGCGGTGTTGAATTTGCGGGGCCTGGATCTTTCGTCGCTGGGGCGGCGCACGGCTGCAATACGCAATCGAACATTAGCGATCATAAGATAATGGTCTCTTCCCATCCCAATATCGGCACCCTTCTTGTTTCGCACGTCCAGGAGGCAACTCTTGAATCTTTTACTAATGGCAAAATGGTCGATCTGATTTTGTGTTCTGCGCCGATCAACAGAGGACCAACTGATTTTGTGGTGGTCCTTATGCCCAAACATAGTACCACCGATGAAGAGACTGTGAAAGTTGCAAACTCTACAAATCTTTCACCGTTGTCATTGCGATCACCAAGACCGTGTCTCCCCATCACATGTCTGAGCCCATAGTTATCAGCGCCAACTTTCGCATTCAAATCACCCATAACCATTATAATGTCACCTTTAGGTGTTCTGCTCTGAACGGCGTTTAGTTCTACGTAGAAGGAGTCTTTTGCCAAGATATTGTCGGGTTCAGTAGGGGCATAATATTGTATTATTGAGATGTTCCGCATTTTGGTCCGAAACCTGGCGGTCAAGACCCTGTCAGAGACCGGTTCCCAGGATAAGAGACAGTTTCGCGCGGCTCTGGTTAGAAGGAGCCCAATACCTGACTCACGACGACTACCGGTAGCTTTACCGGAGTACAACATTACAGTGCTGCCCGTTGGAGAGATGAATTCTCCGCTGTTCCACCATCTTATGTCACTAACTCCTAAGATATTTAATTTGTACCTCAGAAATTCACTCTCTAATTGAAGAAATCGTGCGTTCTGGGGACCTTCTGATCCATTGTCCAGGAGAGTACGCACATTCCAGAATCCAATCTTTGTCATTGTACGATAGCTAAAAGTCGTAACCGTTGAGTCAGTCCTTATCCGAGGCATAGTTGACGTTTCGTTAGCATATAAAGATTTCGGATAGTGCAAGTTGCTGGCATACACATCCTGTCCTTTGATTGTCGGTTTTAACGACAGGCCCTCAAAGGGAAAGGCCGTGGTATTTTTTTTCACACCCCACACCACAGGGGTACCTCAACCAAATCATCGCACCGCCATCACTGGCGGCTTGACGTTGGTCTGTGACCACTGCCGTTCCAGGGGGCGCCCACGTGGAGGACTATGGAAGAGGAGGTTTTGCCCCCCAATAATTTCATTACAAAAGAAGTCGCTCTCACCAAAATAAAAAGACTTGCATGTCACACTATAACGGGAGCCCTGCGCTCCTGTTCTGCAGCGGATTAAACCCACAATCTCAGTCGATTCATCAAAAGCAGCAGGTTGGATTAAAAAATCTACTGCTGCCCTCTAGGATCAGGGCATCGGGCATCACACAAGAGACAGATTGTTGCTGTGTTGTCGTTCATCTTTCGGTTACGGCCCACTTATCAGCTAATCTATTCTAATCTATTCGGGAGGGGGGACTAAAAGTAAACACAAAACCATTTACATTGATAAGTAATGTAGTTAATTGCCCTAGCCCCTTATGGGGCATATCGCGTTAACTGTTCCATGAAGCAAAGATAACGTTTCGTTGGTATAAACTAGTTTCGGGGAATGCAGTTGCCAGCATGCACCTCCGGCTCCCTCATTTAGCCGCCTACTTGTGACAAGTCGGGAGATCATGTGGCTTATTATCACGCCCCGCATCACAGGGAGAAGACAATACAAACATCCATGACCACAAACGTCGTCGTGGACGAGATTCGAACCCGAAACGTCGGTAGTCAGACATGAGACTGATGCCTCTACGCACTGAGCTACCGGTCGCTCCTGAATTTTTCTGCAAATCTTGTTGGAATTAATCAACGGACCTAAAATGGCGAAAATCAATTGAATCCACGCTTCCAGCAGTAACGCTCGGCTCTGGGACATGTCACCCCAATGAAATTGCCCCAAAAAAAAAAAAAAATTAAGACAAAAAGTCAGACTTCGTCTCAACGGCAGATTTGGAGAAGTCAACTTTGGATTCGTACAATCCGCAGAAGAGAGAAGGGACCGATGTATTCTTCAAGTTGACAAAGTGAGATGTGAAGCATTTAATACATCCCCAGAAAACGGGTCACAATGTGCGATACGTTCAAATAACTATAAAAGGACGAGGTAAGGTGTGAGTTTATGATATGGAGTGACGGCAGCGCTACGCTGTAATGCGTATTGAGGTATTCTTATAGTACAAGGTGAAGAATGGTACTCACGAGGAGTATAATGGGATCACAAATAGAGACTCACCACCAACGTTGAATGATAGAAGGGAAATAAAATAGAAGTGCAGACACTTACCAGCCGATATATGCTACAAACCTGATGAATCCCGTTTCATTCAGCATCCCTTGGAATAAATGGTTAACTCGATCTCTCCTACAGCAAAACCGATTTAAGTTTCTGGAGGTCTGGAGGTCTATGCTACAAACCTGACGAATTCCGTTCCATTCAGCATCCCTCCGAATAAAGGGTTAACTCGATCTCTCCTACAACAAAACCGATTTAATTTTCTGGAGGTCTTCCATGTCGCTTTTTCGGTCGTTCGATGCTATTGTTGTTGGCAATGATGATCATGATGATGACGATGACGACAACGACGACGACGACGAAGATGATTGTGATGCTCTCTTGTCTGTTTGGTGTATCTGATGATGCCGAAAGATATTGTATATGTGGTACAAGTAATTTGTATGCAGGTTTAGTGACAGCCCCCAAAATGCAGCGGAAAAGGAAAATTTTAATATAACGGAGCGCGACTTTATGGTAAAGGCGTGTGCATGTCTTTTCTCACACGCATGGTGCTATTGTTCACATTTTGAGGTCATAGCATGTTTTCGATCTTTTTTTTTCGTTTTACTTATTCTTATTTGGAAGGCTCAAGTGCATAAATCTTTGGTAATTTTTGGTGAATTGTCTTGAATTGAAAGGGCACACAAATGAATGTTCATAATGGACAGTAGTGCACTTGATTTGAATGGGAATCCTTTTGGGTGCGTGTTTTTGGGTAAAATTCAATGATATACTCAAGTTTTTTAAGTGGACTTATTTTTTCACAAACAAGGCTAAGCAACTGATAATGGAATTTTCGAAAAGGAAGGGATATCCTTGGGAAAATCAATGATTATCCGAACGTGTAAATTTTGATCCATCTCAATTGATCTTCAACCACAAAAACACAAATGACTGAACAATAGGGGTGGATTTCAGTTACAAGTCTAATCAGTCACGGGACCTGCTGTAAGACAAGACAAGTCCTGCTGCCACAAGAATTGATGCCGCATGATCCGCTCGGAGAGCAGCCACGAGAATTCATGCAAGATCAGCTATGAGACCTGCTGTGAGATGAGCTCTTCGTTTTTCTGACGGCACAGATCACACAACATCGCTGGTCTTCTAGAAATTCTCGTGGCTGGTCTAGCAGCAGGTTTCGTGGCTAATCACGCAACAAGTATCGTGGCTAATTACGCAACAGGTCTCATGACTGTTCTTGCAGAGCGGGTCCCACAGAACATTCCATCTCGTATCAAAAAACAATAAAATTCTCGTTTAGAAGAATGTTGATCCAATTCCATCTTATTCCAATTAGCGACCACGAAAAACAGGAAAAACTATAAAATAGATAAATCTTATCTGAATTCACCCTCCAGCAAATACATCACCATTTTCAAATCGATTTTCATTGTTACACTACCACATAGACCGCACATAATTGAAATTAAATAAACTAGCGTCGGCTGAAAGACATTGCTGAACGTAGCTATCACCGGATACAATCTAATAACTGAGCTCATCTGCGCATAGTTCACCGCTTCGCTGAGTCTTCTCACGATTTCTGCTCCTAATTGCTTCAAGCCAAATGTCTAACATTTTAACTTAACGAAACGGACATTTGGAAAATTGGTAAATTGTTTCTGCAAGCCAATCGAGACGATATCGTTCCGAACTTATATATCTAGATATCAAATCAAAGTGGATAAAGGCATCTGAAAATTAATTATTGCAATAATTCAGCCCAAGGGATTGTTGGAGTCGATTCAATTTGATTTCTGTCGTTAGGTTGTCATGCGAATATTAAGGAGGCGTCGATCGTCACCCCTATCCTTACTCCTTAACTAAGCTAGTAAAACAAGTTTATTTCAATCTTTTACCATTTTATTGCTTTCATTTAAACAGAAAACGACTCAGCACATTAGAATATACAATAGTATCACAAAATTCTGGTCAGTAGTCATACTCTTTGATATCAGTGCCGAATATCAATGATAGCTATGAGCACCTCCTTGATTCTGTCCTGTCACTCCACCGGCATTTGTGGCACCACCATCTTGATTTGGCTCCACATGAGCGGCAGCGTCGTTAGCATTATGTTGGGCCTTTTGAGCGAATTCGATAGCCTTCTGAGTGGCCGCCTTAGTGGCCAGGAAGTCAGCGCGGGTAGCTTCCAATTTGTGCTCAATTTCACCCAAAGAAGCCTTAGCCTGGGCTACCATCTTACCTTGCGACAAAAGTTCCTGGTTAGCGGTGGCAGCAGCCGATTCAGCTTGGCTAGCCAATTCCTGCGATTGAGCGAGAGCCGATTGTAAGATATGGGCTTGTTTGCGAGCTTGTTCGGCCGTATTAGCAGCCGCCTTGGCAGACTGTTCGGCACCCTTCAGTTGATTCACTTCACCCTCAAGCAATGTGTGTGCTTCGTTTCGTTGTTTCTCCAAAGTTTGAAGTAGCACATGTTTGCCAGCCAGAGCTGCTTGAGCCGTGGCAGCAGCCTGGGAGGCTTGTTGAGCCAGAGCATTTTTGGCAATGTAGGAAGCCTTCTGGGCGGCTGCATGTTGACTGGCTACCGCCGAATGAGCTTGATTGGCCGATCCTTGGGCAATTGTGCGAAGTCCTCCGTGCTCGTCGCCAATGTAACCACAACTGACAATGCCTGTAACAGAGAAAAAATTGAGGGACAAATTTGTCGGATAGATTCAATGAAAATTTCAAGATACTAAGAAATTACCGATGAAAGCAACTACGAAAACAATGGTGCACTTCATTTTGTGGTAAAAGAATTGACGGTACTAGATGTTAATTGGTCGAATGCGGTTGCTGTTATGATTTCTGGACTGAACTTGCTTGAATTTATATGCTAACGTTTTCGGGGTCTAGGCATGGAATGCGTAGCGCAGTTGGAGCAAAAAATCTTTCGACTCAATTAAGGCATCTTACAAAAATGTTATGAATTGGGTGTCAAGAGTATGTTAAGATGTTTTTAGAAACTATGCAAAACCATTGCTCTATTGTTTATGGGAGTATTTTTTGCAGATAGATAGACAATTTTTGAGTGGTTTTTAGAAATTTGGCCAATTTTCAATTAACGATTGCGTAAAATTTCTCAGTTATAAAAATGGGCATAAGTTTAAAAAAGCCATATCTTCTGGGAATGGTAAATAGTTTTATAGTACATTGGATTTATTCAATAGATCAATAGATAAACAGGTAAATATAATTCCTAGATGGTATGGTATGGTAAGAGGGGCTGCCGTAATCTCTTCACAGCACACTTAGACCAAAAGAAGGTCCCTTGTGTTGCCCTGGAATTGTGTAATTCCATCCGTCATCCATTGTTGAACCATCCGGAGCTAATAGCGAATCGCAGGAGTCGACCCACATCTACATTAGCTAGGTCTCCTAGATCCGCATACACAAATTCACCTAGAGTCGACATTCTCCTGTAGGCTAATGCCGGGCAGGTGCAGAGTAGATGAAAGATGCTCTCCACCTCATCTATGTCTCCGCAACTTTTGCGGAAGTCATGGTATGGAAGTCGGAGCCTCCTCGAGTATTTACCGATAACACAGTGACCAGTAATAATTCCCACTACTATCCTGATGAGTTGCTTACTCATCGACAGCAGTTTAGAAGTACGGTTTTTGTTCAATAAGGGCCATAATAACTTCGCATTTTGGCAGGTACTACGACTTAACCACCTCGAGTTAGCCCTGTCTATCGCTGTCATAGTTAGCTTATGTTTACACCTGGAGATGGGCATGCCGAAACCCCGACCCATCTGAAGAGTTATATTGTTTGCACCGTTCCGTGCGAGCTCGTCAGCCCTACAATTACCAGCGAAAGCACTGTGACCTGGTATCCAGCATAGTGTAATGTTATAGATACCTCCCATCTCCGCAAGGTAAGAGCGACAGTCCGCAACGGTTTTTGACGAGACTACACAAGGTTCAAGGGATTTTATTGCAGCTTGGCTGTCAGTATAAATTATGATATCTGTTGCTGCTACAGTGTTACGGCCAATCCACATCACTGCCTCTTTAATAGCGTGAATCTCCGCCTGGAGGACACTACAGTAGTCTGGGAGACGAATCGATAGCTGGAGGCTACGCCCATCGGAGAAGATTCCAGCCCCACCCCCTTATCGGTCTTGGAACCATCAGTGTAGATGCACAAGAATTCAGTGCATGTCGGGTTCATCACTTCCCAATGGCTACGGGAGGGAATTGAGCATGTAAAGTTTCTGTCGAACGTGATTTTTGGTATACAATCGTCCGTTGATGGTGGGATGTCCATGTTGCTCAGGATTGATGCGTGACCGGTGTATGAGTCTGCCCAGCGGCCTGTCTCCCGTATGCGGATCGCCGAGTTTGCGGCAACTTGTTCACCTATGATGTCCAAGGGAAGAAGATTGAGCAGAATCTCTTGTGCTGCGGATGGCGTCGAATGGAGGGCCCCACTAATAGCCAAACAAGCCGCTCTTTGTACCTTCATCAATAAAGTGAGATTCGACCCTATACGAAGGACATTCCACCAAACGATCACCCCATGCAGCAGTATCGGGCGGAAAACCGATATATACAACCAATGGAGTACTTTCCAAGATGAAAGCTTTGATTTTAATTCTGTCACATGCGGTCGTGTGAAAATTATTCTACTCTCCATAGTGAATTTTTATGAAAAGGAAAATTCTTACGCGATTACCTTCTTTCCTTATTTCTCGTCATTATCTGCCAGAGGCAGCATTTAAAAGTTGAGGTTTCTTTCAAAAATAAAGAAACCTTCACCATTCAGAAGCAGTTTTTGTTACAATTCTTCTTAATCTGGTGGACATTGAATAAGATATCACACTGATACAGGATCACTCACCCCTGGGTTCTGCGTGATCTCGTTAGGATTTCCAGATTAAACTGTCTTCTAAAAATCCCCGCCCGTTAGGAGAACTTCTAAGGTTTTCCTATTACAAACTTACCAGTTTCGTAGATAGGGGGGGGGGGGGGGGGGGGGGGGGTGAATCTCCCCCGGATCTCGGATTTGAAAATATGACTAAAATGCAGACATAACTAAATGAATTCCCAAGTGTTCGTATGGATACAATTTTTTACATCGAGCTGAGCTAAAGGTAACAGGTAGTGCTACATTGTATGTTGATTTTTGGCCCACCCCATTTATTGATATAATGGACAACCATATATTGTACATATTCCGATGCATGCTGTATGTTCGTTCGATTGTCCATTTGTACGTTTGATAGTTGGAACCCTTCTCGGGATTCGATATCAACCAAATTTGGTATGTAACTTCCTTGGGGATCCTAAGCGAACCCGCATGAACACTATAATCACCCCTTCAAAAGCATTCTAAGCAAAATAATAGATAAGATTCCCCATTGTGAAAGATATTTGTCTCAACTTAAGCAAAGAAATTGCATGCGGAATTTTATGGGGTCGTTAATTGAGATTTTATTACAAGCCAAGCCTTTTGTTAAGAAGATCTGAATACCAATGTCTATTGTTTTGTGTGATGAAAAATTCTTTTTATCAAATAACGAGGTCATCTCAGCAGTACTGACTATTTTAGAGACATGAACTCAAACTACTATTTCAAAGGTATAAAAAGATGGGACTCTCCAAATATACTCGTTGCAAAAGGGAACTTGTTGTGTCCCCCACTGCTGGTTGCGATGAGGTGAGGTTGGCGATCGTTGACAAAGTTTGTGGGTTTTTGGACAAAAACTATCATGGTAACTTAACACACGGGAACGAGTGGACAAGGCTACTGTGGTGCTTTACTCCTATAACATATGCGCCGACTATGGGGGGCGGCAAGACACTTTTCGCTCCTCCAATCCAAATATGGTGGCGGTGCCCCTCCAATATTTCAGGTAAAAATATCGTTCCGCAATCCCCGGGCCCAGAGTGGTGAGAGATCGTGGGTTATTAGACCGAACCATAACGGTCATATCAGGTATTTAATCTCGTCGTTCAACTTATGATTCCTCAAGATGCTGTCAAAACTTAATTGATCTTGAAATTAACCACTTGTAATCGAACATATCATGGTAGTGATGCTTCCACCGACAGATCAATGGCAGCACCTGATGAGGAATTATCTATCGGTGGTACGAAACCAGAGGCAAGAGTCCAATTACACCTGGATCCCGATGCGAGCCCAAGGGCATCTGTGTTGTCCACCAACCATTCCAACCTTATAGCCCCATTTTTTATCATTCCCCATTTTTGCCTCCCAGGTTTGTGTTGTCTTCCCCAGACCTGTGAATTTTTGATAATACGTTAAGGACAGGCGCAACCAGTGGCGAAAACCCCGCCCACGTCTCCCGAACTTACCCACAGCAAGCATAGGAAACTGCTTAGCTCGTTGAGGAGCCATTTTCACCGCCAGATGGTGCCACCCGAACTTCACGGTCAGTGTGCTACTTTAGACTCCATCCCCATGGGCATATTTGGATGCCCACCAAACCGACCGTTACAATCTTTTGAGCTAACAACAAAAATCTTAAGGCGTGGACGGTTAAAAGTTTTGAATGAGAATTTAATTAAAATTTCATTATCATCATCATCGTGGCGCGACAGCCCCACGTCGGGCCTTGGCCGCCTGGATAGTTGTCCTCCAATTATCTCTGTCACGTGACCACGTCCTCCAATTTTGGAAGCCCAGTAGCTGCGCGGCGTCCGCATATACTCAGCTCACGCAACGAGCTCTCGGTCCCCTTCACAGTCTTGCTCCGTCAACTCGTTCTGCATTCATTACTCTCTTTGGCATGGGATCATCGTCCATTCATTGTACATGCTCTGCCCATTGAAGTCGTTGTAGTTTGACGATTTTCGAAACTTCCAACTCATAGTACAGTTCATACAACTCATGATTGTACCGGATCGCAAACAGCCCCGAAAATTCGCCGTAGAAGCCTATGTTCAAATGTGTCTAGCATGTTTCCGGAGGCTTGAGTTAGGGTCCATGCTTCGCAGCCATAGCATAGCACTGGACGTATAATGGTTTTGTACACGCGGAGCTTCGTGTTTCTGTGCACATGCTTCGATTTAATTATGGGGAGATCCAAAAAAAAAGTCTTCATATTAGCTAACTTTATCCGTCGCATGATTTCGACAGTTTCGTTGGCGTCCCTTGACAAGTTGCAGCGCAGGTATATGAAGTCGTTTACGAACTCGATGTTGAGCTCCTCCATATTAATGATCGGTTGTGCAGGTGTCCTTGTCGTCGATTGCATCATTATTTTAGTTTTACCCTCGTTGATCAGTAGTCCAACTTTTTTAGCAGTGGTATCGAGCGTATGCAGAAGTACTTCTGCGTCGGTCAATCTTCAGGTCATGATGTTGATGTCGTCGGCGTACGCTGCTAATTGTGTCGACTTGATGAGTAGCGTCTTGCTGTTGTCCATATTCATGGCCCGAATAACGTATTCCAGTGCTAGGTTGAAGAGTGTCGGTGCCAGTCCATCGCCCTGTTTCAGACCAGTGCGTGTTTCAAATCACTGAGTATATTCTTCGTCAAAGTTTCCTTTTCGCCTAACGGTAAAATGACGATTTTCTTGCTCGAAATGTACAACGTTGAGGAAAATGGCTGATCCTAATTTCCACAAAATTTTCTTTCTACCTTTGCTCAAGTATAGTCACTTATATTGCAAAAGTTTATTCCCATATAAGATAAATATACACTTCCACGAACGCATGCATCAAAATTCAAAAGATAAATTCTATTTAGTATATTTTATGCAGAAGATACGTGGGGAATTTAATAGAAAAAAGAAATAATCATAATAATCCCACAGAGTACCTATTCCCGCTACGCTTAGCAGATACTTCGAATGATGATCGGAAACCAGATCTCGAATAGTAGTTCTTCTAGCTGCAGAGTGTATCAAGAAGCTAAAATACTCGTATATTCAAGAGTAGTTATCGTCATAAGTACATATCTATTGAATTTCCTACCCAATAGGAAAAAGTATAATCGATATACGTTTCGCTGGAAGGTACTTTTTACTGTTCGATTGAATAATATCTTGTTCACATCGGCACAAATGACATGATTTCGCAGGGTGATTGCGGAAATCACCGAAAAATGTTCACACTGCACTGTATGTGATTTCAAACGTCACTTACCTCAAGCTTCTCATATGATGCGGCTAATAAAGTCTCCCTATCAGCATCCTTTTCGATGGTGGCTATCAGCTCAGAGTTTTTGTCTGCTATAATTTAATAATATTGCCATATTTCCAATATTTTCGGTGGTGGCGGCATCCGATATTTCTTGATGGTAGCTTGACTATCAGTAAAGGTTCAAATGCTACTATCACGGTATCCAGCTTCTAGGCATAAGTATGCGCATATGTCAATTGCGAGGTCTTCAGCTTAAAAAAACCGTAGGGTATTTCCCCGTAAGAATAGACGCTCTAAAGGGGGCGGGGGCTGTGTTACCCGCCTCTGTGTCTTCTTTAGTTTTGGAGCTATCAGTAAACCATTTAGCCGTGGTGGATGAAGAGTTGAGTACCTCAAGTCTCATACGTCTCTATTCCAAATAGATGTAGAAAACCGATGATTAAAGCGGAACTCCTTTGGTCTGATGGCAGGGCTAATCCATTATCATCATGGAACCAACGTTTCTGCTCCCATCTAGACTGTAGGTAAGTCAGATTTGCCTTGAGTCTGGCTACTGCTGATTTAGCCTCTGCCTTTAGATGAATGTGGAGTGGCGGCAGATAAAGGTGGGGCAGCTACAGATAGCCCCAGTAATTGCGAGACATTCCTGTCCCTGAAACTTTCTTAACATAGAGCTTCTTTCCTTGGTGGTAGATTTTTTCCACCAGACGATAGCCCTATATTATGGGTCTTACAATTGCCCTACAGATCCTTAAGAATAGTCGAGGGCTAGTTCCCCAAGTCTTGCCTACAAATCCATAGAGCCTTGGTGGCTTTAACGGAGATTCTCTTCAGGTGTTTCGATCAAAGTAGCATTTTGTCTAGAGTAACACCGAGGAATTTGACGGTATCCGTCAGGAGAACTAGAAAGTTTTGTATAATGGGGCAACTCATTGTTCTGATGTTTTTTTTTCCTCGAAAAAGGCTCGATAACTACCGTGGTTGTATTGACACGAAGGCCGTTATCATTACACAATTCTTGTACTGTGCTTAGAGTTGATTGGAAAATGTCCATTAGGGCTTAATCGAACACTCCCCTGACAGTTATCACCTAGTCACCAGCATACCTCTGTCTTAAGTATACCAAAGCAGCAAGTTTCCACAGTAGGCTATCTATTATGATGCTCTATAGAAAGGGATCGTTTTATCTCTGGGTAATAGCATCCTTTTGACCCGCACTGCAATTGTATTGTCTACTCCTTTTGCTCTAACTGCAGAGTCGTTGGAGGAGATAAATGTGTTATCGAGCTCTACTTCAATATTAATAAAGGCACATATTGCCACTTCCTTTGCTGTCATGGCAGACTCAGTTTCTCCCACTAAAAAGTGGAGAGCAGATTCAGTCGATTTACCTGTTTGGTAAGCACACTGTCTACAGTGCAGCGGAAATTTCACAAGTAGTGTGCTTCTGATGTGCTCATTGAGGAACTTCTTCATTGATTTATACATGAAAGAGGACAAACTGATTGACCTGTAAAATATTGGGTCATCTTTAGGGAAACTTTCTATTTTTTGGATGAAGACCTCTTTAACCAATCTTTAGGAATCTGGGATATATCGAAAAGCGAAGCTACCTCTGAAAATGTTCAGGAGATTGGGCATCAATATATTCCTCATTTTCTGTAATAGAGCAGGAAAGATTATATCCGTGCTAGCTGATTTGAATGGGCCAAAAAGTCAATGGCCAATTTCATCTTATTGTAGATGAAGATATCTTTGGCAGTCCTCCTGTTTAGGCGGGTCGCTTCGTACCGCACCCCCGTCTCAACTGAATACTCCGTGTCCTCTCCTGCGATCTTACACTCAGGAAAATGAGTATTCAGAAGTAAATTGGTAGTTCTCACCGGCATCCTCCGTCATACTGCCATCCTATCTATGCAGAGTGTCGACTTGATTTGCACCTTTTTGTGCCAGCTGTGGTATTGGTATTGAAGCCCTCGCAGAATTGTGTCAAACTGCGTTCCTCATCGATTCTTACATTTTTGTTATAAAGTTTGAATGAGGCCCGCTTCTCTTCCCACTTACCAGTACGGTTCGCTATATTGAAAAGTCTTCTAGTGCTCTTCCGCAACGTGGAGAGTTTCGAGTACAAAACACAGAACTCCTCTTGAATCAATTGAGTTTCTCAGGGAACAGTTTTTTTTATAGAAATATAGGATTCCCTCAGACACACTACTCAATTGCCCTAACCCCTTGTGGGGCATAGCGCGTCAACTGTTCCATGTGGCCCAGTTGACGTTTCGTTGGCAGACACACTGAAGGCTAAGAAACCTTGTTTTTAACCATATTGAACCTTCCCCGTAACGAGACTAAGTAACCTTCCCAATCTGTGTTTTGCAGGATCCTTTTACTAACATTAACATGCTTAAGGGCTTACCCGGGCAAAAATGGTCAACAATTTTCATTCCGATCAAAACTAACGGAAATATGATTTTTTGAACGTTCCGACTTGGAGACCCGAGCGGGTCGCAGGTATACGCGCCAGGTATACGACTCGTCGGCGGCTGGCGTTTCCCGGAACGGCTTTTGTCCTCGAGCCTGCTGTGTAAATATTACAGGCCCCTTTTTTGCGGTGTAGACGTGTTTCTATTTACTACATATTTCGATACGTTTATTCCCGCTTTTTCGTAGAGAAGAACGCTCATTGAAAATAATGGTCTTACGAACGTATAAATGCTTGTAAAATTTTAAACGCGTTTTTATCGAAATGTTGTTTTCAAAGTCGATGTCCACTGTAACTCGGCGAATATGTAACCGATCGTTTTGAAATTTTGCACACACTTTCTTCATACATATTACCTCCCCCAAACGATTTTACAGATACAAAATGGCCGACTTTTAGTACCGAAAAAACACGATTTTTGCTTCTAAACGTTCCCAAAAATTCAAAAATGAAAAAAAAAAAAATTATCAGGAATTGTTGGGGGGAGGCAAAACATGTCCAGAAATGGAATCTTTTTGGATTTTTGCTTTAAGATAATTCTTCATCGACTTATGAGGGGCACCGCGAAGCAGCGAGTTCGCAAAATGGCTGCCATCGGCTGAATTTTTAATATTTTTATTTGTAACTTCTACGAAATAAACTTCAAAACATCCTGAATTAAATATACTTGAATGCGCTAATCTACCTTATCACCGAACAGAGAAAAAAATCCCCAAATATGTCGTATTTTTTCACTCAAAATACCCGGGTAAACCCTTAATAGCTTCTATGCCTGTGATCTGACAGTGATGGCTCATTGGAGACGTGCCAATAATGTATTCGATTGGACATGCTGTGGGATCCAAACGTAATATCAAATATCTCACGACTTATTCTAGCGTCAAAGTTTGGACATTTGCCTTTGTTGAAAATGTTAAGTTCCAGACTTGTAACAAGTTCAAATAGTTGCACACTTCGGCTGTTCGTGTGGGTACTTCCCCAGAGAGTGTGGTGCGCTTTGGCATCACATCCAGTCAGTAGGAGCAGTTTTTTCCCCTGCAGTAATCCGAAAGCCTTCGTGGAGAGAATTCATAGAACAAATTGGCAACAGTAGGCAACCCGCAGTGAGTTATGAACTCAGCCGCTGACTTTGCAAAACATTGTTTTCCCACAAATACAGTCAGGAATGTTTATGCGACTAAAATGTTTTCCGTTGGTAATGGGCATCTTGTTCCCAAAAATTGGAAAGCCCCTTAAAAAAAAACAACTTTTAAATTATGGGGAGAATAAGAAGAGAATATGTTAATTATCATACTGGTCGAGAGCTTGTTAAAATTCTATTATCCAACATTTGCAAACTTTTAAAACGAAAATCACTTCCATTTATTTATTTCTCTCTCTCTCTAATTGCCTTGACCCCTCCAGTGGCATGGCCGCGTCCACATCTCTAGCATTTCTATGCCTTGTTGACGTTTCAATAGCATATCTACTTTTCGGAAGAGCCGTTTCTAGCATGCACCTCCTATCCGCACCGTCTTTATACTGACAAGCTCGGAGCACTGTGAGAGTTCTATTATTGCCCACAGGCAGTTTTTG
This sequence comes from Chloromyia formosa, assembly GCA_964017055.1. Taxonomy (NCBI): domain Eukaryota; kingdom Metazoa; phylum Arthropoda; class Insecta; order Diptera; family Stratiomyidae; genus Chloromyia; species Chloromyia formosa. Next base: position 11,296,825 of record OZ024817.1, read on the forward strand.
ATCGCGTCGAGATTTGATCTCCGAGCTCTAGATTAGTATCGTAGAGCGGTGACCGAACGATCACGGCCACCGAGCGCTAATCACTTACAATCATGAATTTATATTTTCACACAAAATCAATCGTATCAGAAAATGATGGCAGCCATTGATTAAGTTTTCTTGCAAAACTACAACTCCCATTGTGAGAGGGCGACTCTTCTTATAAAACTAAAAAAACTCCCATTGTGAGAGGGTTATTGTTTTTATGATAACTTAAGACTAACTATGAGAACTCATTGCTGCTTACTTAAGTTAAACTTTTCTTATGAATTGTGAATGATCGAAACGGAGGATGCTTCATTAGAGGGACTAGACACCTTCATTTATCGCTACGTTTATCACGTGTGACATCATGTCTGAACGATAATCCATATGAACTGCGCAGTTTTCGCAGATTTTTACGCAGATCTGAGATCTGTGCATTCGGACCCTGTTTTGCAACGATATCTGCACAGATTACACAATTTATCGTTCCGTTTTATCAGTTTTCGACCACATTTTACCATGATCACCAAGCGGTATCAGTTCTCGTCCAAACTTCACCATGGTCACCGCTAAAAAAGAAGCGTTTTTGGCCATTATCCAGTGCTACCGTTCGCTCAAAAAAACGGCCACGTACGATGTTCACACTTCGCCAAAACTGATAGAACTGAAGAAAATATCGGAACTAATTTAGCGAAAATTGAATGTAGCTTACACACCTTCAGTTCAGATATCTGCACAGATTTTTTCACAGATATTTAGCACAGATAACTGCGCAGATAAACTGAAGGTCTGTAGTCGCCTTTAAGATCCAGCCACTTGCTTGGAGTGAGCCTTTCTCCATTTGCGGCGAAGACGTCGAAAACTCGCGAATCTGGCTTTGTACACAAACAGATCACTCAACAGGTGTTGCCCTCGTTCTTTCGGTGTAAGCAGCACGACCCGCCAAGCAATTTACTTGAACTCTCCTCATGCAACTAGAACTCTCACAATAATTTATATTCTTTGTATGACAACTGAAGTCTATGTATGATAAATTAATGCTATCTACTGCTGTCTACCGGTCGTTCGCGATGCTTATCGTAACCGATATTTTGCATCGTTAGAATCTATCACTCGTGGACTTATCTGACTCGATCAACAGTGACAACGAACGAATATATGTTGTATCGCGAGGTACGTAACTGCCGAATCATTTAGGTGGCGGATCTTTTAATTTTTCGAATCGAACTTGTTCATTGTGATAAATCGATCCGCATGGTTGACAGATTGCTAACTAAGGTGAAATCTTAATCTTGCTCTCATAACATTCTTTTTATTAGTACGAGTATTTTAGTAAACCAACTTTCATAACAGTTTTATTACAAGAAAGTTTTGACTTAGACTCTAATAAGCCTTTCTTTATAAGATAAGAATCATAATAAGGAGTGTTTTTGTGAACATCTATCCGGCGCAGGTTAGGGTATCTCCATCCATTACAACAACAATTTAACCCTGTACGAGCCAGTGAGGTGGCTAACCTCCACTCGATAGATTGTACACTTGTACCAGCAAAATGCTCCTATAGGTATCCTTCTCGCTAATCTGACAATTGGCGCAAAGTTCCGACGACAGTTCATTCGTAATTTCCACTTTTTTTTTATTTTTTCGTCACTACTATCTAATATTTATGCAGCTATATTCATAATTTCTTGTTGCTACGGTCAATTTTGAAAGCCAATCAATCAATTTCTGATTGGAATGACATGACATTTAAAAGGTTAAATTGGATAGCTGCCCTCGATCGTTTTTTTTTCTCTACCTATCCTAATCCGTTGATCGAAAAAACTCACCTATATTTAACATCCTATAGGAACATTTGGATCATTCCCGTTTCGTAAAAATTAGGAGAATTCTCACTTTTCGATTAGAGAGAATTTTCTCAAAACTCGAGAAATTTCCGCTTTAGGGCCTACAAATTCCCCCTGCGTGAGTTCTAGGTGCTTACTACCTAAAGTGGAAATGGACTACCGCAATTAAGGAATTTTTAAAATTCTCTCTAAATGCAATAGAGAGAATTCTCGTAATATTCACGAAACAGGAATGTTCCGAACATTTTTATTAGAGTGTAACTCTCCTGGATTTGAACTTTCATAAGAAAATCTCTATGAGAGTACACAATGAGAGGAGATGGTCTTATAACAAGAGTGAAACTCTACTGGAGTGATACTCTCATAATAATGGTGCTATGAAATCTTATTAAATTCTTATTACAAGAGTTAAGTTATGAGAGTGGCGCAGAGTCTTATGAGAACTTTTTTCAGATGACAAAGGCTTAATCCCAAGAGTTTTTCATTTGGAGTGATTACAATTTTTTCTTAACAGAATAACTTCTCAAAAAGTGCTGCTTGCGCTTCCACTAATTTTCCCGATAGTAACTTTGCCCTTAAAATTCAGTACGCTATTCTTAAGCGCCTCTATAGTTCACAATTGCCTATCAACTCATACCTACCACGTTGGCTAGAAACTATCTTACGACTACGATAGTAGTAGCAATGTTTGAATTACGCGTAATTGCGGCACGGCTACCGTAAAGACGAGTCATACGAGTATAGAACGTGCATCATGAAGAGCTGTATGGTCGTGTGTACAAAGATGGTAAGGTCATAAACTTGAGGACGTTTGTTGGTCCGTTGGTGGCTTTATCGGTATATATGATGTGCGTTGTTCGCTAACAGCGTGCCTTATCAAAATTCAACTCACATGAGACCTCGGTAAGTAAAAGCAGACCGTGAGAATTCTTTCAAGTTTCCTTGTGATAATAAGGCGCACAATACTTCTTCCTATTTGGATTTTGTTGTTACAGTGATCGAGGAACTTTTTTTTCTTTGGCTAATATTTTGAGGAATTTTATATATTTTATGATATTGTTATCGCTATATAGTAGGTAACATTGGATGAATTCAAAATGGAAATATTATATAGCTTTGGCATTCTATTGATCGGTGTACTGGTGAATAAATTCGAGGCTCAAAATAGAGGAGATACAAGTTGTGCCCACTTCTGTATCCAAATTAATTCAACAAGAAGCGTGTTATTTCAGAAACGTGTTAAACATATCTGAACGAAAGGTTCTTTGGCAAATATTCGAAATATTCGGTACAACCATGAGCAGTATGAACTTTACGATGAGCTGTAAAAATTTCGAAAAGTTACAACAACTTCAATTGACAGAACATATACAACAAACAGACGACGACCGCACTCTTCCCCTAAGTGAAAGCTCGTTGGGAAGACTCAGTGGATGCTGAGGATAAGCATCTGCTGGGCTTCCGAAATCGGAGGACAGGGTCACTTGACCAAAACTTCAAATATACTGGACGCCCACCTTTTGCAAATGAGGACGTGGTAAATTTGGTTGATGGTACATGTGCCCGGAGATTTCCAAGTTTGTTGGTGAATGCGTCGCTGCGGAAAGCATGTGGAGCTTACGATGAGTTCTCTACTGCAGCCGAAGTCACTTAATCGTTGACTGTTATCATTGCATTCCTCATGGAGGCTATGTCCTCCAGTGGCTCCCCGACGCAAACTATCGTTTCCAACCTTTGCATCAAAATCTCCCAGCAGTATTTTGAAGTCGTTTGTTGGAAGTGAGTCGAACAATGTCTCCAGGCGGGCATAAAATTCGTCTTTTACTGCATCTTACTTAACTTCAGTCGGGGCGTGCACCTTGATGAGCCAGCGGTTGAAAAAACGAGTCTAAATGCGAATCGCACACAACCTTTCATTAACAGGTGTGAAGTCAATAACGTGCGGCTTGAGCTGCTTGCTTACTATGAATGCAACTCTATACTCCTTGTGACCCGATCGTTTTCCGCTTTTGAAAATTATGTGCCAGTTCTTGTCGCCTATCTCGCTGCCAATCCAATTTGTTTCCTGGACTCCAGTGATGCTCAACTTGTAATTTTCTACCTTTTGAAGGAGGGCCTTCAAGGCCTCCGGTTTGTTCAGGGAGCCTATATTCCAGGATCCGAAAGAATAATCCGTTAAACGTTTGCGCGGTCGTCGTTGATAATCCGTTCAATTCGAGGCTTTTATTCCAGGTTTCTTGATATGGAGTATTTTTTTTTACAAGGATGAGACGTCGGCCTATCGCGAAATCCTATCCAGGGGTGGCCTCGGTGATAGCTGCTTCATAACGTGCCATAGTTCACACAACTATGTTGCAGGTCTGACTACGTAAACCATTCCACCCTAAAGACTTGAGACGCCTAGGTGTTACCCAGCCGATCAGACTACAGCTATCTAACCTACAGCCACAACCAAATGTTTAGCATTGCTAAATTTGGTTGGTTTGGTTAGCCGTTCTACGGAGCGCCCGCAGGCAGTACCGTGAAAGAGGACTTTTGCCCCCTTTTGAACCCTCATTCAGACTTCAAGAAAGAAAGGAGCGTCCTTCGAGAAATCATTTAAGTGCCGTCAAAAAGAATTGCAAATCATAAGCTGTACGAACTATTTAACGAACCCTTAGGGGATCTTAGGTAGACCATGCATCCTACCAGCCATTAGATCACGCATTAGACCCTTTATTAGATAACGCATCAGATCAACCATTAGACCACGTATCAGAATACCTATTCGTTTTTCATAATATAATTATATCTTAGACCTTATCAGCGTCAAGAATATTACGAGTAGGAACATTACACTACCAAATTTTAACATAAACTTTTTTAAACCGTGAACTAAAGTGCCGCATGAGGGCAGTCGACAAAAAATTTAACTACATCTTTTCTCGCTGGACTGATGCGTGGCCTAATAGGTGGTCCAATGCGTGGTGTAATGGCTGGTCTGATTCGTGTTCTAATAGGCGGTTTAATGAGTGGTCTAATGCCCGGTCTAATGGCTTGTCTGATGCGAAGTCTAATAGGTGGTCTAATATGTGGTATAAGGTGGGTAATTGGTCTAGCATCTAAAACAAGCCCTTTAACTTTTTCAAGAAACGAAGGACTTAGACAAGATATGTAGATAAAGGAGGTGGGCCGTGGGTTGTATTGGAACTACAAGCACTGCGACCTTGAGGTCTGTTGAGCTATTGCCCTTTCTATCGAGAAGCAGGCTAAACAAAAGATTCAGCCGACTCTTCTCGATAAATTGACTGATCTGGGAAGATTTTAAAGAAGAGATATCCTCGGCCAAGGAAATGTTATGCCGAAGCATTCGGTACGTCTTTGAGCAAGCCTTTCGCGCTCGCAAAAGATGTGCTGTGAGGTTTCATCATGGGCCTCACAAAAGCGGCTGTTCGTGTCTGATACAATATGCATGCTTTTAAGGTTGAAATTCCACAAATTATTCTGACCCTGTTCTTGCTCAACCGCAGCAATTCTAAGGTACGAACGCGTGTGTGGCCCGAAATAAACAGCTTGGCCTGCCTCAGGCCTGGAATGGCCTCCCATTGGGATGAAGCACGTGTGCTTTCCCAGTTTCTTATGTGTTTTCTGCAGTAGCCGAGTGGTATCCCGAGAAATGGTTCTGGGCCATAGATGGGGTGGCAGAGGCTCGGTTTACTAGCCTATCTACCAGTTCATTGCCTTTGATGCCCGAATGACCAAGGAACCAGTAAAGTGTGAGTTTGTTCGTTGAACCCACATTATGGAGGTCTTCTTGGCAAGCCTGTACCAGCATAGAATTGATAGTTAAATTAGTAAGCGCTTCAGTAGCTGCCTGACTGTCGGTGAATGTTGATATGTCCCTGTTAAAATAGCTGGCGGTCTTGCATATTCTAGCACAAACTTCGATGGCGTACGTAGTTATGCCATAAGTTCTGCCCTAGTTCTGTGAATACGTAATTGTTATAGGACTGACGCTCGCCAGCGGCTTTGTTACAAAACATAAATTGGAAAATGTATTGCAAAATATTTCTCAGTTTATATCGTTTCGTATTATTTATTTTATTTATTTAGGATATAAAAGCAAAAAAAAAAATAGTGGGGATCGATGCTCCTAGGCCCACGGGCATGGGGGTGTTTACTGTGGGGGGGGGGGCAAACATTTCGTCAAGAAACCGAAATTCCTTATAGTTTAGAAGTTATGGCCAAAAAACCGAATTTAAAAATTATGTACAATACAAATATATGAGCTTGTATCACAGCGACGCGAGCGCTTCTCTGATTTGGGTGGCAGAACAAATAAGTATATTTTTTCGATTCACTACCCATCGATGCGTCGTCGCTATAAAAGTTACACTTTAAAAATCAATCGGTAAAATTACAAAGTTTACGCTCACAGTTCTCGACAAGCTGCCGAAAAACTCGAAGGGCCCAAAAAGGCCACCCCATCCTGCTTCAGTTATGGTTTGGTGGGGCGTTGTGTACGACTGTGTGACCCAGCTGCATTTTTGTGAACAAGGGGTGAAAACCAAAGCAGCGAAGTATCGGAGCGATAGTTTGGTAAAGGTAGTGAAATCATTGAACGACACTCTGTTTAATGGACAAGACTGGTCATTTCAGCAAGATTTAGCATCAGCATACAAAGGTAAAACGAGCCAGAGGTGTTGGACTATAATACTTTTCAGATCCGGAGGGGAAAACTTTCAGATCCAAAAATTGACGGTTGTCCGTACATATTTTACCGGTGGAGAAAGTATATGGAAGAAAAATCGAGAAAAGTCAAATCTTGATCCGCTCGTAGGAGCGCACCCAATGTCTTCAAACATTTTTCAGTTTGGAGCTACTGCCTTAAAAGAAATTTCAATCGATCCAATCAACATACAGTACTCACTTACTCGTACTATATATGACGCACTTTTGCCATTTTTCCTGCATCACATTTCTCGTCATTTCGCCGGGTTTAATGGAAATTTTACAATTCGAAGGGGACCCTTCGCAAAATCAAATAATTTTCATAAAAGGGAGTAGTAGTGCTCGGTATGTATAGTACGAGAGGGCACACATTATTTGATATGGGCTGAAACTTGAGGACAAGAGATCAATACGATTGCACGATATGTGGGCATACGAGAGTTACGATCGAGCCCGTCTTGTACTACAGGTATAGGTAGGCGCTGTTATGCGCGATAATATGCCCGAGCAGGATATCAGCTCTTGAATTTTATCACAAGAATTATTATGACAATATTGGCAACCAATGGCCAAAATCAAAATAAAAAACGATTCCAACATAATATCGCACTTGTTTGCCTTTTTTTTACTCGCATGCAATTAAATCTTTTGGCAGGTATTTTCCGAAAAGTGGATCAAGTTTTCCTCTCACGCGTCACCATTTTAGGTATTTCGAAGTTAAACAGGGAAGAATTCAGTCGATTGTGCCAAACGTAATTTCTCTTGGGATTTTTTTTTGCTTTACAGTTTGGTAAAAGGAGAAATAAAATTAAATTGAAAAATAAGAAAAAATCTGTTGGAATTGAAAATGTTTCAGTTCGGCAAATATGTTGTCGGTACATTATGAGACGGGCGACATGATTAATGAGTCCTTGCAGTGTTTATGAGATCAAGTTGGATTTCATGTTGGTTGCAAATTTATGCACTACTGTGGATTTCTTTAGAGCACGAGTTCATTCGAAAGAATGTTACCAATTTGGTAAAAATTTAGTGTATCTACGGAAAGTTAAATTTTATTTAAGTACAATATATTTTTTTCTCCTCTCGTCGACACATCTCCTTTCTACTGGTTTTTTTTTGGAGACCGGTAGCTCAGTACGTAGAGGCACCAGTGTCATGTTTGACTACCGGCGTTTCGAGTTACAATCCACGTTCGTAGCCATGTATGCTTGTGTTGTCTTCCCCCTGTGGTGCGGGCAATAATAAGCCACAGCATCTCCCAACTTGTCACAGGTAGGTGGTTAAATAATTGTCCGAAACTATGCCAAGGAAACGTCAACTGAGCCACACGGAAGAGTTGACGCGCTATGTCCCACAAAGGGTTGGGACAATTGGGTATGAGTACAACCCGACGGCGGGCCTTGGCCGTCTGCGTCTCTGAGTTCTATCGACTATTATTATTCGTTAGAACTTTTGCACTTTACAGGAGATTTAGATAAATCTCGAAATTTTAAGCAAACCTACCTCTAAATCGTCTATGTTTACCATACCTATATATTTACTAGGATTTTGCAATAGTATATCCACTCCAGACAGCTAAATTTGGACAAATTTGCAATCCCAAAAACCATGAGCACCATCCGTTCTTTTTCCGACACCATATTTTTTTGTCACTAGGACCTAGTACCACATAGAGCGTGGTGAAATGTGAAAAACATATACTCAGGCGAAAAAAGAAAATTTCAGCAAGAATTGTTTTAAATCTCGGTTGAAATCAAGATTAATAAAATTTAGGGTAAATCTTGGAGATTTGGGGGTTGATTTGCTTAAATCTCAAGATTTATCCATATCTTCCGTAGTGTGCAAGGGACATAATCTAGATTTGGAACAAGATTTAAAACAAATCTCGTCTAAAATCGCGTATTTTCCCCCGAATTTGTATTTCACATTTCGCCACTATGTATGCAATATTTTCTAGTGAATTTTTCAAGAAGAAGAAGGGATCGTATAATGTTGTGTGTATTAACTTTGGGAAGGCACGTGAATGCATGTATTGTATAGAACATAGAGACCACCACACCATAGTCTACCTATTCCCATGTAAGTGAACGACAGCACAACAACCAAATAAATCTTGGTAGTTGAAGGATAGGAAAACAGCGGATGATGTGCATGGGTTTCGGGATTTGCAAATATCTAGACTTAGATCTCTGATCTGTATTTACTATTATATTCGATTCGACGTAGCATGAGTAGCATTTTGTCTAAACGACGTTGTGATTCAGTTGATTGAATCATGATTTTCACTTAATTTCAATAAAATTTTCATAGAAAATCTTTCGTACATGGTGCTACAGTGCCTCCCAGTCAACTGCTTGTTATTGTAAGGGATGCCACAGCTGTGAAAAACTCATCCAAACATCATCTAGAAACGCACATTCAATACTGTACTAATGATGAGCTCGAGCCAAGGCTTTAATCATGCGGCGACTCAATCACTCACTCATCGTTGAGTAGTCTTTATGTGGAGCAGATCCGTTCTTGACGGCAGCTCTTGCCTTAAACTAAAATATTTCCATCATTTTATATTCTCCACAATTTCGGCAATAAAATCACTACTCCTCGACAAATACAGCAAAAAGATTAAATGGATCTGCAACTTGGAAGACGTTCACATGTTTTTCATACGTTGCTGTCGCCAGTGAAAGACATTCATGAACCTGAGTGGTTGAGTGATAAGTGAGTTTTTGTCGCGCAATGTTGCACTTGCTCATTTCATTAAAAAGAAAGATGGATAACCGTGAAGCACATTTTTGCTTCTGCATCTTCTCGGAATCACGCCAGACCAGGGGCGCATAATGACAAAATGCATCTCAGACTAAAAGGAGAAAAAAATATAAAGTGAGTTCTTTTCAACAACAGTGAGTTGCGAGAATAAAAATGCGATAATGGGTCTGTTAAGTTTATCTGGTGCGTCGCATGTAATTTGTCATTATGACCACTTGACGGAATTTCATTAATTAACAAATTTACATTTTGTGTACTTATGATCGATTGTGGGTTGGGTTTGTTGGATGGCTGTGTCTCTTTTATCATTCATGAGACTTTCTTGAGAAATTCCAGGCTTTTATTGTGGTGAATTTTGAATGTAGGTTAAGTCTTTAACATCCAAAAGATTGGTTTCTCAGGCAGGGAAACCTTAATTAATGTGTATTCGTTAAAGGTGACCTGGAGCCGTATCATGTGACTCGATTTGTATCGAAAGACGTCAATTTGGTGTATCTATTGCGCACTTGTGTCCTATGTTTTCCGTTCTTGGTCAGTATAACGAGATGAGTCGATTAAGCTTTGTCGTTTGTCCGTCTATCACTCTGGTTCTATGCAAACTAATTTCAGTTTTTAAAGCTAAAAAGCTAAAGCTGAAATTTTATACAAAATCTTCTAGATTATATTAGATCAGAAGAAGAGGGCAGTTAGTCGGAGTAGCTCACAAGCACCGCGACTAGGAAAGGTTTATCGTGCTATGGCCCATGTGGTCTAGTCTGGCTTTAGGGTTGGCGATCAAGTTTTATCCTGCCAATAAAGTTACACAACTGTCCAAATTGAAGTATCTGGGAAGAGATCTCCTAGGCATTCTAGGCGACGACGAGAAAGGGCCTCGCATTCGCATAGGATCTGCTGTGATGTCTCATCATCGGCTTCATAAAAGCGACAGCTGGCGTCAGTGACAAGGCCCATTTTGTGTAGGTGGTACATCAGGGTCGAGTGCCCCGTGAGAAGGTCGCAAATGATTCTTACCCTGTCCTGCTTAAATTAAGCAGGGCCAGGGTGAGTTTGCGTGAGTGGCCTGGAATGAACAGTTTGGACTGTCTCAAGCAGGGAGACTCTCCCAGTACGCAACGGTATCTTTACGCTCCTATTCCCTAATATAAATTTCAATCCTGCAAAGGGGTATACCACAAAAGGGTTCAGCTCCGATAAATGGGGTGGCAGATGCTTTCCCAACCAACTCAGCAGCAATCTCATTACCTGAGAAGCCAACGTGGCCAGAGACCCAATAAATTGTGACTTTATTATGTAAAACCTCATAGCAATCAAGTACTGACCTAGATGTCAATACCGGGTTATTGAAAGCCTTGACAGCAGTCTGGCTAGCAGGGAAGATAGCAATGTTTCTTCCACGGTAGCAGGCATCTATACATGCACTAGCGCAAGTCCGAATTGCATGGATTTGAGCTTGGGAGACCGTCGAGTGCTACCCCATTGGGATCGATATTCTTGTAGAAGGACCTAAAACTTCTACTCCGGTAACCTCATCAGTCTTGGAGCCATCAATAAACCAGTATACAGAGGGAGTGACGCGTGCCTCAGATTCCATTTTTTTCTATTCCAATTTACGGTAGAGGAGAGTCGGTTGAAGCGTAGCTCCCTCGTTAAGTGATTATTCTTATCGAATGCAAATAACAACGTGCTACTTGCCAAAATAGAATTCCACCAACTGTTCTCGCTTAGCGCCAGTGGCTTAACTATAGAACAAGTTTTTAGCCGGGCGACAGCCATCGACGCCATGCAACTTACATGGCAATTAGCATGCCGTCGCCCTTCTCTGTCCAGACTAGGACTACACTTATTGGTCGGCCTATATAAGGCAAACCAACATCTGACTTGGTCGTTCCCGGTCGGCTCCCTTCGGGGAGTCAATTGTTCTTAACAAAAATATGAATAGTGTGGTCCCACTCGGGACAGAGAAGGGCCATGTAAGTTGCATGGCGGCGATGGCTATCGCCCGGCAAACAACTTGTTTTATAGTTTAGCCACTGGCGGTAAGCCAGAACAGTTGTGTAGTCCGGATGGCGCAACGGTTAGCACGTTCGCCTTCAACGCACTGGGCCCCGGTTCGATTCCGGGGATTTACGTGTCGGACTATGAGCTCACTCAGCTGTTAAATGAGTACCCATTATGGGGTAAATAACTAGGTTGAGCATGTTGCTGATCACACACCTCTGCACAAGACAGACCGTCACGATCTAGAAAATGAGATGATGCTAACTCATCTCGAGGCCGTGGTTCAAATTGGACTGTTGCGCCAGTTATTTATTTATTATTTATATTTTGTGTTGCCACTGTCAAATAGGGAAAAGAAACCGTTTTGCATATTGGCGGCCGCCAAGGTGATTATGCAATATTTTGCAATTCAGTTGTCGGTGCGTGAAATTAAATTGAATAAGTGAAAATTGAATTCGTTGTTGAACTTGACTTTTAAAATAACCTCTGGCACGCAATGATTTTCCTCCACAGTGTGTGACGCGTCCTCGAAACTTGGATCGGGATCATTCTGAGCAGATCAGTTTCATTCCGCGTCCAAATGGATGCATGTGTGTGTCAAGCTTAATGCTCCATCCCCACGGGCATCTTTAGATGCCCACCAATTCATTCACTATAAGAGGTGAATTTTCCCCGCTAATTTAAATGAAATTATTTCAAGGAAACAATCAAAATGAACTACTATTTTATGATAATTACAAAATATTAATATATCTTTGCAGAGTTTTATCAACGGTTATACAAAACTCGCTTAAAACATTCCCAAATACGTTCCACGCATTTCATGTGTCTCAACATTTCACTACTTCGTGCTAAGCCTACAGAATATTATGTTGCCCACGCTTTCACTCAATATTACTCTCGTGTACGAGTATGTGGACTGTGATCGAAAAGACCAATTCCATCCCTGAACGTATAAATCATTTCATTGCGATTGTCACAGATACACATACACAAACAAGATGCCATTAAAAGATCTCAAATAGGTTGTTCTCAATAAAATTCTACACCTTTTCTTCTGATTCAGACATGAATTCATAAATTGTTGCGGCATTCTTGTAATCGCATATCCAAGTGCCAATTAATTTTACCTCCTATCGAAAAATGTAATGCAAAAGACAAGTTGAATCCAGGCGCCCGGCATTGGATTTGTCAGTTTTTATTTTTTATTTTTTTTATTTTTTATATTTTGGATAGCATTTCTGGTGTGTGATACTGCGGCTACCAACGCCAAAACTTATTCTTGTTGAAGCTGGGATGGAGGTAGACGACACCAGTTCGAGCAGGCACTTTATATTTAGGTGGTATCTCTGCAGCGAGGCGTTTTGTCTTATCATTTAAGACAGTATTTGGACGACATTTTTAGCGATAAGAGTGGATGAACATTGTTTCGCGAGACAAGACATGGTTTATGAAATTCATTGCTTTCGCATGGGTTTTGGATTTCAGACAGGACTGTGATTTTATTTGGGCATCGAGGTTGTGGTGTTTCCATTTACAAAATATCGGGCAGTTGAAATTTCGTACCTATTAAATAAAGAATTTAATGTTGCATTTGCGTGCAAAGATTTTCAAAGACATTTTAAAAATGGCATAAATCTGCTCCATAACTTTAGAAAGCCGGAAAGCTAGGTGAGAAATAAACAAACTCAATTATGGAGCTCTTTGGGCTCCAGGAAACCTTGGAACTTAAGGTCAGACCAAGAATTGCCCACTATTCAGTTTCCCTCCATTGAAGCCGAATAATAAATAAAAATCTTTATCTGCAGGGATTTTAGTAAAATATTTAGGCTACAGTGTACCTATATATACTATAGTTGGGGCGACCGGTAGCGCAGTGTGTTGAGGCATGAGTCTTATATTTGACTACCGGCGTTTCGGGTTCGAATCCCGTCCACTACGACGTTCGTGGCCATGGATGTGCAGAAGGTGCATGCTGGCAACTGCATTCTCCGAAACCAGTTTATGCCAACGAAACCACAACTGGGCCACATGGAACAGTTGACGCGGTATGACCCACATGGGGCTAGGGCAATTGAGTAATATACTATAGTTGCCTCAATTTGGCCAAACAGTTAATAAAGTCGATCGTTTGTCCTAACTATAGGTATACTGGTTGATTAAATAACTGCCTCATAATATATCCAACTTCAAATCACCGCTATTTCTGAAGCTCATTTGCCAGATGTGTTTGTTTGGTTGGGATTGAGGGGTTGACGAAAGATACTTAAGTGATGTTCTTTCTACTTTCAAGACAACTGGAGCTTCACTAATACAAGTAAGACAAGCATTTTGCCGACTTAAGAGTGCGTATCGACACAAATTTTATTGGAGTTCTGTAAAATCGTGGAATCGGTTTTTCATTGTACTTACGAGTATTTAAATTCAGGTCGTTTGGCAATTCCTGCTATCTTGCGAAAAAGCTGACCAAACTTCTATAAGAAGTTGTTTCGTAGGCGAAAACATCCTCTCAGGTTAACGGGGTTATTCTTCCTTCTGATCAGAATGATGAAGAGCTTATGGATCTGGTTCCCTTCAGATTTGGGTCTCTGGAGGAACCTCCATGCCTGATGAGAAGTTTCAACCCGATCTATAAAGTCAATTTGAAGTCACTGGTGGAGAAAATGAACTAATCGAACGAATAGTTCCAACAAACATCAGTGCCATCCCTTATAAAAGCAACGAGTTGACTGGAAGCACTGCCATCTTCACTCTCAGGCCGGAGTGTCAGCTGATTGTCAAAGCACTAACGACATGACAAGCAGTCAACCAAGTGGGAACTCGCGCGGTCGCCCGGTAAAATTTCGCGATATTTGCGCGTAAAAGTGAGTTTAGTGTCGGGATTTTAAGTGAAAATAAAAGAAATGGCTATCAGTGCCGTGTGAAAGTGAAAAAAATGTGAAGTGCCGGAAAATATCGAGTAAAATGGTATATTGAAAAGTGCGAGGTTAGGAAAGTGCGACACGGGAAATTTCGGATTTTTCGTTAATTTTCCGGCAATTTGGCTAGTGTGAATGGTGCAGCACTACCTTGGGTCGAATCCTCGGGCCGATGAGTTCAGCGAAAGCTCCCGGAAGTGCGCCAAAAAGTGAATTCAAAGTGGTTGTCAAATGACAACATTACAGGTGATTTCCGGCCTTTTCATCGGAATTCATAGGGTAAGTATACATTTTTTGTTCTGCTAAAATTTTAGTGGATTGATGCGCCCCAAAATGCGGATTTTGACGACGATGTTGACGAACCGGACGAAAGTTTCACCGCCAGGCATCTAGTCCTGTCAGCTGCAGTGAAACTTTCGTCTGGCTCGTCAACAACTCGTGCAAGACCCTATTTTGGGGTGCATCAATCCACTAAAATTTTAGCACAACAAAAAACGTATACTTACCCTATGAATTCCGATGAAAAGGCCGGAAATCACCTGCTATGTTGTCATTTGACAACCACTTTGAATTCACTTTTTGGAGCACTTCCGGGAGTTTCCGCTGAGCTCACCGGCCCAAGGATTCGTCCCGTTCACACTAGCCAAATTGGCGGAAAATTAACGAAAAATGCGAAATTTTCCGTGTCGCACTTTCATATCCACACTCATGTCTCGCGCACTTTCGTGCAGTCCATTTTGGTCGGAAGTACGCGGCACCTTGCGTTTTTCTCACTTCTAAATATCAGTAATAAGCACTACTTTCAATTGCACTTAAAATCGCGACACTAAAATCACTTTTGCGCACAAAAATCGTCATATTTCAAGAGGTCGACTGCACGCGTTCTTCACTTTGTTTACATATGGTTCACTGCTTGTCATGACGTCATTACTTTCACACTCCGGCCTGAGAATAAAGATGGCGGTGCTGGAAGGTACTGCAGAAGCACGAACGATGGAATTTTGGACTATAAGAAACCTACTATTTGTTTTATAGAAATTGAACTGAAAGTTTGAGCTTACAAAACTAATGACGACTATCGTCGATACGAGTTTTTTTTCCGGTGAGAGATGAGTAAGCGTTCTCTCTTTTACTAGATTGTAACGGTGTGTTTTGTGCAGAGGTGTGTGATAGCAACCCGCTCAACCCAATTATTTACCACAGGGTAAATGGAATGGGTATCCATTGGACAGCTGAGTGGGTTCGTAGTCAAACATTTAAAGGCCCTTTTTTATCGAAAACTACTGCTTTTAGTAGGAATCGAACAGGGGCCCAGTGCATAAGAGGCGAACATGCTAGCCGTTGCGCCATCTGGACCAACGTGTCATATTCGCAGAGAAAATGCAATGATGTTTCATCACCTCCATCACAGAAACCACCTCGCATCCAATACTATTCCAAAAACTTCAAGATGATTTCTATAACATACATGCCCAGTTCCCGATTGCCTTTTACCCCTTCGGGGACATAAGGGCATCAACATACTCTTGCATTACTGTGCCTTGTTGACGTTTCGATAGAAGGTAAGTTTCGGATGGTGGTCTTGCTAGCATACACCTCCTATCCGATCCCTTTTTTTACTGACGGGCTTGGAGCGCTCTGGGTATCCTAATAATACCCACAGGCAGCTTTTATTAACGCGCCGGGGATCGAACCCATGTTCTCTAGAAGTTGCATCTTAGAGTGATAGAGATATCGAGCTTGTCAAATCAGTTTGAAGGTCCCATATAGTTTCAACCCTAACACGGCTCAGCTTGAACATTTCAGAGGTTCTAATATACGAATAACTCGAAATGAACAATTGGGCCTGTCTCAGGCCAGGGAAATTCGCCCATTGGCTAGCGACCTTATTGTATTCCCAGAGAAGACGGGATGAGACCCTTCACTGAGGACATCCAAGGGTCCAGCTGAAACGGTGCAGTCTCTCTCTGAGCTGGTAATCATACTTCTTGACAACAGCATTTGTCCCAACCATTTCGCAGTGGTGAGGTCCGCTCCCTTGGACCTTAATGACCAATCCATTGTAGCGAATGAGGCGTTGCCGAATGCACCTTCAATATCGAGCAATACATATAGAGCAGTTTCTTTTGCTTCTACAGCCGACTCAATTTCATTCAGCAGATTGTGAAGAGCGGTCTCAGTTGATCTGGCAGATAGGTAGGCGAATTGTCTATCACGCAAAGGATTCCTCTTTGGTAAGATTTGCAGCATGCACGTAAATGATGTTAAGCTTATGAGCCTATAAGATTCACGGACGTTTTTGGTCGATTGCGCATTTTGGGAATGAAGACTGCACTCACCTGCCTTCAGGAATGTGACCAAGAGCAAAGCTTCACCTGAATATGGTCGTGACGTATGGTGTGAATACTTTTTTACCCATTCCTGAGAAGGGCGGGAAATATTCCGCCGATGCTAAAGGACTTGTAAGGATTAAATGATCCAATAGGCCACTTGACGTTGTCAGGCAGCAACCCTAAATACTGAACTTCAATCCCCAATAATACCTGGTCTTTTTTATTTGAAATGGCTCAAAAGCTCATGTTGGAAAAAACCCGTTTCAACATAGAATTGGCAACCCGTTTAAAAGCTAAATTGACAATATCTATTTTACTAGTTTGTGTTCACTCCATTGTAAAACAAATCTCAATCGCCGACTTTTAAAGAAGGCGTCATGAACCAATCAACCAGGTGAAGAAAGACCCAGTTGACTGTACAGTCAATTGCGTGTACAACATACTAGTTCGTACTTACAAGTATTTCTTCCGAGACCCCTTTTTGCCGGGGTTCTACTGTCTTTCACCTGATAGAATGGTAATATCTGTAGCTGGTAACAAATGAAATTGTCGCCACATTATTCATGTTGTCAGTGTCGGTTCGGTGCCGAGCGGACATTCAATTAGCACAAACTGACAAGGACAAGTGCTTGATAAGACTCATTTGGGACCACTATTTCGAATCAATCGAATCAATGTACCAAGTGGCGCTTCGAATCTATGGTCATTTATACCGACTCACATTATTATGGTTTATTAACCGCCAATATAGAGTAGGAACCTTACTTCGCGGAATTCACACTATCGATTCGGAATAATCTGAGCATTGTTGTTAGTTGATTGAGTTTGGCTGGCAAGTAAAGTAGTTGAACTGGTGCCAAAGTATTATTAGCACTTAGGGTGAGTCTATATTCTATGGAAATTTAGACGGTTTGGAATTTAATAATGAAGGTTTCATGATTGATGGTTTTCTCTGCATCGACGAAGAATTTAAATAAATAAGATAAACCGGCATACGAGTATAAAGGTGAATGCAGACTACTCTGATGTGACGTAGGAACACGTAGGCCTATGTCATAATGTATGTGATACAAAATTCAAACATAGAGTTTTGTGTGTAAACGTATCATTGAGTTGAAGTGACGTGGGAACGCTTTCGATAATGCATTAAGACGCAGTACGCCTTAGGAGCGTCAGGAGCAAATCAAAGGTTCTAGATTTTTCACAGTCGTGGGAAGGTGTCGGAAGACTCAGGCCGTTTCTCGTGTCCTGTTTTCCATTTTTAAATAATAAATAGCGATTTTTCGCACTATACGTCAGACCAATGCGAACCCCGCTTCATGTCTGACGTGGTCCCACGGAGCCTGACGTGACGTCAAAGCACGTCACGACAGAGCAGACTGTATTGAACTTAAGATACGATATCTCGATTGAATATATAGATATATATATATTTTTCTCAACTTGCTGCAACACACCGCACAAGTACACAACTTTCAATATGCCGATTTGTCATTAGCTCTCCAGTTCAATCAGTAGCATCCAAGACATCACCACCAATCGAGAGAAATATAAATAATTTATTTATTGAATTGTAAGATGCCCCTTTAACCTCGGTGTCATCCATTAGAGGATACCCAGTCTGGGCCTATCGTCTTCATATGAATACGGCGACCATGAATTGCATGTCTCACAATTCTGCTGGTGGCTTGACAAGTTGGCGTCGCATTGGATGCAGTCGGGGTCTCGCAAAACGCTTCCAGTAATGATAAATTTACAATTCAGCTGAGTGAAAATTTATGACTTTGTACTGGTACTTTAATCGATTTGATCAATTAATCAAAATCCATCAAAATTTTAATTTGAATTAATATATGCGTGAGGCAGCTCAGCGGGGGGAAGTCACTCAAAGGAAATTGTCATCAATCTTGTTTCTATTTTGATAGTGCATGTAGTGGGTTTAGGTTAGGTTATGTTTTGTTAGAAGGCTGCCGTATTAAAACAGTACATTTAAACCAAGAAACGTAGGTCCATTGTGATACCCTGAGGAAGTAAACCTTCTTATGTTGTTGAAAACCATCGGGAGTTAGTCCCAAAATAGAGCAGTTGACCCGTTTCCACCTTTGCTAGTTGCCCCGGATTATCGAAAAAGTAGTCCCCGAGAGTTGACCTTCTCGTGTTTGCCAGATTTATACGTTCAGGTATGCCTTGAGGTATGACTGTGCAGGTTTACCTTGAGCTATTCGTGCGCGCGCAGGTCTACCGTAGTGTGTCTAGACCTGCACAAGTGTCCAGATATGCACAGGCGTCCAGACCTGAACAGTTGTACTTATGCAGGTATACCTGGACGTGTATCCCCGGCTTTACACAGTTTTATCCCCATTCGCATCTCCGCAGCTATATATAAAAATCTTTGTATGGAAGTCGCAGCCTCCTGTCGTGCTCATCGATGACACAATGCCATGTAACTATACCCACCAACACGCTGTCCGGATAATATTCACACTAAGCCAAAAAGCCTAAACTACAAAACACCTATGCCAACGGTCCATCTTAAGTTGGCTTTTTGAACCGCAGCCGACTTTATTTCAAATTTGATGGAAGACAGGGGTGTAAGCAAATGGCTCCTCCCCTTGCAAGCTCGTCTGCCCTGCGATTTCCGGCGAAACTACTGTGGGCTAGGTAACACTAGCAACATAGCACAATGTTAAAGAAGTTGCCTATCTCTAGAACGCGAGTTCGGTATTCAGTTTTGACTTGCACAAACTTACTTTGAGGGATTTAATCGCAGCCTGGCTTTCCGGGAGAATTACGATCTCCTTCGTTGTTGTAATGTGAAGTCCCAGCGAAGCCACGGTCTTTTTAATCACGTAGCTCTTTGCCTGAAAAACACCCCAATAGTTCGGAAGCCTGAAGAAAGGATTGATATCAAGCTCCTCGGAACTGTCTCCGGCCCCCAACACCACTTGTAGTTTTGGAACCATCCGTATATATTTTCAAGGAGTTAGGTCTGATAAAACCTTCCGATTCCCACAGACTCCGTCCTGGGATGAGACTTGCGAAGTTCTTTCTGAACCAGAAAGTTGGTCAGTTGTAATCCATCGAAGAAACTACAATGGGCAGAACATATACAACGAATCGACGATGAACGCATACCTAAGAAAATATCCAATTGATGACACGTCGGCACGGAACAAAGATGCGAGGAAGACCGAAAGCTCGTTGGAAAGACTCAGTGGATGAGGACGCCCAACAACTGCTGGGCGACCGAAATCGGGGGACGCAGTTACTTGACAGGGAAAATTGGAGGACGATGTTCCAGGCGGCCAGAGCCCGACGATGATGATGATGAATCCGTCGAAGAAGGGATATCATTATCGCTTAGGATCGTTGCATGACCGGGACTCATGTTACTCCTCCGACTTGTCTCCCAAATTCTAATGGCTTAGTACCTCACCATTTGTTCCGCCAGAATGTCTACAGAAACCAGGTCATGTCCAGCGCCATAGATGGTGTAGTCCTGAGAGCTGCGTTTATTGTCACGTAGGCCGCTCTCTGCACCTTAGCCAGCAAACTACAATTTGCTACAGTTCGAAGGTCAAGCCGCCACCGTCCCTATGCAACATTATGGGACGCGCACACGCAAATCCAATTCAGGGCCCCATGTTTTGCCAATAGCCTTCCTACAACAGTGGTAGCTTAGTTCGTCCACTCCTGAATATTCGCTTTCCAGTTCAGCATTCTACCTAATACTTGACGAAGGAATTTTGCTCCATGTCAAATGTCAATCCTAAACCATCCAAGATAAGATGCATTACTGGTGAAAATTTATGTTTCCTTGCGAATAAGAAAATTTTTGTATTACTGGGGTTGATAGTTAGGCCGCAATTATTCGCGCAACTCATCAGTAGAGATAGCGCATGTTGTGTAACTTCGCTAAGAATACTAGTGAATTTACCTGACATGGCTACAGATATGCCATAAGCGAAGGCTGTCACTTTGCAATTTCCGCATCCGCGAGGTTCATGATTAATCGGTTAACAGTGATGATCCACAGAAAGGGTGAGAGTGCTCCGCCTTGTAAAGTGACCGTGCATACGCTTCTCCGTGTTGATGAATCCCCGAGTTTCGATGATATGACTCTGGACGTTAATTTCATATTGATAAGTGCGATCATAAAGTCTTTCAATTATAGTCCCACGAGAGCCTCGATGATCGCCTCTGGCATTGTTGAAGACGGGTGTCTTCAACAATGCCAGATGTTAAGAAAGATGACCATGATGCTTGTACTCCCTATAGCTTAAAGATTTTTCGATGTAACTCAAAACACAACAGAATGCAAAGCTGTGTCCACCGACCTGCTTTTAGTGTAGACATACTGCTATGATGGAAGTAGGTGTTCCGGGATCTTACAGCACAACTTGATGCCGATTAGTCTCTCCAACATTTTTAGAAGTGTAGAAGATAAAATGATGGTTCTGAAATCCTTGGCTCTCACATGTGAATTCTTCCCCACTACCTCCAGCCACGCACTAGGAATATGCACCAGGACTAAACACGACTTGAGTATAGTTTCAATCCACGTTGCAGCTATGTATGACTTATGTTGTAAATCGGCCGGAATGATGCCGTCGGGTCTAACGGACTTAAAAGGATCGAGTGTCGATATTGCCCACAAGGGCTTCTCCCTTAAAACAGTGGACTTAGAATCACATTCGGGTCGGTTCTACCCCACAACTTATCGTAGGTATTCGCATCGCAGCCTAGAATGAAACCCATATTAGTATCTCCAGCTCTTTGAATAGCGTCCCGTCCCGATGGCGAAAAGACGGAAGAGCCTCATCCTGGTACATAAACAGATACTCTACAATATCGGCCATCAACACCATCTAGGTTGACTATAATCGTACCTTTGTCGCTATTCGTGACAACTAGGAAAGCACTTTAAGTTTTCTTTACCATAATTCACGAACGTGGCCTGCAGGGTTTTGGTTCAGAAAACATCATAATTTGGAGATCTGAGGCCCCTCACTCTATTATTCACGATCCTAGATTCTTGAATCATTACAATGTCCTCCGCTATTCGTGCTAGGCGAAGTAGTAGAGCAGCCGAGGATGCTTTAGTATGATGTAAATTAATTTGTAATAGACTCAGAATTACTGGATTGAGTTCTTCACCTCCACCATTGCACGATTTCCTTATCCAAATCAACATCATCAAGAGAGTCATACAGACCGGAGTGAGCCCATACATCATCCAGCATCGCCTGGTTGGATGAGAGCGAAAACGCATCATCCTCAGAAGCCAATGATCCAGGATGAGTTTTAACTAACTACTTTGCAACGTTTTCCTCTTCCATGGGGATGGAGGAACTTCTTGTAATTTCTTGAATTCAAATCGAATCTCCCCATTGGTTCCCGGGGAAGGTTCCTGTTGATAGCGAAGACCGCGCAACGGGATTTGTCCACCGATTCCTTCAGTCTTACGATTCTCCAGTCGTGTGTCGGGAGGTTGGGATTTGAAGACTTTATGGCAAATAAGATCACTTCTTCATCGGTGGGTTTCGCAGCTAGCCAGACGCGAATCCTAGGCCGTAAAGGCGATCTCGCTCCTTGAAACTACGGCCAGCTTCACACCTGGCCACGGTTCCCCGGTTTTGGAAATAGCGATTCTGAAGAGTTCGAAAGATTTCTGTTCCTCGAGAAGCATTAGTTTTAACTTGCATTGGAGCCACCTACCGTCCTTACAGTTCGGTAGGAGACCGAGATTCTCCATTATGATGCGGAAGTTTGAGGCCATTTCGCAGTTAATCTCCCCACATTTCTCCATCGTTATACTTTCATCATCATCACTGTTATCAAGGATGGAGTCGGTTTAAAGGATGATCAATCCAGGAGACCTTTCAAATGTTCTCTTCCCTTACACACTTGGCAACGTCCACCTACTTTCTTCTGTCCAACAAAACCAAGTAGGACTTATCAGTAATAGTCTACTCACCCCAATGATCTGCAGAATTAATTTGCCATCCCTTATACCAACAACCAGTTGACTGGCAGGTCCTATAGAAACATCAACGAAAGAAAGTCGCACTGTTAAGAATTTATAAAAATCTTTCCGAATGATATCAATGAGCCAATAATGAAAATCCTATCGTGCCGTTGGCCGTGAAAGGGAAAGACCAGAAAAAAAACATATTGACCTAATTTTCGTTGAGAGACGAAATTTATCACGCTTCTGATTACACAGCACAAAGCTTCGTGATCATTGTCGTCTATCGCATTTTCACAATCACTGGACAACTATACATACATTGCCAGCAAGTATACTTTGGTTTTTGGCATTCATTATCATCTTACATGTCCTTAAATCAATATACTAACAAAAAAGTTTCATAACGTTCATTTGTTTCTGTCTCAATTAAGATATTTGTTTTGTCAAGTTGTAGTGGATAAAAGTTTACTTCAAGTATCTCAATTAATAAGAGGCGCGGAAGAAGCATATCTAAGATAGGTTGATTGGTAAAGTTTACCAAAATTTAAATAAAACTGTCTCACATCTTTTCGAGGCTTGAATTATTCGTTTATCAAACTTTCTCTTTAATTGATTCCATAGTATTGTAGTCCATTTTCATATAAATATCATCAACAGCCCAACAAAAATCATAGTCTTTCCAAACTTCAACGCCTTACCATGCAATCCGCAGTAACATTTGTAGTATTTGCCCTTGTCGGTAAGAAATATTCAACATTTAAAGAATTTTCCATTAATCACACATTTTTCCCAGGCACCATTCACTGCGGATATCCCAACGAAGGTGGCCTATCAAACATTGCCCAAGGCTCTGCAGATCAGGCTCATTCAGCGGTCGCTAGCCAATATGCTGCTGCTCAGCGAGCATCATACGTTGCGAAAAGTGCTCTGGCTCATCAAGCTGCACAGGCTGCAGCCACTGCTCAGGCCGCTCTTGCCGGAAAGCATGTCCTTCTTCAGAACTTGCAGCAACAAAAGCAAACCGCCGAAAACGCCGTTCATGAAGAACTACTACAACTCCGATCGGCCGAGAATCTGGCATCAAAATCTGCCAGTATAGCTGAAAGTGCCGCGAAACAGGTGGCCGCCCTTCGGACTGCTTTGGAAAGTGCCCAATCATTGGCGAGAGAAGCAGAGACGGTTGCTGAAAATGCTGCTCGTGAAATGATCTCCCAAAATTCAATGGTTTCAGCGGCAAAAGTTGCGTTGAAAGAAATCGAAATTCGCTTGGAATCCACACGAGCCGATTATCTGGCCACTAAGGAAGCTACTCAGAAGGCGTTGGATTTTGCACAAAAGGCTCAGCATAATGCAGCGGCTGCAGGAAGTGATCTCGCCGCCGTTGAAGCTGAAGCTAAAAAGCAAGAGCGGTCTTTCGGTCATGGAGGATACTATGGAGCGGAAGGTGGAAAGCAGGAGAGATCCTTTGGTCAAGGAGGATATTACAATTTAAGCTGAAATTTTGGTCACTCAGTTGTGTTCGGAAGATTGTAGCGCAAAGTAATGTTATAAGATATTTTTGCTAATGCGGGATTTTTTTAAGATTCCAACAAATACGTCTAGTAGTATTTTTTTAAATAAAAACAAAACGAATAAAGAAAACTTGTTTCCTACTTATTTATTTATATCTCCCAGTTATCTCTGATGTGTCACCTGTAACGGGGTGTGTTGAGGCATCAGTCGCCCTATGCCCCACAAGGGGTTAGGGCAATTGAGAGAGAGAGAGATAGAGAAAAAGGACTTGTTTGGCGCCTTCATAGGTCACAGGTCGAGGACTGGATTCTGCATTCTACGGCTCTACGCTGGAGAGGCTCAGAATGTATCATCGGAGACGATTTGTGATGACTGCAAGCTTCTGTTTTAGGTGTCCAGTATTTCTACCAAAGGAGTTATGGAAATAGAGGAATATTTACAGAGGATCCTTTACACTTTCTTGTTCTTGGTATTGCTGGCGACGACAGATTGAATCAGTCGGTCAATATTCTGTCGTAAGGAGTCTCTCTTCCACTCAAGACGAATCTTCCAGGCTAGTTCTTGTTTTTTTCTCACGCCGACAACACTATCACGGATCTTCTGACCATGTAATCTGATAGCCGCCACTGCACCACAATATACAAGATATTGCAGTTCCAATAAAATAGTATTTAAGCTAAGTTTGGATGCGATTTTTCGGTCGATTTGTGAAAGAATATTAGGAGTGGCAGCAGCTGTGACCTGGGACTGCCAGGTCGGTGCAATGGATCTATTTTCTGATGTTCCGAACAAGCACTTTCATATTCGTCGTGAATTTCAGCAGAGACTTCCACTCGACGGTGGACTGAAGTGTACTGATGGTGATCGGAATTCCACATCCGACCCCATCGATTTTTGGTTTTGGATTGCCTCCATAGCCTCAAGCCGAATTATTTCCCTTGTCAAGAATAAAAGTGGAGTGGGTCATTGCGAGTCTAAGTCAAAAATTACTCAAACTCGCTCTCCACTACCACAAAAAATTAATCGGCTCAAAGTCAATTCTCCCTCTGTCACTTGGTTTCGTCCATACCATAGATTACTCTTAAGGAGCTGCCTTAATCCATGGGGGAAGCAGCTCGACCAAGTCAGGTATTTGTATTCAGACCCAAATCGGAATACGTCCGTGAGTGAAATGCTATCACCTTATATACTGTGCATTACACGACACGAGTGCGAATTTTCATCCAATGAAATGTCACTGTGTGTATTCACGCTCAAGCTCATACCATAGTTGTTAAGAATAAAATTCGCACTCGTGTCGTGTAATGCACACTATATAAGGTGTTAGCATTTCACACAGGGACGTACTCCGATTTAGGTCGGAATACAAACCCCTGACTTGGTCGAGCTGCTTCCCCCATGGATTAAGGTAGCTCCTGAAGAGTAATGCATGGTGTGGACGAAACCAAGTGACAGAGGAACAATTGGCTTTAAGCCGATTATTTTTGTGCGGTAGTGGAGAGCGAGTGATGATGATGTTTCAGAGATGCATGAGATCAAATTAATTATTTTCGGCTTGCAACAGACAGCAGTTATAAACAATAATAACATTTTCAACGATTTATTTACAAACGTGATTATCAACAAAGTTGCAATTACATAAAAAAAAACAAGTAAATGAGTTTTCCAATCCAATCGTAACTAATTACTATTCAATGAAAATATCCTCCATGTCCTTGATTTCCTTGATTATTTCCCGGTTTCCCACTTTGCGAAGCAGCTATCAGATGGCTTCCACCACCAGCTACTGCATTTTGTTTGGCCTTTAGTGCAAAATCAAAGGCTCGCTGAGTCGCTTCCTTTGTGGCCAGAAAATCGGTGCGCGTGGCTGCCAATCGATGCTCAATTTCATTCAGACTAGCCTTGCTTGCACCAACCATCGAATTTTGAGATTCAAATTCACGAGAAGCAATGGCGGCTGCACCCTCCGCTTCTTTCAACAATGCCTCAGCATGTTCGACGGCACGACGAAGAACAATTATTTGCTTGGCTGCACTATCTGCAGTAGTAGTTGATGCCCGAGAGAGTTTCTCAGCCGATTGCAGTTGAACCAGTTCTTCATTCAGAGTTTTCTCGGACATTTGTTTTTGTTGATGAAGATTTTGGAGGAGAGCATGCTTCCCGGCGAGGGCTGCTTGAGCAGTTGCTGCTGCCTGGACGGCTTGTTGTGCCAGACCATTTTTTGCGACGAATGATGCGCGTTGGGCGGCAGCGTGTTGACTCGAAACTGCTGAATGAGCTTGGTTGGCAGATCCTTGTGCTATGCTGGTTAGACTTCCTTGATGCGGGTAGCCACAGTGTATTGAGCCTGAAATTTTATGAGAGTTAATTTAATAAGGTCATTGAGGACAGTGTTTTTTTTTTCTACCGATTAGGACGAAGGCAACAACTACTAGAGGGAATTTCATGGTGTAATAACTGATTGGAGGAGATCAAGAATACTGTGCCTGGAATTGAAAGATAGCCAATATTTATATTGATATTTCATGGGTGTCAGTGTTTGCGTTCAAAGTGGGAAATGAACTGTTTCATTTTGTAAGCCACTTTATAAATTCCTTGCACTTATTTCCTAACTATCCTATGGTATCACCTCTGTAACCATGCCCAATCATATGCTGAATCTTTTCAAGAGTAAGTGACTTTGAACTACTTAAAACTTTAAATACAGGTAAGAAAACACTTATAGTTATGCCGAAAAAAAACACGTCAATCGCACCTGTTTAGTTCTGCTTGACAGAAAACAAAAGCTGAAACATAATTAACTAGATCAATGGGGCTATGCTTTTCATGGTTACAATTATGTTGAATTACAAAAAAGCGTTGAAGGAGTGAGCAACGTTTTTTCTCCGTGTAATGTTTAATTTCGATTGAGTACATTTTTACCCAGTTAGCACCCATCAATTTTTGAGCTATTTTCTTTTCTTTTAATTTGATATAAAAGCAAACATAAGACTGAATAATTGTCATGTCACAATGTGAATATCGGATACATAGCAGAAAAAAATCAATAAACCAACAGTTTCAGCGTAATAAATTGTGGAGTACTTGTAATGATTCATTTAACAGAATCACTGTAAGAAACAGTAGACAATTTAGACTGACGACTTTTACCACAATCGAAAATCATCTCGAATTTGTACACAAATTCTACCAGGACTTGACTAGACTCCTTAGAGCACGCAAGAAGGAGCTTAGGAAGGCCAAGGGAAGCTCTTCGGCGAATGCGTTGAAGGATTCACGGAGACTTAAAGATCTTGTAAAGTTTTATCTTCAAATCCAAACATGCCAAGCTTTATTCAGAAGTTCAATGGACGGTCCGAAGCGATGAGACTCTGAAAATTCTGATGGACACTCATACCAACTGCGCTCGAGTTGTTCTGGCTTCAGACGACTATAGTTCAATAATCTCAAAGGTGAAAGTATATGGGCGATTTTCAGTTTGAGCCGGTCGATGTAAAACACTCATCGGATGTTGTGGCTTTAGGGTCGGGAATCATTTTCAAATCTTGTTTGACCCTAGTTCACATTCTCAGTGTATGGATGGAGGTCAATGTAGGTCTCATTCCCAAAGCGGGTAAGAGTTTGCATTCACATCCAAAGACCCATTAGCCTGCCCTCTACACTTTTAAAGCTCCTAGATAAATTAATTGGATATGTGTATGTCACCACGCATATCTTTGTATTATTTTGCTTCCCCTGCTACTTCTCCGTGAAAAAAAAATTGTTAGCTGGTGAACGTTCGTTTGCACAGTAATTGATATTCATTTGCGCGGCACCATTCCAACACACCTACCCTGTGCTTCGTATCACGCCTATACCAGAAGTTCAAGGGCCAGCGGATACAGCTCTATACTCAGTTGTGACTAGCATGGAAAAATCCCCTCCATTTAGGGAGGTCACCATCCTGGATATTGAAGGTGCATTTAACAATGTCAAACCAGAATCAACTACTAGTACACAACTGGATTCGCTTAGTAGGAGTAGTTTCTGGTCATTGTTTCATCGGTGATCACGCTAGAAGTCGGGGACTTCCAAACATTGACTTCGGTAAGAGCTGCGGTGTTGTGGCTGAAGAGTGGAGCACCCTATTGGGGGGCAAAAATCCCCCATATATATATATACATACATATATATTCCTTCCTGTGGGTGCCCCCTGGAACGGCAGTGGTCGTTGACCATTGCTAACCAAGTGATTTGGTTGAGGTGAACATTCACCATGTGGAGTGATGTTTAAGAATGATACCACGTCCTTTTCCTTTGCCGGCCTATCGTAGAAATAGACAAACGAAGGACAGGATGGGTATGCGAGCAACTTGCACTATCCGAAATCTTCTATGCACTAATGAAACGTCAATGCTTCGGATTAGGACTGACTCAACGATTACGACTTTTGGCTATCATACGATGACAATGATTGCACTCTAAAATGTGCGTACTCTCCTGAACAATGGAACAGAATATCCTAAGAACGCACGATTTCTTCAATTAGAGAGTGACTTTCTACGGTATAGTTAAACATCTTAGAAGTTAGTGAGATAAGCTTGTGGAACGGCGGAGAATTTATCTCTCCAACGGATACCACAGTAATGTTGTACTCCGGTAGAACTACCGGTAGTGGTCGCGAATCAGGTTTGGATCTCTTTCTTACCAGAGCCGCACGAAACTCTCTTTTCTTCCGGGATTCGGTCTTACACAGATCCAAGACCACCAAGTCCCGGACCAAAATGAGGAACATCACAATAATACAATATGTTATGGTCCTGCTGAACCCGACAATATTTGGTGAAGGACTCCTTCTTCAAACAACTAAACGCAGTCCAGAGCAGAACACCCAAAGTTGACATTATAATGGTTATGGGGGACTTGAATGCACAAAATGGCCTCAGACAAGTGTTAAAGGAAGACGGCCTTGGCGAACGTAACGACAACGGTGAAAGATTTCTAGAGTTCTGCATCTTTCACAATCCCTGTTCTCCTACTATGCATGAGCATAAGGACCACCCCAAAATCAGTTGGGCATCTTGTTGATCGAGACACAACACAAAATCAGATTGACCAATTTGCTACGAGTATAAGTAAAATATTCAAGGGTTACCTCCTGGATGTGCGAAAAAGGAGCGCCGACATTGGGATGGCAAGAGACCATTATCATACGATCGCTAATGTTCGATTGCGTATTGCAGCCGTGCGCCGTCCTAGCGACGAAAGACAGAGTCGACAGAGTTCGGCTAAAAGATCCAGCTGCCTTACAACAATATAACGACCATCTTGAGAAAAAATCAGTTCAGATAACTAGTCATCCAGATAGTGACATAAATATAAACTGGGATGCCATTAAAAACGCTAACATTGACAGTGCAGATAACATATTTGGTACAGGAATTCCCAGAATCGTCTACATTCGGTGCCTTAAGGAAAAGGATGACTACTTTGGAACATGCATTTTCCTCAGAACCTTACCATTATAGGCTACGACCTAGCTTAGCCGACTTAACAATAACACCTTGATGGGCCAGTACCTTGGTACTGTGGGCACACCCATCCCCGTGGTTCATTATTTGCTACTGACTTCTCAAAAGCCGGAATGATCTCACCGTTCAATATCCTTACGGAATATCTTGCTGATTAAGGAGTGCATCCTGGGCTCAGCTAAGCCCACTATCCCCAAAAGAGTTGAAAGTGCTTCCGTTCCTTGCGTACTAGTAAGCATTCTCCTTCATCGGGGATAGTGCTTCCTTTCGCATCACAGGCCGGCGCCATGTTCAGGTACTAGGAAGCCAATTGACTAGGTACGTGGGATTGTCTAGCCCCAAAGCAGTATAGGAATCAGTATCTCTCACTTTCCACCAATCCACACCTACGTTAGAATCAGAGCTTGAGAAGACCTCAAAGCCGTGTCGTCATCAAGTCTAGGAATCGGAATACTGGGAGGACCCCAGCAACCTTTCCGCTTCATGGCACCGATAGGATTGCTCCAATAGGAATCATTCAAGATACTTTTCAGCCTATATAGCCCCTTTTCGTAGTTCGTTATGCGGGGGCACCACTCCTCAGGTGTCATATAACGACGGACTCAAGAGACCATCACACAACACCGGTGGCATCATAACGACAGACACCACTAGCGAGACCGTCAATCAGCCACCTTAACTTCATAACTAAGGTACATGGGGTCGTCAGTCCCCAAAGGCATGCATAGGGATCAGCGCCAAGGCCCCTTTACCCTATACACCACCTCCTTGCGTAGCTCAGGTCCGTGGGTTCGCTAAACCCAAAACACCATAAGTCTTTCGACCTAGTGGGTGTCCCCTGCGGGAACATATTTGGTACAAACGAGGATTCCCGCAATAAGTTCTGGATGTTCGACGTTTCATGGCAGCGGATTGTTGACAACAAAGGAGGTGAAGGTTCATTTGGCTGTATCAACAAATGACAAACGAAGCACTATCAAACTCCTTCACCGCCAGAATGCTCGAGAAATTCAGGGTGGAGTGCGACGCGATTAAATTGATTATGCGAATTCTCTCCCAGCCTCAGCAGAATAAGCCGTAAGATGCAACAAGGTAAACGCCGTTTAAGAAGCCATCAAGATGTTTACAGGTGGTCTTAACTCCTCCCAACATCCGATTAAGGATAGTGATGGAAAGCTACTTATCTTGGAGGAAGATCAAATGAAGCGGTGGAAAGAAAACCTCAAGGAGGTAACTTCCAGTGAAGTGGTCTTTCATGAAGACAATTTAGCAAACCATCAAAATGTGCGTATACAGTGCACTGCATCGACCAAAGGGGAATTAGTCGCTGTATTTATTGCATCAAAACAAAAAAAGGCCGCCGGATCGAACAGTATTTCTGCCGAGCTTTATCAAGCAGCGCCAAGCATAACTGCTGAGTTGTTGCACCGAACTGACTTGTTGATAATTCGCGGAATACAGAGACCTTTCCCACTGAGTGGAAGAAAGGATGTATCATCAAACTTCGGAGGAAGGGCAGCCTTATAAGCTGTAGTAATTGGAGAGACATTCATGTACTTCCTGTTCTTTCCAAGATAACTGCCAAAATCGTCCAGGAAAAACCAGAGGCTCACTTAGAAAGCAAAATTGATTAACAGCAGGCTAGCTTTCGATCCGGATTCTCCTGTGTCGATTGCATTAATACCTTGCGAATCATCGTCGAGCAATTCGCTTGGTACGTTTCTCCGTTTCATTTGTTTTCATCGATTTCGAGATGGCTTTCGATAATGTGGGCCGGGATTCTATGTGGTCGGCCTTGCGTAGGAGATACATCCCTGAAAACTTATGGCTATAATAAAGGGAACCTATGACGGCGTGAAATGTTACGTTCTGCATAAATGTAAGATGTCGGGGGACTTTGAGATTCGCAGTGGATATCGGCAGGTGTTCATCTCCTCACCGATTCTATACCTCATAGTGATCGGCAATGTGATGCATGCAGCTCTATCCGGGCTAGATAGAGGAATTCATTTTATCAACAACATTTCAACTACGCTGATAACATATGCCTACTCTGCCAGAAAATCATGGATCTGTCCGCAATGGCATTCGATCTTAAGAGGAGGCAAGCAGGATTGGGCTAAAGATTAATACCAACAAGACCAAGGTTCTTAGCCTGCCAGTGCGAGAAATCCTGCACTTACTGCCATCAATATTGATGGGCAGCCTTTGGAGAAGGTGGACAACTTTGTCCACCTGGGAGGTATTGATGCCGAAAATGGTGGTAGGGAGCAGGACATTGCCCGTCGTATTAACCGGGATAAACGCGCATACGGCATGCTGTTCAAAATCAGGCAAAGCAGTTATCTCAGCATCAAGACCAAGCTGGACCTGTTTCGCTCCCTGATACTCTCATTTTGCATTTTGCATTAACAGAACAGATTGCGAGCAGGAGTGGTTGACGTGCTATGCCCCCCTAGAGGTTAAAGCAAAGTAGTCGTATTATATGGACTGATGGCACAATAGATGTTATGGTCGCAGTGCCTACCAGCTGGGTATCTTAGCCTGAAAAAAAAAATATGTGGACTAAACTACAATCCGAACTGATGAACAGAACAGATCGGAGGGTAGCCAAAGCTTTCTGGCAATTTTAATTTTTTTAACAGGTTACTCTCTTAAATCTTTTGATTTGATAGAAATTTTCGTATAAATCGTGATATTTGGCTAGTTAAGTCCAGGCAATTGGATGTTTCTTTTAAGTTGACTGAGATTGGGACTCGTATACTAATGTTTTAGCAATACTAATTTACTTTTGTATTTTTTTACTAGTACATACTAGTATTCTCAACTTTCATCCACCTAATAAACTTTGAAGCCCCATCAAAATATATCCCACTGGCTCACACTGAACTCTCATTAATTGTCCAATTAACGAACTGGGACAAGTCCAACTGAAATCACACATTTCACTCTTGACTTATATTGCCATCATTAATTTATTTGTCGCGTGTTTTATTAACATAACTTCTCAGACAGCTCGAGCGAAAAAAATGGCTACAGAACCAATAAAAATAAAATAAAAAATCAACAACTAAAAAATGACTGGCTATCTTCCAAGTATTTACAGCGTAATTACCCATCAAAGTCATTGCTATCTGTCACCTAAACTAACATTCCATCCAACATTCGTTACTCTATGATGAAGACGAAAACAGAAAAAAACGATAGAAACTTAAAAGACCATTTCAAATCAAAGACTTCTTAACACTTCGTACGTAACATTTGGAATAACTTCTCGACGTGCGCATTATCAAACACCTTGTTGGACAGTTTCGCACTATCAACGGCATAACGATGTGACGATCTAAGCACAAGAAAAATCTGTCAAATTAGTGTCAACAATATTTCCTTAACGTTTGACTAAACCAATTTTCTACCTGTCGCGTTACAAGAGTCAAGAGTGTGTGTGCCATCTAATGTTATCGGTCAGCACGGATATGATGATGAAACATTTGAAGAGACAAGATTCAGGAATATCTATGATGTACGAGTAGATGCAATAAAAAAAGGGGAATAGAAGAATGCAAGAATTAGTGAAGATCATTCGAGGAGGATGGTGAATGAATGAATGGACTGGATTAAGCGGACACTTGAAATTCTGGTAGTGAAATTACAGTGGTTGAAATTCATGGAATTTGTCATGGGGACTATTAAATTGTTCATAGTTGTGGTCGGCTTTGCTGAAACAGTTAGTACTGCGGCGGAAATTGTTTATGAGGCAAGTGTTGAATCGAATGTTCCAGAAATGTTGTACAATTCATTCCAAATATTTGCTTAGTTCATTTATCATTTTAGAACATATCCAACCCGGGATGTTAATTTACAATATTTTAAAATAATACCATATGCACTCCTCACGAGATTTCACCAAATCTTGAAATTTATGACCAAATTTACCATGCATTTTTATACACTAGACTTATGGTAGAGGGTATATTGTTTTTATAACGACAAAAATATGTAACACCTTAAAGGAGGCTCCGGATAGCAATGCGTATACATATATAAATGATCAGGGTCACCTCATGATACCATTTAGCCATGTCTGTTTGTCCTTCTGTCTGTCGGTCCGTCTGTCTGTCCGTTCGCACGATTAATTTCGATAGAATGAAGCTAGAGACTTGAAATTTTGATCGATATTTGTAGTAGAATCTAGTTCGTTTGTATTCAAAATGGGCAAAATCCGACCCAAGAAACCCCTACCTCCTGTAATAAACCATATTCTGGTCTGATAGTGCTGCTTCCACCGGCAGATCTATGGCAGCACCTGATGAGTGAGGATCTGTCGGTGGTACGAAAACAGAAGCCGATTGTCCCATTACACCTGGACCCCAATACGAGCGCGAGGGCAATCGAGTCGTCCGCCATTCCATTCTTATCGCTTCATTTTTTTTTATTTAGCATTTTTACCTCTCATGGTTGTGCGTTGTCTCCCTAGGCCCATGTATTTTTGTTAATACGTAAAGGACAGAGGCAACAAGCGGCGAAAACCCCGCCCAAATCTCCGGAACTGGGCTGCAGCAAGCAGCTTATCTCATTGAGGGGCCGTTTTTTTCGCCAGATGGCACGGCCCGACGTTCACGGTCATTATGCTGCCTAAGGCTCCGTCCTCACGGGCATCTTCGGATGCCCACCAAACCGTCCATTACACTCCTCTACAAATGAAACCTAAAATAAGCGACAACTTTTGATAGAATGAAGCCAGCGACTTGAAATTTTGGTCAAATGTTTGAAAATGGATTGAGTTAGTTGGTAATAAAGATGGGCCAGTTCCAACCCAACGAACCCCTAACTCCCCTACAAATGAAACTTCAAATAGGCGATAACTTACGATAAAATAAACCTGGCGACTTGAAATTTGGTCAAATATTTGTAGCTGGATTCAGCTGACATTGAAAATACGTAAAATCCGAGCAACGAAACCCCTACTTCCCCTGCAAATGAAATTTAGAATAAGCAATAACTTTCGATAGAATGAAGCTAGCGACTTGAAAAATTCGACAGATCTTTGTAGAATAGGTTAGTTAATTGATTTTGGAAATGGTCAAGATCCTCCTGAATGAGTGCCAGCCTCCCCTATAAACTGGTCATATAGGGAACTCACTTTTAATGCAAATGGTCATTGCCGATTGGTACTTTTGGTATCACCGCAACGTCTGTACAAGTCAAGGGTATATACGCTTCGGACTCCAAAATTGTCTTAATTTCGCTTCGTTTAGTGATTTTATAAATCTCGTCTCGAATCTAGATTTGCAAATACTTTCAAATGTAGGAAAATTCTAGTAGATTTGGTGAAAGTTTCGAAATTTAGATTTGGGACGTGATTTGAGATACGTCTCGTCTCAAATGTGCTGAATTCTCAATGTAGCTGGATTACGTTGGGGATGCTACTTTGTATTTAGCAGAGGAAATTTTTCTCAAGTTATCAAATATCGTTCTCCTCCAAAAATCTCATGGTGTGAATTGTTCTCGGAATTTGAAAGTCCATCTAGATTTTATTAGGTGCTTGGCCCTGGGCATTAAAATAATAAACGATTTTTTTTTTCAAAAGCGCAAAACATAATATTTTTTTTAACAATTTTAACAAACAAAAAACGTGTCAACAAATATATTTCTAATAGTGGTCACCGCCTCCTCCATGTCCGCCTGCAACAGCTGCAACATTTTGCTTCGCCTTCAATGCCAGTTCGGTCGCCTTCTGAGCGGCAGCTTTCGTTTTTAAGAAATCCTGTCGGACTTGCTCCAATTTGTGATCAATCTCGGCCAGACGTTGCTTGGCCCGAGCAACCATTTTACTTTGCGACGCCAACTCTTGAGCTGCATGATCGGCCGCAGCGGCCGCTTGATTAGCCAGCTGTTTGGCATTCTTCAAGACATCCTCCAAAATAGCGACATGTTTAGCGGCCTGGGCGGCAGTCTTGGCGGCCGCTGCAGCTGCATGTTTTGCCGATTCCAATTGTTCCAATTCAGCTTCCAAATCGTGATGAGCCTGAGCGCGGAACTTCTCCAAAAGTTGAAGTAGTGTGTGTTTACCAGCGGCAGCAGTTTGAGCTGTTGCGGCGGCTTGAATGGCTTTCTGGGCAAGAGTGGCTTTAGCCAGGAACGAAGCCTTTTGAGCAGCGGCATGCTGACTGGCTACAGCACTGTGAGCATCGTTCGCTGAACCTAATGCAATGCTGCTAAGCCCACCGCCGTGACCGTAGCCACCACCGTAGCCGCCACCTCCGTAGCCACCACCACCATAGCCGCCACCGCCACCGCCGTAGCCGCCACCGCCGTAGCCGCCACCGCCGTATCCACCACCGCCGTATCCACCACCGCCGTATCCACCACCGCCGTAATCACCACCATGGTCACCACTGAGAATGCCACAACTGGCAAGACCTGAAAACGAATGAATAAATTTGCGAATTTGGTAAACTCCGGGCTGAAATTAAATTCATCTTATTTTTCAAGAAATGGTACAACTCACCAAGGCTGGTGGCGATGACAAACACGCTAAAGAATTTCATATTTGCTGCTTTAACGAAACCTTACAAACAACTGACTGAAGTCGAATGACATCTGCTGCCAATTGTCGGCAATTTATACTAAAATATGGAAACAATCGATTTCGCCTAGTTACTTACGTTCATTTCGCTAAAGCAATTAACACAGTTTGTCTCGATATTGTATTTGACAAGAGCCCTTCAGATTTAGCCAATCGACAAATGCTGAACATCAACATTTCGACGAAAATATGTAAAATGACTTTTTTTGCAGCTATCTTAGTATCTGTAGGCTGGCTAAAGAACTTTTACTTTCAGAAAGGCATAAGAAAAAAACTTCTGACGCGTACTGATGGTAAGTAAATCAACAATGAATGAGAAGTAAGTGATGCATAACTCGTTTTTTCGAAGACTTAGATATCTACTTAATTTATTAAAATTACCGACCACAAGGCGATATCAACTAAATACAGTGAACCGCCGAACGCTGAACTCCACAGCGAATCTCAAAGTCCCCCGACACCTTACCTTTATGCAGAACGCGACATTTCGCGCCGTCATAGGTTGCCTTAATAATAGCCACAAGCTTCTCGCGCAAGGCCGCCCGTATAGAATCCCGATACACACTATCGAAAGCCTTCTCGAAATCGATGTAAAGCAAATGAAGCGGAGAATCGTACTCCGTGCATTGCTCGATGATGATTTGCAAGGTGTTAATGTGATCGACACAGGAGAATCCGGATCGAAAACCAGCGTGCTCTTCATCAATTGTATTTCTAAGTGGGCCTTTAGTCTTTTCAGGACGATTTTAGCTATTATCTTGGCAACGGCAGGAAGCACACAAATGCCTCTCCAATTATTACAGTCTGTGAGGCTACCCTTCTTTGGAAGTTTGATGATCAAGCCTTCCTTCCACTCAGTGGGAAAAGTCTCGGTATTAAACGCGTTATCAACAAGTGGGTGCAGCAAATCGGCAGTTACGCTTGGCGCTGCTTGATAAAGTTCGGCAGGGATACCGTCGAGTCCGGCGGCCTTTCCTCATTTTAGTGCAATAATTGCAGTGACCATTTCCTCCTTAGTCGGGGCAGTGGACCGTATACGCATATTTTGATGGTTAGCTAAATTATCTATATGAAGGGGAACTTCACCAGAGGTTAGGTTAGGTTAGGTAAAGGGGCTGCCATGCTAACGCACAGCACACATAGACCGCCACTGGGTCCGTTGTGATACCACTAGATCCACCTAATGAAAAACCTAGGCATTAAACCCAGCCTGTGCTGGCAATGTAACGATTAAGGTGTATTGCACTCGTTTCCTTAAGGTCCTCCAGTTCCCAAAAAAGCGGGAACCCAGGAACCTCCTCCGCCTCTCAGCCAGGGCCGGACAGTGACAGAGGAGATGTAGAACGCTCTCCTCCTCATCCACGTCATTACAGCTCCTGCAGTAGTCATTGTAAGGAATGCGAAGCCTCCAGGCAAGCTCTCCTATAGGACAGTGCCCCGTAATAACCCCCACAACTCTGCCAATGTGATTTCTGTTCAGTGAAAGCAGTGTGGCGGAGCGGCTAGGGTCGAGTTTCGGCCAAATCGACGTTGTTTGGCACGTGACGCCGTTTGACCATCTCATGTTCGCCCTGTCGACCGCAGTGGCTTTGATAGCAAGTTTGCACGATCAGGCTGGCATTTTGAGGCTAGCGCGGTCCCCGTCCATAGCTGCGGTTGTCCCCACAAGAGCCAGCTCATCCGCCACGCAATTACCTGCGAGGCCACAATGGCTCGGTATCCAACAGAGCGTTATGTTGAAATAACCACACATCACTCTGAGGGTTAAACGACAGTTCGCGATGGTTTTCGATGTAGTCAGGACGGATTCAAGTGATCGAATTGCAGCCTGACTATCCGTGTAAATAGTGACGTCCCTCGTGATCACCACATGATTTCCCAGCCAGTTCAGAGCTTCCAGGATTGCAGAAACCTCCGTCTGTAGGACGCTGCAAAAGTCGGGAAGACGGATTGACAAGTTAATTCCCAATCCTTCCGAATAGATGCCAGCACCGACTCCTCCGTCGGTCCTAGAGCCATCCGTGTAGATGACATGGAGTCGGTGGTCATAAGCGTGTTAACACACCATAGATCCCTTGACGGAATCAAGCTGGTGAGGTTCCGACCGAAAATGTATTTCGCACAAGTATAGTCAGTCTCCACAGGGAGATCCAAGTTACCAAGTATAGTTGAGTGTCCGCCACTCAACGTGCGCCACTGGCCAGTTTCGCGAAGGCGTAAAGCCGTGTTAGCCGCCAGCTGTTCGCCATAAATGTCCAGGGGGAGCAAGCCGAGCACCATGTCTAGTCCGGCTGACGGAGATGTTCTGAAAGCCCCCGTTATGGCCAGCGCCGCAAGCCTTTGTAACTTACTTAGTAGGTTGCAATAGGCCGCTACTCGGAGTGCCGTCCACCATACACTTATTCCGTACAGTAGTATAGGACCTACTACAGCTGTGTATATCCAATAACAGCTTTAGGCTGCAGGCCCCAGTTCTTACCTATGGCCTTCCTGCACGAGTAGAGGGCAACAGTAGCTTTCTTGACCCGTTCTTCAATGTTGGGTTTCCACATTAGTTTCCTGTCAAAGATGAGACCAAGGAACTTAGCTTTGTCGGAGAAAACCAGTTGAATGCCCTCCAGTGAGGGAGGTTCGATAGGGGGAATCACGCGTCTTCTGGTAAAGAGCACAAGCTCCGTTTTAAGCGGGTTAATTCCGACGCCGCAGAGGTTTGCCCACTCTGTTAGAAAAGAAAGGGCATTTTGCAATAGCCCACAGAGGACATCAGGAAATTTACCTGTGACTGCGATGGCAACGTCATCTGCATACGCAAACAACTTTGCACCCGACCTCCTCCAGTTTTTAAAGCAGTCTGTTGATCGCTACATTCCAGAGAAGGGGAGACAGTATACCTCCTTGCGGGGTTCCTCTACAGACATCCATACATACTGACGACGTACCAAGGGTAGTGTGTATGCGCCGAGATGTTAGTAGTATGTTAACGAGTTTACAAAGCCAGAGGTTACGCGGTTCAAGACCGTTCCACCGCCTCATTTGATATTCTTCCAAGATAAGTAGCTTCCCATCACTATCCTTCACCGGATGTTTGCAGGAGTTACGACCACCTGTAAACTCCTGGATGACACCGTATACGGCGTTTAAGTTGTTACTTTTTGCGGCTTCTTCTGCTGAGGCTTAAAGAGAATTCACAAAACTCTTCTTCTCGAGTTTTCTGACGTTAAATTAATTTGATGCTGCTTCGATTGTCGTCTGATGCTGCAGCAAAATGAACCTTCAGTTCTTTTCTTTCAACAATTCGCTACCATGAAGCGTCGGACATCCAGGGCTTACTCCGAATTTGAGCATTCGAGACATCAGACTGAGTAGACGCACTGCGCTACCGATGCGGTCGTTAAATTCAAGTTCAACATATTTCTCTTTCCTAATGTCTCGACTCATATCATAGTCAATCATCTAAGCATACAACAAATAATACTCGGGTGGTCCCCAGATCTATAAAGTTTCCAATTAAATGATCCTTATCACAACGACTCGAAAAAGCGACCCTGTTTCGCACCAACACAACCTATGAATGCGGTCAGATTATATCAATCAACGAATGTTTATTAATGCGCCAATTGAACTCAACTCAATTTAAAATCCCTCTACGAGAATTTGCGTCATTTCTCAATTCCATAAATGCTTTTATTTCCAAGACACTTGATATAAATTACTCGAAAAACGTTCATTTCAATTAATTGATATCATTACATGTAGAAATCGAATGACAACGACAATTGCAATAAAATTCATTGGAATCATTTTCATTCCGTGGAATCATATACACATTCAAAAACCTCTGATGGCTCTCAAATAGAGTAAGCACGAAGCCATCGAAGATGTTGTGCCTTTGATATGGGTTCTGGGTGTACAAGAAAGAGAACAGCGTCACGAGAATGCGGTATCGTGGTATCGGACGATTTGCAGGATGTGTGTGGTAACACACCACACCATCAGTAACCATTTCGTTTATGTCTCTCCTGGTCTTATCGTTTTAATCGCCAGCTTGTAATTAATTCAATTCACCAATAGAATTGTAAACGTGTAACACACGGTCGCAAAACAGTTGACATACAAAACTATAATGGAGACATGAAGATACCGCGACCAAATTACCATCATTAGTTTTAAAGTGCAACTAATCGAGGCTGGGTAGTGGAAGACTGGGAATCGGGATGGAAGAGCCTATTTGTATATCTACCAATATTTAAGAACATTTCGGAAACGAATTTTAAGTTTTTTTTCGGAAGTTGTTTGAAACAAGGACTTGGAAAAGTTTACCCCCCGGTCGCTCTATGACGAGATCCATGAACCAACATTGGGAAGACTTTATTCGCTCAACTTTCCCGTATGCCGTACAGTCGTCGCGTTTAGCAACTACTACATGCAGTTACTGTTGCGCGGCAACAATAATTAAAGACTTCATTAAGACAACTATAAAATTCTGTCTAATGTCCATGCCACCAAGTTGCCGCCCGTCAAAGTACTAGTAACAAATTGGTAATGAATGCAGTGGAGATCCTGTCGGGTTTATTGATCTCAGGGCCACCATTGCGGCCTTTTCATAAGTCAAATGAAACCTATACACCCACTTGGGTGGGTGTCTTATCTCAGGTGCAATTCCTTTACTTTTTAGTAGGACAGAGAGTTTCCAATGAGTATCAAAATTTAATTTCAATTAGTTGGTAAAATGATAAAACAGGTAATATACACCTAATTGTCAGATCACGCCCTCGAAAGGTTATCACCGGGAAATCACAATATTGGGTATGTCGGTGGCAGTTTTTATTATGCAAAACAATAATTATATTTAGTGAAAAGTGCATGGTAATTGATTTGAATTAATTTTTCTGATTTTGATTAGAACGATGTAATGCATACCACAGCCACACGAGCATTCAAGTTGCGTGGTACGTTGTTTAGTACGGATGTACATGAATAGTGCACACAAGCGCACTTAATTACTTCCGTTTGGGGAGTGATTCGCATTGGGAACCAGAAAATGTTGCTGAGCCCGGGTCATATGTTCAGACACATGTTGGTGAGGTGATGCAAGGCGACGCAGATTTTGTGGCTCAAGCAGGCTCATGACCGAAACTCGTCTACCTCACATTGGACCTTTTATTGCTGCTTGTATTCCCTTTTCACCGAAACTCGTTCTACGTCAACTCACCAACCTGAGGCGCAACATTCCACGAGCCTTAGATTTTGCTAGTTTTGACGTCCGTTGTCGAAGCAAAATCAACGTCCGTTGATTTGAACGCGCGTATTTTGTGTAAACTCTCCAATTGAACCCAATGTAATTTTACAGCGGCTGTTGAAAATAACTGATTGATGGACGTACTTTGTACGCTCGTGTGACAGTCGTATAAGACGCCGTTTGAAGTGAAAGTTGAAACTCAAGCTAAATATCGCAAATGCTAGAAAGCGCGGCATTGCAAATTCTCCTGGCTTGGCCATTCGTTAGTTTTAAATGTAAGCGGAAGCTTACTCGCTTATACCATTTTTCAGCTCATCTTGAGTGCAGCACATTATTCAAGAATTGAATTTCACTCAATGTGCATGTCTGAGCATTCGACCTTTAGAGTGGGGGAAGGTCGCTGTCTACATAAAATTTTGAAAAACAACCCCTTTTCCACCCCCCTTCCCCTAAAAGAAATCTGTGATTTTACATTCAGTTTTATTCCGGTTTGATGAATTTTTAAGGGCTGGACATTCAGAGCAAGTGAACGTCACTACTCGAAATTTAAAAAAAGCAACCCCATGTCCAGTTCTACATGAAGCTGTCTAAAGGTCCAGCAGAGACAACTGTCAAAGTTTGCAGCTGTCGAAATTGAAGCTCCTCTGCGAGTTAAGCGACGGCACAACTTTATTCATAGCTCAAGTTTCGAGAATTGGCGAAGTTTTTGCAGCTCACTGCCACATGTCCATCTATTTTGAAAAGATCTCGTACCTAGGTAGATACTAACGACATAGGGATGAAATTTGTAGAGAAATGGGGAGTAGTTGCATGGTGTCAGTCAGCTCAGGTGCCCTGTGGAGCTCTGGGGTCCAGATGTTGGTGGACCTAGGGCTTTATTTATACCTTAGAATTGTACAAAAGCCGCCTGACCTTGAGACTCCTATGCCCGACAGCAGAGGGCCTCCCTTTACGGAACAAGAGAGGAGGTTAGTCACTACCTCATCTCATCTACCGACCTGGGGCGGCCGGTAGCTCAGTGCATTTTGGTGTCAGTGTACCGGTTCGAGTTCTGTCCACGTCGTGGCCATGGATGTCTGTGTTGTCTTCCCCATAGCCACAACTTTTCC
This sequence comes from Chloromyia formosa, assembly GCA_964017055.1. Classification (NCBI taxonomy): domain Eukaryota; kingdom Metazoa; phylum Arthropoda; class Insecta; order Diptera; family Stratiomyidae; genus Chloromyia; species Chloromyia formosa. The sequence continues at coordinate 11,339,351 of OZ024817.1, forward strand.
CGACTTATCGCAGGTATGCGGCTAAATTGGTATGTGGTACATGATAGGAACCTGCATCACCCGAATCCAGTTTTTGCTAACGAAAGGTCAACTAGGCCACATGGGAATAGTTGGCGCGCTTTGCCCCACGGACGATTAGGGCAAAATAGTATTGTAGTAAAAGAAAAAAAGAACACGCAAAATATAAGACTTACACAACATCCTCGATGGCCATCGCGATGCAAGATCGAAGTATTACCAAGCAACAAAGTTAACAATTTACTAGAAAAATTAAACAAAATGAAACGAGAGCGGTGGCAAGAAATAATAACAATAAACCGGACGGCATCCCGGAACTTTAATCCGATACGGCTCCCGCTGCGATGTTGTTGCTGATTTAATTGCTGAGTATTGCAAATACGCGGAATTCCGAATTTGTGACTGTCAAACAATTTGAGAATGTATTTTTCCTGAACGAAGACTCCCTGCAGGGAACATCACTGGCTGGATCCTCAAAACGTAGCCACGCAACTAAACACTTGACGGGGTTATCATGTTTCTCGGGAACATGGACAGGACAAAAAATACCGGTAAGGGTCACTAGGTGTGGTCGAGGAGAAGTCCCAGTAATCAACTGAACATTTTTTGTGTGTGAATAGGCGTCGCTAGAGGCAATGTGAGTTTCCCGAATTTTTGGCACACAAATTTTCACGGTGATTTTGCACAAAATGCTTTTTGCACACACTGTTCTTCACTACGGCAATCAAATTTTCGTAAGCTTTTTTCCTCTTTCAATCCTAGTCCTTGATGACATAATTTTTGGCACGCAAACAGGTTTCGCACGGTGTCGCCAACCATTTCGGTTGACACTCAATAGTCTAAGACTCTTGCCACCACCATTTAGCCATTTCTGCCACCATAAAACTTCTCGTCAAAACTACGCTTGACCAAGTTTGTTGTTTTACCCATTCCTGAAATTTGCTTACAGCGGTCAATTCTAACTAACCGGTCAAAACTAATCACTACTTTTGAACTTGTAACGACTTTTCACAACTGTAAATGATTTGAAACAAATCAAAATCAAATACATTTGAGAAAAATTCACTTATTCAAAAGGTGACAGTTATGTGTTGCAATTAGTCCGTTACATACCCCTAAATAAAATCTGCGGTTTTTCTCAAATTTTGATCAAATTTGGACATTAGACATTTAAAATAAGGGGATCGTCACTGTCTTCATGGGATTTGCAAAAAACCACGCCCATTCCTCTTTCTACCTCTTAAAAGTGTTGACAGTTTTATTCCGATCTTGATGGAATATGGAAGCCTGGAGCTCCAGAACATAGAAACAAATACGACCGCTTAAACGAGATCTACTGGTTAAGCTAAAGTTTTTTTTCAATTTTAAAGAATGTTCAAAAGTCGACCTTAAAAACAAGAAGGTCACTGACTGCATGAAAATTGGAAAAACTACCCCATTCTCCCCTCACCTTTAAAAGAAAATTTCTCCCAGATCGGAGTACAACTTCAGCTTAATCCGTAGGTTTCTCTTAAGAGGGTGTGAAGTGAGTGGTTTCTTCAAATCTAATATAGACAATGAACTTTCTTTTACTCTAAAGGACTTATGTTCAAAATTTCACAAGGATCGGTAGTTTGGACAGGGCGTTGGTCACATACTGCCTTGTCATTGCTACAAAATAGAAAACATTGGCGCATCGGCCCGAGTGCCGAGATAAAACGGGAAGCCCCTATAAAAATATTCTACGAAGATGAAGGCCGGAGAAACCCCGAACAGTCCCTGAACCATTGTGAGGAGCGCCAATGCCATCAGGAGGTTCCCGTGTTAGGTTCAAGGAGTCGTTTCGTCCGCCATCAATTTTTTATTTTATATTTTTATCGGGACTTCCCGTTTCGCTTCGACAGTCGGGCCGACGCGCAAAAGTTTTCTATTTTGTAACGATGACGAGGCAGTTTGTGACCAACACACCGCCCACACTACTGATAGAAGAGCTAACTATCTAGCGCGCGTCAAAACTAGTCACTTCTGAGGAGGTTTTGGCACTTAACTGTCTGGTATGGTCTGAACGACCGAAGCCTCTGCCTCCGTCCTCATGTCACTCAAGAAACACATTTGTTACAAAGGGGAAGTGAAAGGGGGTGGGGATTGATTGATTTCCAGATCTCATGTTGACTAGTGACTTTCCCGTTTTTTGAAGGTCCAATGTTGGCGGTGCGGGAAAATGTAGAAGGAGTAGTTTTTCCAAATTTAATCCAGGCAGCGACTTTTCTGGCCTGAAGGTCTAATGTCAGAATTTCATAAAAATCGAAGTAAAACTGCATCTGGAAGCGCTGGTTTATTTGAAGTGGGTGAAAAGCCTAGTGTTGCCATAATGATCGTGAAGGTCCGGCAGTGCCATAAGCAGCGGCCTGTGCTTGCTGCAGCTCAGTTCAAAAGATATGGGCGGGTTTTCGCCGCTCGTTTCCCCATTCCGTACATATTAAAGGAAATTTACGGGCCTGGGATATAAAACACAAAGAGGGGAGTCAAAAATGGGGAATAAAAAAAAATGGTCGGTAAGAATGGAATGTTTGGCGGACTGCTCAGATGCCCCCGCGCTTGCATCGAGGTTCGGGTGTCATGAGACCCTCGGCTTCGGATTTTGTACCACTGACAGATAACTACTCATCAGGTGCTGCTTTCGATCTGTCGGTGGAAGCAGAATATGGTTCATTACAGATAGGAGAAAATACATTGGGAGTATTGGTGTAACGCACAAAGAACGCAGATACCTATCGGATACCCTCAGCCTATCTCGATAGCTATCGAAAATACTGCTGGCTCCTCCTCATTTTCTATCCCCAACTGCAGCGGCTCACTAGTACACAGTTGAGAATACACCAATGCACAGTACGGCCACATACTCTCAAACTAGAACGTAAGCATGGTCACAGTCGACAATTCTCTTCAGATTTGCATAGTTTTTTGAGCCATTCGCTTGAAGATTAGCTTTCCAGAAGCAATGCGTTAAGATTCCCTCCGAATGGCTCAGGACACTTCACACACAAAGTCCAAGTTCCTGTTCGACAGTGAGTGTTCGGGTTCGGCATATAATGTAGATTAAGGCCATTCGGGCAACAGGTAGCTCAGTGCGTAGAGGTATCAGTCACATGTCTGACTACTGATGTTTCGGGTTCAAGTCCCGTCCACGACGACGTTCATGGCTATGGATGTTTGTGTTATCTGCCTCCTGTGGTGCGAGGCGTAATTATAAGCCAAAGCCACATCATCTCCCGGCTGGTCGCAGGTAGGCGGCTAAATGGGGGAGCAGGAGGTGCATGCTGGCAACTGCACTCCCCGAAATTATAATACTTTGTGCCAACAAAATGTCAACTGAACCACATGGAACAATTGATGCGCTATGCCCAGCAAGGGGTTAGGGGAATTGAGTAAGGCCCTTCATTCATAGGCGCAATGAGACTGGTATCCGACTTAAAAAAAGGGTCGCAGTAGCGTTGAACGGGAGTCGCCTTATTCTTTCTCTCAATTGTCCTAACCTCTTGTGGGGGAGTATAGCGCGTCAACTGTTCTATGTGGCCCAGTTGAGGTTTCGACGGCATAAATTGGTTTCGGAGAATGTAGTTGCCACCTACCATGTGTTATTGTGCTGAACCTCATCCACTGGTGCTACTGCAATGCAACTCGTAAACGACCGACTCCAAAATGGCTTGGCTGCCAAGCTTTATGTCGACTCTCATCCGATTTTTCGTTGGTATCCGGTGCTTTGACGTTTCTGTATCATTTCAATTTTTATTTTTTAGAATGATAGTTGTCATCACTTGCTAAATACTGTTTTCCTTCCCTTTGCTAATTAAATTATGTACCTACAGCTTTCACAACATTGATCACTGACAATCACACTGTGGTGATGTTGAGTCGTCTTTTAAGATATGAACGCATGAGATTTTTCTTGAGGGGAAATGCTTAATCAGTAGCAATATAAGAGGGCAACTGTAATCCTGTATTTTCATGAGGTAACTCCCGTGGTTAAGGTAAATCAAGAGTTCTTCATTGAAGGGAATGATACATTCTTAAAGCTTTGGAAGTCCCACATCGTTGTTTCTTCCTGGGAGAATACCCAAAACTAAAAAAAGGTAAGTCGACTAAATCTTTCAGCAGCCAACACAGCTTTTATCGACGTTTGCAACCAGCAGAAAACTGTTTTTACTCAGTCTACTGTCAGATGTTGGAAGCAAGACTGAGCAGCAATTTTGAAAATTCAGAATGAAGGTGCTACCGTTGGTTGATGGCATTTTATCAGAATCCCGAATTTCATCACGGTCTAGTGGAACGTCATCAGAGTATAGCGACCCGTCATCAGTGCTATCGCTACCATTTCCTGGAGCTGAGGTTCAGAACGCTCATAAATAACACCCATCTAGTACTCAGGAATGTGTAATACTCTGAGTGGCGGCAACGTTTTTATAACCCCATCGCTTTTGAACAAGCTTGGAGGACGCGGTCACGTTACCGAGATAATTGGAGGACAACGATCCAGGCGGCCAAGGCCCGACGTCAGGCTGTCGCGCCACAATGACGATGATGATCGCTTTTTAACATATTTTTCTTATGTTTAAACTTCTACTGTAATGGTCTTGAGCAGTACAATAATTACAAATGCATCTTACCTTAGAGTAATTAGTAGTTTTCCTTCCACTGAGATACATCTCCTGCTGTTTAAGTCCTGCTTCCCGATTATAGGAAAAAGTTTTTCGACCAGTTCTCCCCTGAACATCCTATAAACGTCTTTAAACTATGTTTCGTACTTCGTAAGTTCACGTGCTAAAACAACAGCTGGAGACGTTCGATTTTTTCGTATGAGAGGATGAACCCAAAATTTGCATCCTTTTTGACGCCGTCTCAAATACCAATACGCGACAACAACATTACGAACTGCACGGCTTGCCATTCTGATGCAGATTGACGAAAGAAAAAATCTTGTGAGTTGATCACAAGTCGCAAAAGAGTTGCGTCAATGGACGAAGAACAACCAACGAAACTATCGTAAAACTGTTGGGTTGCAGTCGCGTTTCGCCTGTGGATGAAAGGCCTAACCCTGCATCCTTTTACCGCATGTACAATGAAGCGCTGATAGGTATCAAAGAGAAAAGGTGGAAATGGAGGCGATGCGTCCCGATTAGTTTTCACACACAAGCGCACCGGCACTAAATGAATTGTAAAGAGAGTCGTTTGATGCCAGCAACTTTCTTCCGAGAATCGTCTGAAATATTTGTTTATTATCCTTTCACAAACTCAATCGCTTCTAGACTATCCAACACAACAATAATTGCATCCTATCAACCCTTCGCCACTTGAAACTCACCAGCACGCTTAGAAGCCGTCAACTTTCTTACCACATCACTTAATACTATTTGACCAGTCCGTTGTCGGCAACCTGACACTTCATGAATAATAATTACGCCCAGCGTTAAATTGGAGGAACTTAACTATCTGATAGGTTGCAGTGCAGGCATCTTTACGAATTTCATTCATAATGTTTACAGACGTCCACATCGCCATTACGAATGAAAATCATTCGATTTTCACTGACCCCATCATGCATTTGATGAAGCACATATCTGCACTAAGTGTCATTCCCGTACCATGTCTTCGTCATATCAACATAATTGCTTCAGAGATGATCACTCATCATGATCATGATTGCCTCGAAGCCAGTGTCAAATGATATTCCAGATAATTCTTAAGGAATGCACATGGCAATGCCGGAAAGATAGGTCCAGAAATATCTTTTCAAATCGTAGAGAGATAAAGTGACAATAATTGCATTCCCGGTTTATGTAAATCCACCTTCTAATGAAGTTAATAATTGAGACGGATTTACCACAAACCGGATAAGTCATCTGTATCTTAAAACTCGAATCCGTAATGCTGCTACCATTTTCTTCCTCAGCATGATCTTTGACTATCACATCGCTTAGTAAGGGCCTCGATCATAGAACGGCTTATGCTTTTACATGATCTCTCTCACCTGGACGAACTAGTGTCATTAAGTTCAATCTTCAAAGTTGTGCGATATCTTTACGAAAAAAAATACAAGTTGCGAGATATACAATCAATAAAGCCGGTGATTGATGAAAACGACACGACGAGGTGCGCACCTTTAATCACCTTTAGTGGCGGAATCAATACACACTCTTGTCCGACAATCGTTTGGACCGTGTTAATTACCAGCACCACAGTTGGACATTACTCGAGATAATCGTGTGATATATGCCTGTGACGGTTTTTAATGAACGCTTGGTCTCGTGCGCGCAGATATGGAAATTCAGAATGGTGACGATATCGGCTCAAAACTAATGGGGTTTGTCTTCATGTCGGCAAATTAGCTTTATGTTTATCGAAACAAAACTGTTAATTAGCAATATTTATAGCGCTTAATGAGTGTGTTTAGGATGTTTTCGAGATAGTGACATGCAGTGACGGCACTTTCGACGTAACGTCAAGTGGATAAAGCACACATTAATACATTTGGTGCTATTAAGGTACAAGATGTAATAAATTATTATTTTTTTTGAAGTCAAACATGTCAAATGTCTACTTTATAACACCATAAAACACAAGACGGATATCTGGAATGTGAAGCAGGTTTCACTCAATGTATAAAAAAAAAAATCTTAACAATTTATAATGGCTGATAGAGGGATTGCTTTAAACACCTTTCACCAGGGGGAAATTGTTAAACAAATTTTTTTGATTCAGCTCCTTTTAAAATCAGTGTACTCATTTACGAGCGTCAGTTGATAGTAGGGATGCTGATGGGATCATCACGCTTGAAAACTGGAGGAAGGACCTTGTTTGCTCCTGACTTGAATGAGGTAAATATGGTTCGGTTTCATCGTTCAATTGTGAGCTCTAGCTGGTTTGACGATTGAGTTGGTCTGATGTTGTTGAGTCTAAAGATATCACTACTGATCCAGTGGTGTTCTATGTGTACATTTTACTTCTTAAAGCAGCCCTTTTTAAGCTAACCTAACATAACCATTTAGGAAGCCTGCTTTCCCTTTTGATGGTAGCAAATATTTCCATAACTATCTTAAATCATTTCAATAGGTTCAAAGTCTCCTATTTTTTCCATACAACCTTCTGTGGGAATAAACAATCCTAAATGCGTTCAATTATTGTACATGTTTTCATAGTTGCAATATTTTCAAATTCAAAATAAAATATCAATTTAATCGAGAATTAGCACTGCATTCTTGTCACTTTTATTATTTTATCTTTCTCAAAATCATATTATAGAACTACAAATCATAGGAAACTTGGGAATGAATTATTGCAAAAATTGCCTTGAAATATAATACCAGCATTCTAGGTGTTTGGGAGTCACGCTATTATCATAAAATTCAATCGGCATAGAAAGCAAATCACCACTTAACTGCATAATGCTCTATCGCAATGTATTATCAATTCTTCGTACACTTAAGGAGTACCAGACAGATTTTCAATAGATTTTGCCGTTGTGACTTATATTGTTATATTGTTCTGAGATATTGGGGCAGCCCTGCCCCGCTTCTTTTCACGCTTTAATGAATAAAGCGTGAAAAGAACCAAGTCAATGTTTTGTAAGAAAGTGTAACAAACCAATTCTGACACATAAGCGTCGATTTTAAATTTGTAAAATAGTTTTCACAAATGCATTTAATTTTAATTTACTTCAAATCATTTACATTTGCGAAAAGTCGTTACAAATTCGGGCATTTATGAGTTAGAGTTGGCCGCTGTAAAAACACCGCTGTCAACAAATGCAGGGCTGAGGAAACCACAGGATTGGTGAAGCTATTTTTGGCAGGAAAATGGGGAGGAATAGGGGAAATGACAAAGTAGAACGCTTGAAAAAAGGGAAGTCGAAGCTGAACCGCCAGGCGAGTTGTGCGTTTTCGCAAAACTGCGAAAAACTTTGAAGTTATTTTGTGGGAAAGAATGGCAAAAATTGTAGTCCCTAGGCATGGCCATTTTTGTGCTTTCGATAATTTTCTCAATTTGCTGTAGACGTCAACAAAATACCGAAAAGAAAGATTGTTTTTCCCGAATAGTATGTGATACCTCGCCACAAAACAAACTACCATCAGATGTGCATTTATACAATACATTCACGCGGACTCAGTAAATTCGTCACTTTAAAATCGGTCTATCAACCATTTCTGATCAGTTCGCCTCTGTGCAAGGAAAAGTCTGCGGACATTTTTTTTTGTATTTGAGTAGTGAAGATAGCTAGACCGGCTATTCAAAAAGAGCACCTAAAACGAAAAGTGCGGAAACTCGTCAATCGGTGTATCGGCCCCTGATTTTAGTTTTGTGTGAAACACCGAAGCGAAAGTTGATAGGCCGGCAGTAGTTTACACTCTTCAAATTCCAATGGCTGAACCAGCGAAGTGTTCCCTAAAATTTTAATTAAGGGGGAAACCACATTAGAAGGCGCATTTTCACTGATTTTTTAGGATTTTTTTAGGTGGAATTAATTAGAATTTTGACATCATTTTATTCAAATTTCGAATAACTTATGTGAATTTTTTTAAATATCTTAAGCCAAAAATAACAAAGTTACGCACTAATGTCCGCTGAAGGCCGTAACTAGAGCTCTTCAATTGCGGGAATGTGTAGCGATTCCAATTTTTATCCGAAATCAAAAAGGCTTCAATTTTACATCATTAACTTATTTTCTAGGAACAGAAATTTCAATTTTTTTTTTCAATTTTCATAATGACCGCTTCATTACTTTTTCAGTTAGGCTTCCGGCAAATGTGAAAAAAGTCATTTTGAGAAAAACGCGTTTGAAAAACAGAATATAACCGAAATATTCCCTTTGTTGATGCTTCCAGTACCTTCTATACCGTTATTTGAAAACAAAGATGCAAAAATGGGGTTCCGCTACAAGGCTACGTAAGTACATAAAGCGACTAGCTGAGGTAGTGCTCCGCCCTAGCCCCTAGAGTGCGATCGAGTCTGTAGACTATACCCGATGAGCGCTCGGTTCTATGCTCATAACATCTAAACGAATGCGAATTTCGCTTTGAAATGTTGGCAGCGTATTCCTGGATTGGTAAGCTAGCAATTTATGCAACAAAAAGAAAATGGATTTCGGAACCTCCTAGTGTGGTTTCTCCCCTTAAGCTGTTGAGAGCTTTTCGTTATGTTTGCACAGGCTGTCGGATTACCGTTGGATCTCTCAATTGTCAATTGCAGCGTCATCAGGCCTAGCGAGTTCTGAAATTGTGTGAGCTAAAAAATTTATGAAATTTTTGTTTCAACAACCAATTTTGTGGTTTCAATAAAATGTGAATTATTACGGAGTCGAGGCTAGTGCTGCCCAGTGGGAAATCGTTTGGTGACTGACGAATTTGAAGGATACGCGAAATAAGAAAATTACTAATTATTCAGACGAACACCTTGTCGAAACAGCACAGTTTAGTTCTAATATTAAATGTCGGCAGGCCTGACGATAGGGGAGGGAGAATGGGGTGATTCCCCCTTGCCCGGGTTTTCAAAAGGGGCCCGTGGCTTTCAAAAATAATTTGTTTCTTTCATTACTTTGAACTAGAATACGTTACAAGTTCTGTAGTGTTTTGAGGCCCTTAACTACAATAGATTTCAGGCTTTGGCAGTAGTATCGGGGCCCTAGGCTACTATGTGTATGTAATGTATTGACACACATTCCGGACTCGGCTTGGGGCCCCTAATATTTTTTAGATGGTTGTCGACTTAGGGCCTCTATTTTTTTGTTGTGTTTCTACCATGTTTCTCCTTGCGTTGCAATTTCAGCTTTCGTATGCAAACCACTTTCGTGCTTCATTTTATTGGATAAACCCAGGGGGACTGGACCATAATGAATTTCAATATCATAAATGTCATAACCGCGGCACTCTAGCGTTTTCAAATACATATTGAGTTGCTTTTTATGGCCCCAACATTGTGAAGTTCCAAAAAATATGGGCCCCAAGATGTATGGGATCCACCTATAGATGTAGGGGCACCCAGAATGTATGGAATCCTGATGTACGGGCACCGAGAATGTAAGGCCCGAAGATATGCATTTGGGCCCTATTTGTTTTTTCTTATTAGGGTTTTGTAGTAAAACAAAACCCTTATGAAATCGGTCAAATGTCTGTCTGTCCGTCTGTCCATGGAATATCTCAGGAACGGCTGAAGCTACATAAATGAAATTTGGTAGGAATGTGTAGAATTACTATAATTCGCCGGAGAAAGCGAATCGTCGTAATAGGTCAACTTTAAGGGGAGGTCCCCATAGAGGGGAAATGAAGGTCGAAATTTTTTTTTCGTTTGGTACAGGCAAGTGGGATATCATAAGAAAGGTACCGTCGAGTACATTCCATTTTTCAAATTTTTTTCAAATTTGAAGAAACGGGAAAAGAGGGAGAGGGGAAAATATGTCATCCGAGTTTGTCCCCCCCCCTTGCATTTCGAGACCGTTATACTTAGAAATATGAAAATTTACAGAAAAGCGCCATTATACTAGTGTAGAAAACCTAGATTTCTAGAATTTTGAAATTTTATCAGAAAAGGTTAATAATAGTACATTTCTATAGTTTCAGTTAGCACAACCCTGCACCCCTTACGCGTAGCCGAGGTCAAAAATATTGATGGCCAATGATAACCAACATCATAGGCAATAATATCTCTAAGTTTCATTATAATCACATAATATTTAATAATAGTACATTCATTTAAAGTTCGGCATTTTGACACTATCCACACAAAAAATACACCTACCGGCCTCATAGGTGTGAGTACTACTATACTTTCATGTTGTTTTTCGTAGTGCGAATTGCAGTTATTTAATTAATCATTTTTTAAAGGGTAAAGATTGGTTGGGGGCGCTGTGCCTTAATTGGCCAACTTTACCGGGTGGAAGGAAGGGGGGGGGGGTCCACATAGAGGCGAAATTAAGGTCAAATTTTTTTATCGAAATGAGGTGTCGTGAGAAAGGTAATGATGAGTACATTCCATTTTTTTCGCATTTTCTCGAAATTTATAGAAAGGGGAACTGTGGGGGAGGAGAAAATATTAGTTCGTAATTTGACCCCCCCTTGACTGCATTTTGAGACCGTTATACATACTTAGAATTATGAAAACTTACAGGAAGTGGGTTTCGAAAAACATATAAAATGGAAAAAAGTGGAATTTGTATATCTTCTCAGAATAGGTCAATAATAGTTTATTTGTATAGTTACAGTTAGCACACCCTTGCACGCCTTAAACACGTTCGAGGTCAAAAGTACTGATGGCCAACGATAACCAACACCTTAAGCAATAATATGTTCTAAGTTTCGTTACAATCACGTAATATGAATTAGCATGTAAAATGTAAGTGGGTAAGACATTTTAATTACGTTTTTTCTATCCATCTGAGTGATATCAAGAAGAGCAAGGAGCCGATATTTATATTAGAGATGGGTATCGACCAACAAGTAATCGATTAATGAAATCGATTATGATTTTTTACGAATTAATCGATACACCGATTATTTGTGACTTGAAAAATCGATTAATCGATTAATAGACAATTTCAAAAAAGGTTGGGAAAAAATGAAAAACTGAGTACAATGAAAACAACGAACTCCAAGTAAAAAATAGTCCTTATTTATACACATGAAAACAGAAGAAAGATCATCAAACAGAGAAATAATAATTACACCTACTGGAAGCAGTTGCCTGAAACGTTCCCAGAGATAATAGTAATTATTGAGTTGTGAGAAGTATTGAGCTTATTTATTAATACCAATACTTATCATGAACGTTCTTAAGGAATATAAGTGTATTGGCCATGTCGGCGGTCAGCCGGCTTCTCTGTTCCCTCAGAATTTGACCAGCTTCAGAGAAAAGCCTTTCTGAAGGAACTGAGGTCGCTACCGCTGGCACTTATGTTAAGGCGACTTTAGAAACTGGTGGGAATGTTTCAGCCATCTGTTTTCAGAATAAGACCGGATTTTGTTGAATCCTCTCCTGTGGTGTCCTCAGATACAAACTGAATTCCTCATTGATGCCACCTGAAGCGTCCTGGGGTGCCGCACGACTTTTGGACCATATCTTCTGAATACTTTTGTTGTGCTTCTTAAACAACAGGATAGCGAGCATGCTATGGGCATGCATTAAAGGATCATTAGGAATACAAAACAACACGACTCAGCATCAGGATATGGGCTGAGTCGGGTCTTTTATAACCTATGACTTTACTTATGTGACTGATAATGATAACGAGATTTTTAAGGGTGTTCTTCTTTTATTTTTCTATTTTTCTCTGAAACGACCACCACCATTAATAAAAAAAAAATTGTGGTAGATAGGTAAAAGTAGAATGAGAAAAGTAGTAGATAAATACTATACACGACTGTTGTAAGTGATTTTTCGCAATGAAAGAAAAATATATCGCTCTTGAAATCTGAAGTCTCAGCGAAGAAAAAAGTTTAATAATCGTTATAAAATAATCGATTAATCGATTAAATCGACCCTAATGTAATCGATTAAATAAAAATCGATTATTCGACAAAATAATCGATTATTTCGATTAATCGATACCCGTCCCTAATTTATATACCAAAATAAGCGCTTGCTACAAAACCCTCGGATTGCGGGCGTAGCCCTCTATATTCCGGTTTCATTTATTCTAATACTTTAGAACTGGCGCCCGGCATTTTTGTCCCCGGGCCGGATTTCCACTCGGCTACTCTGAATCTCGGAATTATTTACAGCTTCCTGCTCCACAATGGCAATTTTTTAAAATCCGGTAAGTTTTGTGTGGACAACATTTTGTTTTTGTGTGTAGTTTCTTCCTTCCTGAGGTTCGATCTTTCATTAAATTTGCAATAAATTCTATTCTATTCTTCTGAATGATTTAAAAAGCTATTTTGACGCCCAGATTTCCTTTCTTTGCTTTGGTTGGAATTGTTGTATTTATTATATTTAAATTATATTATGGTTGGTTTATGAGATGAGGTGAAAAGCCTCGCTAAGGGAAGCCCCCCCCCCACAATTTTTTACAATTGTCGACCATGGGAGTCTCAAGGTCGGGTCATTTTTTTTTTATTTAGCGGGTGGGGAAGGCCGGGGTCAACTGCTATCAGGACCTCGGAGCGAATAGATAGAGTCTCAGCTTGCATGACGCCATGCTTCCTCTTTTCTCCCAAATATTATCCCGATGAAATTTTACCTCTCCCTAAGGCACGAGAATCCCTTTAATATTTGTGGTCATGAGCTGCGAGCGGTGAAATACCCCCAGCACAATCTCACAGTCTGAGCTACAGCAACCAGTTCATGCCGCTGCTTAGCTCGCTGAGGAGCCACTACTTTGACAGCTATTCTGGACAGCTGTCACTACAGGACCGGTTACCTGAGCGCCGTCCACACTGATACCTTCAAGTGTCTCCATCGTCCATTATAAACATAAAAAACATCTTTATAATTTTTGTATCATATTAACTTGGAATATATTTTAAGAAATAGAACGTACTAATTCAATTAAAGCAAAGATACTCTTGTTTCACGTGATTCCTGTCGATACATTGACTTTTATTTCAAAATACTAGTGCCATCGAACGGGATTTCCCAAGTAGCCTTAGAAATTGAGTGCCGTTTTGCATTTTGACTACTCGAACAACAGCTGAGGGATTATAATTTGCTGCCATCATCAAGGGTGCCCATCGAGACAATTAGTTTACAAATCAGCCAGTGCCGTCGCCATCAGCATCGGTAGAGAACGCCGTGCCAGAACAACATTTTGAGTCCTTTGGTGTGGAAAAAAGGACTGTCTTGGCGAAAAATTGGCAACAAAGCGATGACTAGGCGGTGAATGCACAAGACTAATGTTAAAGCCATTTTGAGTTCTTTGTTGTGTAAAGAAGAACATTTTTGGCTATAAATTGGATTCTAGGCAAATGTATCATATAGCTAGTGATGTTGCTGCGAATGTACTGGACGACTACTAAGGGCACTTTGAGTTCTTTTGTGTGGAGAAAAGGGTATCTTTGGCAGTGATGTGATATCTACGCAAGATGGGAATCATCTGATTGGGGATGCTGAGGCACACGCCCTAGACTACTTCTGAAGGCATTTTGAGTCCTTTAGTTTGGAGGAAAGTAACATTTTATAAAATTATATTTGAAAATTTGCAAATGAAAGAAAGAAAAAAATATGGTCTGAGAAGAAGAAACAAATTTACTTCAACCTTGACTTAACAGAAAGTCCACGCTACGAATAAAGAATAGGAGAAACGAAATCTTGTGGTTTTGAAATTTGGCGCAATTGATGTGGAGAGTCTTCTGAAGTGAATTTGTTTCTTTTTCAGACCATATTTTTATACCCTAGAATTTTAGTATAGGGTATATTGTTTTTGTCACGACGGAAATATGTAACACCTTAAAGGAGGCTCCGGAGGTATAGCAATGTATATATATAAATGATCAGGGTCACCTCCTGATTCGATTTAGCCATGTCTGTCTGTCTGTCCGTCTGTCTGTCCGTTCGCACGATAACTTTCGATAGAATGAAGCTAGAGCCTTGAAATTTTGGTCAAATATTGGTAGTGTAATTTAGTTGGATGGTATTGAAAATGGGCATGATCAGGCTAAGAGAACGCCTACCTCCCTTACATATGTAAAATACATAAATGTATCTATAACTCCCGATTAAATAAACGTGAAAAGCTCTAGCTTAGGTAGATTACTCATGAGGGTAATCTTATACTCTCCTGGGAAAATAAAATCGATCAGTTGGAAACTAACGGTATTTTTCTTACAAAGAACCCCGTACTACCCTAATTTTCAGGTTTTTTGTATATAACTCCTGAACCAATTGACGTAGGCACCTGATTTTTGGCATGTAACCTTGAAGTGAGAAGCTGCTTAAGGTTTTTTAAGTTGGGCATAATCAGATCAAAGGAACGCCTACCTCCCCTACAAATTTCAAAAAATTAAATATTCCCTTAATTACGATAACTTTCGAAAAAATTATACTAGCAAGTTGAAAATTTGACAAAATGTTGCCAGTAAGACCTACTTTGTTGGTATTGAAAATGGGCAAGATCCGACTCAAGGAACCCCCACCTCCCCTACAAATGAAACTTCAAATAAGCGATAACTTTTGATAGAATGAAGCCAGCAACTTGAAATTTTGGTCAAATGTTTAAAATGAGATTGAGTTAGTTGGCATTAAAGATGGGTAAGATCCGACTTAAGGAACCCCTACCTCCCCTAGAAATGAAACTTAAAATAAGCGATAACTTAACGACAAAATAAAGCTATCGACTTGAAATTTTGGTCAAATGTTTGTAGTATGATCCAGTTGGCTAATATTGAAAATACGTAAAATCCGACCAACGAAACCCCTACTTCTCCTACAAATGAAACTTCAAATAAGCGATAACTTTCGATAGAGTGAAGCTTGAGACTTGAAATTTTTTTTAAATGTTTGTATGGGGATCTAATTGGTTGGTGGCAATGATGGGCAAGATCCGACCCAAGGAACCCCTACCTAACCTACAAGTGAAACTTCAAATAAGCGTTAACTTTCGATAGAATGAAGCTAGCAACTTGAAAACTGCGACAAATATTTGTAGAATGGGTCAGTTAATTGATTTTGAGAATGGTCAAGATCCCACTGAATGAGTGCCAAACTCCCCTATGAACTGGCCATATAGGAGACCCACTTCTAGTAGATATGGTCGTTGCCAATTGGGACTTTTGGTATCACCACTAGGTCTGTACAAGTCTAGGGTATATACGCTTCGGACTCCGGGCCGAAGCGAAGCTTCGGCCTGGTTTCTCTTTAATATATTCACAAATTTTCAATTCTAAATATTTAAAATTGATCTACCTTTCCAAAGCTAATACTATACAATGGCAACTTTTGTCAACTTTGCAGTTTTGTCAGTTAAAAGTGCTGTTGTAAAATAATCATTTGAATTTCCGATGAAAAATCGATTTTCAAATTTCTTTAAAGTTTGGTCAGTTGTATCTTTCAAGTAATGGTAATTTACGCAGTCCGAAAAGTTTATTTATACGAAATTTCATGTAGTTTCCGAAAGTGAGGTCAAATCTCGGATGCAATGATTGCGAGAGTGACAAATTTTCATTTTGTTCTGCAAGTCCAACTTTCCGGCACAATTTGCAATAAAAAAATGCTATAACTCTGTAACGGTTAAAGAGACAGTGCCCATGTATGTTAATTACCGCAAATGAACACTACTATCTACCATTAAAGTATTTGCCAACAGGAGCGGTACACTCCGTATAATCACGATCGAAAATTATATTAACCAATCTAGTGACCTGCATACCGTTTCCTGCTCCTATTTTTTGACATGGATACATATATCTTTTTGGCTGAGAGTGTGAATAAATTTTCAGTTAAGTAACAAACACTCGTCACACTCTTCGTAAATAAATAATGAAATTGCGGGTAAATGGATATTTAGAATTCGATCACCACGAAGTTGATGACCCAACTTGACATTGACAATTTGATGAACACAACTTTGATGACCCAACTTGATATTTTCAGTTTGAAAAGGAGAATTATCTATAATCCAATATTTTTCACAAAAAGTGTTCAGTTTCTGTGTTGTTTTAAAAATTTTAACTGGGCTTGGACCTAATTGGCAAATCACATTACGGTGATACATCACGTTCTCATCCGAAATTTAGACGGGAAAAGTAAAATTATTCATCCGGTCAGAGATATGATTTATACCTAATCAATGCGATAGCGACTCTTGTTTCTTGATGTGATCAGGATGGATTCAGGGATGTCAACTTTGAACTTTAATAAATTGAATGATGTCTCTGTTAGAGACAATTTTGCAATTGATCATCGACTAGTACCAGGACACCTTAAACAGCATATCATCGAATACGATATTCTACTACTTGTTCTTATCGATAGCTCGTAACCTGCTGATCGATATTCAAAAATGATTTATACTCTTAATTCGTCCGTAGATTTATTTCAATTCAATTTCACATTATTCAACTAACTCTGAAGGTTTGACCAATCTCATCCTATCTCACACACACACACATGCATACATTTGCAATATCACTAAGGCATAAACATATTTTATATATCATAAAAGACACATAAGTTATGGTGTTAACTTAACTTTATTCTGCAGATTGAAGATAAGCGCCGGGCGGTTTGCAATATCTTTTACAAGCTCTTAAAACTGGTAAAATGCCAACAGATCACTGCGAGGTCGCACCAAAATCACATACTTCGCGCACACATTATGATCGCTGCATTAAAAAGGAATATGTGTCCCAGGCAATGGGTTGGATAGGTACACGCTTATTATATGATGAGACTGGCAATGCTCTTGTTAGAACCCTGTGCGATACGTCTAGCATTAATAAATAAAATAATTTATGATTTGTAATTTATATAGAATTGATGCGAATGTGAGTCAGAGGATTTGTAGCGATTAGATGTTAGTGGAGTGTTGTGGAGGGTACGTATACGATTCGTTATAGTACAATATTTAGAACAATTTTTAATAACGTATTATTTCCGGTGTATGTCAGCTGAGGATGGCGGAAAGATATCCCACGAACACACGTTCAAAAAAGTATTCTCCAACGTTAGTAAATCCAGAATAAAATTGGCTGCAGTAAACGAATCAAATAAGTTGACGTTCAACCAATTTCTTTCAACTTTGATCCGATGAGACCGCATCCGAGACCTGGATTAAAACCGATCTGTCGTTTTGTATGAAAGTAGTCGGAGATCCGGTGGAGAGAAAGCGGCTATTATAAACTAATGCCAAGCCGATTTGCTCTAAGCGAGACTTCATTCGCCTTGTGCATGAGCTGTGAGGATGAGTATAAGGAGAAAAGCATTTTTCATCTGCTCTACGAATGCCCCACGCTACCATGGTTGCGAAACAACAATCCTGTCGATAGACCCCAGATCGTTCGCCGTGATTGAGCAAAGCAACTTCAGTCTAAGCTATCGCTTTGGCAGAGTGACTCTGTACCCGAAGACTTGGCGGTCGGGCGGAAAACCCTCACAGAAGACCCAACCAAATACAGCAGGCACCCACTCAACCGCGGATAAGGCTCCAGCAACAACCGCATCCCATTCGGTCGTCACGACTCCGACGGAAGTGGAGCATAGGGCTCCATGCAAACCTAGAGTGGATGCGTTGAAGCGCGTCAGTTGCCCTGACGAAAATAAATCAGCATGCTCACTCTCCAGTACTATTACCCCAAGGGAGACTGCACCTAAACCGACAGTCTCAGATTTGGGCAATACAACACCAAAGGATAACAATGACACAACAAACATCTAGTCCTTGTTTTGGCGTTGTCCAAGCAAACCTGCACCACGCCAAAACAGCCTCGGATGTTATTGTAGCCAGGTTCGCCAGGGAAAACCTTGGTATTGCTCTTATACAAGAGCTCTGGCAAGTAAATGGAACTATCAAAGGACTAAAGGTAAACAATGCTTCACTTATATATGACACCAGCGCGACAAGACCTCGGGCTTGCGTCATCGTGAAGAAAAGCATTAAGTACATTTGCCTTTCAGAATTCACCAGCAGTGATCTCGTTGCTATAAGCATCAGCCCGGCTGGAGGTAGCGAATCGAAGAAGCTTGTTATTGCATCAGCATACTTCCCTGGAGACTCAGCAGTTCCCTCAAACCATATCCAAAAGCTCACCGACTACCGTAAGAAGCATAACGCGCTTCTACTGGTTGGTTGCGAGGCCAACGCGCACCACACAGCTCGGCGAAGCACTGACATAAACAGCAGGGGTGAGTACCTTCTAGACTTAATCCCTGACTTAGATCTTATTTTAGTATTTACAACAAGGGCAACCGACCTATTTTTGTAACGAGGTCTAGATAGGAAGTGCTTGACATAAAGTTTGGCAGCCATCTAACTGACAATTGGATTCAGAACTGGCATGTCTCGGACGAACCATCGTTATCCGACCCCATGCACATTAGATTTGACCTGGACGTTTCTCTATCAGTAGCAAGGACAAGGCGTATCCCGCAATTAACGGATTGGACGAACTACGCGACATCGCTTCATGAGAGGCTAGCAGTAATCAATAGGACTGTTACGAGCTGGCAAAGCTTGGATAGCCTTACTACTAATGTTACCAACGCTATCACAGCCTCCTACGTAGAGAACTGTCCTCTGAAGGTAACCAAAGACGGCAGGGGAGTTACTCGTACATGGTGGAATCCTGAACTTTCGCGCCTGAGAAAGACTACCAGGAAACTCTTCAATAAAGCCAAAAAAACTGGCAGATGGAAAGACTACCGTAACTCGCTCTCAGAATACAATAAGAAGATCAGGTCTGCTAAGAAAAGTACGTGGAGCAGGTTCTGCGAAAGGATTGACAGCACAAACAAAGCTGCGAGGCTGCATCGTGTTCTGGCTAGAAAGGGCACTGACCAGATAAGCACACTTAAGAAAGCGGATAGTAACACTACCACAGATGCCGTAGAAACCGGCAAACTTCTACTAAGCACTCATTTTCCTGGCTGCAAAATCCTATGTGAGGATGGCCCTGTGCCACCAGCTTTCGGAGGAGTCTATATAGCTACGCCATCTGACTTGAAAACGGTGAGAGCAATCTTCACGGATGACAAGGTCAAGTGGGCCATTAGGTCTTTCGATCCATTCAAGTCAGCTAGTAGTGATGGAATTTTTTCCGCCCTGCTTCAGAAAGGGCTTGAGGCACTGACTTCCCATATCTTGAGCATATTTAAAGGCAGCTTCGCACTGGGATTTATTTCTCACTTATGGAGATCTGCGAAGGTGGTCTTCATTCCGAAAATGGGCAATCGCCCTAAAGATGACCCTAAGTCGTACAGACCCATCGGTCTTACCTCGTTTATGCTGAAATCGATGAAGAAAAAATCTTGGATGAGCATATTCGTCAAACTCTCCTGAAGAGAAGCCTCTTCGTGTTAGACAGTTCGCCTACCAAGCAGGTAAATCTACAGAGTCCGCTCTCCACAGTCTGGTCAGGGAGATTGAAGCAACAATGGAGTTTAAAGAAACGGCTCTTTCAGCTTTCCTTGATAAAGAAGGGGCTTTCGACAACACATCATTTACTGCCATTAACAAGGCGCTCAAGGGGAAGAATGCGGACACAACAACAATGGATTGGATAGGACATATGCTTTCTTCCAGAAGGGTTACCACCAACATTGAAGGCGTTACCCTCCTTGCTAATGTTACCCGTGGCTGCCCACAAGGAGGAGTTCTGTCTCCTCTACTTTGGTGCATAGTGGTTGATAGCCTGCTGTGGAAACTCTCGATGATGGGCTACTCAGCACCGTGCTACGCCGATCACTTAGTTATTTTGATTAAAGGAAAGTTCGAGGGGGTTTTACCCGACATCCTTGAAGCAGCCCTTGCCATTGTACAAGAATGGTGCAACGACAACGGACTTCGAGTTAACCCATCCAAGGCAGTTGTCATTCCATTCTCCAGAAAAAGAAACCTCAGTCGGATCAGATGCCCTGGCACTCTGGCAAGAACACCTCAGGGTAGTGGCGGATAGGTCAACTAAGGCTTTGTGGATATGTATTCAATATGTAGGTAAGACGTGGGGAATAAAACCCTCTAAAGTCCTCTGGATTTACAAGGCTATCGTCAGACCTATATTAGAAAATGGTGCAGTAGTCTGGTGGAAAAGTGCATTCACTGTTGCTGGTAAGATCACCTTAGGCAAGGTGCAGAGATTTGCATGCCTAATGGTGACGGGGGCTATCCGCTCCAGTCCATCTAGTGCTCTTGATGTGCTGCTCGACCTACAGCCAATACACATCCAAAATGGCAACCGCGAGACTTGTAGCATGCGACGCAAATGTAAAGCTAAGTCCAGCACAAATTAGCTGGCTTAATGAAAGTATTCTCACAAGTATGCCATCAGATCATCTTGTGAGGGAAAGTTCATGGAAGAAACGATTCGCCGCCGTTATATGGAACAGAGAACACTAGCAGGAGAAATATGCCAATCTCCCCTCTTATACTATCATGTGGTTCACGGATGGCTCGAAAACCAATGAAGGTACCGGGGCGGGCATTGTGGATCCCAATCATCGGACTTTCATACCCATGGGGAAGTTTGCCACTGTCTTCCAGGCGGAGGTACACGCCATCGAGGCATGTGCTGAGTTATGCCTGAAGATCGGCTATGAGGACAAGAACGTGGCTATATTCTCTGACAGCCAGGCGGCCATTAAAGTGCTGTCAAAAAGCACAGTAACATCCAGGATCGTATATAGTTGCCTAAAAGCACTACATAAAGTTGGCTCGCGGAACAGAGTAACTCTATTTTGGGTCCCTGGCCATGCTGGTATCAGTGGCAATGAACAGGCCGACGAAATGGCCAGAACAGCTTCGGCCACTCCCTTCTGCGGGCCGGAACCCTTTTGCGGCATTCCAACCTGTACAATCATGAATCTCATCAGGGATTGGGAACGAAATGAGGTTACCGCCTACTGGGATAATCAACCAGGGTTGAGGCAGGCAAAACTTTTCATCTCGGGCTACTCGCGTAGCAGATCGACTGAATTGCTAAAGTTAAACCGGAACAAGGTTAGAACCATCTGTGGTCTCCTGACTGGACACTCAAGCCTGAGAGACCACTTGAAAACTATGGGGATTGTTCTTGACTCGAGCTGCCGCTTTTGCGGCAAAGACGACGAAACTTCGACCCATATTTTATGCGATTGCGACGCTTTAGCCCGGCGACGTAGAGACTGCTTCGGAGAAGCCTACCCGGAGGCTGATGATATCGCCTCGGCTTCTATAATCCTCCTGAGCAAATTTATTAGCTCGATCAAACTTGATCGACAGGTCTAGGCCTGTTACCAGACCCAGGGCCTTTGCACAATGGGCTACTCGGCCTCTGTGCTCTGAACCCTTAGGGGTTCTACGCCCACCCTTCAATCTAATCTAATCTAATGGTTGTGAAAATAAAATCTTGGAACATATTTATTAATTACAGGTTTTATTTATAACAATTCCTAGCTCCGAAGAGTACTATAGCAAATTGGATTTATTGGTTTTCCTATATGGCATCTCAATGGATCTAAGCCTTGGTCTTATTGTGCTGATACAGCAGCAGTCCAAATCCAACCCAACCTGACCTATTTAAAGGCAACACAAAGAAACCGCAATTTTTGCGGAACATGGCGTAAAGATGAGATATGCTGACAGAGACAGCCTGTAGCAACATTTATCATTAGGCCAATGATCTCACTCATTCTACAGAAATTTACGATTCGTATTCTCTTTTTATTTCTTTATTGCTGCTGAAAAGAATTTCATTTGATTAATCTACAATGTTTTGCATTAAACCCTTATTAGTATTCATCCCATTTTAAACATGCATTCTATAGCCCTATTTTCCATTTATTAGGTTGAGATTTTTACTACTTTACAACAATTCCAAAATATGTAAATAATGAAAATTTTAATGAAAACCTCACTGCAGGAATAGCTTAATTACGATACTGGCTCCTCGTGAGCAACAACAAATTCTCTTCTATCTTCAACCACGACATGATCCCATAAATCTGTTGATCAAATCCAAAAATGTCATAATTCCATGATTCAATCCGTTTTGGGTGGCTTCAGGTTTCATAAAACCCATTTATACCCGTCATTGAGGATCGTCTGTTTTCAATACACACGACACGATAAATTGAACGACTTTTTCTCATCACCCAAAAGGAGATTTTCCAATTTCATTAACTACGAAATTTATGGAAAAATCAATTTCAAATGTTATCGGTCGCTTCATTTCTTCAATTCGATGGGTTGGGTTGAGGCTCGATTGAAAATTTACGATATCTGATATTTAATTACTTGTTGGTTATGAAGACAAACGTAACGTTGCGTTGCTACGACGGCTGTAAGAGTTGCACGAGCGGCATTGAAGAAGCCCCCAGCGCGCTAGGCGGTTTTCTTAAAGACCTCAATGCAAGATGTCAAGTCAACTAGAAGATGAAAACTTGTCTTATTTGTGGTGGATGGACATTATGGATACCCGAACCGAAACGGCTGTTGGCGACAAGAACAGCAACTTTGTGCACCCCGGGCTGTGTGATGGTGTGGTATAGACCACTAGTATTGCGTATCCAGATGTCAATTGATTTGAATTTATGACACAAGAAATTTTTTGATTAAAGTTCCGGAGAAAATTCCATCCATAAAAGAACCATTTCGTTTAATGTTCAACAATTTTACGGTGCTGCCGAGAATAATCGGCGGTGTTTTTCGGTAGAGTTGTACGAGTTTGTTGAATATTCATGTTGCGGAATTTCGGAGCGGATCCTAATGGGGGACTGATGGTGTCTTTGTTAAATAGATTTTAGAAAAATTGTCCACTTCGTTGGACTCTTCCTTGAAATTACTCCTTGTCCCGATGCATTTGCATCAAGTCTTATTGTTTCTGGAGGATACGGCTTTTTTTTTTAAAAGGGGGCTTGGACGAAATGCCAACACTATGCTATTAAACCAGCTGTCGGGCTTGCTATTATTATGGCTGTCAGGCTTGCATTAGCACCCACCGCACCGTTCGTCTTGGTGTCAAAAATGCCATAAGAGCTTATCATATGAGGTATACGGCTCTATCAAAAATCCCATCCGGAACGCTGGCGTGCAGCTGTGATCAATGAGATACGGGTCAGGGGCAGTGATGGGCATTTACTATTTTACATTCGAAGTAGATCTGCTACTTTTTTTTCATTTTGCTTTTTTTTAACCAATTTTTACAATTTTTAAAATACTCCTTCTGCCTTACTGTTTGTTAATAAAAGTGAAATAGAAACCGCAAAGAGGAAATTTCCGGAATTTAATCATTTAAAAAATAAAAAGCGAAATAAATTATACATGGAAACTGCTTCAGCACTTCTTGTAATAAAAGCATCATTTACCAACGTTTTGTGAATGGAAGAATATGAACCAGTAGAAAAATTTATCAAGTTTTTCTCACGATTCAAATATGTTGAAGAAGGATATATTCTTAAAAATTAAAACTAATAAAACAGTAATAAATAACTAATATTGCGATTTTTTGTTAAAGATTTATGTTTCTTGCCATGATTGTTAGACTTTGTAATTGAATTTATTAACAGATTGTTTATCCATTTGCAGTGTGAAACAAATAGCCCAGGAAAGCGACGCCTTCTGCTTCTCGGTCCTCAGCTCCACCGGAATTTTCTCTACGTGGTCCCGAAGCAATAGAACGCTGCGCCTCTTCTTATACAAGGCAGTCGTCCCTGGTAAATAATTGTCACCATTTGGGTTCTGCGCTTTCACATTACCAGACTTAGCCATGGTTCGCAAGGGTCACGTTCCCGATGCACGTCGTTGAACACCGGCAGTTCCCAACCCTGACGGGCAGGGTTTTGCCTGAGTCCGTTTACAATTGGTACGTCCGCCAGTTCCCATTTCGGACGGACCATGTTGAACACAGCGTGTATGACTGTTTTTAGGCACAGGAACCTTCGCGCAAGTACCAGGCTTAGCCACAGTATGCGCAGGTTGTTTTTGATTGTGAGTGACCGTGCCAGGTTTAACCACAGCCACGGTGTTACGCTGCGATCCCCGCACAGCGCTGCTTGGACCCAGTTTATCCAAATCCGAGCAGTATGGGGAGCTTAAGATTGGAGTAAGTTTACGGTCCTTACGGCTAGGACCTCTCGCGGTGCTGGAGTTCCTATTCCTTGACCGAAAGTTTTGTGAGTTCCGCACAATATTGGAGTGGCCAGGTTTAGCCAAAACCGGTGCTCCAAACGAAGAGCTCACGCGGGGGTCTCCAGTTGGAACAACTACCCTTTGAGTGAAGCGCCTCGGTCACGGTTGTACTTATGTCGGCCGAGCGCCGGCCGAAAATTGCCGATCAGCGGAGCGCCTCGGTTCCAGTGGTATGTCAGCGGAGCACATGAAGAAAATTGCTGGTCAGTGGAGCACTCAACGAAAATTTCCGGTCAGCGGAGTGCCCGACAAAAATTGCCGTTCAGCGGAGTGCCTTGATCAAGGTGGTATGTCAGCGGAGCGCCTCGGCTTTAGAAACAAACAAACACATACTTTTCCAGCAGAACGGGAGAGGAATCTTTGCCTTTTTCCCGCAGTGCTCTCGACAAAGATATTTGTTGTGTTCTCGACCACGTTGAGATTGGTAAGCACGCAACGTTGCGTTAAAAGTTAGAAGAAACCTACGGAATTAAAATCTCCCTTTACTGGGAATTTGATATTTAGCCAACCCCGCGGAAATCCTGAGTTTTCGGAGCACTACCCAGACAGTTGGTACATGGGAACTGCAAAACCTGCTACAATAGCATATGATCACTGACAGTTCCTTTGTTTATTTAGATTTTCATTTTATTCGAAATCCTGGGTAGCAGAGGCAACCAAGTGAAGATTAGCTTAGCTTAGATTGTGTCAACAGATAAGTTCGCAGTTGACTTTGGTTTGGCGGTGAATATGATTTCGCCACCAGACGTCAAATGCAAGCAAAATACCAGTTGACGTTACCAACTGCTGAAGAGAATTATTACAGCCTGCTGCTAGGTCTACTATGAAATCTTCCTTCTATTGAACCTATCATCAGCGGCCTACTATCAATCCTATCGTCAGGCCTGCAATCAGAAAATGAATAGCAGGCCTGATGACTGGTCTGAGAGCAGTACTGATAGGTGGACTAGCATTACGTCTAAAAACCGCTTCAATCATTGACCTATGCATCTTGCCAGGCATGCTAGTAAATTTGCCGTCATGCCGGCTATCACGAAACGGATAGCTGATCTGATAGCACCCCTGGCGGAAGGTTTAATAGCAGGGTCGATTCGATATCAAGTCTGATGGCAAATTCGATAGCAAAACTGATGGCAATTATGACCGCAGGATTGATAGCTGTACTGTCTTTAAGCCCCGTAAATCATTTCCTCTTTTCGTGTTGTTTAACTTGATTTTCGACTTGCTGAATAATTATTATCAGTCAGCCTCGAAAAGACGACACCAAAATTTGGACATTAAAAAACCTTTACTGAAATCCAATCTAATAAATTTTTCTTCCGAAATCAAATGGCTAACCTTAATCGCCCCAAAAACAGTAATAATTAAGCATAAAACCACTTCGGTACTAGATTAATAGTCAAAGTGGTAAAATGAATTCATTTTCAGAAGTTACGGTTTAAATATTTTCGTTTACTAATCGGCATAAGACACATTGAAACTGCTCAATATCATCGGAAATGCATTTAAAACATTGGATATTGGAACATATGCGATCAAATCTATTGATAAAGAATCTCATCAGCGACAATAGTTAATGGGTGTTTATCGAAAATGCTTTTATCAGCTGAGTAGCGTGACGAATCCGATAAAGCGTGGAGAAAAGTTAATGCAATTTATGAGGCGGAGTTAGGTATTAAGATCGATATGCATAACTTGGAAATGTTGTGGTTTGGTTCTACATAACAGTAATGTATTTTTAATTTCCAATATGAAATCAAAATGTATTAAGAAATGGTAGTCTCGGGGCGCAGTATAGTATTTCTGTCTAAAATTCATTGACGTAAAGATATTAATTTAACTACAATACAACCCGGCTCAATAGGCGCGTTTTCTTAGCGTATCTATCGGTGTAAGGAAGGCGTACTGAACCATATTCTGGTCTGGTTGTGCTGCCTCCACCGGCAGGTCTATGGCAGCACCTGACGAGTAAGGATCTGTCGGTGGTACGAAACCAGAGGCCGAGGGTCCCATTACGCCTGGACCGTGATGCGAACGTGAGGAAATCTGCCCCGTTCGCCAACCATTCCATCCTTATCGCCTCACTTTTTATGATTCCCCATTTTTACCTCCCTTGTTTGTGTTATTTTCCCCAGGCCTAGGAATTTTTGTTAATACGTAAGGGACAGGGGCAACGAGCGGCGAAAACCCCGCCCACGTCTTCCGAACTGAGCTACAGCAAGCATAGGCTGCTGCTTAGCTCGTGGGGGAGCCTTTCTCTTCGCCAGATGGCACAGCCCGACCTTCACGGTCAATTATGCTACCTTAGGCTCCGTCCCCACGGTCACCTTTGGATGCCCACCAAACCGTCCGTTACAAGTCCGTTCACTGAAATATATACTATGATCCCTTCTCCTTCTCAAATAAAACCTAGACTCGGTTCCGCAGCAACAACACACAAAAAGTCTGAACAAAGCCAATCGAATAAATGAATTATTAACTTGGCAATTTGTTAACTTGACACTTCAACGCCTATAACTTCCTGTAGTGAATTTATCGAGCCTCGGTACTCGCAAAACATCTGCAATATCAATTCCAATTCGAATTCGATTGTTGTGCATTGATACTCTAACAAAAGATCATACGTCATGTCCAATATGCAAAACATATAACAATATTGTTTATAGGCCCAACATGTTGTCGGCAATCCGCATATGAGTAGTATCCTCTCTGCTGTTAGTACAACCGATTCACCCAGGTTTGTTACAAATGCACGGCGAGTTTGGATATGATTGTTGTAAGTTGCAAAGTTGCAAGCAACCCACGCATCCATATTGATCCTACAGCCGGGTCTATCAAACCACCAGCGCAACATCAACTCGGCACGTATATTGATCCGAAGCCGCGAATTTCCTCCTCTTTTTCTTTGTTTCTTTGCAGGCCCTCTCTGTAATTTCTAGTCTGTCTTTCTATCACTATCACCTTGGCGCACACGTTGTTCATGTTACTTCGGGAAAATTTGTTGCATGTAGTGCAAGTGAACATGCTCGCGATGTCTTGTGCAGCTTCATCGTTGGCAGTGAATTATGTCCTGCTCTATGGATTTCTGGAAGCCAAAAATTAATTGTCTTGGCTGCCGTTATGAGCCATGGAGGAAAATTGGAGCAGGTTGGTAAGAGACGTGTACATTCTGTTTCGAAAAAATGTCCTGAGCGTTATGGGGCGAAGATGGGTCGCATATTTCGAAATAGAACAAACACTAAGACAATTGGGAGAACATTACCAAGTTGATGGGGTCAAAACTAAAATAGAAATTTGTCAGACGTTTTGCTGGTGAAACAAAAAATTAAAAAAATTTAATTGGCGAATTTTAAATATTTTTTATTATAACTAAACACTCAAATTTAGATTTTCTTATCTTACATTATGCTGGTCTTCAGGACCACGGATGGAGGATAATCGGAGAGATTCGAGATAGAAAACGGCTCTCTACTATCGTCTGCATTGACTACCAATCGCTGTATATAAGCGAAAGAAGGATAAGTAGGCCTTTCTAAGTAGCAAAAGCACCAGCAATGATAACCGGCTCGGCACCTGTAAGGCCAACTTTCACCAGACTGACGGCACGATGATTAACTCCGCCATAACTTCTGATCTTTGTGATGCCTTAACCTCAGAATCAAGATGCACTAGCGGCATGGAAAGCAGCTCCGCTGTCACTTTTGTCAACCTACCCTTGGAAAATCTAACATGGAGGTTGAGCATGACTAACCATCAATCTACTGGATGGAATTATTTCCAATGGTGTGGTTTAACTCCGACGATAAATCGGATCAACCGTCTGGGTATTGCCGAGGTACGAACCAACCCACGCCAAAGTAGAATATGTGGTGATGGGATAATGACACATTTACACAATTGTTCAGAGAACCGGACTGGGTCACCCGAGGCTTGGCTTCAGTTTTCACATTCACTTTTCAATGTTCAGTTTTATGTTTCCTGTTTTCAATTTTAGTTTTCAGTTGAGTGTTTTCAGTTTTCTGGAGAAAAGGAAAGACAGTGAACAGCACGAGATATATGTATGTTAAACAAGAGGTCTCCAGTTTGGTTAAGCTATGAAATCTCTGCAGTTTGGGTATGTGGAGTGAATGGACGAACATTGAGCAATAAGAAAAGTAAGAAAATACGCAAGGTGGAAATCAGAGGTGGAAAAACTCGTGCTCGATCAAAAAAACGCTCGGTTATCTTCGTAGAGAAGACTGGAGGCGACGGCTTCGAGGAGCCCATAGGAGACGCGCAGGTTGGTAAGAAGACGATTTAAAGCAGGCGTTTCACGCCATTGAATTCTGCTTATGACTATTTTTTTTTCTTTTCAAGCCATCTGTGTACCAGAAGCCTTGCCTTGAGTTTCTTTCTCACGAGTGCAGGAAATGTTTGGCGTCCATGGTGGGGTCAGTCTGATTTTTTCTGGTCAATGAAATCGAGATGAACATTCGAAGAAGAGCGCAGAACTGTTAGTCCCAAGGCCCAAAGCCGAAACCTTTTTAGTGCCTACTTTAAGGCTTAACATTTTCAAAATGTATTGGGTTGTCCGGAAAGTCATTTCGCTACCTTCCAAGGCATGGCGCTGTTATTGAGAAAAGAAATTATGGTGACGTTAGGCAAGATTTTTTTGCTATTTGCCAGCTGACACTTCGAAATAAAAGTGAACATTTTTGACATATTTTGCTTTTTAGGGTTTTGTAGTAAAACAAAACCCTTATGAAATCGGTCATGCGTCCGTCTGTCTGTCTGTCTCTCTGTCTGTCTGTCTGTCCATGAAATATCTCACGAACCGCTGAAGCTACATGCATGAAATTTGGTGAAAATATGTGGAAGTACTATAATTCTCTGGAGAAAGTGATGCGTCGTAATAGGTCAACTTTAAGGGGGGGGGGGGGGGTCCCCATACAGGGGAAATGAAGGTCGAAATTTTTTTTTCGTCTGGTATAGGCAAGTGGGGTATCGTAAGAAAGGTACCGTCGAGTACATTCTATTTCTGGAATTTTTTTCAAATTTGAAGAAACGGGAAAAGAGGAAGAGGGGAAAATATGTGGTCCAAGTTTGTCCCCCCCCCCTTGCATTTCGAGACCGTTACACTTAGAAATATGAAAATTTACAGAAAAGCGGCATTTCACTAACATAGAAAACTAAAAATAATAGAATTTCAAAATCTCATCAAAAAAGGTTAATAATAGTACATTTCTATAGTTGCAGTTAGCACACCCCTGCACCATTTAAGCACACCCGAGACCAAAAATAGTGATAACCAATAATAACCAACACCATAGGCAATAACGTCTTCAAGTTTCATTACAATCGTGTAATATTTAATAATAGTACATTCACTTAAAGTTAGGCATTTTTACACTATTCATTCAAAAAATACACCTACCGGCTTCAAAGGTGCGAGTACTATTTGCATGTTGTTTTCCGTAGTGCGAATTGCAGTTATTGTTACATATTATGGTTAATTACATTTATGAAAGGGTAAAGATTGGTAGGGGCGATGTGTTGTAATTGGCCAACTATAACGAGCGGGGGAGGGGGTGGGGCGAAATTAAGGTCAAATTTTGTTTATCGACTGGTACAGGCAAGTCGGGTGTTGTGAGAAAGGTAATGTTGAGTACATTTTATTTTTGGCATTTACTTTAAATTTGAAGAAAGGGGAACAGTGAGGGAGGAGAAAATATTAGATGGTAATTTGTCCCCCTTGCATTTCGAGACCGTTACACTTAGAAAAATGAAAACTTTCAGGAAGGTGGGTTCCGAATAGCATATAAAACGGGAAAGAATGCAATTTGTATATCTCCTCAAAATAGGTTAATAATAGTTTATTTCCATAGTTACTGTTAGCGCACCCTTGCATCCCTCAAACACGTCCGAGATAAAAAGTACAGATGGCCAAGGATAACCAACATCAATATGTTCTAAGTTTCATTACAATCGCCTAATATTAATGGGCATGTAAGATACTATATGATGGGTCAGACATTTTTATTATGTTTTTTTTATCCATCTAAGTGGTACCAAGAGAAGCAAGGAGCCGATACTTGCGTACAAATATAAGTGCTTGCTACAAAACCCTCGGATTGCGGGCGTAGCCCTCTATATTCCGGTTTCATTTACTACTGAAAAGGCAAAAACGCAGTGCAAGCGCGGAAAAAGTTGTGTGATGTTTATGGTGAAGACTCATTAATAGAACGCCAGTGCTAGAAATGGTTTGCTCGTTTTCGTTCCGGAAATTTTGATGTCAGTGATGCACCACGCTTTGGTCGTCCAACAGCTGTCGATGACGACAAAATAAAGGCAATGATCGAAGCTAACCAGCGCAGTACGACACGGGAGATAGCGGAGAAACTCAACTTGTCCAAATCAACCGTTAACGAACATTTACAGAAGCTGGGATACGTTAGCAAACTCGATATTTGGGTTCCATACGAATTGAAGGAAATTCACCTCACCAAACGAATTAACGTTTGCGATTTGCCGCTGAAACGTAAGAAAATTGACCCATTTTTGAAGCGATTCATAACGGGCGATGAAAAATGAGTTGTTTACGACAACGTCGCGTGAGAACAATCTTGGGGCAAGCGAGATGAACCTGCACAATCGACATCAAAAGCAGATATCCATCAAAAGAAGGTTATGCTGTCTGTTTGGTGGGATCTCCAAGGTGTTGTTTATTTTGAGTTGCTTCCAAGGAACCAAACTATCAATTCAGATGTGTACTGTCGCCAGCTAGTGAAATTGGACAAAGAAATCAAGGAGAAACGACCACAACTGCAAATTGTAAGGGTGTCATCTTTAATCAAGACAACCTCAGACCCCATACATTTTTGGTCACTCGTATAAAATTATTGGTCTTAGGCTGGGAAGTGATGCTTCATCCACTGTCTAGCCCTGACCTTGCACCATCAGATTACCACTTATTCCGTTCATTGTAGAACCATTTAAATGGATAAACATTCGTCTCGGATGAGGCTGTCAAAAATGAGTTGATTCAGTTTTTTGCAGACCACACTCTCTTCGAGCGCGGCATTATGCAGCTGACTGAAAGAAGGTAAAAGGTCATCGAACCAAATGGCCAACATATAATTGATTAATGCTTGTTGCTTGTATTAATATAAGAAATTTGAAGATCATGAAAAAAAAACGAAATTACTTTCCGGGCAAGACAACCAATAACTTGTTCAAATAAGCAGTCGATTTTACGCCTCTGATCAAATAGACAATCTCCATCACGTTCCGGTTCCAACTTTTTCCACGATAAGTATACAATATTTAAGATGAATTACTGGCAGTATATCGACGAAAGAATACCATGAAAATTGAAATGCGCCTTACCTGAATAATACCCCATATACAAGCCACGTTGGGCGCCAATTTGATATACCATTTGATAAGCTTGATGGAATTTTCTTAGATTCCGAAATGGGGCACTATCCCGGCGCTATGAAATATCGCCCAAAAAAAAAGATTAGAAATGATTCCATTCTTAGGGTAATATGTCATCGTGACATATAGCTCTAGTAAAAACTGTCAGAATACCCCAAAAAAGTGGAATTCTCACCTCAAAAAACGATGATATATCCCCCAAATTTGTGGGGAACTTTCAACTGAATTAACACTCCCAAAAAAATATAAAATATCGGCCCAAAATTATACTCCATGATATAACCCGCTATGTTCGTCTTACCTAAACCAGAAATAGATAGAGATATCGCCATAATTCAAATTCAAATTCGGGGGAATCTTATGACTTATCGCCAAAATTGGTCCCATACAAAAATATTGGGTTTTATGTCTTTTTTTTTTGGAGAGATAATTTGTAGCGAACGCTATTACATCTATCGCTAACGATACATAATTTGTATTTTGCAAGATCACCGGATGGTCTTTGAAATTTGATAAAGTGATCGTGAAGGTTCGGCAGCACTAGAAGCGAATGCTTCACAAAAAGCTGAGCAGCGGCACATGCTTGTTTCAGCTCAGCTCGCGAAATGTGAGGGAGTGTTTTTGTCCACTCGTCGTCCCAGCTATCACACAAATATATCATGTGCGTTGGGGGTAGACTAAATCACAAACGCTAAAGGTGGGTCACACTGACTCAGAAAACTAGTCAAAAATGAAGACAATGGCTGTCGACCGGCTCATGCCACACGCTCCGGGTCCAGATTGTATGGACGCTTGGCCTCTAAACCCAAATACAATAAACCCATCCATTGAGACTCTATGGCCAACATAGAATTGGGGTCTCCCAAAGCGGAACAAGAGATGAGGCCTGCACCTCATCTCATAACTAACTGAAAAGGGATTTGGGGATTTCTCAAAGAAATGCCAATGTTATTCATTTCAACACAATAATTTTTTCAATTATACTTCAGTATAGAAACCTGATCAAATTTAGTTTTATAATGCCAAAGCGGAGCAAAGAAAGGTATAATTATATTTAGTATAGATAAACGACTTACGCAAAATTAAGATAAAGGTGGGATTTACTCCAGCATCTTCGACGGTCATCGCTGAAACCGGGTATCGCTGCAAACTAATATTCATTTGCCATAACCCTAGTGAGGCATAGCACGCCAAATATCCCATGTGGCCTAGCTGACGTTTCGTTAGCATAAGTTTCAGTTTCGGACGATGCGTATTGTCAGCATAAACTTTCTGCTCCCATATATCCCCCTAATTGCGGTAAGTCGGTGATATGGCTTATTATTGAGCCCCGCACCACAGGGGGAAGACAACACAAACATCCATGGTCACGAACCCCGTGGACGGAACTTGAACCCGTAACCACCGTAGTTACGCATGAAACTGACGCTGGAACTGATGTTCCCGGGTGCCAAAATGTATCGCAAGTTTGAGCGCCAGCAAATTGCTCAGGCTCACCGAAGTCAAAGTCTAGACACTATCTGTTGTCAGTTGCTCTGAACGGCAAATGTTAACATTCCGAATCGAAAAGTCGGGCAGCTATTTTCGAAAAGCGCAACTAGCCCAAGGCTTCTTGCATAATCAATCGAAAAATAGCTTTGGCCGCAACCGCTCCGAGGCCAAGCTAAAACCACCACGATTGCCCCAGTTGGCGGGTCATTTTCCACTCCCCATTTAACGGTGGTCAACGCGCTTCACCGAGGACTGATTCAACACCAAGTTGACGTCAAGTGATGGGTGCACGCGGAGATTTAAATGAAAAGAAAGGTGTTCTTAACAAACTCCATTGCAAAAATTCTATAAATGCTTTTAGAATTATTTATTTGTCAAAATGTAGCACCGAGTTAATTGAAAAGGATTAATTAATTAAATCAGCGATATGTTTCAAACTGGGAAGCGTTTTGAGAAGAGATAGAGTGCTCTAGCGTTAAGGTTCCCAAGCCAACCATTTTGGTCGCGAGCATGCATCGAAACGCGTCAAACTCAATAGGACAACCTCTCATTTCCACCGTTCTATGATACTCGATGATTCGATCATTTGTCGCGATCTTTAGCGATAACGGGAATAGGGAGCCTTTTTATAGAAGCCTCAGTATGGAATGCAGATGAACAAACAATTTTGATTTTATTGAAAACAAAAATTTAAATGTCCAAATGTGAACCGTATTTTCCAAAAAAAAAATGGCCTGCCTTAATTTCGATAAAAACTCTATCCAACGTGACCGCACAATTTTCATTCACGCTTTCTTGCAGACCGTCTCGATATTTCACTCTTGACTTCTGTATGGAAAATAGTTGCCCTTGTACAAGCGATCTGATGTTGATTTATATAACAATTGAGACCAGGCCCACAGGTACTTGACTTGAGTGGAACGAGCACATATTTGTTAACGCACGTGTAGTCACTATTTGTTCAAAGGATTACTTTCGAACAAAATAATCGGGAAAATGAGGTTCTCTTCCATTACGTTACTGAGATATGTCTTCATTTCATCGCAAAAAAAAATTATACATTTTTTTTTTGTTTTCCAATTTTACTCAACATATACTAGTGCAAAGAAAAAAAAATTGCAGTACTGAAAATCATTTCAAAACGAAGACATTTGATAATTCACTACTTGAATCTTGAGTAGTCCTCGAGTACGTCTTTGAAAGAACTCCATGAAAAGTGCTGCGTTGCTAAAATCGGAAGTTGAACGATTATTAGCCAAAAGGAAAGTCATTTGACTGGCTAATTTCTTTCACCCACCCACAATCAATTAACCAATTTGAACAGTTACGTCTAAAATTTCCGCGAATATAAATTAAGTCAAAATGGGTCCAGCAATCATTGAAGCAAGTTCACTTGTTCAGCTTGCATCGTTAGTAAGTCACTTTCATTAAAATGTATTCAATAGCTTTAGTAGTTTTGGTTGCGCTCTGTGGTAAGTAAATAAATCAGCAAATTTAAAATCCCGAAACTAATGTCTATTCTCAATATCCAGGAGCCGTGAATTGTGGATACCTTTCGGGCGATGGCCATGGAAGCGGCCTGAGAAGCATTGCCCAAGGATCTGCCAACCAAGCCCATGCAGCTGTATCGAGTCAGCATGCAGCCTCACAAAAGGCCTCCTACATAGCCAAGAGCACATTGGCTCAACAAGCGGCTCAAGCTGCCGCCACCGCTCAAGCCGCCCTTGCCGGAAAGCACGTGCTTTTGCAAACACTGGAAAAACAACGTGACGAGGCTCACAAATCCCTGGAAGCTGAACTTGCCCAATTGGAATTGTCGAAACATGCAGCAGTGGCGGCCGCCAAAACTGCTCAACAAGCTGCCAAACAGGTGCAAATTCTCAAAGAGGCCTTGCATCATGCCCAAGAATTGGCCGGTCAAGCTGAAGCTTCGGCCGCTCATGCATCGCAGGAGTTGGCATCGCAAAGCTCAATGGTCGCCCATGCCAAGGAACGTCTGCAGAATATCGAACATAAATTGCAGGAAACTTTGAAGGATTTCGAAGCAACTAAGGCCGCTGCACAGAAAGCCACCGAATTTGCTGAGAAGGCAAAGAATAATGCTGCAGCAGTTGGTTCGCATTTGACATCGGGTGGTGGACATAGTGGTGGACGTGGTGGCGGTCATGGTGGTGCTGGTGACGATGGTGGACATGGAGATGCAACCGGACACGATGGAAGTGTTGATTTCTTTCATTGATTTTTGATTTCTGATTAATGTATCAAAAATAAAATGTGATAGTAGTAATGAGTCTTTGCTTATGAATAGTTGATTGTACGCACGCCTAGTGCGGACGGATTCAATGAAGGACTACAAATGGTCGAGTTATAAGAGTTGCTTATATGAAGGATTTCTTTACGGTTCTGTATTCTTGTAAGGAAGGTTTTTATTGCCTTTCATCTTTTGAAGTTCTATCTAGGACTTGGGAACAGGTGGAACTGCCTCATCTTGGCATAAATCCCTTACGGCTATTTTGGTATTTTTCCACCGGTTAATTTAAGAGAAGCAAATACATAAAATATTGCGCATTTTAAATCGCATCATACCTTATGGGGCAGCTCTGACACAAATGAACGAAGTCAGCTGCTTTTTGACCTTACTCATATTTATTAAAATTATTTACGAGTATTTAAAAGTATAACTTATGGGAATGCATACTATACACGCTGTGTGCTTGTCCGTTTGGGCGTTTGGCCAGGTACTTCCTGACACTTGGCAACCCTGATCACGGCCCGGTAGCAATTTCAGTTGTCGACCAAACAAACGGTATTCTCAGTTTTGCTCATACCAGAGCTTCTCACCTTCAATTCAAGTCTTCAATAACGTCGTTTCGCAAGGCATTTCCAGTAGTCCAATACAAATCAAATTTGATCCATAGCTTCATTAGATTCTAAGCACCACTCCGTGACATTCTAGTGCTGGCGCAAGTGCGCGTAAGGAAAGAAAGATATTCTTGGCTATATCAAGGTCCTAGGTAAGATGGGTATCATATATGACTGAAAGTCATGACGCGAATGCACTTGACTACAATTGATAGCATTTTGAGTCCTTTGGTTAGATGAACAGCACCTTCTTGGGCTTGAATTGAAACAGAAACCGAGCCTAGTCAATGTCGGTAATTTCTGGGTCGGGGTGATGATACCAATCCTCTGGACGTAAGGGAAATATAGTATATAAAGGCCTTAACGGATACAAAGGACCGAATATACGTAATGTCCTCGAAGGAACTTAAATTCATATTAAAGACATATTTACTGAGGGATGGACATCAAAAGAATTAATTCTTTGGGATAACATTTATCAAAGCAGAAATTGAAAGCAAACGGATCAAAACGAACATGTATTTGCATGGAACGGGCCTAAAATGCTGATG
The DNA here is from genome assembly GCA_964017055.1 of Chloromyia formosa. Classification (NCBI taxonomy): domain Eukaryota; kingdom Metazoa; phylum Arthropoda; class Insecta; order Diptera; family Stratiomyidae; genus Chloromyia; species Chloromyia formosa. The sequence goes on from OZ024817.1 coordinate 11,376,467, forward strand.
AACATCGATCGCTCTTTTTGTGTCAATTTTACAGCATCCGAGAACACATTAATGTTCAAACAATCAATTAATGTTGCGGCTATTGCGTCATAGTCCATTTTCATTTTATTGTTGTAGCAAAAGATCTTCCAGCACTCGTACGAAGGCCAGTATGTCACTTGCAGAAGTTGTCGTGATAACGGCAGGGCACGTGGCCATCTGGCCGGAGAACGAATTCCTACCTGTTGCCGGACATCCTGTCTCGCTAGGCAAACTCATCCTGTTTAGATGGTATCTCATCCAATGGTGGCCCGAAATGTACACGACAGGTAGTCTCAGGTCGGCTTTATTCATGTGGGTTATATCACCATATTTGAAGTGTCTAATTGACTCCTTCGACTGCCGCATCCCTGGAGGATTCTCCCAATAGTGCTGTCGAACCCCTTCAGAGCAGTCTTTTATAATTTACGTGGCTGAAGCCAAGCAACAACCATAGGGTTTCGGTTCGAAAAAATTTGATAATGAGCCCTGGCTGGTAAGTTCATCCGCTGCTTCATTTCGCTCAATACCACCACGCTGACCTGGCTCCCAATACTGAAAAATTTAGTAGGCCGTTGCCGGACATTGGAGAAGTTCTTTCACTCACTCACTCTTTTGTTAGTCTAGAAAATATCTGATGCGAATATAGAGCATTAATGTTGGCTTGGCTATTTGAGCATACAGCAATGTGTGCGCCGCGAGTTTTCTTCCGGGGCAATGACATGAATTTCGGTTTAGAAAACATTGAAATGGTGACATCACCTACGATCCTTACTAATCCCTATCAGTGTCAATTCCTTCAAGTGTATAAAAAGAAGTTTATATAAAATCTTTCTAATTTAGTGCCGGGCTTAACTATCTTACTGCTCTGTTCCACGGGTTCCACTTCGAAACGGACCCTTGGTTTACCCTTCTCTTCAGTTTTAAAATAGCCCCACCAAAGTAGGCGAATGTGACTAACCAGTACAAGTAAATGATGGAGTTGTTGACGCCCCCCACTTGAAGTTAAGGCAAATTGGTATAAGCAACCCCAACTCCTTTTCTTACATCAATGATAATTTAGAATAGAAAATACTCGAAATATGATCGAACAAGCCTGAAAATATTCAGTGCCCAATGCGGGGTAAGTATGACTTTATCCATTTAGCATTTACAGTGAAATCAAATTTAACAATTGAATACGTGAGTGGGACCGTTTGTGATTAGAAAAAAAAATAAAGCGAGGCTTCTCATTAAGGGTAGCTCAAGGTTTTTCCCCCACTTCAGAGAAAACTTTCGGTTGAAAATAGTCAAAAAATTACCGAAAAAGTTTGAACAAATTCGGCGCCCAACATGGGTTCAGAACAATTTCATCTAGTCGAAGAAATCGATATGGCTAGTTGAATAGGCGCATGGTACCTCTAACTACGTGAAATGAAAAACGGAAACGTTTTTAGGGCTTTGTAAATAGTAAAAACAAAACCCTTATGAAATCGGGCATGCGTCCGTCTGTCTGTCTGACTATCCATGAAAAATGGTGGAAATATGTAGAAGTACTATAATTCTCAGGAGAAAGCGATGCATTGTAATAGGACAACTTTAAGCGGGGGTCTCCATAGAGGGGAAGTAAGGGTCGATTTTTTTTTTCGTTTGGTATGGGCAAGTGGGGTATCGTAAGAAAAGTACCATCGAGAACATTCCATTTTTGGAATTTTCTTCAAATTTGATGAAATGAGAAAAGAGGAAGAGGCGAAAATATGTGAGCGGAGTTTGTCCCCCCCCCCTTTGCATTTCGAGGCCGTTATACTTAGAAATCTGAAAATTCACAGAAAGGCGGCAGTTCGCTAGCATAGAAAACTAAAAGTAATAGAATTTTGAAATCTTATAAAAAAGGTCAATAATAGAAAATTTCTATAGTTGCAGTTACCACACCCCCTAAGCACACCCGAGGTCAAAAGCCTTGCTACAAAACCCTCGGATTACGGGCGCAGCCCTCTATATTCAAGTTTCATTTATAAGTTTGACGCTTGATAGTCAAACTTATAAAATTATAAACTTTTCCACTCAGTGGGAAAGGCCTCTGTATTCAATGCTTTATAAACAAGCCGGTGCAGCAGCTCGGCAGCTATTGCCGTCGAGTCCGGCTGTCTTTCTTCGTTTAAGTGCAATAATTTCAGCAGCTATTTCGCTGTTATTCGGAGGAGTTGACCGTATTCGCACATTTGGATGGCCAACTATACTGTGCGCATGAGGGGTTCAAAACAGTTTCGAAATGCCCTTTCCATCGCCTCATTTGTTCCTCGTCGAACATAATTAGGCTTCCATCACTATCCTTCACCGAATGTTTAACTTACCTTTAAATTCCTTGATGACACGGTATACGACGTTAACATTGTTGTTGATTTTGCGGCACCTGGATCTTTTGTCACTAGAACGGCGCATGACTGCTATTCGCAATCGAAAATCAGCGATCATCAGATGATGGATCTCTTGCCAGTCTAAAATTGGCTCCCTTCGTGTTTCGCATGTCCAGAAGGCAACTTTCGAATCTTTTGCTAATTGCAAATTCGTCGATCTGATTTTGTGTTCAGTGCTGATCAACTGAGGACCAACTGGCTGTGTGGAGGTCAAACATAGTACCATCGATGAAGAGACTGGGAAAGTTGCAGATCTCTCCTAATCTTTTACTGTTGTCATTACGATCACCAAGATCGTGTCTCCCTATCACATGATTGAGTCCATTGTTATCAGCACCCACTTTTGCATTCAAATCTCGCATAGCAATCACCATGTCACTTTTGGGTGCTCTGCTCTGGACGGCGTTTGGTTGTTCGTAGAACGAGTCTTTCGCCACGAGATGGTCCGGTTCACTTGGAGCATAGCATTGTACAATAATAACAATATTTCACGTTTTGGTCCGGAATCTGGAGGTCCTGATTCTGTCGGAGACCGGATCCCAAAATAAGAGACTGGCGCTTGCGGCTCTGGTTAAAATTAGCGTTATACCTAACTACCACTGCCGGTAGCTTTACCTTAGTACAATATTACGGTGCTGCGCGTTGCTGAGATAAATAATGTTCCACCACTTGATGATGCTCCTAAGATGTTTAATTTATAGCGCTGAAAATAGCTCTCTGATCCATTGTCCAGGAAAGTATGCACATTCCTGAATCCAATCTTTGTCAATTTATACAGTTTTTTTTTTTCATTCTTACGTCAAAAGAAGTACAGCTCATAGTGATTATGAGCATCAGAGCTCCGAAAAAAATTTCGTTAAATGTTAAACTTATTTTCTTGGCGCCTGGATTTCACTATGTACTTTTTAGCTAATCTTGAAATCTATTTCAACTCGCATTTAGGTAGTTGCTAAATACTTGAACTTATCATTAAATCATAAATTTATCTTTGCGTAATATGTTAAGTGAGTTACCGTGGGTTTCGATCTGGAATGTAACTACCTCCCTATGCAGACGAAAATATTGAATAATTTGCCACTGAATCGCGAACATCCTCGATATTAAATCACTGATATGAGGAGGCGCTAATTATCTCTTAATTAAAATGTGTATTAACCAATATATTTTTAACATATTTGAAAGGTGTCTGAGTAGTTTTCTGTGACGAAATAGAACTTCATTTTTTTTTTCAAAGTCCCATGCTACCGTTTCAGATTCGTGGAAATGTTGTTAGATCCTCTTGAAAAAGTTAGTATGTTAGGTAATGAGATGTTGTTTAAGATGAGTAGGCAAAAGTATGTAACAGAAAGTTAGTAATGAATAAAAATATTTTGATAGCCTGGCCTGGCCAGGAATTGAAAAATGGATTAACCAGAAATCGAAACCATAATATTTCAAACAAATGGAAATTCATATCCCTCAACAGGTAGTTCGATTATTCTAATTTCAGCTAAAATGTCAAATATATTTTTGTGCCTTTTGTACCACTTCATGACTCCATCCATTCATTACCTCTGTTTACACCACAACTTTATTCTTACAATGTCTTCCTTTCACTTGAAATTTCCATACAATTTGTGCTACTATTTCTGATTGGTGGCTAGTGACTTCCATAGCGCCTAATTAAAATAATCGAGAAATTTGCATAAAACTATTGGAAAAATGTGCATGTTGTTGGATGCACGAAACATGCGGACCATTATTTCAGATCGTTACCGACCCCACCGCATTGAAGCTCTGACACAGACATAACCCTGACGACATTCAAAGTCTGAATGGAGCGACAACTATGTCTTTGACAGACAAACAGAAATTGCTTTAGCATGCGGCGATTTGAATGAAGACAGACATGGAATGGACATTCTTCAGATTTTTTCATTCATAGGTACGGATAGAAGTTGGTCAAGGAAATGTCATGGAAGAAGTCGATTGATTTGAGAGGTCTGACAATTGGAAACGGTCACAATTGTAGTGGTTTTCGAAAGAAGCATATTCGTTTGTGTATGTGGGAAAAAATTGTAAAATGTGCAATATTGGTTAAGAGGATGTTGGTCATATTGAATTTGCATAAAAATAGTAACAATTCGGAAGATTCGTGTGTTTATGGGTTTTTAGATAGGTATTCTTGACACAACGTTTCCAGTAAACTTCTTCTGACACCTTGAACAATGCAATTAAAGGAGTCAGGGCTGTGCGCACAGGGTGTGCTTTTGAGGGTGGCACACATACAAGTTCGATTAAAATAGACAGTGGACACAGAACATGTGCTATGCTGTCAATGATGATGAATCCGTGATTCGTTCCTTTCCTAGCTTTTTTATAGGCTAGAGCTCATCATGAGTACCTAGCTCAAAAACAGCTTCGAATTCAACAGACAAATTACGACCTAATATTTTCTCCTCCCCCCTTTCTACAAATTTCAAGAAATGCCAGAAATGGAATGTATTCAACATTACCGACACCTCACTTGCCTAAACCAGTGAGTTAAAAACAAAGTTGAGCTTAATTTCGCCTCTATATGCCATGGACCCCCCTTTAAGTTATCCAATTGCACCACATCGCTTTCTCCAGCGAATCATAGCATTTCTTCACATTCACACCGAATTTTATGTGTGTAGCTGCAGCCGTTCGTGAGATATTCTATGGAAAGATGGAAAGATGATACCCCACTTGCCTATACCAAAGGAAAAAAAAATTTCGACCTTTACTTCCCCTCTATGGAGACCCCCTCTTAAAGTTGACCTATTACGATGCATCGCTTTCTCCTGGGAATTATAGTACTTCTACATTTTTGTTTACCAAATTTCATGCATGTAGCTTCGGCGGTTCGTGAGATATTTCATGGACAGGCAGACAGACTGGCAAATCGCCTCCAGGGGTTTAACGTCCACACCTGCCACGGGGGGCTTAAACAGCCGGTCCTCAAAAGGACAACGGATTGATTTTGTGACGACAATCAACGCCCCTTCCGACATATACCAAAGGTATCAGTTTATACCGCCTGCATGGCAAAGTATTCATACCTATACTGCACGATGTGAGGCCTACCTAAACCTCTGCCGTTCTGTGGGTTACGACACCCGGTTGGGAAACGCAACTCCACGCAGTGTGTTCAAAAATGAATTTGGACACTCTACCCGGGTATTAAACCACAGCCAGCACGATGCTCCCACAAGGGGGCCTTTCTCAATAGCTGGGGTGAAGATTTACTGCAAGCAGTGCCTCTCCGGGTGCATACGTTCCTCTCATACTAGTAAGCATTCCTCAAGTTGAGCTGTTTACGTTCCTCTCGTACTGGTAAGCATTCTCCTCAGATGGCAATAGTGCTTCCTTTCGTAATATAGTTTAACTAATCACTACTAGGAAGTGGGTCGACTGGGTCCGTGGGGTTGTTAAGCCCCATAGCCAATAGGAATCAGTATTCTCTCTTTTGCACCAAAATCCGTACCTATATTAGAATCGGAGCTTGGGAGGACCCCAAGCCGTGTCGTCATCAAGTCTAGGAATCAGAAAACTGGGAAGACCCCAGAAACTTTTCCACATCATTTGGTACCTATAGGATTGCTCCAATAGGAATCGATCAAATACCTTTCCGCCTACGCCTGCGTGGCTACGTTATGCGGGGGCACCACTCCCCGATGTGACACTATAACGACGGACACGAGAACTGGCGTTCTCGGGACCATCATGCAGCCACATTTAACTTCATAACTAAGGCAGACAGACAGACAAACACACAAACAAATAGACAAACGGACGCATGACCGATTTAATAAGGGATTTGTTTTTACTACAAAGCCGCAAAAAGGGCAGCCGCATAGATTGTAATAATTTCAGAGGCATCTGCATGCTTCCTACCGTCGCCAAGATAATAGCTAAAACAGTCTTGGAAAGACTAAAGGAGCACTTAGAATGCACAATTGATGAAGAACAGACCGACTTTCGTTCCTGATCCTGTGTCGATCAGATTAACACCGTGCGAATCATCGTCGAGCAATGCGCTGAGTACGATTCACCGCTTCACTTGCTTTTCGTTGATTTCGAGAAGGCTTTCGACAGCGTGAACCAGGATTCTATATGGGCGGCTTTGCGCCGGAGAGGCATCCCTGAGAAAGCAAACTGTGACTGCGAGAAATGTCGCATTCTGCATAAAAGTAAGGTGTTGGGGGACTCTGTGATCCGGAGTGACGTTCGGCAGGGGTGCATCCTCTCACCGATCCTATTACTCACAGTGATTGGCGATGTGTTGCTTGCAGCCCTATCCGGACTACGCAGAGCAATTCGATTCACCATCACATCTTATCTACAACATATTGACGATGCTGGCGACATTTGACTATTTTCACACAAAATCATGGATCTAAACGTAATGGTGTGCTGGCCAAAACCTGACAATGCAGTTATCTCAATATTAAGACCAAGTTTAACGGACGGTTTGGTGGGCATCCGAAGATGCCCGCGTGGACGCTGCCTAAGGTAGCATAATTACCGTGAAGGTCGGGCCGTGCAATATGGCGAAGAAAAGGGACTCAACGACCTAAGCAGCGGCCTATGCTTGCTGTAGCTCAGTTCGGGAGACGTGTGCGGGCTTTCGCCGCTCGCTGTTCATGTCATTTACGTATTAATAAAAATTCATAGGCCTGGGGAATGCAAAAATATGGAATAAGTAAAATAATTGATGCGATAGGGATGTAATGGTTGGCAGATGCGTATTCGTATCGGGATCCGGGTGAAATGGGACCCTCGGCATTTGGTTTTGTACCCCCAACAGATCACTACTCACCAGGTGCTGCCGTCGATCTGCCGGTGGAAGCAAAACTGGCAGGATATGGTTCTTTACTGGTGGTTCATTACAGGACAGCTTATACTTCGAGGCCTGCCGAGAAGAAAAAGCTGAGAACAGAGCATGCTGCTAAAAATATAAGAAAGCAAAAGTGAACTGGACAACGGAGACAGCCGGCAACCATTGTAGACGGGAAACATTATTCAGATGATCAGCAGGTTTTAAAGAATCTTGAGGCCAACAAAGGCACAACATTCCTTGCCGTAATCCGCTCATAAACTCTGTAAGTTGCTGAGCACATGAGAAATGGAATAATGTGTAAATAATTTTTTTTAAGTTACTTAAAAGGACAATCCGGGCAAACAAAAAGGTGTCCATTACTCCTCCGCGATTTGCCCGGCTACCGAAGAAGCTCCCAATGCCAGTAATTCGAAGCCTTTATGGAGGTCTCAAATACATGGCTAAACCACAAAAGTGGAACACTAAGCCAGGATCGCCTTGGTAAGCTGGATTTAAAGGGAAAAATTTCTCTATGGATAAGTGTGCTACAGAGGAAACCTCAGCTACTTGAAGGGAAAATTCGTGAAATAGATGGCTACGTCCTAAGACTTAGAGCAAGTAGCCTTAATATGATTGTGGGGATGCTAATCGGTGAAAAAACTAAAAAGAATCCGATGAAGTTTTTATAGTCCTGTTCTTTACCATAAATGGGCGCCACGTTGGGCGCCAAATAAATGTAGGATAATTACCGCGAAGGTGAGGCCGTGCCATTTGGCAAAAAAAGCCCCTCAACGGTAGGTTGTCCTAGAAAACCATATCGTCGATCTGTGGCGAAATAGTGTGTGTTTCTGTCTGTTTATCAAATCAAGTCGTTCCTAGGAGAGTTCATCATCCAGGTGTTGGATCGAGCAAGAATTCAACACCCAGGCGATGGCTAGGAAGCGAAAAAGACCCTTTAACATCAGACGAGAAGAGCGGGATCTACCGAATCACATGCAAGGATTGCGATAAACGTTACATCGGTCAATCAAAGCACCTCATAACAACACGGTACAACGACAATATGAGTGAGGTATCTGCCGCGCGACGGGGATAAAACGTAATAAGGTCGTCGGTAGCAACATATGTCATCGAAGGAAACCATACAGTTGGCAAGGATAACATGGAATTGTTGCAACTTGTGAAAAACCCAACACTCTCGATGCATGGGGAAGTTTGGAAATATTACGCGAAGACCAAAACAATCTAATTAACACCGACGAAGGTAATTGCGTATCGAAGTTAATCCAACTGCTTGCAAGTAGACCCGCATAACCATAAAACACACACCAAGAGTTAAAACACAAAGCTTACGAAGAAAACCTCCCCTAAGTACACATAGAAATAATAAATTTGACTTTATACCTATACACCCTTCTGTATACATGTATAGTTTCCTGTTTAAGGCGATCAATGTAATACCTGAATTTTGTAGCAAAGTACTAAAGAAGGGAGTGAGTTGCTCCCGAAATACATGTACTATATATATAGTACATGAAAATTAGTTATTGTATTTTAATTAGGAGGGCTACCGTTGTTCATTAATTTGAACATAACTACAAGCGTCGGAAATCGAAATATTAATTTGAATCATAACCTCAGGGCCGCTCAAAGGCGAAACAGGCGGTCAATGGGGCGCCGACTTTGAAAGGCCGTCGAAGAGGGCGTCAAGAAAAAACCAAATTCTAATATAATTCCATCTAGACAGAAAGTAATTATCACATTTAAAAATTACGCACACAAGCGATCAATTTGGAATCTTGGCCATACTCCAGCAACGCCCTGGGTGGTTGTGTTCATTCGGTCCCCGCTCTACGATCTAGAGAATGGAGGTTCGATGCTCAGCGCCGTTAAAAACAGCCTAATAGAACTGCCACTGCGCTTCGAGCTTGTCAGTATAAAGAAGAGACGGCGCGGATAGGCGATGCATGCTAGCAGCTGCAAGTCCGAAAAGTAGATATGCCATCGAAACGTCATCAATGCATAGAAAAGCAACAGACGTTGACGAGCCCATGCCCCTGGAGAAGTCAAGGCAATTAACATTATCCAGTGAGAGTGATTTAAGCTCGACACGCAAGTCAACCAAATGGTTTGCAAAACGCAGTGAACAGAGGAACAATTTTGTCGGCAAGTTCCTTGAAGTTGACATGATTGTATCGTGTCGTAGTCGCGAACCGTTTGGTTTGATCGTCTGTTGGGATCATTATCGTCGATAAATAGTGCCAGGTGAAAACCGCCCGGACAAAAACGGAGTTATTTCCACCACTTTTCTTTTAGCGGCGCGGTGTCGATATTAGTATGAAACGGAACAGCTTTACAAAATTGGCGCTGGAAAAAGTTATGCTTCAATGATCCCAAATGCATGGAAAATACTTGCAAACAATATTTGAAGCGATGCACATTCTAGTCTATATAAAAAAAAATGTTTCGAAAGAATGTAGGAAAGAAAAGATATTTTGGCGCATAAGCCCCCCGTTCGCCATAATTTCTTTGCCTGCATCTTTAGTTATACTTTGACCAACTTTACATGGCTTAGTCATCATTAATTAGCGATTTGTGACTCGAGGCATACACATTTTTGGATCCACGTAATTATAAATACACTGCAGAGACCTAGTCCCTCTTAAGCTTTCAAGAGCACCAACGCTATCTATGATATCTTGAGTAATGTTATGGAGTCAAGACGGCTAGCGATTCGAGCCACTTACAAACTATTATGACAACCAACTTGCGAACGTAACAAAATATGAAGAGATAACTATTATTCAAGGAAATTATTTAATCTTTTCTAAACGAAGCACTTGAAATATAAAGAGGAGTATGACGCGACGTCTGGCGTATTTACCTTACCGGGTATATTTCTTTCCGAATTCAAATTTCAAGCAGGAAAATTTGAAATAAATATAAATACTCTCACAACATATGGAGCACTCTCAGTGCGAACTGTTACCTCCTGCCAGCTAAATTTTCGGAATAAGTTCATTTTGCTGTGACGATAATGAAATTCACTGTTGCATTTCTTGCAATTGCCTTGCTGGGTAAGATTTCTTGCAACAGAATGTAAAGGGTAAAGCTAACGTTAGTACTTTTAGGCGTAGTCAATAGTGGCTATCTTACAGATGACCATGGAGGTGTCACTTACGGTTCACTCAGCAATATTGCAAAAGGATCCGTAGCGGAAGCTCACAGTGCAGTATCCAGTCAACATGCAGCTGCCCAAAAGGCTTCGTTCGTAGCAAAGACCACTCTAGCATTACAAGCAGCCCAAGCCGCAGCTACAGCGCAAGCAGCCCTTGCAGGAAAACATGTCCTCGTTCAGACATTGGAAAAACTTCGAGCTGATGCGCATATATCATTGGAGAGCGAGTTGGCTCAACTGCAATCAGCAAAACAGGCGTCAGCGGCGACATCCAATACGGCACAGCAGGCAGCTCAACATGTTGCTCTACTTCATGATGCCCTCAAACAAGCTGAACATTTAACTTATCAAGCCGAAATGGCAGCTAAGTTTTCTGCTCAAGAACTGGAATCTCAAAATAAGATGATTGCTCATGCCAAAGCACGATTGGCAGAAATCGATCATAAATTGGAGGCTACAAGAGCTGATTTTGTGGCAACGAAGGCGGCAACTCAAAAGGCTGTTGAACTCGCTCGAAAGGCAAAAAATAATGCTGCGGCTATTGGTGGTGGACACGGCGATACAACGGGATATGGTTACTGAGATATGATTTGACTAGTTTTAGGTTTGTTTCATCCAAAGATTTATTGTTCGTTTTTAAAATTTGAATTGTTTTTGAATAAAATATTTATTGATATAACTAAAAGATAAGAAATTTTTGAAATTACATAATTTAAAGGAAAACAATATTCAAAAGTTTTGAAGAATATCCTTCATCAAAAGGATACTTAGAAACTTTTCTGCATCTTGCATTTTTTTTACTTCTAGGTGGTTGTAGTCGAGACGGTTCGATTATATAATAAAAAGAAAAAGTTTTCCTGTGCCATTAGCGATAGTCTATCAACCTGCTTCCAAAATAACTGTTAATTGTTAGTAAAACTGAAAGTTTTCACAGTTAAATTTTTGTTCGGGAATATGCCATCGATAGCATCTCAGTTAAATGCTATTGAAGGGAGCACAATCAACTTAGCCCCGAAGAGGTCCATCCATACCTCTGATCTGGACTCTGACGATGAGGCAGTCCTTTAGGCGGAGCACTGGCATGGTCCAAGTTAAGCTTCACCACACAAAAAACACCTTTAACAAAAAAGACCTGGGGGTTGCCCTGATTCAGGAGTCGTGGCAAAGGAAGAAAAAGCGGATCAACGTAAGTAACTCTACCTTAATATACGACTCCGGGGCCAGTCGACCAAGAGCCTGTATTGTTTTAAGGAATTATATTAACTACATTTGCCTTAGAGAGTTCACCGCCAACGATTTATTGGCATTAGCTTCTAGCTCGACTTGTGGAAGCAACGAACCCGGACTGGTCAACGCAACCCGCCTACTTTCCCGGACACTTTTCCAACCCGTCTTCGTAGCTTCGCCGACTGACCGACTACTGCAGGGAAAGCTCTTGTCCTTGCTGATCGGCTGCGATGCAAATGCGCACCGCACCATTTGGGAAAGTACAGACACAAACAGTCGAGGTGAGTTCTTCTTGAAATCATTACTAGCGTAGAACTCAATATCTTCAACAATGGTAATATACCAACATTTGTTACTAGTAACAGGCGAGAGGTACTCGATATTACAGTTGGGTCCTAGAACAATCTTAAATCGGATCCAAAGCTGTCATATCTCTGACGAGGCGTCACTCTCCGACTATAGGCACATTCGTTTTGACATTGCAGCACTGAAGCAAGTTAATACTGACAGAAGAATACCGCAGCGAAGAGCCTAGGCTTGATACTCCATCGCTTTCTCTGTACAAGAGTTTCTGGGTCGCTCAGTTTGGATTTCTAACTCTCCAATGTACCGGAGGCAATCATACCCTCATATGAGCAACTGAAATACTCAAAAGATCTTAGAAGGAGTCTATGGTGGTAGTTCGAGCTCTCCTACAAGGAGACTCCTTAATCGAGCCAAGCGAACTGGTGAGTGGAAACAATACCGATCCGCTCTCACAATATACAATAAAAATATGCGTTCCGCAAATAAATAGAATTGGCTGAAATTTCGTGTGAGCCGTTGACAACATGAACTCCGCTGCTAGACATAATCGCATTCTGGCCAAGAAAGGGACGAACCTAGTCAGGGCTCTAAGAAGACAGTATGGCAGTATCACAGAGGATGCCGAGAGTACTGGCGAAGCACACACAGACGACACCAGAATTACAGCTGATCGGGAGGCGCGGTATGAAGCCAACCATTCAGACTGGACAACCTTCAGAAAAATATTTATGTACCAAAAACTAATGGGCCAAGAAATGCTTCGATCCCTATAAATCAGCCAGCACTGACAAAGTCTTCCCAGCTCTCTTGCAGAAAGGAAAGAAATATTAATCCCTTTCCTCCATAGCATCTTTAGCAGCAGCTTCGCACTTGGCTACATTCCAAATTCCTGGCGATCGGGTAAAGTAGTCTTCATCCCAAAAATAGGCAATCGACCCAAAGATGACTTCAAATCATGCAGGCCAATAAGTTCGACGTCCGTTATTATCAAGTCCAAGTACTCAAATTTCCGCTGTACCAAAAGCAGTTCGCACGCACGATTGACTCTGCAAAAGTCAGAAGGATGTTATCATCCAGATGTATCTTCACAGAGACTGGGCTCTGTACTTTAACAGCAAGCGTCGCTCGAAGCTGTCCACAAGGAGGCGTACTCTCTCCTACTCTATGGTACATCGTAGTTGTCAGTTTGTTTTGAAACTTACCACCATGGGATATTCAACACAAGGATATGCTGATGACCCAGTCATAATTATTAAGGGAACGTTTGAAGATATCTTAACTGATATCCTCCAAACAATCCTTAACGTAGTTCAAACATGGTGTATTGTTAGAAGCCTTTGAATCAATCCCGCCAAGGCATCTATCGCACCCTTCACAATGCAACGAAATTTAATATTGATGAGATGTCCCGCCACGTACAATTCTCAAGTACTCCTGGTTGATTCCGTAAAATACGTCGGTGTTACGCTTAATAGGAAACTACCCTGGACGGAACACCTGAAGACTATTTCGGATATGCCGGCGGAGCCCCCTGGACCTTTAGAAAATTTGTAGGGAAGAGCTGGGGAAGCAGCCCAGGAATAGTACTTTGAATCTGCAAGTCGATCGCCAAGCCCACAATTGATTATGGAGCTGTCATCAGGTGGAAGAAATCGTGTACCAATGAGGGCAAAGGTACGCAAGGAAGTATTCAAAGGCTGGCCTGCTTCACTGTAACGGATCGTATTCGTAGTTACCCTACAGTCGCTCTTGAGATACTACTCGATCTGAGTTCGCTACACATATATCTATAGTAAAAGCGGAGGCTAAACTAGCAATATCTAGGCTTTAAGCGAATCAGATTAAACAGAATTCAGAGGAGAATAAGTTGCTCCATGAAGTCAATGAGCTGATTATGCCATCCGATTACTTAACAAGGGAGTAACGCTTCAACCGAATCCTCTCTACTGAAATTTGGAATAGAGCGGAATAGAATCTGAGGCACTCGTCACTCGTCACATGGTTTACTGATGACTCCAATACTGATGAGAGTACTCGGGCAGCAATTGTAGGTCCTTCTACAAGACTACCGATTCTCTGCAATTCGGACATGTGCCAGTGCATTTACGGAAGTCTACTATCGTGCAAGAAATATTGAAATCTACCGGCATGTGCTGGGGGAATCACCCTGGCCTGAGACTGCCTAAGCTGTTCATTTCAGGACATTCACACAAGTGCACCTTATAGCTGCTGAATCTAAGCAAGAATAAGGTAATTTGCGCCGCCTTTGTTGGTCGGATCAACCTGGATTGCCAACCTTAAAACTGCATTAGACTATGTGAGCTATAGCACAGTAGACCTCTCCTGGTTGCAGTGCTTGTGGGCCCACCGCACCTCTCCATTATCTTATCTTAAATGGTGTTTGCTATGCTTCCTCATTAAATATTTTTTTTTCGAATGAATACTCCTAAGCGCAAATAATGTAATAAGTAATAATAAAATGCAGCCATCAAAAAGCGAAGACTTTTAGAAGCTGCATCCCAATTTACACAATTTGGTTGACTAAAAGGGCTAAGTAGAATTGAAATGAACCATATTCTGGATCTGGACTGGCCGTGCTACTCCCACGAACAGATCGAGTTCAGCCCTTGATGAGTAGTGATCAGTTGATTGTACGGAACCAGAGGTCGAGAGTTCCATTATACCCAGACCCAGATAAGAGCGAGAGGGCATCTAAGCCACCCGTCAACCATTCCATCGTTATCGCACCATTTTTCTCTTATTCCCCATTTTCGCCTCCCCTGTCTGTGTTATCTTCTCCAGGTCTATGAACTGGAAATATTACAGGGCACCGAGCGGTAAAACCCCCGCTACGTCTTCAGAACTGAGCTACGGCAAGCGTACGCCGCTGCTTAGCTCGTTGAGGGGCCTTTTTCTTCGTCAGATGGCACGGCCCAACCTTCACGGATAAGATGCTACCACCGACCGGTCCATTGTAGAACTTAGCAGCATCCTTTCTGTGCGCCCGGCACTTAAGTCCGCATTATATCGAGGCACTAACTAGGTTTCAAGAATCTGACAAGAATCAAATGATTTCTTTTTTTTCAAAATTCGGGGCGACCGGTAGCGCAGTGTGTTGAGGCATCAGCATCATGTTTGACTACCGGCGTTTCGGGTTCGAATCCCGTCCACGACGACATTCGTGGCCATGGATGTGCAGGAGGTGCATGCTGGCAACTGCATTCTCCGAAACCAGTTTATGCCAACGATACGTGAACTGGGCCACATGGAACAGTCGACGCGGTATTCCCCACAAGGGGTTAGGGCAATTGAGTATAACGTTTTAACACCTGCCCTCCACACTACCTAAATTCCGTTCTACTTGCACAATATATCGCATATCACAAATTTCCCAGAATAAGCTTAAGGAATAAGAGCGGCATCCTTTACACCATCGCATTCAATGGGCCATTATTTAATTTCACAAGGGAGAATCGTGAATGAAAATTGAATGAAGACGGGGAATTCACTTGTACAGACGAGCATTTTGCAATAATTGTCCATAGATTCGTCAGAAAATGCTTGAAAAGTGCGACAATGTGGTGGTAAACCATCATCTAAACGAATTGCATGACCATGATCTCTTAGACATGACGCGACCGAAAGAAATTGGCTAGTTAGGGACTCGTGTCAAGTTAGTCGCACCATAGATTCTCATCGAAATTGCTCGTGAAGGGCATGTCGGCAAGTAATGGGCGATCCATTGCATTTTCCTGTAAGATATACGATACGTGTATAAGTTTCACTCATGTCATCTATTTTCACGATCGTTTCATGGCTAATTGAAGCCTAATTGGAAGTGATGACACCATAAATTGATCTGAATGTGACAGAAAGTGGCGAACTATAGGTATTGACTTCAGTTCGTGGTCTCAGTTAAATGAAAGGATCGTGCTAGACATTCATGAAGCATGATTGAAAACATGATACCATATATCAATAGGTATCTCCTGTAGAAGATGAACTAGTGTTTAAATTCATATGTTAAAAATATACATTCACACATGGCCGGCGAAACGCATCTGAGTTGTGTGAAGACTTCGAAAAGAACCATAAACACTCCCACCCCTAGTTAAGGATTTCACTAGGAAAAAAAACACAAGGTAGATAGTCCAGTCGTCAGGTGGTTTGCCTAAAATAAATTGTGAAATAGTTTTATTTTATTTTTATTTCTTATTAATTTTTTTTTTTTTCGTTTATGTAAAATATTATACGCCACAACAATATACTAAATTATATCGTAAAACCATGTTTACTCAAAGTGAAAACTTTCCACTCTTAGCGGTCTTACTGCCTACGGCGGAAATCCATTCTGGGTCCATATTAGATTTAAGTTTTTAGCAATAATTAGATAATTCCATTACAATAGCCTCACATTGAATAATGTCGCCTCATACTGTCTAAAGCGGAAATCACCAAAATTGTAGGCCGAGGAAGGATTTCCGATTTAATAGAACAAACCAACAGAAACACTTACTGCCTAGAAAAAAATGGCACAATAGATCTTATGGTCGCAGTGCCTACCAGCTGGGTACCTTAGCCTGGCTTTATCCAGTATTATTACTGCCTAAAGTGAAAATTCACTCTGGGCCCACCCAGGAGCTAGGTTTTTTTTTTTCAATACGAACCTAAGGTTTCCGGTATGGAACTATACTGTGCATCATCGGTAGCTTAGAAATCGGTTAGATGGTTTGCCAAGAGTGGATTTCCGCTTTAGGTAGTGAGAACCAATAGTCGTACGTATTGCGAAAAGCCAATCTGTTCCCGGTCTGAATTTCCATTGTGACACATTATATTCCCAATTCTAGATTGAGCCCGAAGATTGGAGTGTTTTTAATAAAACGACCGGGACTGCAAGCGCAGGCGGGTCGTATAATGATGCCATCGGCCGCATCATTGGTATAACGGTAAATTAGTTCAAATTCCTAAAAAAATCGACAGGAGGAATGCCGTAAACGCCTGGAATCTAAGCAGCTGGTTGATAGTGGAGGTACCACTCTAATAAAGAGAAAGCGGTACAATGTGGAAAAAGACGCGAAAATTCGGAAGGCGTTGCTGTTTGAATGTAAATACCGAGGTATTAACTTCCCTTAATTGAATAGTTTCCACAAGAAGTGGAATATGTAATTATATGGAATTAGAGGAAAACATATTTGAAGGAGAAAGCGCTACATCGGGTTGAACTTTGAAGCCAGTGATTGCGATGAGGAAACTATTGCTCCTGTTGAAAATGTTAGATCCTCTCTCTCTCTCTCAATTGCCCTAATCCCTCCCTCCCCTGTGGGGCATAGCGCATCAACTGTTCCATGTGGCCCAGTTGACGTTTCACGGCATAAACTGGTTTCGGAGAATGCAGTTGCCAGCATGCACCCCCTGCACATCCATGGCCAAGAACGTCGTCATGGACGGGATTCGAACCCGAAACGCCGGTAGTCAAACATGAGACTGATGCCTCAACACACTGCGCTACCGGTTGCCCCAAATGTTAGATTAACCGACCATAATTTTATGGCTAGGTAATATTGTGTTTCTATCTTGTAAGCATTTAAAAGTGCGTGAGCAATGCCACTTAAAAATGCTTGCACAAAATGTGGCTGAAAGCTACTAAAAGTCAATTATACGTACATTCGGATTTAGGGCAATGGTTATACGACAATAGTTTGAAGATTTTGGGGCTATTGTTTTATGAAACTAAAATTCGATATTAAAAATCACCTCAAAACTGATTTTCGTTTTGGGGCGTTTGTTTCTGGGATGATTTTTAAAACAGGATCAAAAATTAATTTAGAAAAAGGACAACAATAGTAAGCCAAACCTCCAAATTAAAGCCGATTCGACTCGGGCTGGTCGACGACCATTGAACGCAGACAACAAATAGCATATTAACAATAATTGACTGAACCATTAGTAAAAAGGCGACATGGCGTGAAGTCATATACGGCAAAAAGTCAATTAACAATCCCATAAAGAGCTCATCCGCTTGAATTTTCATGAAATTGTTCCTTGTTTTGGAAGATAAAAAAGAGTATAAATATGAAAAAGAAAATGCGTTGAATAATAAAATCAAATGTCAACTAAATAGTCACTTCAGTGCCAACTTCATGGGAACTGATGTGTTTTTTCTCTTAATTGTCTGACTAATTGATTAATATGATGGATGCCAGCAGCATGTGATGAGGTTTCATTAATTTGGAAAATATTGTTGATTGGTTTGTAATTTAATTTATTAGTTTCTGAATATTTAGTACTTATAGTGCAGAATGGGTACGCTCAATCTTGAAAAAAAGAAATCTTTTCGAGGCTGAACATATATGTACGAGTACATGCTTTAAGACAGTGCAATTTTCGACAAATTAATCTCCTAAAGGTACATACGTTTAGATTTAGCGAAACTACTCGCGAAACTTCTGCGCGGGGAAACTCACCCGTGACCAGTCTGACAGATTCGGGTGAGGATCACGTTCACACTACGCAAAATTTTTCCTCACGCTTCAGTTTGGCGAGTGGATTCGCTACCTCTAAACGCACTTATACGGCCGTGCAGATCAACGGGTGAGTTTTTTCTTTGCATCAGTGTTTATTGAATCATTACTTTGATGATTTATGTTACTTTGCTCTTGGGTTGCTTTTTTATGTTTAGCCTCATTATTTTTAAACAACTTGCTGTCACCAAACATTTGAATTGAAGACAATAAAAATGAGTTGGTTAGCTTGATTTTTAAAATTGGCTTCCTTTGAGGAATTTCTCCCCATTTTCCTCCCTTTCAAGTTGTTGATGAGATTAGGTGAAGGCCTCATCTCTTCCTGTCGACCATGGGGTCTTAATTGTTGAGTTTTTTCATTAGGGTTATAGGGCAAGGGTCCACACACCCAGGACCTGAAGTGTGTAGCATGAGCCGGTCAACGGATATTGCAAGCATCTTTTGTCATATTTGATTAGTTTTCCTGCTGCTTTACTTAGCAGCATCGTGAGTACCTCGAAGATAAGCGACCGCTTGATGAGTATCATAAGTGCCTACGGTTCCAAGTTGGTTTGCAGTAAAGGGAAAAAGAGTCATTTTGGAGCGACGTGGACACACACACTTCAAAGTATACCAGATACCGAGCTGTTTTTTTTTTCGGAGGAGATTTCAATGGCCATGTGAGACTAACAAACAGAGACAAACTATGATTAATAGGCCAAATCCCCTCACGGGACGAGTGGGAAGCCAACACTTTCCAGGAGTCTAATGCTGTAAGTTTATACACTGATGGTTCTAAGACGGATAAAGGAGTGGGAGTGGGGGGACAAGTTGAATTTAAACTTGTCACTACATCTCCCTGACTTCTGCAGCGTTCTTCAGGCAGAGATTGCGGCTATTTGGGAGGTTCTCATATGGCTCGGGCGTAATGTCATAGCTGCTAAGGACATTATCATTTTTACGGATAGTCAGCCAGCGATTAAGTCCCTTGAATCTGTGATTACAAACTCAAAGATTGTTGCCGAATGCCGCACCTGTCTCCTGGAGATGGGAAAATTTTTTAACATCTCCCTTTGTTGGATTCCGGCCCATAGTGGCTTCGAGGGAAATTGCAAAGCGGATGAACTAGCTAGAAGAGGCTCTATTGGGGGGACCGGGTTTAGTCACTGCCATCTCGGGTGGTCTTTATCAGCCTGTAAATTGTTGATAAACAATGTCGCGTTGAGTGCTGCCAACACGAGGTGGTATGGTAATGGTAGCACTTGTACTGTTACTAGGCAACTTTGGCCTAGGATCGATCCCAAACGCTCTGAGGAGCTGCTGGCGTTGAATAGACGTAATCTACAGACTCTTGTGGGGGTGATTACAGGGCACTGCCTGATCGGCGAACATACTAGGAGATTGGAGCTTCTACACAATGACCTCTGTAGGAGTTGCGAGGATGAGGATGAGGAGGAGAGTACCTTTCATTTGTTATGTGGGTGTCATGCCCTGGCTAGAAGAAGAAGGATTACGTTGGGGTCTTTCTATTTTGGCGATCTGGACGACCTTAAGGATGTTATCACCAGCCGGCTCCAGCGCTTTATCAACAGCTCAGGCTGGTTCAATGAATAGGTAGGACTCGGGTTGTGGAGTCGAACGGACCCAGTGGAGGTCTATGTGTGCTGTAGGTATCACGGCAGTCGCTTTAACCTAACCTAACCTACGATTAATAGGATTACTATGGTGGGAATAGGTAGCCAATCTACAGCCAGTAATGACGAAGGTGAGGCTATCCTGACTATGTGTAGATCAGACGGTCTCGTCATCTTCAACGCATGGCATGTCTAAATTTCATGAGGCGTTAGGTGAAAAACTGCAAAGTGATCTTGAGTATATCTTTGGTCTCTAAGCACCCGTTTCTCCTGACAGAATTTATTTTGAAAGGAGGAACAAGACCTCAAGCAATCCCTAAGCCAGTCAAAAAAAGGAATGTTGTAAATCCATTCATTGTTAAAATGGAGAAGTGGCTTCAATACAACACCAACTGCGACTAGCAAAGGCTAACACAAATGTGGAACGCTTTGAAGGAAATGTTAGTAGGTGAGGTTGAAAATACACTGCGGGAGTTTCGAAAGCCCCACTTCACACGAACATGGGCACGTGATGATGAAATAACGAAACTAAGGAGCGGTGCGGGCCAAATCGAACCCATTCAAGGCATGGACAACATGCAAGATAAGCAGTGAAGCCGAGAAGTTTCAACTTCGGGAGAAATATGATAAATACCGGTAGGAAGTAAAGCGAAAGGTTACTCAAGCAAAGGTGATTCCAGCCGAGAAGCTCTATACTGAAGGATCATGGACTGAGGATTAGCATACCAAAGACTGAGTACATTTGTTGTTCTTTCTCAGATCCAGAGAGATCGATACCAGATAGCTACATTAAAGGAGAGCAGCTGAAGTCATGTACAAGGTTCAAATATCTGGCCTCGATGGTCAACAAGGAAGCTACCCGCAATGACGACATCAAACATTGCATCAGTGTCGGTTGGATGAAGTGGCGAGAAAACACTGGAGTTTTCTGCGACAAGAAGATGCCACGAAAGCTTAAGGGCAAGTTGTACAAAACTACGTCGTACGTCCCGCACTCATGTATGCGTCTGAATGCTGGACTATGTACAAGACACGCGAAAGTAAAGTGACTGCGACCGAAATGAAAATGCTACGGATGTCAGCCGGTGTGACCAAAAAGGATCATTTCAAAAGTACCCACATCCGAGGCAGCTTGTTTGTTGAACAACCGATCACTGAAAAGCTCGAAGATCGTCATATGGATTGGTATTGCCATGTTCTAAGGCGTCCACCTAAGAACCCAGTCATGAAAGCACTATCGATAAATGTTCCATTTGCAGGACCCAAACCCCAAGGCAGACGGAAACACACGATCAGATGAAGAAGCAACAACAACGCATTAATCTCGGCAATGATACGATCCAAGACAGAGCTGCCTGCAGAAGGAAGCTGAGATTATACCGCCAAAATGAATGAAGTGCCAACACCACAGGCAGAGCAATGCGAAGCCACAGAGTGGTGTGAAATGGCAAGGAAGAAGAAAATTAATTTTCCTGGGTCGTGGGACCCAGTTTCAACCTTTGTTGTGATTGCCTACCGCCAAGGCACATGATTTATGTTATATTGTAGTGTCTGGGGCAATAAGCGGGCAAGAACCCCGCCCATATTTCCCGAACTGAGCTGGAACAAGCATGTGCGGCGGCTCTGCACGTTGTGGAGCATTCGCTTCTAGCGACGCGACGCCGGACCTTCACGACCAGTTTCGGCAAACTTTTGGCTCTTTCCTATAAAGACCATCTGATGAACATCTTGCATATTACAAGTGGTCTGTGGCCACTTTCCAGTTCCATACACACTGCAGGATGTCCTCAGGAGCAAGTGAAATATTTAGGACGTCGACGGACAAAATAATAGTAAAACGGTAGCCTTGCAGGCTTTGCGCTGATTTTTCGACAAATGTCATTTAAATTTTGATAAAATTAAAATCTGATTTGCCATTGTGCTTAAGAATATGAAGAGGCAGATCAGCAATATTAATGCTAAATGATTTTTCACAATAAAAAAATTTAATTTATAATCTTTGCGTGGGCAGGATTTTTGTCAACTTACAGTAAGTATATTACAAACGTGAACATTTCTAATTGGCAGATGAAGCAAAACTCGATAGACAAAACTTGATGAATTTCGTAAATTTCTCATGCAATCCCTACTTTTCCCCTATCCACTTCATAGTCAATTTTTACTTCATCAAATTATCGACAAAACTTATGATTGGATGAGAAATTTCTTGAAATAATTGGCAGGTGCGCAATCCGATTATGGAATATATTTATGACATTTTGACAAACATGGAATGACCGTTTTCGGGCACAATAATTCAATTAGCTGCAAAACATTTCTCTTAATTATTATTCAATTTGCAATTTTCTTGAATTTATTTATTTACTTTACAAATAGATACAAAGATCTTGTGTGTGTGTGTGTGGTTGTTATTAATTGACAATTTAATGGTACGTGACCGCATGCAGGCATGGAAACGTACAAATATGGTGTCGACCAGTTTTATTGTATTGTAGGAAAGTTAATAAATAACAATGTTAACAATTAACTATTCTTCGTGTTCTGAATTGAATGTGGATGTTTTGATTGATTGTATGTCAGGACACTGAGTGTTTTATTAGGTCAACTTTGATGTATATGGGATAAATGATGCTATGCAAGAGGAACTGCTACGCCGCCGAGTAAATTAAAAGATCATAAATATTAATGAACTAGATAAGTGGAAATAAATCTAAATACTCACCTTGCTATTTTCAAATAGTATTCCATTCTGTTAGAGTTCATTTATAGTAGCGTTCGGTTTTATTTTTGACCACATGCATTTTTCAGTTACAGATAGATAAATAGAGTTTCTAGACAAAAGATTTGGTAGAGATTCTAGAGATTCACACTCACAGCCCATTTTGGCATTCGCTATATCGAATTCTAATTGAATCTGTTTGTTCTGTCGGCTTCGGTGAATTATCGAAAATTTCGATGATCGTAGATAAAATATTGATATAGAATCAAATTTAAATTTGATTATTATTTTAAATTATCTATAATCATATTCAAAATGCTCTAAGCATATTCTTAATGTACATTTGTTCTCTTATCTTCGGATTGCATCTACTCGTATATGGTATCATGATTTTTCTATATCACATTATAAGATATTACCACGAAAGCCTTCATTCTCATAAGGCATGCTGATCCTTGGGAGTAAGTTTCATCGGGGTCGCATTACGAGCAAAACTGGGTTAAGTTCACATTTGTTTTTCCAAACATCAAAGCGATCCGCCACATACTTTATCGATTCTGCAATCTACATGCTTTAAGTAGAACAAAATTCCTGATTAATGGTAATACACACTTCCGTGCTCTAACCAATATGACCATAAATAGTGGTTACCCGTCCATTTCCATTTGCCTAACCTGTTGCGGTTCTTCCACTGAACTTTTGCATGTTGGCGATAATAAGAGTAGCGCATACAGTGTCTCAGAAAAAGACATGGTGTGATGGTTAATTGTTTATAGGTTGCGCAGCGAAGGTGGTTTCCAAAAGATAATAATTGTCCATTTGGCTAGGAGAACGTGCCGTGGAAGCAGAGTGACGCCGTTGTTCTAATTAGCACCGCTAATCGGTACTCTTTGAAAGTATCTATGTACATGCTAATTGATCGTTCTTTTAATTATGCTAATAAAGTGATAAATGGATTGATTTGATCTCATGAAAAATGATTATTCAAAGTAAAAGGCAATTTTCACGAAACTTGTAAATTGGTTAATTACAGGTTTGTAAGTTAGTTGTCAGTCAAATGCAAGTTTCAAATTGTTGGATTGGAAAATACGTATTCAAAATGCAATTGTATTAAGCTAGGTTGGTTTAACATCCCAGAAGAAACGAAAAAAATCGATGTGCAGGAAATATTGTATTTGAAATACTGGATTAGTTCTACAAGGGAAAAAACGCTATCATTGATGCTCTCTCAACACTGGGCGGAGATGTTTCAATCTGCAAATTTGTGAACCTGATGCTGATATCTCGGGTTATATCCTCTAATCTCGACACATCGTCTGTGCGCAGGCATATAAACAGGGGCACACCCCAGGTAGGGGTTCTCTCTCCCCTTCAGTGGAATTTAGTGGTCAACAGGTTGCTCTAAAGCCTGGAAGGGTTGGGATGCCAAGTTACCGCTTATGCGGACAACATTGCTATTGCAATTTCAGATAAGTTTCCCTGTATTCTAAGCGGTCTATTGCAGAATGCCCTCGGTATCCTGGCAAAATGGGCTGGTGAGGCTGGGGTCAAAACAAATCTGCTCAAAACAGAACTCGTTTTTTTTTCATCCCATAATAATTATTGTAATGGATGTTCATTTGTTTGTCCGGACGCTTCTGGTGGTGTGTAGATTCCTAGGGTTTCTCGACTTAATTATTCCTAACTAGTTCAATTATTCAGAACTGCCCAGACTTCTGAATCGGAATGACAAGACTAATGCTCTGAACAGAACAGAAATAAGGACATGATGTACAAAAAGGAGATAACAGCCAACATTTTGTGTTATTTCATTGAATTTGGGGACGACGTATCATGCTAGCATACACTTCCTTCCCATTTAGCCGCTTTCTTAGGCGGCTATAACACTATACAATTTCTTTTACAAATATATTTTATGAACGATATATTAAAAGAACTTTTAGCCGCCTAAGGGGGAAAGTGCGGAAGCTTTTAGTATTATTATTATATTCTGGGGGATAGCCGAAGCAGACCACTAAGGTTTGGGACCCTTTTCGCCCCCTTCCCGGTCATCAGTGGCTTCCAGATGTCGACTGATAGTTGTCGACCGCTTTCTTCATCACTGAGTCCCGTGTTATTGCTAGCATTTGTTTAAGGCTGAGTTCACTCATGGCTTCCACACTTATCGTGTGCTTGCCTGTGATCCTCAACCTCGTGCTAGCCAGTGCTGGACATTTGCACACGATGTGTGCTTCCGTCTCGGCCTCCTCCAGGCATAGCCTGCAAACGTCATCTTCCCCGATTTTCATCTTGGCCAGATGAGCCTTAAAATTACCATGTCCTGTGACCAAGGCAGTTATCCAGCTTAGGGTACTCCGTTTATAACTGAGTACCTTTCTCGCTTCACTGCCTAAAGGGCTGGTCATTGCATTCCGAGCTTGTTTGCAAGTGACTAGTTCCTGCCATCTTTGTTGATGCATGGAATCCATCCACTTGTCGACCTTCGCTTCAATCATGCCGTTCCCCAGAGCAATTTTGGGTTCTGGGCCAATAAAAGTTGCCGCAGATCCCTGTTTTGCTAGGGCATCCGCCGCCTCATTTCCTGTTGTACCTATGTGTCCTTTTACCCACATCAGCGTAACCTCATTTCCTGAGGCACACGTGTTGAGCTTCCGGACACACTCTAGTACAAGTTTAGAGTTTATATTCGTCTGCTGCATGCGTCTGATCACCGATTGGTTGTCCAGTGCAATAAGGATTTTCTTCCCCCGCACCTGACCTTCAAGCACGTGGTCCTGCGGAAGCTTGTAAGAAAAGTACTTGAAGCAAGCAATATTCATGCCGCAAATCTTTTATTAGGCGGCTATTACACAATAATAGTTCTTTTAAAATATCTTTGATAAAAAATATTGGTTCTTTTAAAATATCTTTTATAAAATATATTTGTAAAAGAACTTTTACAATGTAATAGCCGCCTTACACTCCAAATCACAACATAGATGGAAAACAACAAAAACAAACCATGTCTCGGTGGGACTCGAACCCCCGAAAACCTTTATAATGATATATTGGATATCGGACTGACGCCGTGAAGCACTGACCTACGAAAAGAAATGAGACAAAAAAAATTAAATGCGAAAATAACAGGCAAAAAAAAATAATAATTTAAAATTAAAACACTTTATTAACATACCCATAAGGTGTTTTTATTAATTATTAATATTTATTTAAATTTATTCTTCAATAAATTTAATTATCTCGGATGTGTTTAAACTGTTGTCATCTTCAGCGAGTGCATTTAAACAGTCAGGTTTAAATGTACTGGCTGAAGATGAGAATAGTCGAAATACATCCGAGATAATTAAATTTATTGTAAAATAAATTTAAATAATTAGCAAAGTCAATAAGGTATTTTAATTTGAAATAGTAAAATTCAAGGACTTTGCGGTTAAATATTTTTATCGTTTTGCTTCTTACATAAAACTAGGCAAAAAATACATATATGTAAAAAATTAGATGGTTCCATCACAAAAACAAAAAAACTTAAGCCAGCAACCCGATTTATATATATCTTGTTATTAGAGTTCAAGATACATACTTTGAAAATCGAATCTTACCGACAGTTTTGAATGAATACTCACCTAATACTACCAATAAAAATTTATCATCATTCAGCCAATTGATCGTCAGCACAAAATGAAAATAGTACCTGCCTTTTATTCAATCTCTTTCATTCTTTATGTTGATATCTAACTTATCGTTGGTGTTAAGTAGCCACTTAAACAATAAACCGTAAGATATGGATACATTTTCTCTGCTGCTATTCCGCAACAGCTACCACATTGCTCCCGTAACTCTATCGCAAATGAGAATAAATCTGAAAATTTCCATGAAATCAATTGTCGACATAAATTCCAAAGGTCCCATAAATTTTCAATTGGTCGAACCATATCAGAACTATCGCACAACTTGCGACGTTGACTTAAAGAAGCTGATCTTCACCTTCAACTTTTTAGGATGAATGGTAGGAAAAGACTGAAAAAAAAGGCAAACGTTTGAAGATAATCGCACTGTGCAAAGTAGGAACGTACCTCACTATCCGTAGCGTATTGTGATATCCACTCATCGTAAGTACTTCGTTGTGAATACATTATTATCGACGTAATAAATTGAATCGAGATTAGGAAACACTTTGAGTAGCAGTTTAACGCTAAGTGCACCACCTCAGTGGATAGTCGATGAAAACAATTGGAATTGATACTGTTTGGACAGATATTAGATCAATTTGGAAATGAGTTTTATGAATATTCTCTTCGAATTTACGAAACAACGTAATACTGGTTGTTTAATTATTCGATAATTATTACTTACGCCCACAATCTAATTATTTTCTATATTTACTTTTTTAATTTCTGTACAATTACTTTTCTATCAAACTATAAATTTTAACGTCAAGTATTTGCTCCATGGAATCGAGCCTGTACCATGATACCCAACTGATGAACGATATTATTCGTTAAATCTATCACAAACAGTAGGAAGCTTGCCAGATAATTCCCGATTCGATTTCAAATGAACCTTTATGGATTTATTGACAGGTCTTTAAGTGAAGAAAGCATCACAAGACGAGACCCATCTTCAAGTAGTGCGCATATCGCGCATTTGATATCCGGAGAGCCTACTGGAGATGGATTGAGGAACTATTCAGAATTTATAAGGCCCCCAATTGAAAAGATCTCGAGGTGAACACACACAAAGTTCACATAGTGCTTGTCAGAGTGGCTGTAATTTAGCATATCGATGAAACAATATTGGACAAGTTTTTACTTCTGTGTCGGAGACAGGAATATAAATATCGGACTGAGGTTGACGCCAACTTGCCGGTCTTAACATTTGTCTTATTCAGGAGAAATTACCCGACCAATTTGCAAAGAATTGCTACTGTTTGTGTGGTATCGTGACGGTGGATGGTCCAAACAGTTGAATTTATGACTCAATACAAGTTGTAAGTGAGATGACAACAATTGAAATTTGTTTCCTATAGTTTTCCTTCGATAGATCTTATTGTGTTTTAAGGATTAGGCGATACATTGTTATAATATTCTATAAAATTGCATTGCATTGCAAAGTAAGTATTAGTTGGACATCATTACGTTTAATTCGTTTATTTGATCCAAAAATATCTTCTTAAGGTGATTAAATTCTAGGAAGAAAATCGATTTGATGAACGCTGTTTTTCTCGCAGAAACGTGGGGTCTCTCAGTTGTGTAGTGCGTATCGTAGAAGACAACTAAATGGACAGGATGTATGTACATATGTCGGCAATATGCTTCATCCGAAATTCTATTTGTACTTAGGACGTTTCACATGCCCCATAGGAGTAGTTGGCGCGATATGCCCCCAAGGGGTTAAGGCGTTTTTTGAAAAAAAAAATAGTTATTATTTTTTCCCACAAAGAGAAAATTTTGAGTCTTGCTCTTGTTTCGGTTCGAGTAGCGGCACATCCGCTCATCCTACGAAAAAAAGCCATGAAAATTAAAGTTGTAGTGTATTTAAGTGGCCTTAATTTAAGTCCATGGTTGTGGTATTTGCAGCAGTGTCCTTTCTCACTGGACTGGAGAAATGGTTTACATGCTAAATATTTGCGAAAAGGTGGAACGGTTCTGGAACATTTCTTGAACAACATCAGAGCAACACGTCGATATGTGGCCAACACAAAGCATATGAGACACTAGGCGTATTTTTGTTCTTCAACATTCCACATCAGGGTCAAAGCAACAATCGCACGGATTACGCTGACAACTTGCTTTGTATAGAACAATTTTGCTAGTGTAACACATGCAATTTTTGATCTGCTCTGATCTGAGCTGTTGACAAAAACACACCTATTGTTGACGTTGAAAAACTAAAGAGTTAGTTCGATACCCACTATCCATTCCCATCTATCAAACAAACAAAATACTATCAATCAGCAGTGGAATCATAGGAGGTCCTGAAATAAATTGCCGCCTAGCCCAGAAAAAAACGCATTTAAGGAGTTCAGCAAATCACTGGCAACTCGTTTGGAAAGGTTACTTTCAAAAGAAAAGACAGAAGCTGGTGATTATCTCCAAGGTGAATACTTAATTGGCGATAATCACCAGCTCTTTTAAAGTAATAAACACGCTTGTTGACGTTGATCTACTTACTACATTTCAAAGGTTGTGCATCACTAAGCAGTCAGACAGGGACTTGGATGAGCATTTCAAATTCGAATTGGCTCCTTATCCAATGACATTATTCAACGAGAAGGGGATGCTTAAAGGTGCATTTAACGTTTCAGTGTTGTTTGATGCATACCCTGAGGATGAGGCGTTCAGGAATATTTAAACCGCGGAATGGTTGCATCGCTACGCTGTAATTTCTTTCCACGACATCCTGTTTGACTCTCTCCAACTATCATCAAAGTGTCTCAGGAGAAACTCTTAGCCAACAACTGCAATAAACATCTCCTCATTGACCAACTTTGCTCTCCGTTTGGTCTCGAGGGCATTGAAACTAAGGTAGCGACAAAAGATGAAGATTGCGACATTATGCGAGCCACCCTCGACAAAACACGTCCTTCAAGAACGTGATCGTAGTTGAAAAAGATGTGGACTTAGTCGTTCTCCTCTGCGGCTGGGACTTAACCATCAGAAATATTTACTTCCACAAAAGTGGCAGAGGTGCAGAGAAGAGAGAGATAGAAGGAAAGATAAACAGAGCCAATAGGCGTTTTTCAACAGCCATAGAGAGCAGAGCAAGTTACGACCACACAATTTGATCTGAGCTGCTCTGGATAAAACATCACTGCTCCGTTAAGAAGTTTGCGTTTTCAAACGCAGGTGGCGCAAGTGACGAAATTTTCGAACAGTTTACAGTTTGTGAAGCAAATAAAGTTCATTTCCTGCCAACAAATATTTGCGTTGTGTAATTATTTGGAATTATAA
Source organism: Chloromyia formosa (assembly GCA_964017055.1). Taxonomy (NCBI): domain Eukaryota; kingdom Metazoa; phylum Arthropoda; class Insecta; order Diptera; family Stratiomyidae; genus Chloromyia; species Chloromyia formosa. The sequence continues at coordinate 11,406,214 of OZ024817.1, forward strand.
ACATGCAAACTAGTTTTGCCGCCTAAAGAAAATTTGTCCGATTGTATAATGTACTAAGAATTTGAGTTTCCTCTTGAAATTTGAGTTGGGATTTGAATTTTAACTAAACTAAGACACACATGCCCCGTTTTCGTGTTCGCTACCCTAATTTGCTGTCGATGGTTTTATTGCCGCTTAACCTGCTCTACTCCGCTCTGTACAAACAAAACGTAGCCTATGTACAGTACACTAAATTAACTGAAACAAATCCACCTCATTCCGTCTGGTGAAAACTACTCGTAAACCGAGAGACACACTCCTTCTACCCCGAACACCCGCCCGGTCTATATGGTAGAGCAACCAAGCTACCAAAAAATTGGTTCGTTTCTCTCGCGTAATTTCGTTTCCTTTTATCTCTCTCTTCTCTGCAGAGGTGACTCAATTTGCTCTCAGTTCTCCACAACTTCTTTCAGTCGAAGAGAAATTGAATTGCCCCCTGAATCGAACCTTTTCTTCACGCATTCAGCGGATGCGACAAGACCTCTGCCCTTTTCTGGCAAGGAAAAACTAAATTGTGGGATGTATTTCAGAATGAAACCGGAATATAGAGGGCTACGCCCGCAATCCGAGGGTTTTGTAGCAAGCACTTATATTTGTACGCAAGTATCGGCTCCTTGCTTTTCTTGGTACCACTTAGATGGATAAAAAAAACATAATAAAAATGTCTGACCCATCATATAGTATCTTACATGCCCATTCATATTAGGCGATTGTAATGAAACTTAGAACATATTGATGTTGGTTATCCTTGGCCATCTGTACTTTTTATCTCGGACGTGTTTGAGGGATGCAAGGGTGCGCTAACAGTAACTATGGAAATAAACTATTATTAACCTATTTTGAGGAGATATACAAATTCCATTATTTCCCGTTTTATATGCTATTCGGAACCCACCTTCCTGAAAGTTTTCATTTTTCTAAGTGTAACGGTCTCGAAATACAAGGGGGGACAAATTACGATCTAATATTATCTCCTCCGTCACTGTTCTCCTTTCTTCAAATTTAAAGTAAATGCCAAAAATAAAATGTACTCAACATTACCTTTCTCACACCACCCGACTTGCCTATACCAGTCGATAAACAAAATTTGACCTTAATTTCGCCCCACCCCTCCCCCCTCGTTATAGTTGGCCAATTACAACACATCGCCCCCTACCAATCTTTCATAAATGTAATTAACCATAATATGTAACAATAGTTGGAATTCGCACTACGAAAAACAACATGCAAGTAGTACTCGCCCTTCGAAGCCGGTGGGTGTATTTTTCGTATGAATAGTGTAAAAATGCCTAACTTTAAGTGAATGTACTATTATTAAATATTACACGATTGTAATGAAACTTAGAGACGTTATTGCCTATAGTGTTGGTTATCATTGGCCATCAATATTTTTGCTCTCAAGTGTGCCTAAAGGGTGCAGGGGTGTGCTAACTGCAACTATAGAAATGTACTATTATTAACCTTTTTTGATGAGATTTTGAAATTCTATTATTTTTAGTTTTCTATGTTAGTGAAATGCCGCTTTTCTGTAAATTTTCATATTTCTAAGTGTAACGGTCTCGAAATGCAAGGGGGGGGGGGGGGACAAACTCGGACCACATATTTTCCCCTCTCCCTCTTTTCCGGTTTCTTTAAATTTAAAAAAAATTCCAGAAATGGAATGTACTCGACGGTACCTTTCTTACGATACCCCACTTGCCTATACCAGACGAAAAAAAAAATTTCGACCTTCATTTCCCCTCTACGGGGACCCCCCTTAAAGTTGACCTATTACAACGCATCACTTTCTCCAGAGAATTATAGTACTTCCACATATTTTCACCAAATTTCATGCATGTAGCTTCAGCGGTTCGAGAGATATTTCATGGACAGACAGACAGACGGACGCATGACCGATTTCATAAGGGTTTTGTTTTACTACAAAACCCTAAAAACCGGATCCTGATGGACCTGGCCAACGTATTTCTCCTCCCTCATGCCTGTCACGAGGATACAGCCGAAGTTGAAGAGAAGTGTCTGGTCGCACTATATGGAGGGGACGCATCTATCGACACCCTTCACGACCTTTGGTTTCGCCTGTTCGTCAAAGCAGCATACAACGCGAAGTTGAACCGGCACGTTTGCCCCACCCAAAGATACTGCTTCCTTCCAATCGTATCGCACATTACAATATGTTTAAATACTTATTGTTGAAAAATCCAATTTTCGCCCTTTTTCTAAATTGGAAGAGAACTAGTTGTCGAACAAACTTCATTTTGAACTTAAATTAAAGCCAATTAAATTATTAAAAATTCAATTTACATGGCTTTTTTTTGCATAGGATGAGTTAGTTATGGGGTTATGCCGTTTTTCGACCCGAAACAAGAGCATAACTCAAAATTGCATCACCAAGAGATGAGTTATAAAATAACTGATTTTTTCTTCAAAAATCAGTTAAAAAGGCAAAAAGTTTTGCTGTTTTTCACGATTACGCAGTGAGCACAGGTTTTTCGAAGCTGCTAACTTAGATTCTCACTACCCTAACTGGTCCTAACAACATATTAAGGATGCAGGGCTACAACACGCCTCGCGATTTAAATATCTAATTTAAATGGCGTATATTGGCGGTGAAGAAATCCGTTACTCATCTCCAAGATATGAGCTCCTTTCGAAATTAATTTCAGATGGTTGTTTTTTTTTTTTGCTCATAAAACATCCGTCTATATGAGCAGATGAAAAAAAAATAACCGAAAAAATGCAATATTTCGAAAGAAAATCGACAGGAGTCCTTTTTGAAATTCACGATTCGGCTATTTTAGGCGATGCAACTAGAGATTAATTTTTTGCAGATTCCAACACTCAAAATGGTAAAATTGCATCAATAACCAACACCTTGCCGAATCATGAAGAGCATTATAGGCACAGGTTATTAAATTCAATGAATTTCTCAGACTTGAGAGTCATTTTTCAAATTAAGAATACGAATATATCATTATCGTTCATACTAAACGGATAATATTTGTTTTACTAATGATCCGTTCGACCTCGCTACATTAGTTCATTTTGAATATCTCAAAAACCAGTCCTCTTTCAGACATTTGAGCCGAATGATAGTACACACTCATAACAAGTCAACTACATGTGCATTGTTAATCGCCTGTAGCATTTATTGGGTACAAATAAGCCAGCTCCTAATCCCTATATCAAGTGCTCGGCTTTTTTTTAATAATCTCACAATAATACTAAATTCAGTTTGCATTCATTGTATAGTAATTTGAATAAACGTAAGTGCAAAACCAATAAATTGTCGACTCGATAATGGTGTGTTGCTTAAATTATCTCTCTCAACTCTCAAGTACAGCCAGGGTGTAGACGACAGCGCCGAACGGCTCGCACTGAATGGTGAAGCTACAAGCTGGCGTGTTCAATTGATTATTGACTGCCAAATAAGTCGTTCTGTGTTTTGCATCAACAATTGAAAAGTTGCTATTTGTAGCCCATCTAAAGACAGATACTGATATGCAGATAGTACCATTCAATGGAATAACTTCGGCAAAACTTAAATTTAATAATCGACTATGCCGGGCGATAACGTGTGTCTGTAGTGCGATTTAGATTATCGCTGAAATTATACCTGTTGCAGGGCATTGAATAGTGAAATCGTATGGTAAAAGATGCTTCTTGGTAATCGATTCTTTAGCTGTATATACTAATCGCATTTGCTCTAACCTATTGTGGGGTATAGCACGTTCTGTGTATTCCCATATAACTTAGTTGAGGTTTCGTTAGCATAAACTGGTTTGAACAATACTTGTTGCTAGCATGCACCACCAGGCCATTTATCCGCATGCCTGCGACAGGTCAGGAAAGTTTTGGCTTACTCTCACACCCCACACCACAGGGGAAGACAGCAAAAACACCCTTTGCTACTAGCGCCTCAGCGCACTGGGCAACCAGCCCTCATTTTCTGTATGAGTAGCAATTGGAAATTTTCAAGGTCTGAAGTGCATTATAGTCAAAAGATTTGACCCTTTTGAGCTGTTGATGTTTTCATCAGGTTTAAAGAAAATAGTTTAAAACCACTTCAATTTATGCCTCACCATATTCACCAAAATATTTTTCCAATATTTTGATATTATTGTCCATTCCTACAAATCGCCATCTGCATCAATACCATCACAAATGTTCGACAGAGCGTCATAATGTGGCACGTTACATTTACTCGTAATTGCGCGATACTTGGCGCACGATAGTTATCTGTGCGAACTATTCAATCAAATTTATGATTGCAAAGGTATCGTTAAGTGATTGCGAACGAAATCAGCATACGTACTCGTACGTGTACACGATCTTTAAATTTAATAACAGTCCTGTGTACTTGGTAAATTGATTTGAATAATAAATATCAGCTTGATTGCATTGATCAATCCCATTTCGTTGAATTTGTGGATCGATCTGATGCCAATAGGATATCAGTTTCAGATGCAAATATTGATTAGAGAATATTGCACAAAGAAAGATAGTGCTCGTACACAGTAATTCGTTTCGGAAAGTGGTGACCATTTTGATTTTGGTTGAATTAAGTGCGGTAGATAAATTGAATGGTGCAGATTTGTCGTTATTAATTGCCTTGACCCGTCTAGTGATATGGGCGCCTCAACATCTTTTGCATTACTGTGCCTTGTTGACGTTTCAATTGCATATTTTTGGCATGGTGCGGTGCATGCACCTCCTGTTTGCGCCGTCTTTATACTGAAAAGGTCGGACCGTTGTGGGAGTTCTAGTAGTAACCATAGGCAGTTTTTATTAACGTTCCGAGGATAGAACCTCCGTCTCACTAGATATGGCATCTTAGAGCAGTGAGCGTGAAAACACGTTTACCGAGCACGTAGGTAGATTTGGCCTTATAAATAAAAACTAAAAATTTACTGCCAACGGATGAATCGCCCCAGCAAAGATACAATTTTAATGAATTTAACACACATCCAGCTTTTCAGTCTGGTTATCATCAGCTATGCATCAGATATCATCATCAATCAAGAATCAGCAACACATTAGTCACAAGTCAGCCTTTCATCAGCCATACATTGCCATGCATCATGGCTGAGTGTTCAGAGGGAATTTGATTACTGATAACTGATAATGAAAGATTGATGCCAGATGACTAATGGAGAATGACTAATAACTTTACTTCAAGTTCACCTATCGAGCTTAAGTTTTAAATAAGCTTAATTTTTAAGTTAGCAATCAGAGTGTTTAGAATTGGTGAAACTCTTCATTTTCTCGGCTTGGTGGCCGATGCGTGCAGGATCCCTTATTATTTGCTAATGTTTCATTTTTGACGTGATAACGACTTTGAAAAAAAAAGCTCGGGATGGAGGAAGAAATGATTTAAAATCCGTTTGTAGATCGCAGCGCCCCCTGTGATCAATTTTCATTTGAAAGCTTATTGCATTATTATTAAATAAATGCAGGCTAAGGTACCCAGCTGGTAGGCACTGCACCATAAGATCTATTTTGCCATAGCCCTAACTAATCCAAAAGACCCTCAACCAACCTGATAAAGGCCAGTAGATCCTTTGTAGCAGTTTTCTTAATGACACTTGAGCTCACGATGGAATCACCAAGAAGCATGAGCCTGGCGCGAGCAACCGCGGGGCATTCACAGAGAAGGTGTTTGGTGGACTCAATATCCTTCAGGCAAAGTCGACATTCCGTCTCAGTGGACAGGCCCACTTTGTTTAAGTGATATCTCACCCAGTGGTGTCCCGTGAGGAAACCAACGACCAGTCTCAGGTCAGCTCTGCCCAATCGGCTAGCTTCTGTGAGACCGTAGGGGTTGATAAAATCGTTGGACTGTCGTAATCCCGGGAGATTATTCTAGTGACGCAGCCTTTCGCCCGCAGACCAATCCCTCACCAGCGCCCTGGCTGTGGCCCAGCTTAGACGCAGTAGGGATCAGGTCCAAAAAATTTGTCCGATGAACCCTGCCTAGCAAGTTCATCCGCAGCTTCGTTGCCATGAATGCCCCGATGCCCAGGTACCCAGCAAAGAGTGACCCGGTTAGAGTTTGCCAGACATTGAAGGGTATCAAAACACTCTTTCACTAGTTTCGATGAGAACTTATGTGAAGAAAGAGCCTTAATAGCTGCCTGGCTGTCAGAGCAGATAATGATGTTAGCGCCAGCGAGCTTCTTGAACACAATTTCCTTGGCGCAAACCTCAATTGCATGGATCTCAGCTTGGAAAACGCTAGGCCAAGTGCCCATAGCGATTGAGATCCTGGTGTTGGGACCAAAGACCCCAGCACTAACTCTTTGTTCCGTTTTCGACCCATCAGTATATCACATGTTACATCGGGGTCAGTACAGATATTGCCAATATCCCATTCCGATTGACTAAGGATGGAAACCGAGAATTTCCTATCGAAGCAGAGTTCCGTAGTCATGTAATCTGATCTCGAACAGATCGGCAAGCCAGGAATCTGCTCAAAAATACTCATGTGGCACTGGTTGAACACATGAGTATCATATATTAGTTGCACTCGGAGTGCACCTAGAGCCGCAGATTCCTGAATGAAAATGTGTAGTGGTGTTAGTCCAACAATCGCCTCAATGGCGAGGCATGCAAGACGTTATAATTTGTTACACAGCTGTATGGTGCTACGCTGCTGCGTTTTGGGCCACCATACGAGCGCAGCACATGTCACAGCTGGTCGCACCAGCATAGAATATAATATAAGTTTATTGCATACTCCAACCAAGATTTATCCTAAGTTCCATCGAATAAATGTTGCCAAAGGCCAAGCTTGGTTGAAGCTGTTATACCTTTACGCGAACGTAAGCTTCAACTGGCATGTCCAATATACTGCCACTCTAAAATTTCGCTAGTAGCCATATAACGTGCAAGGAAATAAACGAACGCTACGGGTTAAAAAACAAATGCAAACTTTGTAGAGGTAGGTAAAACTTGGCTCTATCAGTTTCTTGCCATCCAATGACGGAGGATCTACAGGATATAGGTGTCTTGTGGGGATGAGCATAAGTTCGGTCTTGTCAGGGTTAACACCAAGACCGTAATGGCTTGCCCATTCGGTGAGAATACATAGGCCATTTTGTGACAACTCACAGAGGACTCCAGGGAATCTGCTGGAAACAACAATGCCAACATGGTTTGCGTAGGCCATCACATTGAATCCAAACTCTTCTAGTCTCAGAAGTAGTCCATTGACCGTCAGGTTGCAAAGAAGCGGGGAGGGTGATGTAGGAATCTTCAAAAGGTACTGATGAACTTGAGCATATGAATTTGGTTTTCCAAGCGGCTTGTTTTGTTTGGGCAGCAGTTCAAATTTTCGCCTTTTCGTTGGTTTTGGAAAAGTCCGTTCCGACAAGCAAGTTCCGAATGCGTCGCTGAATTTCTCTGGTATTGTTCGGATTGCCATCTTCAGCGCCTTGTTGGGGACCTGGTCCAGGCCTGGCACTTTACCATCCGCAAATCTGGATGCGGGTTGGAGAAGCTCATTCTCCGTTATGGCTGGTATGTCCTCGTCGGCAAATGTTGGACCCGGTCCCACAGGTTCCCGCTCGTGTCGAAGAAATAGAACCGAGACATTATTTTCCAGCATAAAGGGACATTTTATTTGGTGTGCTTTCTGCCCTATTTTATACATCCCCACCCTATAAGCCGTTCATCGCAAAGCTGTTTGAAGCAATTTTGTTTTCTCGACAGCATGGTTTCCACACATCCAAATGGCTGCTTGTTTATGCTCATATACGACCCAAATCGAGCTACCCAAATTTTTATACTGATCGCAGATAATTGCTGCCTCGACTCCTATCTCCCTGATGGTCTGCGATAGCAGATCCTATGCCGTCCAATAATGGTTCAGATATAACTGCACGAATTTCATTTACGGGTTTACTTTAGTGCTTCTCGATACTCCGGACACTTAGCGCCTCCCGTCAAATGCTTACAGCTCGCTCTATTGGCTTCTTGGCACAATATGAAGTCTGGCTCTATGTCACATCAAGACAATTGTTGTTCTAGGTGAAAGTTCGCCCATCCAACCTTGACTTTACTCGCTCTAAGCACCTTCTTGGCCACGTCCGCCGGTAGGCTAATGGTTTAAATTTTTTTTGAATGGTTTGCCCTTGGCGAGGTGGACCCGTCGTCTCCTTCCGATTGTGCTGTTTCCAGCCCCGATTTGATACCTGTTGTATAAGGTGCTAAAGCAGCCTCTTGTGTCACTGCCTTAAGAATGCGGTTGAGGGAAAACGACGGTCGAGAGCCCACTTGCTCACTCCCACTGCCACCGGTACTGGGTTTCCGAGGTCTCCGAGGCTTCAACCATAAGTTTTCATCTTCATCCATTCAGATGATGCACACATAGTGGTACGGAAATTCTTAATAGCAAACTAATGAATTGAGTTTGCAAAGCGAGTCATCGACATGCAGTTTCAAGAGAGCTTCAATGATAGCACTAGCTTCAATATTATTGAATGCTCTCTCCGTGTCTAAGGGCGCAACGCAAAGGATTTCTCATTGCAACTAACTAAAGAGTGAAGAGCAGTATCTATTCATCTTTCTTTCCAGTAGGCATGCTGCGATAAAGATAGAGACTGAGTCAGAATGTTGCTTCAAATATGAATATCGATCAGCCGCTCCAATAATTTCAACAAACTTGAAGAAAGGCTGATTTGTCCAATGTCATTAGCTCGCTCGTGCGAACTCGCCCAACTTTCACAATGAAAACGACTAGAACTTCCGTCTGGATGCGTGGAACATAGCCAAGTGAGTGACATGCGGTTAGGATGATCTCCACACAAGGACTTGCAAGATCTACTAAACTCTGTAAGTCCACAGGAATAATGTAGTCGTGTCCAACGGATTTAAATGGTTCGAAACGGCCGTTCCCCTACAAAATCTTCTCTTTCGATAGAATAGAAGCAACATCACATGCTGTTGAATGGCAGGTGGGTAAGGCTTTTGCCGAGGTAGCCGCTGTGCTGCCAGGAAAGTGCGTTCCAACCAAAGGTCCAATGGATACTTTGCTTGACGATGTCCAAGAGCCATCCTGCCTCCGTAGAAAACTGGACAGAGGTGGGATCGACGACAAAGTTTTACGAAGTGTAGACGCCTCGTTGCATTCATCCACGCGTTACTGCAAGTTCTTCCAAGAGTTGCGCCTAGTACCTCTCAACTCTTTCTTGAAAAGGCTAAGTTGCTTTTTATAGGATTGCCAGTCCGACTTCAGCCTAGAAGCTTTTACCTTATTAAAGGAGATCCTGCATAACTTAACTCGGATAGCTTACAGTTTCATCACACTGGTTTCTTGTTTCCTGTCTGTGAGCTAACAGGACACGATGAGGATACCGCTGCCTTGATTAATCATAACATATATCATGTGCCTTGGGAGTAGACAATTACAACAAAGATTGAAACTGGGTCCCTCGACCCAGGAAAACTAATTAAATTGCAGGCAATGACCGTCGACCTTCTCATGCTACACGCTCCGGGCCCAGATGGTATGGACTAGTGATGGGCATAATGACTCTTTTCACTTTGCCGGCACATGAGCTCTGACTCTTCCCAATGAGTCGTTCAAAAAGAGTCTCAAAAAGAGTCGTTCAAAGAAGTCGTTCAAAAAGAGTTATCCAAAAAGTCAGAAACTTGGTTAATATCCGTAACATATTCAATAAAAGTCGTAGATTTAAGAAAAAATAGTTATTTCCTTTATTTTTTACACCCGATTCGAAGTCGGTGACCCCCAAGGCCTTTTAGTTCGAGCCTGCCAGATCTGACCACTATTTCAAATGAAAACGGGGATTGCTAATCTGGGATGGGTGACCCTGATTTTTTTTAAATTTTTTACAACAGATTCTGAGTCACCAACCCCTCCCCCCCCCCCAATGCCCTTTAGCTCGAGCCAGCCAGATCGGGCCACTATTTTCCACGAAAACCGAGTTGTAATGAGAGTGGATTGGTTATGCGTTGGGAAGTATTTATGCGGGCGGCTAGTTTGGGAATTAATTTTATAGTGTGTCATCCTTAAATTGAACGACCCGGAGGCTATGTCGTTATGCCGAATCTTTCGCTCATTCTGTTGAGTCGTTCAAAATGAACGACTCGTTCCTATGCTACACATCACTAGTATGGACCCTTCGGCTCTAAAGACATGACACAAAAAACCCAACTTTGGAGATCCCCGATTTTTGTCGGCCACGGGGCCCCACTGGTAGGTTTTTTTGTGTCATCGGTTTATAGGTCAAGGGTCGATACTATCTGGGCCCGGAGCGTGTAGCTTGAGTCAATCGGCCGCGTTTGCCTGTATTTTATTTAATTAGTGTAGCACAAGACTTCAGCACATCCATTATATTTATCTAACTACACCACAATAGCCGTGACGTATTTCAGATTAACCTAATCAATTTCAACTTACCTCGAAACTTACAAGAAAATGTAGTCCAAAACAAACAAAAACACAAATGGATTGTGAAACAGAATGTTTACATTAGAGTGTTTAAGTTTAATTTGCATAATGTATTTTGATAAGCAAACCATAATATAAAACTTAATTACGATTCACTTTTTAATATTGAAAAAAAAATGAAGCAATTAACATTCCGTCCACTGAAATATTCTGTCTTATCTAAAATCGTATTCACGGCTCCAGAAAACCCAGAGGTGTGCATACTTGGCAAGCACTGACAGTTTAGGTTAATGAATTAAAATGATTTTCTCTTAAGAACTTGATTTACTGCGAATGCAAGTGTGAGGCTGATATAAACACTTAACTGGTAAGTTATGGCGTCATCATGGACTTAGGGGGTGTTAACATATTTTGTACGAACTAAATGTTGGAATTATTTGATAAAAATGAAGATAGTATTAAATTACCAACTGCCTATTTGCGTTAAATATTTTCATTTTCATGTAAGTTTAAGTTCAAGTGTAGACACGTCTGCCATTTAATAGATTGGCAATGAACGGGTTACTGGCTGAAGTCTTTTGTTTTGACAGTAACTTTGTTAGACTTTCTTTCTCAGTGTAATATGGCTTTCTGGAAGTTTTCACCACCATTCGCATAAGCTGGCTGGACTTTCTATTTTCTGGATAATATTTCGCTATCGACGCGCTGATAACTTTCCGACAAATGCTGATGGCTAGCCCATGTGCACTAATTAGCATGACCGGCGCGCTGGTTCTAGATTTCTTGAAGTTTGGGGTCCTTCCATTTCGGCCACGAATCAGTCAAAATGATAAAAAGTCAATAATATTTAATGGAAATTAAATAACAAATTGCCGATGATGATAATCATTCATTTAATTATCGAATACAGTTTCAATCTATCCAATGCAGGGTCCAGAGTCCAGTCCATTAAACTAGAAACGGATCTTTAACGATTTTAACCAATTAAATTGCTGAAAAACAAGTGCCAAATTAATATGCCGCCGTAGTATATGTGAGCTATTTAAACAATTCATACGATTTATACTCAAACATTCACTTGCCATCATCTTATCGTACCTAGAAAAAATAAAACACAGAAATTGAAAGCGGCAGTTTTTCTTTTATTGCATTCCTGTGATATGGTAAAGTAAATGGTTTTAATTTGATGGTGCTCTGATGTTTTGGGTAGTGGCTTAAAGTCACTTCTGCAATAAATTTTAACACACTTAAGCAGGTAGCATCATAAGATTGTGCCTTGCGTTGTTAAAATCAAACATTTGACACGAATAATTAGTAGTTGGCGACAGTTTTCTCGTTTCACCACAGCTACAAAAAATACACTCTCGTCTGATTATTATTAGAAGCACTCATTTAAATGGTCGTAAAATGTTTCATATCTTTATGTTTGAGAGTTCTTTTAATTTCCCGTTTAAATTTCTTAATTTCCTTTTAAGCGTTTTTCTAAGAATTAGTGCTTAGTGTGATAGGTGATAGTCTGTGTGTTTTAGGGGGAATCAATATCGGAGTTTGCTGGAATAATGAATCCCATGAACAGCAAATGCTATACAAACCTGCAGACCACAATGGGATGGATCTTCATCGTCCCCAATTGAATGCCACCCGCTTTGATGATACCTTGGCACATCAGCAATCTGATTCACCTGTTGAACTTCTTATCAACGAATTGCCAATAGCAAAATATTCAGTACGCTACCAAACAGCATTCACTTGGCGCGCCTGACACATTCGAGTTCCTTTTGCAATTTTGCACATTTACGTCGTCCTATATGCAGTGACTCTACTACAAATGCTTAACGATTTCAGTAATACTAGACAAGTTTGATCGTATGGTAGACTAATCAAAGAGAATGGAATCATTGCAATTGCTAGTATTTTTCCTTAAATACACGTAATCGCTCCGGATAAGTTTGACATGGAGTCTAAGTCATGAAAGAGTCGGCTCTGACCCACCCAGTGGCTTCCACATACGAACATCAATTACCGCCATCGAGTACAATTTAATTTCTGATTGCAGTGCAATTTATTAGGTTCGGAATCGTTCGTTTAGATCGATCTATGGACGTGCTGTGGACGTTAGAGTCTTTTAATTACCGTCGTCAACGACTTGGGGCACCTAGGAACGGGAGTTTGGAGCTGGGATATGCAGAAAATTTAATGCCTTTCTTTCATTTGATCGCGTTTGGAGTACAGTGGAGGAAGTCAGCATGAAAGTACCAAAAATTTTGATATATTTGGGTACTTACTGAAAATATTGTTGGTCACCTCATCTCTCTCTCTCTCTTTCTCTCAATTGCCCTAACCCCTTGTAGGGCGTAGCGCGTCAACTGTTCCATGTGGCCCAGTTGACGTTTCGTCGGCATAAACTGGTTTCGGAGAATGCAGTTGCCAGCATGCACCTCCTGCACATTCATGGCCACGAACGTCGTCGTGGACAAGATTCAAACCCGAAACGCCGGTAGTCAAACATGGGACTGATGCCTTAACACACTGCGCTACCGGTCGCCTTATGAATAAAAAATTATTTTCGAATCTAACAATATCCGTGCCCATTACATAGCCTCCAGCGAAATATTTTGCTCCCAGTTCGGTTATATCGAACTGAAAGCAAAAATTGCTACTGTGTTGATAGTATCTACTTTGAGTGCACTGTTTCACAGGTGTCTATATCGTCAGCTGTGTTTTTGTATCATTGGTCATAGATCTTTGAATATTTCCTATACTGAAGCACTTTTCTACGTAAGGCATCATTAAAATTCGCTGTGTGTAGTCCACTCAGCTTTCGATTGATGATATATTGATTCATTGTAATTAACCTACAGTGTCAGATCTAAGGAAGTACTAACCTGGTATTTAGTATTGATTGGTTTAAGAGCTCGAATGATACATATAGTAATTTGCCAAGTAATTTAGTACAAGCCAAAAAGATTTACGATAATAGCATATAGTTAGATCGGGTATTTTCCATTGTCACTTTAAAAGATCGTTAAAATAACAGATACTTTTATGCAAAGTTGAAAATGAAATTCGAATGCGTTTTTATGATAACATTTTCGGATGCTCAACTCCAAAAAGACGCAAAGGCTTATTAAGTGACCTACTGCGATTGTCTCTATTTAACTCCTCAGAACTTAGTGGTCTGGTACAGATAGAGGTACCCTTAAGCACCTTTGTAGGCTATCTGTGTGCAAGAGCTGCCTCTATTCTTATCTTTCCGGTAGTACATGCCCTTCATAAGTTATCGTCTGTCTTTATATCAGCAGGCCAGACCTTGATATTTGTGAAGAGTTTTCAGTTATTTCTAAGGGCAAATTGCTATGACAGCCAAACAAGCGACGAAGCTCACCGAAGACAATACTCCCAACAAAAAACTTGTTTTCCCTCACGGAAACAATCCCCAACGAGTTTCTTGTGCCTTTCGAAAAAATTTTCTGGTCACCGGGAATTCTTCTTAAAGAATTCATAAAACTAAATTTTCGTGAAGTCTTACAAGAGCGCGTCGTGCTTGTTATACCCTTAAACCTTATAAGGTATACGGTTTTTGTCAGGACGAAAATATGTAATACCTTATGGAGGGTCCGTAGGTATGGCAATGTACAATATATATATAAATGATCAGGTTCAGGATCAGATGATACGATTTAGCCATGTCTGTCTGTCTAAATCTATCCGTTCGCATGATGACTTTGGATAGATTGAAGCTAGAAGCTCCAAATTTTAAATGTTCGTAGTATGATTTAATTGGATTGCGTTGAAAATGGGCGTGATCGAGCCAAGGGAGCGCCTGCCCCCTACATATTGTATTTAATATATTGTAATTAAATGTATCTATAACTCCCGATTGAATATACGTGAAAAACTCTAACTTTGGCAGATGACGCGAAACGGTCATTTTGTACTCTCCAGTAAAAATGAGATTGATCAGTCGGAAAATAACGGTACTTTGCTTACAAAGAGCCCCGCATTACTCTACTTTTCAGGGTTTTTGTCTATAACTCATGAACCAATTGACGTAGGGAGCGGATTTTTGGCACGTAAACTTCATGTGGAAAGTTGCTTGAGTTTCAATAAGATGGGGCAAGGTGTTGGTGCTGGAGTCATTGGGCCGAACATCAGGATTTCTATCGCCATGGGTGTCTGGCCTAGCGTTTTCCAAGGTGCGATGCATGCCATGCATGCATGCGGATACAGTTAGCTAATAAGACTTTTTTCTCGGTTCTCCCCATAATGAAATCGAAACATGTGCACAGAAACACGAAGCTCCGCGTGTACAAAACCATTATACGACCAGTGCTATGCTATGGCTGCGAAGCATGGACCCTAACTCAAGCCTCCGAAAACATGCTAGACACTTTCGAACGTAAGGTTCTACGGCGAATTTTCGGGGCTGTTTGCGATCGAGATGGATGGCGCATCCGGTACAACCATGAGTTGTATGAAATGTACGATGAGCTGCAAGTCTCGCAAATCGTCAAACTACAACGACTTCAATGGGCAGGGCATGTACAAAGAATGGACGATGATCGCATGCCTAAGAGAGTAATGAATGCAGAACGAGTCGACGGAGCGAGACTGCGAGGACGACCGAGATCTCGTTGGGAGAGCTCAGTAGGTGTGGACGCCGCGCAGCTGCTGGGCTCCCAAAATTGGAGGACGCGGTCACGTGACCGAGATAATTGGAGGACAATGATCCAGGCGGCCAAGGCCCGACGTTGGGCTGTCGCGCCACGATGATGATGATGATGCATGCCATCGAGGCCTGCGCCAGAGAAAATATTCTATCTGTACTGACAGTCAGGCAGCCATTACGGTTCTCTCTTCACAAAAATTCTCATCGAAACTCGTAAAGGAGTATTTGGTACCTTTCAGTGTCTTACAATCACTAAACGGATTACTCTTTGTTGGGTACCAGGGCTGTCAAACTGCGGAAGACCTCACCAGAATAGGTTTATCCACGAAATTCTACGGGCCCGATCTTCACTGCGGTCTGAGCTATGATACAGCCAGGGCGTTGTTGAGGAAGTGGACCGTTGACGAGCGTATGCGGCACTGAAATAATCATCTAGGACTGCGGCAAGCCAAAGATCTCGTTATCTCCTACGGTCTCAACAGAAGCTAGCCGCCTCGGGAGAGAGGACTTAAGGTTGTTAATGGGTTATCTCTCAGGACACCGCTGTGTGAGATATCACCTCAACAAAATCTGTCTGTCTGTCCACTGACACGGAATGCTGGCTTTGCCTGGAGGACATTGAGTCCACCAAACATCTTCTCTGCTAATTCCCGGTGTTCGCTCGTTCCAGAATTAGGCTTCTTGCAGATTCCATTGTGAGCTCCTCTTTCATTAGAAGTGTTCCCACCAAGGACCTACTAGACGCTATCAGACAAGTTGAGAGTCGCAGTGCCTCCCATGCGGGTAACTCTAGTTTGTCTAATTTATTAATGTTATTATTCAGTAAGATGCGCACTATCAGGCAAAAGGAAACTCCCCTACAAACATAAGAAATTAAATATTACTTTAACTGCGATAACGTTCGACGGGATAAAGGTAGCGAGATGAAAATTTGGTCGAATGTTGATAGTAGGTCACTCGACTCTGTGGATTTACTTGCACAGAATGGGTATTGACTCTCGTCCCAACTACCGGTTTTCGAGAGTGATGACGAGAACTCTCAGCACATCCTTTGCGAGTGTGAGGCACTCGCCCACCGACGGCACTTGGAGAATGTCGGTGTGACTTTACCTGAAGCAGAGGCAATTACCTTACTCAAACTTTTGCATCTGAGCAAGTTTGTGGGCTTGCTCAATCTCGACCGTTAAGCCTAGATCTTTGGGGCTAACAAAATAGACCACAGTACTTATTGGTCTTCGGCCCACCACCATGAACTTAATCTAATCGAACTCTTCGAAAACCTTTTTACGAACATCTGGAGGAACTACAAGATGCGCACGTCGGTCATTCTAAGCCAAAATATTCAGATACAATGTTCTGTTATGCAGAATAAGAACGTACTAAAACTTCCATTGTTGTACCACAAAATTCATAATTTCCATTCATAATACATATGTATATCCTAATACACACTCCTCTATTTCCATTTAACAAACAATCACAATCTTTTTAACAACAATGTTTATTGCATCATTGATTCAATTATCGACTAGAGATATTCCGTATTGCATTGAAATTATTAATTTCCCTATGGACATGACTGATGTGAGCTTTTGCAATATGTCGCGACACTTAGATTGACACTTGGAAACCTCGAGGGTATAATCACTTCAATCAACTCGATCTGATTTCGATTTGAATGTGTTGTGATGTATCGAAGAATTTGTTTGTAACGTTGAATTGTTATATGAAAAGTTGATTTCTATTTCTATTTAGGATCTGAATCGAATAAAGTAATAAATGTCAATGTAATCCATACAAGGGCAAAAAAGTTATTTTCTAATGAATTATACATATAAGTACATTTGTATCTTGTTAACATATATTTTGATTTAAATTGACTGACAAAGACGGCACTCGACTAAAATTATTAGTTGGTTAGTGCTGGCATAAAGATGAATGTTTTCTTAAGAGGATTATTAATTTGGAATAGATGCTGGTGCAAATATTTTTTTTTTTTTGTGAATGGATAACCTTACCAAAATTTAACTTCCTAGGAACTTGAACTTAAAGACTGGATTATGATTTAATGTTGGCTGTTGCAAACAAAAGTAGACTCTAGTTAATTGAATGCTGATGGTATTATCTTTATTTCCACTTTGGTTTAGAAAGATTAACAATCAATTTATCGTAGAAAGAAAACCGAGCAGGCTATTTCAGAACATGCGGTTAATTTGCTCTTCTAAAGTATATATGGTGGTTAGTTTAGCTACCCTAAAGACTTGTCCCCTGAAATAACGAGCAATACTAGTCAGTCAACACAAAGCCATTCAATCATATACAGCAATTGGCAATGAGACAAATCGTTACAAATGGCGCCCAAAGTGGTGCCTTATAATTTATCAATGGGGTTGATTTCGGTCACCCTAGGACCTCATTTCACCTTGAGGTCCCATCATGGGTCCCACTTCCGCAGTTTGATAGCTTTTGAGGTTCTACCCTCACTAAGGTGCTGCACGCACCTATGGACTTAGAAACTCCGGCTATATTTTTTTAGCTCTTTTCTTCCTTAAATCCTTATCCCATCCTTATAATGTACCTCATCACTGTAGAGTAGGTTTTCCTATCCCCACTTATCCCCCAACAGGCAGTGCCTACGTTGTGAATGTCAAAGGATGCTCTTGCATTGTGGGCAAGACGTTTCGACAAAAGGGACTCTTTGGAATTACCGGACTCGGGAGTTTACTCCTGATCTCCAATCTGGGCGCCTCGATCGCCTACCCACTTTTGTGTGTAGGCACTGACCTTTTCTAGCTCTTTCTCGTATGACAAGTCGGATGACGTAACTCGTCTTGGGCTTGCCTATCCTGTTTCGACGGTCAAAGGAGTAAGGGAATTGTATTTTATAAGCGTTTTCGACAGTAAAATTACTCCAACTTCCCGAAACCTAGGAACGGAATAGGTAGCGTATCGACGGGGATTGACGTTGAGCTTATTCCAACCTTTTCTCATCATCATCATCATCGTGGCGCGACAGCCCGACGTCGGGCCTTGGCCGCCTGTTTTCTACAGTTTAAAATTTTCTATTGGTCGACGGAATCCCCTTTTCGTCTCTGGGACTTGAACGTTTATTTTATTTATTTTTTTTTTTATGAGACTGCATACTATGAAGAGTGGGAGGGAGGAGAGCTCGAGAGGTTTTAGGAAGCATAACTTAAACATAAATTTACATATATACTCCACCGGGATGGGGCCAACAACAAACACCCGCACAACAACGACTACCTTGGTGGGGACATCCACCACCACCATGGTGGGGCCAGCAACTACCGCCATGGTGGGGTGAACGGCCTCCAGCCTGGTGGGGTCAAAATAGACCTTCTCCCGCAGCACAAACAACACAGCTACTTCCCCCTGAATCGCCGCGCTCAAACCAGAGAACCATCAGCAGACCCGCTCCTGACAGAGATTCGGACGCCGGGGCAATCTTTTCGCGGTCAGTTTCTGCAAGGATTCGACGAATCCGTACTAGCCAGCGCCATGAAAGCCGCTATCCGCCGACTATCAGTGAAGATTTCTATGTTTCTGTTGATGATGCCAGTAGTCCGATACAGTTGTGCCTGTAGCCCGGTATAGTCATGTCCTCGGTAAACATTTTCTTATTGAGTTGAAATGGAGAGAGTTGTGGGATTTGGTTCACTTGTTGTTTATACCGAACAGTTGACAGGAAGGAGTGTTTAAAGCGTAAATCCCTGACCGGATGGTTAGGTGTCATACTGAGCGTACTATAATTTAGCTCCCAGCTGGTTTTTTTCTGGATTATGTCTAACTTATGTATTATAGGTTTTCAATTTTGCTGGTATAATTTTCGCTTCTGTTTCAATATTAGTGTGCAATGGCGGTTGTCCAAGCAAAGGCACAAGGGCCCCAGTAGAAAAGGATTGCATGCATCCCGTTATAGTCTGGCATGAAAACCTTTATGTGTGTGTTATGTGTTAGGGTGTCCCTACCAGCGAAAGGAGTGGTAGCTCTTTTCCACCAAGCAACCGAAGAATCGCTTTGAAGATCCAAATGTCAATGCGGGGCTTGGTGCCCCAAGTTATTCCAGCATACTACCTGCAAATCATTTGTAGCCCTTTCGGATGTTATGTACTCTAAGATGATCCGGCCACAGTACTTTGCTGGCAAGTATAACTCCCAGCTAGTTGACGTTGTCTGCCATTTTCACTATGTGTGTCCCTCTCTCTCTCTCAATTGTCCTAACCCCATGTGGGGCGTAGCGCGTCAACTGTCCCACGTGGCCCAGTTAACGTTTCGATGGCATAAACTGGTTGCGGTGAATGCAGCATTCACCTCCTACACATCCATGGCCACGAACGTCGTCGTGAACGGGAATCAAACC
Organism: Chloromyia formosa; assembly: GCA_964017055.1. Lineage (NCBI taxonomy): Eukaryota > Metazoa > Arthropoda > Insecta > Diptera > Stratiomyidae > Chloromyia > Chloromyia formosa. The sequence goes on from OZ024817.1 coordinate 11,425,711, forward strand.
CGAAACGCGGGTAGTCAAACATGAGATTGATGCCTTAACACACTGCGCTTCCAGTTGCCCTAAAAAAAACCCCTGTGTGTGCTGTGTACCTTAAGGGACGAGATATTTCAGAATAGTAATGGTAGGGGCAGTGGGATGGCAAAAACCCCGCCGACATCTCCCGTCACTGAGCTACAGCTACGCAGCCTATCCCGCTTTGGAGTTTTCGCCAGATTGCGTCGCTGGACCTTCACGGTTAGTTCGGCAAACCTTCACTCCGTCCACAATACCTGCCCATTACAGAAGCCACTTCGATGTCATCAGCAAAGTTGTGTAGACCATATTTAGTAAATTTTTCGGATCGATAGACAAACTGTTTACGGTGAAGCGAATTACTCGAAAGCATCTTTTCCAATGCTTCTAGAATAAAAAATATCAGGTTGATTGGGGAATAGAACTTAGGGTCATACATAGGTCTGCTGCTAATTTTTGGAATTAAAATCTGTCTTACTTACCTCCTATACCTGCGAATGTTGCGCAAAGCAAAGCTGCGTCTAATAACACTTGGGAGGAATATAACCAGTGACTGTTGTCCTTTTTGAAGAACAGCTCGAAAAGTTGGGTATGTGCTTGTCGATTTGTTGGGTACGAATGAACCAATGGTCCCTTACTTTCATATATGAAGATATTCTTTGTAGAAAATAGTCCGGCTGGCTCTAGGGACATAAACTGATTATCTAAATTGTGGTTGTCTTCGTGTTCGATGATACACCCGAGGAAGTGCGTATTTGTGCTACTTGAGTCTTCTGTTATGCTGGCATCAGCTCTTTTAAGAGCGCTTACTGAATTATAGTCTTGGCTAGAGCACTATGGAGTATGGCAGCTATGTTGAAATTTTGTACGCCCTCGCAGCAATGCGTTCAGCTGTTGCATTTGGCAGCCTTAATCTTTTTGTTGTACCCAGTCAGTCTGGTACCATGTAAATCCCTACAGTTGCGTATAGCTCTGTTGAGCAATTGTCTTGTTCATTTTTGCAAGCGAGAGATTTCGGTCCTAAGGAGACAGTTTTCTTTGTAACAGCTGAGGCGACAACCATCTTTCGGATTGAGGGCTTCGACTAAAAAGAAAATAAGCACAATAACTTTGGATGATAATTATAGCCATCAGTTGAGTTGAGCCTAGATGTTGTTGGTGCGTTTTTACACCTATGGGATAATATTTATCAAATCATTGGTACACAAATGCATCAACAGACCAGGGTGAATGCTGTACGACAATTCAAAACAGCTGGTAAATTATCGATAGCAGACTGTATAATTAAAAAAGATGACATGTTAGGTTTTCCAGATGTCGAGATATTGTGTCAAGCCATCGAAATTGCGCATTGTTAGAAGCAACCAGATTTAAAATATTGATCCTGCATCCAAAATCCACGAAATTCCAATCATGCATTTCCAACTACGCGTAAAACAAAATCCACAACATAAAACCAACAACATAATTACACTTGACATTCCTGACGATTTATTCGTATCAAATCGTTTAAGTAGCTGCTCGTATTCAAATCAAGTGCATGAATCTTATACGCTCACCATTCGTGTAAGGTAGCAACTTCCACAGCTTATACTTGTGTCATCTTATCAGATTCGATTTTTTATCTCCCAATCAAAACATAATACGATCTCTATAAATCACCAGATACTTGACGCTAGCATTCAACCCTTTCCGAACTTCTGTGTATTGAAAAGTTTTGGAAACCAATAAAATCACCAAACTCCTTAATTAGATCTCAAACACTTGCCTGACATAACATTGAAATTTCGAGTCATTAATTTGGATGTGGCGTACTCCGTTAATATATATACGAAGATGTCCGTCCTCATTAACGGATACCCCTGAGGAACTGGAGTATCCGTTAATGAAGACGGTCGTTATAGCAGGTGATGGAGTGTGCTATTTAGTGTCAATTTTATGTCCATGAGGATGAGAGGATTAATGACGATTGGTCGTTCTCGCAAATGGCGGAAATGTGTGGAATATTTGAATAATTTACTGATTATGAGAAAAGGGGAAACAAGAAGAACTATAACAATACAAAGAGCATAATTACGGAAAAGTTAAATTTCTCAGAGCGAGAATCAAATTTCGTACAAATTTGAAGTCTCCTCCTTCATCTTCAATAAGTATAGTTCGACTCTATGTTATCTAACTAATTACAGACTCATTTAAATGAAGAACCCATTGAGCAAAATACTTTCAAAACCACTAATGTGAGGGATCTGTTTGTGTACCACCAACCATGTTTAGATAAATACATCACCTGAGGGCTGAGTTTCCCAGTAGATCTTTCATATGCGCATAGGCTAATACGAATAAATTGCTTGAAATACTAATTACATGATCGAGTATTTAGCAATATTTGAAGTCTTTTGGGTCAACTCCTCCATTCCTAAGACTTGCATCAACTTTTATGACATGTGGGCATCAAAAAGGTTATGCTGGAATATATTCTGGTTGAACTACAGGTGATTTAAAAATTTTTTGTTGCAATTCTAATGCATATTTGCAACATAAACGTTGCAAGCGTTTGTTTATTAGAGAAATACAAAAGAAAGCATCTCATATTTCGCAACACTTACCGGAAAGATAGCTCGTCGATACAAATTATTATATGACCCTCTGGTTACTTAAGCCCAATGCACACCACTTACCAAAAATTGAAAAGATTTGCAATTCTTAAAACCCATTCACACAATGAGATTATTGGAGGAGAAGGAGATTGATGTCTCAGATGACCGCCTTGTCAGCTGAAAACCTGGGAGTTATTTGAAGTGGTAAATATAAAGGAGCAAATAATTCTGCAAGATTGAGACAAATTCAGCGATATTAAGATTAATTCCGCATGATATAAATTTCGTCCCAAATCTAGATTTAGAAATCTAGGAAAACCTTTTAAAAAATTTAGTAAATTTGGGAAAATCTCGTGCGTGGTATGCATATGGTATTATCTTCTGGCAGGCTAAAGTAACAGTGCAATTATTCTAATATTTTAACAAACATTTTTTACACCCTGACTGTAATCTCGAATAACCATTAACGTTTCTTTCACCTCATATTTCTGCCCCTTCCAAATGTGACGAGAACCCTATCACATCTTTTTTCTATACCGTAATAGGATTAAGTCAGATAAAAAAAAAAGTTATTATGAACTAATCCCTTTTTAGGTCACTTTGATTGATAAACAGTGGAATTGTGAGTTATCGTTTAAGAGACACTGTTTGCGGCTTATGAATATGGAATGTGTGATGGCAGTTTGAATCTAGTCTCTGCACGGACTTGTAGGCTAGGTAGGGCTTAGAATTATGGCAAAAGAATGATTGGAATTCGTAGTGGATTAGAAATATATATAACGATTAAGCCATTCTACTGTCAATAAACAGATATTCCTGGGATAAGAAGGTCTAAGTAGCGTTAAGTAAGACGATAATTATCAGACTGTCTGACTTGCGGTTCAACTGTAATCTATTTATGTCCACTTCTTCTTTTTTGAGAAACAGCCATTTAGGCAACATGCATCAGAAAAACATCCACGGCCAGTGACTGAGACACTGCCTAAGTTTTTGCGTGACAGCATCAAAGTGTTTTCAAAGAAATGTTTTAAAAATGACACGGAAGTTTCCCCTAATTGTAAAAAATATTGGATCATGTACTCCTATATATCTGTGTCACAAAAAAGATATTTGTTGCGTTCGGGATTTCATGGAATAATAAAATCGTTGTGTAATTCAGAAATATAAAGCAGGAGTAGCGGAAATTAATCACGAAAATTTGTAGGTCTTTTCCCCTGTTTAGGGTCGTCGTTTTCTCGTTTTTTCTACTCTTCTACTTTTCGGGAGTGCAGTTGCTAGCATGCACCTCCTATCTGAGCAGTCTTTTTACTGACAAGCTCGGAGCACTGTGAGGGTTCTATCCACAGGCAGCTTTTGATCGCGCCGAGATTTGAACTCCAAGCTCTAGATAAGTATCGTAGAGCGGTGACCAAACGACCACGGCCAACGAGCGGTTCGCAAACGTTGGTCGTATAAGGGGCTATAATAATGGTTCTGTATATGCAGATTTTCGTATTTCTCTGCACATGATTCGATTTCATTATTGCCAGAACCTAGAAAGTCTTATTTGCTAGCTGAATCCGTCTCTTAATTTTATCAGTTTTGCTGGCGTTATTTGACAAGTTTGCTACCCAGGTATATGAAGTCGTCTACGAATTCGATGCTTAGGCCCCTCGCATTGACATTTGGTTGTGCTGGCGTCCTTCTTCTTGGTTGCATCATTATTTTTGCTTTGTTCTCGTTGATACGTCGTCCAACTTCTTTTGCAGCGGTGTCAAGATTATGCTTAAGTTCTTTGGCGGCAGTCAGGTTTCGGGAAATGATGTTTCTGTTGTCGGTTTACGCTATCAATTGTGTCGAAGACGGTTAGCGTGCCGCCGGTGTCCACATTCACTACCCGGATGGCGTCTTCGAGTGCCACGCTGAAGAGCGTCGGCGCCATTCCATCGCTCTTCTTCAATCCAGTACGTGTTTAAAAAATATCAGCCTACCTGTTTTTAATCCTGACCAGTGAGACGGAGTTGGTCGTCGTTACCTTTGTTAGTCGTACTAGTTTTAATGGATATACAACCTTGACATGTATTAATGTCAACGTTGTATTGCCAGCACTTTTCCAGGATTTCTTTGACCGTGAAAAGCTGACCAGCTTTAGATCAACCAGGTCTAAAGCCGCCTTAGTATTCACAAATAATTTGTAATAATTTCGCTTAAAAAAGGGGAGAAAACTGAAAATATTCCTTATGACAGCGACTGAGGCACCTGCTAGTGGGCAGCTTGGTTCGGAAGGGTCTTATGGTTGGGTTTTTTTTTTCTCACACCATAACACTCAGGTGCCATAAAAGTAAATTTCCGAACGGGGAAAAGAAAAAAATGACAGGGGAAATAAACTCGATTCGGCAACACACTTAATGGTCCTTTGAGTGCCAACGTGTATGGCAATTCATCTAGTCCGGTGGCGGATCTCGAGCAGATTTCTGCTACAGGTGAAAAGGTTTCACGGACATTGGAACGTTCCCCGGGACGGGAAGAAATCTTTCTAAGTGCATTATTAGCGATAAGCCATGAGGAGGGGGGGGGGGGGGGCAGCTAACGTTGACTGCACAGCTTAGAGCTAACATTTTTTTTTACGTAAACACCGCACACTGGCCTAAGATGGCATTAAACTTCTACATGGGTAGGCGGCGCAGGAGGACATCTCATTAGAAGCGTATCACATTGCGCGTGTAACTAGGAAAGTAATCGATTCGACACGCGTGGGGCAGACCACCATTTCAACAAGAAAAAACGCGCGATGTATAGTATACGCTAATTTTTGTTATAATCACGGTCAAATTAATAGGAAATAAACCGAAAAAGAAACAACTATTTAGTACATAACACGTACACAAATGATTGGGTGCACTCACGTGATTATTACACAAGGTGGCGCAAAAGTAATCATCCGAAGTTTTGTGGCAGTAAATTTTTTTTTTGAATGAAAAACCTATAATGTTTGCTTGATATCTTAATTTTTGTTCCATCAAGTCGAGAAAATGTTATCAGTCAAGTGGTCGCCGCCAGAATTGAAGATCATACGGGCCTATTTTATGGCATTTTCCATTACTTTTGCCCGAACTTCTCGCATTCTTGCCGGATATTCTATTAGAGGGCTTCAAGAGTGTGGGGTTTGTTGATATAAGCCCTTGATTTAAAAAAAAACACAAAAAGAGTTTTTAAGATTGATTTCCCCCTCGAAGGGGGCCCAAAAAGCGTGATTCGCCGGTTTCGACCGCTGGTGCGAAGCGCGTCTCATCAGACGCCTCTGCTCCGCGCATCGCACCAGTGGGAGAGGCGTTGACCGGGAATGACCCAAGACAGATGTTGTTTTGCCTTATATAGGCCGACCAACACGACATGGGTGTGAATCCATACCGAATGCAAACTGCAACGTGCAGCTTGTAGGTATAAAATTCATTTCATTGTTCTGGCTTGGCGCCAGTGGCAATTTACAAACAAAGTTTTTTGCCGGGCGACGGCCATCGACTATCATACAACGTGCATGATGCTTAACATGCCGTCGCCCTTACCAGCGGTCGAAACCGGCGAATCACGCTTTTTGGGCCCCCTTCGAGGGGGAAATCATTCTTAAAAACTCTTTTTTCATTACGTGTAGCCACACTAATGGCTGGTAAGGGCGACGGCATGTTAAGCATCATGCACGTTGTATGATAGTCGATGGCCGTCGCCCGGCATAAAACTTTGTTTGTAACACAAAAAGTCTGGAGCGGTCAAATCGGGTGATCTTGTCAGCCATAGCTAATCCCCAAAACGAAAGGTTAGGCGATCCGCTTCGGAGTTTTGGTCGTGAGTCGTACAGTGTGTGCCATTGCTCCGTCCTGATGGAACTACATGCTCGTCAGTCTTAATTCGTCCAATTGAGGAAGGAAAAACCGCCGGATAATGCCCATTTGCGTGGCACGTTGTCTGGTTGATATTTTGTGGTCCTCTTCCAAATCTTCGGCTTCAGCTTCGATAGCAAATTTCCTGTTCCGGGGCCGACCACGCCTGGCAACATCTCGTGTTGTGCCAGTCTCTTCAAGGCGAGCAGCTAAACACCGCAGTGAATGCCCAGTTTGCGTCGGAGGAATTCGCGCTACGCCAATACCACAGACGAATCATTCTGCAAAAAAATTGAATCGATTATTCCGTTTTCTTGAGGAGTATAGCACTCCACGTCTTATCGACGTGTATTCTGCATCTGTTTACTTAACAAATGTTAAAGCAGAATTGACATTTGCCGCCATTTGCAAAAATTATACTATCTTTCGATAGAGTGATTACTTTTGCGCCACCCTGTATTTATTTTTTTGTAGTCGTAAAGATGATCCGGTAGCAGACGATAACTGAGTCCCTCAAAGAATGTGATGTACCGTAGAATTTCAATTAAAAACTAGCTTACAACTAACATTAGTGATTGCAATCATTCAAATAAATTTAACGATAATTAACTAAACAATGTTGAAATAAAACTTTTTTTTTTCGATGTTGGAAAATTTATTCTTTTCGGAACGCTATCCCCAACAAATTTGGCAACGTCCACAATAATTCTGACATATTTCCCCACATTTCTTCCGAAATCTCATAAGAGATCCCACTTTGATATTTCTCCATTTGTTAAGGTAAAGTGAACATGAACATTCATTTTTAATGAAAGTGTTTAATTCCTTCGTCCCTGAATATTGTTTGAACCAACCACAATGGCTATTGGTGGTATCGTGGACATAAGCGTGAGGGCGTCGTGGTATAATTCCTTTACAACAGTAATCAGACAAAAGACACGAAATTTGAACAGAGTATTAGATTTTTGCCTAACGAAAATAGGCCATGTAATGCTGCCAATATATAGATCCAGAAAGCAGTGTGGTTGTTCTAGGCTTAATGCAGTCTACTAACCCCGATTAATTTATCCTTTTAGGGTCAAAGTTCACCAAGGAAGGATATACCCCAGGCGTGGCATGTCAAGCGACCGTCACTCGCATGCAGCTTTCTAGAGTATGGAAGCAGTATCGTGTCACACAATTGATTTGCGATTTGAAACTATATTATGGAAACACTTTGGGCTTGAGACATATCTGTGTTAGTTTTATTGGGCTGTCAAAATAATTCAGTCCAACAATTGGAAAATGGGTGACTCGTAGCTTGCCATTGAACTAATTATTCATTTAGTGTATTTACTCCTCTAATCCTAACCCAGCCCTCCTTTACAGATTCGTTCAGCGAACGGTTGTATTATATTTTCCAGAATTTTGGTCAGTATTTTGTAGGACGTGCCGACAAGTGAGATGCCTCTGTAATTCTCGCAACGCAATTTATCTCCTTTTTTATGATTGGGGCAGAAGATTCTCCTGCGTCTTCCCAGATTTGCAGAAGTAGTTCATATATGGTATTTAATAGACTCGATCCACTGAATTTTAGAATTTCGGCCTCAATCTCGTCATCGCCCGGTTTGTTTGGTTTGCGTGAGTTCACGGATCAAGTTCCTCTACTGTCGGGGATTGTGTATTGGAACCATGATCGGTCATTTCGTCAACGATTGGGGCTTTTTGTATAAGGACGTTAGATGTTGGATTAAAAAGCTCTTCAAAATGTCCATCGTTTATTAATGCTATCGCTGTCGCTGATAATGTTTCCATCCTTGTCTGTGTAGAGGCTAGTCCTAGGTTGACAACTATTCTTGATCGTATTTACTAGTCTGTATGCTAGTCTGGTGTTTCTAGTAACTAGGATTTTATTAATCGTCGGCAACTGCTCGTCAAAAATTTTCGTTTTTTAAATCTAATTATTCTCTTTGATAATAGTGGTAGCTCGCCATAATTTCCTCTCTAAGATCTAGTTGGGCGTTGAATACATAAGCTGCGTTTTGTCACACGACCTTCTTTGCAACTTCGTTGATGCTATTTTTAAATTCTTCTCGAAACACTTGGACTGCCGTACCCAATTTATTAATGCATAATTTAATAGCCATAATTTGGGGCTCTGGAAAACTGACTATGTTCTAGATTTTAATTGGCGCAAGAATGGTACAAGTCCATCTATTTAAAATAAAGCAACCCATTCGAAATTGAGCTACTTTCCTGTCACCGTAATTGTCAAAAGATATATTTAGTTTTTTCTTTTTTTTTTAATTAGAAGGTTGACTTCTGAACCGGCAAAACAGAGCTGACTGAAAAAATACGATGAATACGAATGAAGAACCCATATTGATCAAACGAAAGATTTAAGCGAGAAACTTTGCAAATCTTATGTTACAAATTGATAAACTTTTCCTTTTGAAAATCGTTAAAAGGTGAATTTTAGGTGCTTATGAAATTAAATTCTGGCTTCAACTGACACGTGTTCAGGAAACCGAAATTCACTACTGCTGTATATGAAAAATTCAGACGTCGGATAATTGAAGCCTCATCCATCCAATGCCAATAAGACTAATAAAGAAGATAGAAAATAGCTCAAGTAGTAATATAGCAAACAATACAATATTTCAGTGTATATTTTATTAGTGTTTTGTTATAAAATATAAATATTACAATTAAAAGTCAATTATTCAATTTAAGTCTAATTAAAAATTGTCTACTAATATTAACAAATATCTTTACATCTATCATCTATTTGTGTGAAAAATTACATCATATCTGGCAAATGTTTAAATAGAAAAGAAGTGAAGATTGAAAGATACCAACAAACACTATTGTGAATTTTGAGACACAGAATAAAAATACATATACATATATCACTTACTCAAAAAATAATGTACAAATCAAGTCATGGCTTTCTTTTAAATTCCTTCTATACAATTGGCAATCGAATTTCCATTTTTCTACTTAACCTACATTTATGACACGTCGAGAATTAAATGGGATTTGTTCGTTTACGACTTTTGAATTTTCAATATTTCAATTTTTTCATTGCAAGTTTTTCAACGGAATTCCTATCTCAGCATGAGTCGAATTAAATTCGAAATTTTCAATTAAATACTCAATGCATGTCTTAAGTCTTAAAATAATATTGTTTTACGCTTTATACACAATTTGATAAATAAGTTCTAGAATTAATCCGTATTTATAGTGTATACGTGTAGGAGCGAGCGAATTGTAGCCTATTATTAGAGCATTACGTGTACGTGTAGGATTTGTAGAACATCTGGTCACGTCAGATACATATCCAACGAGGTTTGTTCCGTGAACTCCGGATGCAATAGATCACCGAACGGATTGAACGCGTCGAGAGCGCCGAGCGGACTTAGACAGGGCTCCGAAAATTGAAGTGAATCACTATCGGACTCTAGTAGCAGGCCTAATTCCAATCCGCTGTCACTTGAAGGATTACAGTTGAATGGTTTCATGTTTTGACCTAGCGGACTTAGACATGGTTCGGAAAGATGAAGTGACTCGCCGTCGGATTCTAGCAATAGTCCCAGATCTGCTGGATTATCCTGGAAGCAGGCGGACGGTGTTGCGATATCAATGTCCATATTTGTCGACTCGGCTTTCTGTTTGGCTTTCTGTCGCGACCTGCTGGTAATTTTAGACGACGTGGCACGTTGCACTTTAACCGGAGGCATGATCAATTCATCTGATGTCGATTGGCTGAAAAGACTATCAAAATTACTAGATGTCGGCGAAAGAATATCGCTAGCCGGATTGCTGTTCTCGAACATATTACTATTGTTGTTCGGATTGAACAGATAGCTAACGTCATGCGCCGGATTCGTTAACGCCTCACTCAACGTTCGAATATATTTCATGGCCAGTCGTAATGTGGTGATCTTGGTGAGTTTTTCATTCGTAGTAGTCGGACTGTTACGTCCGCCGCCACCTAATGAATGCGGAACGCATTGTCGCAAATTCTCAAATGCAGAATTTATCTCACGCATTCTTGTACGTTCGCGGGCATTAGCCGTTTTTCTTCGATATTTGCTCAACGGTGCTGCCTTGGATTTGGGCTTGTCTTTACCAACGACCGGTTGCTGATCGCAACTAACATCTTTCAAGGTTACCGATGAAGAACATGGTATTGTCGCACCACCACCACCGCCGCCGCCGCCAACCGTCGCTGCACTCCGACTACCGCCCGTTTGTCGTTTTTGTCGTTGTCGTAAGGAATATTTCTCATTTGTTGGCTTCTTGCTATTGTTGCTACTGCTACTACTGGCGCCAATATTACTGATAGGACTATTGATGCTGCTGCACGGGCTCCCGCTTCCTGCCATACTTCCCGCCAGGCTCGACGAGCCATTGTTATTCGGATCCGACATTATGGTTGACTGATCAAAAGTCATTGACTTCATCTTATATAATCGTAGACGTTGCTGAATCAATGATGCAGTATAGATCCGTTCCCCGGGTCGATCACAAAATTGATGATTAGACGACGACGACGACGACTCAGATCAATTATAAATCTAAAATGAGAAAAAAAAGGCCAAACAATGGGATCATTAGTTATTGAGTTGTGCACAATGCGTATAAAGAATCGGAGCAACAAAAAAGTGAAGCAAATCGAGTTAAGATAAAGGCTGTGTCTTGCAGCAATAATGAGAGTTGAAATATTTTAAAAATTTATTAAATGAATTGAAATATATTCGGTTTCTTCGGGACTAGTTCGTCGCGCTTCAGCAGATTCACAGGGAGTGTTTGAGCAACATACTCAACATTCAAAGAATGTCGTAATGATGACATCAGTAGTTTTTAATTCAAAAAGTTCCGGTGAACTTTTTTGGTGCATGTATCTGTCAAGTCTTACCATTGAATAAGCTCGGATTTTTGTTTTAATTTCAATTAAATTCTTGCTAGGTTAGGTTATAGGACTGTCGTATAACACCATACCACTGTTATGCTTCGTTTACACGCCAACACTCAGGGAAACATGGAACATTGAAAAATTGCATTGAAAAGCACCAAAAAGATACGTTTCTGTTCTTACATGGCCAACATGAATTCACAAATATTGTTTATGAGAATATTCCCCGATTCCAAAGATCAACGCAATGACCAAGGCAGGTACTTATAATCATGTTTGTATATGATCATATTACGGCCTTTCGCAATCACCTTGATGACGCTGCTTGCACTTTTTAACTGACCTAGATATGGGTCATGTTGCAAAGTTCATCGCTCGGCATGAAGCAATTGCGAGTTTTGTTGCGTTGGACTTTTAGGAGGAAATAAGCCAGTAATCGATTTTCATGTTGGAAAATTAGATACTCAGTTTTGTTGTGAAGCTCACCTCGCGAAGAGGTTGAAACTAAAGGTTTACGTGTGTGATAACCCGAGTGTTTTCATTGATTCAGTTTTATTCATTGGTCCGTCGAGTAGTTCCGGGAAAGAATCGCGAAGGTTTTTCTCGTACATAGTGAACCTCCTGTGAAAACAAACGCGAAGTTCTTTTCTTGCCCCGTGAGAAGAAACGCGAAGTTCTTTCTGACAAGCAATAAACGAGTGTGTGTTTTATAAAAGTGAGAGCTAAAGACATTGCGGACATTGTGTTTTATAAAAGTGAGAGCTAAAGACAATAAATAGAACTAAACATGAATCTTTCGGAGTCTGTCCAAGCGATTATCGATGCACAGCAACGTCGCGCCTTCGAAATGGAGGATATTCGCGAAAATCCGTGCAAGTTGAAAATCGATAAACGGACATCTGAAAAATTTTGCGAAGGCTGGGAAAGGATTTGTGGCATCTTCTCCCTTTGCCAAAAAGACCACAAAATTTTGGCAAATTCGGACATTCCCCTAAATATCGCATATTTTAGGGAGAAAAATTTTTAAATAATAGTACAAATTTTCAATCGCGCGCGTGAATTTGTGGAACGAGTGCACCCCGGCCTAACAAAAAACTTTGATGACTTAGAAGCTAGTGGCCCGTTAGGAGATAACGCAGAAAGTGAAAGTGCAGATAATGATAAAGTGTTCACACCAAGTCAGGACAATGGAAAGGACGACCATACCTTTGACCCGGACAATAAAAGTGAAAAAGTGCCGCGTGTTATTCAGCGCGAAAAGATTGAGCCGATTTCGTCGACGTCGGCATATCACTCCGATCGTGCCCGAGATTTCGTTGAACTTTCGAATTATCATCGTCGTGTTGATATTTTGCATGAATCTTGGTCGAAACCAGCGAACCAAATTTAGGGACACGCGTCTCACGTTCTCGCGAAGCGATGCGACTCGCGGCGAAACAGTTCACGATCGCGAACGCCGAGAGCATTTCGATCACGAACGTCGATTGCATTTCGATCGCGATATGTTCACGAGGGATTCGGTTTACGACCGAGAACGTCATGCCAATTTCGATCCGGAAATCGAAAGGCGAATTTTTTCGTACTCGGACCTTCCAGAAGACATCCGCTATGAATCTGATCGGTCAATGCCGCATTGGAACCGTTTTTATCGATCTCGTCCGAGTCCACCAGTTCCCAACATTCCCGTATTCAATGGAGACATTCGTCAATATGAATTGTTTAGGAGCATTTTTAACTCAATATACGACGGTTCTGACGTGAGTGACACCGAACGGCTTATGATGCTCCAAAGCAAATTGGATGGGGACGCGAAACGGTTCATCGAGCATCTGGGAGTCTATGGTGGAAATTACCGCCAAGCCTGGGAGCTGCTTAATAGGAGGTATAGCAGTCGTCGTGCCCTTGTAGAGAAAGAAATCCAGATGTTAATTTATTTGCCGGAAATCTCTCAGGGGAATGTGAGTTCCATTGGAAAAGCACTGGATATAATGCGGTCGGTCATCCAGAATTTTCGAAAGGCTGGTTTCGATCCCAGGGAGGGTGTTCCGTTCATCCCATTCGTTATTACAAGGAAAATGGACACATTCACTCGTCGTGGGTTCGACGCATCGTTACGAGATCCACGAATGCCAGTGACGATAGACGATGTTGACTCGTTTCTGGAAAATCGGCATATCATCATGTCAGCAAGTGTAGAAAACAACACGTTGTCGAGTTTGCAGTTATCACACGGGAAAACGAAAAACCGGAGAGAGCATAACTACTTTGCTCAAGGAAGCCCAAAAATGTCATCGGAAGGAAACAAGGATGAATTCAGGAATAATGATAAATCGAAGAAATCTCAAGACAAAACGAAAAACTTAAAGTGCTTCATCTGTGCGGAAGACCATTTTACCGTCACTTGTAAGAAGTTGATAGACACCGAAGATAAGGAGGCCTTATTGAGGCACTACAAAATTGTGGTTTTCATCTCTTGTGGGAACGAATCAAATGCTCGTGAATTCATGTTCCATGTTTTACTCAATGCTCTAGTGTAAACGAAGCATTAGACTAAAACATAGTTCGATGATGCCCTGAGAATTCATAGATAATCCAGCCTCCTTATGAAAAAAGTGTTTGCGGGGAGCTGGCATCGAACCCATACCACTTATACTATACTTCTTTGCGAATAAAGGTCCCAAAAATCGGTCAAACACTTTTTTATTGCTACTAGCGGCATGCTAGAACAGCATATCGCAGAAAGCCCAGGTGTGTTTTCGCAGAGATATGATCCGTCCCTTTGTGGTGTTGTTGAGTGTGTATAAGGCAAAGTGAGATCTAGCCAGTCTTCACTGATCTGGTCGCGCCTCTCCCATGGTGCGACGCACGAGGTGTGGAGGCGCCTGAGGAGTTCATGCCTTGCACCATGGTACGAAACCAGACTCAGGCCGATTTTTGGGACCTTTACTCCTTATGAAGTTGAAACCATCCGGAGTTAGAGTACCGAAGCGGAGGAGTTGGTCAACCTCCAACTTTGCTAGTTTCCCCCAGAAGATTTAAAAGGTATTCACCGAAAGTTGACCTCTTCATACTCGCAGGCGCCAAGCATTTGCAAAGAAGATAGAAAATACTTTTGTCCACATCCACATCCTCAAGCTCCTACAAAAATCGTTACATGGAAGCAAAACTCTTTTTTCGTGCTCACCATATTTTTTTTTTTTTTTGGAGCCACTCTTTTTCAAAATGAAACTTTGTTAATTGCGTTGACCCCTCCAGGGACATGGGCGCGTCAACATCTCTAGCTTTTCAATGCTTTACTGACGTTTCCATAGCATATATATTGTACTTTTCGGAAGTGCAGTTGCTAGCATGCACCTCCTATCCGAGCCGTTTTTATACTGGCAGGCTCGGAGCAGTGTGAAAGTTGTATTAGTTTTTGATCGCGCCGAGATTTGAACTCCGAACTGTAGGTGCAGTATCGAACAGCGATGACCGAACGACCACGGCCACCGAGCGCGATAAAATAAAACTTTACATAGATGTATTAATTGAAAGTACCTAATGTTGCAAAGAGGCCTCGTTAATCCCTAAGTTCGTTCGCAAAAAAACCTCCACTAGTTCCGCTTCGCCTTTATAGCTTTATTCTTTTCTAACTTCTTGTGAAAATATTTGAGGCTCTCAAATTAGCGTATAATTTTTATAAAAAAAATCGCAATTTAAAAAAAAAAACATCTTTGAATTTCAGAATTTCAAAACTCTCACGTTCACTCAAAAACTAACGATAAATTTCTCTTCAAAGTAATGTCGCCACATTTTCTAATTTCCAATCGTACGCCAACAGCATTATCTGTATTAATAAAGTCTGTATAGTCTGCCCCTAATTATGAAGTTTTATCTCAGACAATAATTTTTGATACAATAATTTGAGTTTTTTTTTGAACATCTTGTTTAATGTGCCTTAAATCAGAATAGGCCTATTTTTTTATTTTTGGATAATATCCATTGAAACTGGTTCTATCGAATGTGTAGATACACTCGTAGATAAATTATTACTGAAGGTGATGATCTCATCAAAATTAACTTCCAATCAACGACTGAAACAAGGAAGTCAATGATGTGAACACACTAAAATCCGTTCGTACAAGTTTTCCCAGGATAAGCTAAAACTGATCATAGTCGACTTGATGAGAGAATCAAGTCAAATCGATTTTTGGCTATTAATATTTTTTTTTTACGAGATAAGTTGTAAAAGAATGCAGAGGAATGCACTGAATGATAATAATTTGTAGATGATAAGATACGGTGGGAACTAGGTAAAAAAGTTATCAAATTAATATTATCTATGTATATCTATTTTATTATCACACGATTATCTTGTCTATCTGGATAGTCAATTAGTTGGAATAGGTTTGTTATCAGATGATGCAAATGGAAGTGAATGTTGAGCGCATCATATCGTTGCCGATATGCAGCAAAATCCAGGTGTGGAAGGGGTTCAATTGAAGCAGATTGAAAGGTTAGGTTAGGTTAAGGCGCTGCCACGCTACACACAGCACACTTATGCCTCCAAAGGCCCGTTGTGATACCACCCGGAAAAGAAAAACCGTCTCTTTAAGAGGGCTGCATATCAAACCAGCCCGTGCTACTGATATAGCGATTTAACGGGAAGGCGCATGTATTCTTAAGGTCATACTCAATTGCCCTAACCCCTTGTGGGGCATAGCGCGTCAACTGTTCCATCTGGCCCAGCTGACGTTTCGTTGTTATGCCAACGAAACGTCAGCTGGGCCATTGGTTTCAGAGAATGCAGTTGCCGGCATGCACCTCCTGCACATCCATGGCCACGAACGTTGTCGTGGACGGGATTCGAACCCGAAACGCCGGTAGTCAAACATGAGACTGATGCCTCAACACACTGCGCTACCAGTCGGTCATCCAATTCATGGAAGATCCGCGAACCCAGAAAGTAGCCCCTCCTACCAGCCAGGGCCGGACAATGACAGAGAAAATGGAGGATGGTCTCCTCATCTCCACAACTCCTGCAAAAATCATGATGGAGGATGTTGAGCCTCCTGGCATGCTCCCGATTGCACAGTGTCCGGTAATAACTCCAACAACTCTGCCAATGTGCCTCCTATTCGTCGAAAGCAGGGTGACAGAGCGGCCGGAATCCAATATCGGCCAAATCGACCTTGTTGTATTGCATGTTGCCCCGTTGAGCCATCTTGTATTCGCCCTATTGACAGCAGTGGCCTTAATCGCCGATTTACACATAGCAAAAGGCATTGCTATGTCCCCCAATCTTACGTCAAACCCCCCAGTTCTGCCCTCCCGAGCCAGATCATCCACCGCGCAGTTCTCCTCGAAACCACTATGGCTCGGTATCCAACATAGGGTGATGTTAAAGAAGCCGTTCTTAACGGTTTTAGAAGTCATCGAGACGGACTCGAGTGAGCGAATAGCCCCCTGACTATCCGTATAAATAACGATGTCCCTCGCAGTGATGACAGAACTGCTTAGACAGGACAAAGCTAACGAGATCGCCGAGATTTCCGCCTGTAGGATACTGCAGAAATCAGGAAGACGAGCTGACAGGGTGATTCCCAGCTCTGCGGAAAATATACCAACCCCGACCCCTTCGTCGGTCTTGGAGCCATCCGTATAGATTGCCATAAGATCAGAGGTCGAGGGCATATCTCCCATCCACTGGCTCCTCGTCGGAATCACACTAATGAAGTTTCTGCCGAAATGGTAACCAGGGGGTGCATAGTCCGTCTCCATAGGGAGACTCAGGTCGCTCAGTATAGTGGAGTGCCCCTTATTTAGCGCCCGCCACTGTCCAGCCTCGTGAAGGCGCAGAGCCGTGTTAGCCGCCAGTTGTTCTCCCTAAATATCCAGCGGAAGCAAGCCGAGTATCATATCGAGTCCGGCTGACGGGGTGGTCTTAAAGGCCCCCGTGATGGCCATCGTGGCCAGCCTTTGCACCTTCTCTAACAGACCACAATAGGCCGCCATTCTAAGTGCTGTCCACCATACACAGATACCGTACAACAATATGGGACGTACGACAGCTGTGTATATCCAGTGTACAGCTTTCGACAGAAGGCCCCAGTTCTTACCTATGGCTCTTCTGCACGAGTACAGCGCAACAGTGGCCTTTACTCGTTCCAGAATGTTGAGTTTCCACTGTAATTTCTTGTCAAAAATTAGACCTAGAAATTTGGCCTTATCAGAGAAAACCAGATTAGTTCCAATAGGGGGAATTCGTGTGCCTTCTAGTGAACAACACAAGCTCCATTTTATCCGGGTTGGCCTTGAGGCCGCACCGATTAGCCCACTCCACTAGAATGGAAGAGTGAAATAGTGGATCTTTTAACTTTTTTTCAATCCATGTTTTCCCATTTTGAATGATACTGCTTTGTCGTACCGTATCGTATCGTACCTTCCACTTTTGACGAAATGTCATGACGTTTACTCAATAATAATACTCTCTGCATGAGTGAACTATTATTTTGGGTCTCATAAGAGTATTACGGCAAGCAATTTTACACTCAAGCTCTTTAAGTTCCTACAGCGGGCTACTTATGCGAGTCAATAACAATCCTCAGGTTCATAACACCCTCCGCATGAGTGATCTAGTATTTTGAGTTTCATAAGAGTATTATGACAAGCAATTTTACATTCAAGCTCTTATAAGGGGCTATCTACGCGAGTATAACTTTTCAAGAGATTAAGTCTTTTAAAAAAGTCTCAATAAGATTGCAGCGATGATGCTATTAGAAGAGTGAAAGTTTCCCTAATTCTAGTGGAGTTAAACTCTCATCAGAATGGTGCTGCGAGAGTGAATTTAAGTTTTGTCCCAAGAGTTACGTTATAGGAGTGTCGGAGAGTTTTACTAAGGTTTTATGAGGGCTTTTTGTAAGCGGTAAGACTTTAACTCTTGAGAGTTTGTTAGTTGGGAGGTAGAGCATCGCGAAGCCAGAGAGTGGTATAAAAGGGCAAGGAGGAAGAAGTATATGGCGTCACGTGTCACCAATTTTCCAAACTTCCCAAGGGTCCGCTTGAGCTAGGGAATTTTTTTAAGCAATAGAAGAAAAAAAACAGTTTAAGAATATTCTTTTGGCAAGTGAGGTAAAAAGGCTAAATGATTTGTTATGCTACATCCTTAGGTCCAGATATATGCAGAGCTTAGGGGCATACCGGCTGCTAGCTTTGCCTGGATTGACGCTATGCTACGTGGGCGAGAGATACATTCCACACTTGGCAGCACTTCGATATGGATTAGTGCTGTAAGGGGATGCCCTCAAGGAGGCGTTCTGTCGCCACTTTTATGGTCCTTAGTCGTCGACGAGTTGCTATCCAGGCTTGACGAGAACGGTTATCAGGCAATCGGATATGCAGACAACGTCACCATTATAGTCAAGGGTAAGCTCGAATCTACCGTTGCGGACGTGATGGAAGCGGCCCTTGACATTGTTCTGCACTGGTGTGATGACACATTTGGAAACATTTTAAATTGATTTGTTTCCACTTCTGCTACCCTAATGAAAATCATGACATCTGACGTGACTGCCAAATTTTCAGGATGACCCCCATAAGACATATCCATGTCAAAATGGCGTTTCTGATAAGAGTAACCCAGTGGAGCATCACTGTTGAATCTGACCTAATTCTAGTTTAGTTTTTTTTCCAACGAAAAGTTACTGATACTGATTTTGTATCTATGTTCAATACATTCAGATTAAAATTGAGTGGGCTAATGCTAATTCAAGCCTCTCGGTTTGGATGAGTCCACTACCACCATTTTATTCGGCACTAAATGTACATCCTACCTATGGTGTGCTGGTTTCTTCACGCAATGGATCACTCCTTAGGTGTTGCCTTTGCTCACATTGTTGAAGCAGCACGAACAGGCACTCCAATTTGAGTGAGTACTCACTGCGAAGATTTTACACAAATGATTTTGGGGGAGCGTTTCTTTTAAAGTAGGCACCTCGCTCTCCCTCAATTTACAGGACTTTTTTTTAAGAAGGGGAATTAATCCTCCCCAATAGGGCCTTCTGTATGTCATCGTTTGGGGGTAGGGGATGTTCGCAGAGACGCGTAAGCTGATTTCCTTTTTTTCTTATCTATCCTCAAATAATTTTTCTCTGCAGGACATGACTTCTGTAAATTTCCAACATTTACACTGACATGAATGACTGTCAATTTTCTGAACATTTTTGATAGTTCTTTAGCTCTTCGAAAAACTTCATCCCATCGAAACCAACTAAAAATACGCTTGCAAAAGAAATCCTGCACATGAATATTAAATTGTTGTCCCAATTAACCTGCACAATAAATTAAATTATAAACCGAAAAACCGTGACTACCATAGTGACAAGATAATTAACCTCGATCTAATTATCTACATGAGGTCGAGTTTATTAAGTCTACCGAAAACAGTCAAAGCCACCACATAATCTTTACTTTTGCTTTTTTTCTCTTTATCAGACCAACCACATCTTAAAAGAAAATATTCATTAAACCAGGAGCCTTTTTAAGTCAACAAGAGTCGTGACTAAGCGTTCTATACACAGTTCAAAATATGCACAAGTAGGTAACCAGCAAAACAGTCCAACAACTGCAACAGTTTCTTTTAAAAGAATATTATAATGCACTTTCAATATCCAATATCAGCAGCCCGTAAATAAGAAACATTCTGATAGATATATCTATGGCTTCAGTATGGATATAGAATTTGTATGTTGCCATGCAAAAGTATATTTCAGTTAGAGTAAACACAGAAGTCACCAGCATCAATATATGGAAAAACCAGGCTTGAGGCAGCACTAAGGAACAAAAAACTGAATTACGTCGGCAAGATGTTCGATAAAGTCGTAGCGTTTAAGCTTAAGGAAGCGCGTCATTTTCAATTGCACTTCAAGTCTGTTTGTGCTTGAAAAGGCGTAAAATTGTAGATAATTTTTCATTCAATTGGAACTGGCGACGTTGAAATGTGATTAGAATGAAATTCGAATGAAAGTGTTTTTCACAGAATTTTTTCATATACCTATATGTAATTGGTGTCGAGAGGCAAGTTGAGCTTAGTCAATAATGGGAAGCTCTGGAGCATTACTGAAAATCCTTGATTCAAAATAGACAACAGGGAAATGGCGAAGCGTCTAGCAGGCATCCTCAGTCCATGGGGCGGTTTTCGTCACAGATTAGTCAGCATATTTATTTCCATTGAGCTCCTACTCGATTATAGTGCTAGTCATGGAAGCTAACCCCCCAACGATAAAAAAAAAATTACATATCGCCAAAATTTTGAATTGGATGGGAGGCCCTTGCGAATGCCATAACTCCCAAAATTTGGATCGAAATTCGCAAGATTCACCCCAAAATAAATTTTTTTTTTTTTTTTTGGGAGAAACTTATCATGACTCCAAAATTCATAAATTTTGCGTAACAGTAAAATTCCATATGACCAGATTTGTTGTGCAAACTTAAGTCAAGTTTCAAATAATGTGCAACTAAGAAACCTTTAGTCGCGCTCGGTGGCCGTGGTCGTGAAGTTACCGCTCTGCGATACTAATCTCGGAGTTCAAGTCTCGGCGCGATCAAAAACTGCCTGTGAGTACTAATAGAACTCTCACAGTACTCCGAGCTTGTCAATGTAAATATGACGCGGAGAGGAAGTGCATGCTAGCAACTGCACTTCCGAAAAATAGATATGCTATGTTATCGAAACGTCAGCAAAGCGTAGAAATACTAGAGATGTTGGCACGCCCCTGGACGGGTCAAGGCAATTAACGACAACAAGAAACATTTATGCTCTTACCGCCTCAAGAGGAGCCCAATACTTTAGGCAATAAGAACCCACTTTTTCAGAGTGAAACTATTGTAAGATGCATTCACGGTACATTTGTACTGCTTGAAGCGGAAATTCACTCTTGTACTCGTATTTGCGCCTTAGGTAGTGCGGACATGGAGTGTTTGAGGGACTTTTCACAAAGAATTTGTGGAGGAGATAATTCAAGTGAAATACACCTCCCCTCCCGCGCTTGTGGGTAATCGTCGTCTTGTTTTGAGGAACATTCATTTTTTTCTGGATTGATTTGTCATTTATAGTTGGGGGATATGTTAAATAAACAATCCCAGTTCATTGCGGGATAGTTCGCGCACCCGAGCGCAACATTTGTCGGAAATATTCCATACAAACTCCCGGATCTCTTTCGATCGATAAAGAAAATAATTCAAGAGAAACGTTGGCTCCACTGCACTCTGCAACAAGTTTCTTGATCGCCAAGAAATGTTTATCAAAACGTAACAACCGTGTCCCCGTAAATTGATATAAAATTTTGTCTTCAAAATACCACAACCGACTCACTAGCATTTTCTAAATTTTCTAATGGACATGTTGCGAAAAAAAAATGTTTCTTATATTTGTCATTTGTTGCTTTTGGCTGTTCATACTTTGTTGGTGTCACGGCGGACGTACTGGTATGCAATGTGCAATCCAATCGCCTATGTCCCTGCCCACAATTATTTCTTATTTTAAAATTTATGTATTTTACTAAATGTTGCAACTCTTTATCCGTCAAGTGGACGAATGTTGGTTAATACGCACCCAAATGTTTGTTACACTCCACACTCTGAAAATTTAAAACCATTTTAGTGATTTCATAAATTAACTTGCTCTGCTCAAGAGTTGTGGCAAATTGACGACGCGATGGTCGAGGACGAGGTCTTTGTGCGGAGATGTTGTATAGTGTTGTTTGCTGAACGTGTTTAGCAATTTGTAAACAAAGTAAACATCGTCTAATTGAATTTGTCCAGTTCATTCGTTTGATTCTTAAGGGAAACAACAACAACATGCTTGCGTATGTAGACTACGGTAATGCGTACACGAGTTACAAATGAACGACATATTTTTCTCAATTCACATGTATCGAATTACCACACGACTGTAACCACAAACTATGGCAAAGACACTGCCCACAAGTTAAATGTTGACAAAGTCCAAATGACCATTTGTAAGCAAGCTGACGAGTACTTCTTCGAGTATGTAACATTGGTGCGACAGGATAGAAGACTCTGATTTGATTTGGCTGATGAGTGAATTGGAGGATAGTGTTTGGGGTACATTCAATTGAAGGTAGAACACAAATAACTTGGTTAAGACTTTAAGGCTGTGCGCTCCGAAAAGCATCCTGCTGGTCAAACAAACATTATCCACTGCGGTAGCCTGAAGATTTCACCATACTCTTACAACTAGTCTTCTTTTTCCTTGTCAGTTTATACCACTCTGCGGCTTCGCGTTTCTCTGCCTATGGTGTTGGCACTTCGCCCATCTCAGCTTCTTTCTGCTCGAATCATATTATCGTCGAGATTACAACTGGTACCCTGTAAAAACCTTCTTCTACCTCCTACGATTGTCCTACTGATGATTTTCGAATTTTACTAATTCGCTGCCACTTCAACGAGCACAGATGGATGTCACGTACTTTGCGAATCATAGCCTCCCAATGTCGGGCTGACCTAAGTATATGAATGTGCTAGAAGATCCCTCCTTCTCTGCTAGTCCGACCAAAGATAATGAATGAAATATTCACCTTTAGTCTGGCACTTATCATGAGATCATTGTTAATATGTCCCACCATCATATGATTAGCACTAAGCAGAAAGTCCCAGCTCCGCCACATACGCAGATTATGCAGATGAAGGGAATGTCATTTGTAACGGCGCGAAATCTCCCACTTAAGAAATAATGCGTTATATTTTTTTAAATTATAAAGTATCCCTAAGTGTCACCACCCACTGTCGATGTCGAACTCGAACACGAACCTGGTACAAATGTCCTCTGACACACACACACTCACTTCAAATATATGTGAAGAAAACCGGTCCACATGTACCAGGTTCGTGTTCGAATTCGAGATCGACAATGGGTGGTGATACTATGGTAAGACCCAAAAAGGTTCCGGGTTTTTGTCTGGAGACTAATTGTACCACGCGCCCTTTCGATAGTCTATTTCGACTTAGGTAAATCAAAGAAAAAGTAACATTACAAAATATAAAATTGTCGAAATATCTTGAAAATAATCGGCGCCCTTTGTGGGGTCACTATAATTTTATCTAGTTAATGAACTTGTAAAAATATCCTAAAAAATAGTCGGCGGCCAATGTGGGGTTAGTGCGATTTTATCTGGACAATGAATTAGTACTGGACAAATCACACTGACCCCACATTGGGCGCCGAATATTTTCAGGCTTCATCGATAATTGTTTGCCTATTTTTATTTTCTACTGTGAATTATCACTGACTTATGATTGAAAAGAAGTCTCAATAAAGACTAAAAAAAATCGGTTTTTACGTTTTGTGACTAAGGATACCGTGTGGCGCGCGCACATACAACTGCAAATTTAGTTTTCATTGATACACACCTAGATTTTGTGTTTCTGACGTAATGTACAAGCAAAAACTTGAGTGACCATACACCAGTCATTTGGTAGATGTCATCATGTATGAATGGTTACAAAAAAAGGAACAACGCTACAGATGAAATGTCATGAAATAAAGTAGCTTTCATGTATCAGACTGATGACTTTACTTCTAGTTAAGTTTTCGAGTTTTAATTTTCAATGAGTTTGAGTTTTAAATTTAAAATCAGTATTCAGGACTATACATACTATATTAGCGATCGTATACAAACTCATGAGGGGGGGGGGATTTATCTCCTTGATCACCCTGCAAACCTCGCATCTATATGTCATGTGTAACATACCTGGCTCATTGCAACAAAGTGCACCTCCATCGAGCCGGTGCACTCCGCAGCCCACTCGAGGCATCAAGGACCACTGCACCGAGCCGCTACGGTATCCACAAATGGAAGCACTGAAATTGACATGCCAGATGACATACACTCCAGGCTCACTGTGTCATCCCGTTGATCATGATCACTTGAGCGGAAGTTGATCAGTATCTTCTGAACCCACCCATTGCCTCGGCCGGCAATGTCACTCCGGGGCGAATACTGTATCGACCTTACTTTGCCACCAGACGGTGGTTCAAGCGGTAACAGGCGAGTCAGCGGGAACACTACTGACAGCTAGTCAGTCGAGATTAGACTTTCAGCATTGTTCAAATGTGCTTTGTTTAACATCTAAAATAAACCGTATTTTATTGATATAAATAATTGAATCGAGTTTAATATCTAAAGCTAAGTTGGTATGCAGAATGAAACCGAAGTCACCAACCTAAGTTTCACTGAAAATAATTGTCATTTGGAAATTGGCAAGAACCTTCAATACATTATAGAAAAAAAAATTTTTGTTTTGCTAAGATATGGCACATTAATGTTCAGTATTTCCACACAACTTCATGGCTTGCCGTCTGCAAAATTATTGCAATCTTTCTTGAAACAAAAATACCAACAAGCTTTCTTGTAATTTATCAAGTTATCCCCAACTATAAAAAATATGTTACATCCATTAAAGTAGACAAACTTTCTTGTTCACAGTTTGCCATGTTTTTTATTCATCTCCGTAAACATATACGCCAATGTACTTAACATTGGGTAAGCATCAAGCAGGACTATAAAGATTAGTCCTGAACTATTCATTCGAATGAAATCCATTTGGTGACTTTGCTTATGCTCATGATAGATATTCTTTCGCAGCTCCAGTCAAGTGTCTTCAAGTTATAAACATCATCTTCGGAATCGGTACGGAACACCCACATAACACGAACATCGTAATGGTGAACGCACTCATCATCCCCGTCAAGTAGTCGTCTCTCGTTTAAAGTACTATATATTCTTCGTTAGTACCGAGACTTGGTTAATGTTCTGGCAACGGCAGGTTATTCTTGTGTAAAGCCTTTTTTTCCATTATTTTGCTCTGTTTGGAATAAAGGTGACAATCGAAGATGTCTTTTGATGACCGTTACTAAAAACAGCATTTATGGCAATGCGAAGATATTTCGTGGACGCCGCAATTGCAATAAAAACTCTCTTGTAATATCATTTTTCAACGGGTGATTAGACATTAAAAAAAATTACAGTTGAACAGGCAAATTTCAAATTTCATTTCAGTGGTGACGAAAATACTGATGCCTATCACAGTATTTTTCTAACATGTTACATTTTCAATTTTGATAATTTTTTTTTTTTGTTAGTTGTCTTTCGAATATGTACCCTTTTTTTTAGCATTTTCTATTACCAGACGTAATTTCTCGCTAGGCTTGGTATGAAACTTCTAAAATCGTCAAACCAAAATTACATCCGCAAACACAAAATCTCCAAATACAAAATAACCGAACGCAAAATCTCCAAACACAAAGTAGATCTAACTAAAAAAAAATAGTCTTTTGGTAAATGCAGCTAAAGTAAAATGTTGCCACTCTTTTGGGAACATTTAAAAAAAATTGAGACTTCGCCTAGGGGTGATTCCACATTAAAAATAATTACGAAATTTAGTTTTTTTCTACTTTTTAAATTGAATAATTAATTCGAATAGTCACTTTATTTCTAAATAAAGTCTGTGGGTATCTAAAAAAAAATTTATCCTTAAAATCATCCTTATCGAGACTAATATAGAATGGCTTCCAAATAGTGCTTTATAAGCAATACTGATCCTACATAAAAAGTGGCTAACTACGTTGGGTACGTGCCTGGGTTACCATGAACATCGTAGTCCCCAAATGGCTATCTACGTTGGGTACGTACTTGGGTTACCTAAATCATGAACATCGTAGCTCCCACAACGTGGAGATTATCAGCGATTTTAAGTAAACATAAACAAACACATTTATGTATGCACCCATAGTCCCAATAGTTCTTTTCGTGATCCATATTTTTCAGTTTTGCATGTTTGCTAATGATTCATTGGGTCTTAGCATTAAAAAATTATAGATCTCTTAGAAATCCTACGGACTGAGTGAAAATAGTGGTTACGCCAGGATGGCTTTTTAGCATAGCCATTTGGAGTAGTACGCATTACCGGGGGGGTACGGTTTTTTGCTGGGTATTGTCGCGTGAAGAATTCAATCTCGCATGGAGTGAGTATACAAAATGTTAATTTGTTGACAACTGTGTCGCGACATCAGTGTCACCAACATAACAGTACCGGTTCAGCACCAAGCCGTCAGTATTCTCATTATTGTGACATTAGCAGAAATATGTTTAACATCAAATGTCAAATGAGTGGTGGCCATTATTTTCACCGAGAAATCGCCCTCTATTCCTTTTCAATCTTTCTTTTTAGAAACCGACATTTAGGTGCCCATAAAATTCATACCATAACCGTGACTGAGGAGTACATTTACGACACAAATATTGTGCAGAAATCGCAAAAAAAAAAGAAACTTAATGTGTAATAGTCACTCGCACTTTAACGATCACTTAAGTGTTGATCGAAGATCTTTTGATGGTGGTATATGGTCATGCCATCCGCAATCAATTTAGCATCAATGTTCAGACATCAGACTGAAATTAAATAAAAGACGTGTGGACGTTGGCGTGAGAATTGCTTGATTAGGCTACACGAGTGGAGTGTGTGTGCTTCTTCTTCCTTCGTGTATTAAATGAATTGAATTTACACGATTTTCTTCTTTTTTTTTTTGAAAATCCAAAATGACTTGATGGTTACTTAAATATCGACCTTTTTAAACAGACTATATGAAGAAGGGATACTCTCTCTCTCCTCCGGAGAATGACAACGAAGCGCTGTGAATCTTATCCAAAGTGTTTTTTATTGCCTTTGCAGGCTCGGATCGAATTATTTATTTCGATTTTGATGTAGGTGGTGGATGCCATGCGATAGAATTGGCATTTTATCAAATTAAATATTGCATTTTTTTTCTTATCATATATGGTTATTTTGATGACTATAATTCTGTGAAAATGTCTAGTTTGATCAGCATTAAACGGTGTAGCTTGAAGGTATTGTGCATCGAAGTAGTGATTATTATTTATGACTTAGTAACGATGATTCGTCAAATTATTAGGTGGGTTTCCTTAGTGCTAGATGTAAAACATTTACGACTAGTATTCAGATATGGATAGAATTTCTGAGGGTTATAAGCCCCACAGGCTAAAAAAAATTATACTGATAAGTGCCTTGACCCCTCCAGGGACATGGGCGCGTCAACATCTCTAGCATTTCTACGGATATGCTTTGTTGCCGTTTCCATAGCATATCTGCTTTTCGGAAGTGCAGTTGCTAGCATGCACCTCCTATCCGTGCCATCTTTATACTGACAAACTCGGATCACTGTGAGAGTTCTATTAGTACCCACAGGTAGTTATTGATCGAGCCGAGATTTGAACTCCGAGCTTTAGGTTAGTATCGTAGAGCGGTGACCGAACAAACACGACCACCGAGCGCAATGCCAGTGTTTTGGTAATTTGCTTGACCGTGAACCCCTCAAAATTGACGCATAGGTACAACCGGAAATGAGGTGACTCATGCCCTAGTAAAACAGGGATCTACGGCAATTTTACTTTGGGCCAGAACCCGGAGTGGCTCTGGGGAACGGCATGATTGAAGCGAAGGTCGACAAGTGGATGGTCTCCATGCATCAACGAAGATGGCAGGAGTTAGTCACTTGCAAATAAGTTCGGAATGCAATGACCAGCCCTTTAAACAGAGGAGCGAAAAAAGTACTCAATTATAAATGGACTACCCTAGGTTGGATAAGTGCCTTGGTTACAGGGCATGGTAATTTTAAGGCTCATCTGGCCAAGATGAAAATCAAGGAAGATGACGTCTGCAGGCTATGTCTGGAGGGAGCTGAGACGGCAGCACACATTGTGTGTGAATGTCCAGCCCTGGCTAGCACGAGTTTGAGGATCACAGGCAAGCACACGATAAATGTGGAAGCCATGAGTGAACTCAGCCTTAGCACGTTGCATGCCAGTGCATCACCGGTGATGAATGCAAAGAAGATTCCCCACAGGCCAGTGCATCACCGATGATGCATGCAAAAACGATTCCCGACAAGCCAGTGCATCATCGGTGATGCATGAAAAAATGATTATGCCTAGGCCAATGCAACACCGGATGTGGAGTTCTTATCAAACATATGTTTGGGAGTAGAATAATCAATTTTTGTAGGAATATCTAAACTATTTAGAATCGATGAGTAACCGAAGACAGACGAAATCCACAGTCTGGTTTCACGAAGGCGTATGTCAGTGATTGCAGCAGTTTGATCGCCTTTGATAGCCAGAGGAAGCAGGTTGAGCAGCACGTCCAAGGATGCAGACGGAGTTGACCTCAATGCTCCTCTAATGAAGACGCAGGCTAGTCTTTGGACCTTACTAAGCAGGCTGCAATTGGCTGCAATATGAAAGGTTTTCCACTAAATCACAATAATATGAATCAGTATGGGTCATACAACAGAAACGTAAAGCCAGTGCACAACATTTGGTTGCAGACCCCATCTTCTACCTATGGCTCTCGTGCAGGAGTACATAGCAATAGTAGCCCTTTTCACTCGTTAATGGATATTGGATTTCCAACCTAACCTTTTGTCGAAAATGAGCCCCTGAAATTTTGCAGTTTCCGAAAGAACTAATCTAGCCCCTACCAACTGTGGAGACACGACCGAAGGTACCTTATACGTCCTAGTAAATAGAACAAGTTCAGTTTTGCTAGGATTAACCTTTAAGCCACAGGAATTTGCCCATTTTGTAAGTAGAGAGAGGGCGTTCTGAAGCACCAAACTGAGAGCGCTTGGGAAATTACATGAAACAGCAATGGCAACATCATCCGCATAGACTATCACCCTGCAGCCTAGTCTTTCCAAGTAGAGAAGCAGCGAGTTAACCACTAAATTCCAAAGAAGGGGAGATAAAACGCAGCCTTTCGGAGTGCCCCTTATTACTCGTCTATGTTCCGATGATGAGCCTAGACTAGTATGAACAACCATCAATGTTAATGAAAGGTTAACAAGTTCGCAGAGTGACTTGCTCACATGCAAACCAGGAAGCGTGTTGATGATAGCTTCGGATTTGACGTAGTTAAAAGCGTCTAGGAACATGACCATGGTATATTCCTTGTACAATAGTTAAAAGATTTATCGATTTAGCTTATTAAAGAGTGCAAAGCTGAATCCACCGATCTACATTTGCAGTAGGCATGTTGGGATGTAGATAAGAGCCACGATGAAATACTATTCCGTAGATAAATATCAATCAGCCTCTCAAAAATCTGCAGCAGATTTGATGACAGGCTGATACGGCTAAAGTCATTGGGGCGTGCGTGCGAGCTTTTACCCGCTTTCGGAATAAAAGTCATGTTCACTTCAGTCCATATATGTGGGATACAGACTAGTCCTAAACAGGCCCTAAGGATGGCTTCGATCCAGGGGGATATAATATCAGCTGTATGTTGCAAATCAGCCGGAATAATGCCATCACGTCCAAGCAATTTGAACGCATCAAAGCTTCGAATAGCCCACACAAGTTTTTCACTGGACATAATAGAGGCACAATCACAAGAAGCAGTCACTTCCGAGGTAGTGACAGTGGACGGTAAATTAGCCGAGCTGTCTGGGAAGTGGGTATTGAATAAAATACGGATAGTCTCTGAACTAGTGGGGGTCCGTGAACCATCATGTTTAAATAAATAGTTAGGAGTAGCAGGATTACTATATAAGCGAGGATCTTACGCATTCTGGAAGCTTCTCCTTCTTTATCGATCTGTTCACAGAAATGCCTCCAAGAGCTACGCTTAGCCTTACGCAGTTCCTCATTAAACGCGCTAAGTTACTTCTTATATGGAGCCCAATCCGGCTCCAACCTAGTACATTTCGCCTTATTGAAGGATCTTCTGCACTGATGTCTAAGCTCAGAGATTTGCGCATTCTATCATATGGGCTTACTTTTACCCTTAATTCTACTGACCGGGCATGATTTGGAAGCAGCTTTGTTAAGTGCACCCGCCAGAGATGGTAAAAACTCTGACGATTGCACTTAACAAAGCTGCTCCAGCTCTGACTTGTTTGACAGCTTCGGTAGAGTGGGTAGTACCTCCAGTAGAACCTCTCTATACAAGACCCAGTTTGTCTTTTTCTGATTAAGAACGATTGGCCTGGGCTCGAGAAGCTCATCAATGCTGAATTGGATGTAGCGATGATCAAAAAACGAGTGCTCCGTTGACACTCTCCAATTTTGTAATGAAGTAATGAACTAATGAATAGACTCCGACACGAGCGATATATCTAGGACTTCCTGCCTATCTTGGTAACGAACGTAGGCTCGCATCCAATATTAGACAACAAAAGGTTTGTACCAATGATAAAATCGAAGAATAGCTTTCCCCGATCTTTTCTCTTAGAACTGCCCCCAATGGCATGATGGGCAGCCCAAAACAAAGCCAATTTTCGACGTATTAGCAGTGGCTATATCTTCTCTTAGGTTTTCCTGAGGGAAGATACCAATGTGGTCATACGGCATATACGCCGATATAATCCAATTGCGCTTGGTCCTAAGTTCTAAGCCACAGAGTCCTTGTCACTGAACTCTGGAATAAGAACTGCTTTTAGAGCTTTTTTCATAAAAATGCAGGACCGGGGTCTACCCTGGTCGCCAACACTTCCTTAAGCGGAAATCGATTTTCGTTCTATGCAGTACGAACAAGGATTTTAGGAAATGAAAATATTGTTACAATGAATTTCCGATACCTATACGTATTGCCTAAAGCGGAAATTTACTATTCAAGTCGATTCCGGCTTTAGAGCGAATATGTGTGCCCCTTACGTGGAGGCTGAATACAATTTTTCAACGCTTGTAAAAATTGGGCTTAGCAATCTATGTACTGTCATAAAAAATATAAACCCGTTTTGCGGGTAACGTAGATTTTATGCACAAAAAGCGTTAAGGCATCTCGTGGATGCAAAGTCTAATAACGGCATATTTAGCGGTAGCGCAAAACAAACAGACTTTTTTCTTCTACTTCGTTGTCAGTCTATGGCTCCCCGATGGGATGTAGCTTCTGTAAGCCTTCAAATCCATTCAATTGGGCTTTATATCTCATCTTATTCTTACCACTCTGATCAAAATCAAATGGTTTAGTCTACCCCGCACGGACTAATCTATAGAAACTCCTGTGTAATCCCCAGAATAACAAAAAAGAAGCAAAATATAATACATCATAGATTTCATTTCTATTCTCCTGACTCTTAAAAATCCCATGATAGTTCGCGAGACAATAATGATTTCCAAGTCTAACGGCCACTTGAAATTACATCTTTTCCTTAAGCATCGTCTTATTAATGTCACCGCTGTGTCGTACACCACGATGAGACACGAACAAACTAAACCTTCATTTAAACGTCCATCTACATCATAGGATTTTCCTCTTTTTCTTCTTATTTTCTAGTCTCCTTTAAACGCCTTAAGAGTGTAAGTGCTTGGCGGTATAACATGTAGTAATTATTTCTTGTCACTTAAGAAAAGTTCCTTTATTTTTACACTTTACCGTGTTCTCGTTTCATTGCTTTCTTTGGCTTTGTCTTTTCTTTTTTTTATAAATTCAAATGTGTCATCCAACAGTTGGTTGTCTTCTTGGACTATACCTAGGTACATGAGTGTAGTTGAAAGCTACAACGTTCTTCAGCTGAATGCTGCTGCTGCCGCTGTCACCGATGGTTTAAAGTGGTCCACAAGAATAGCCTTCCTATAGTCGCGGACGGTTGGCATTCAGCGGTACAGCTTCATGTGTTGTGGTTTTCCAGTTGAAGTGCATTAATGAAATACCTGCCATTGCAATCAGTGATTTTTATTATTTATATATGGAAATGACTTTATTTGGAAAACTGTTATAAAGAGTCTTTGACTTATTCTCTTCTTGTTCGTGTCTAATTTTTTTTTCTTCATTTTTTCGACCGAAGGCCGTATAGCAACTTGCCTTGCCAATATAATTGTGTAACAGCACTGGAGGCTTGATTTTTTCTCCGCCCGATAACCGCTAGTCTTGATTAATGGGATAGTGCAGAATTAGGTGACTTGGCATAATTTCTTAAAATTTCATTTCTTGCGTACACCAGCCTTAAGAATGATTAATGGCAAACAAGCATCCTTCATATATTTTCCAATCCGGAAAAGTAAGAGATTTCGAAAAAGGTCTTTATTACTCCAATGCCGTCGCTGAAATCTATATAATTTCCACCGATTGAATAATTTGTCCAAAACTCTTTATTCCGTCAAATTCTAAATTACCCACATTTGCACTATAAAAGTACTTGTTCCTGCACATATTAGTTTGAGGTCGTTTGCTAAGTAAGGCGAAATGACTCTCTCTATATGTTGAGTCTACGTACTATGTAGGCAGAGTGGTCTTTTTGCCGTTCGGTCGACAAGGTGATCCAAAGACAACATCTTGCATAAGAAAACATTCTTATGTCGCATATATGGCGGTTCGAGGAAATTTATATGGTCACATTTGACATATTGGTAATTTTTCTTGCTATACGAAGCAATAGCGTGTGACCTAGTCAATGTTATTTGGTAAGAATAAAGCCAACGAAGAGCGGAACAACGAGTTTATCGGAGATAATTTGTGGATCTTTAGCGAATCGGTTGTAATAAGACAAGATATTAGCGGGAAAGAGAGAGAGAGAGACAGAGCGATATTTAGGAATTTTCATTTGTTTTTTCGGATCTTCGAAAATTTCAACAATTAAACCCTGTACACAGGTTGCGTGAAATAAGAAAAATTTCATCAGCCAAATTTCTACATTTTCACCTGCGAAATGGCTTGGGGAAAAATTTGTATAGATTGTGAAATGTTTCCACTTTGCACCAAAACCAGTGAAATGTCAACAGCTGATCGTCCATCCACCACCATGTCATCTTGGTGGAATGAATTTCCATGATGACTACTTCCCCCTGGTGGGAATAAAATTTTCCACAGCGAGAAATTCATCTGTCAAACAAGTACACAGCTGGTGGAGAAGTAAGATGCAGCTCTACCCACAACTTCCTGACCATTTTCACCTGTGGAAAAATGTTGCAAATTTGTGTGGATTGAAGAGCACTTTTCATTTCACAACGATCTTTGTAGCAGGCTTGAGTCAGAAGAAAATAAAAATGGTTCCAAACTACAAATAGCCCAATAGACCCATGGTCGCAGTGCTTTTGGCTTCAATACGATCAACGGCCCTCCTCCCCTATCTTTGTAAACGACAAATATTAGAGCGGTACGCAGAGGGTACTAGGAGTGTTAACCACCCCCTAGGAATATAATAGTTCTTGAAAAATGTATTCCTACATAAATATACACTTTGCACTTTATTTAATTGGATCCATTTCTAACTGGTTCTTGACGTACATTCTTTGGGAAATTACTCATCTATCTGCAGCTTACTTCGTTTGTTTTTCCTTCAGGACTTGCCACTGTAGTATTTCAATTGGTTAAACTTGATTACAAACGCCTTCCATAGAAATCAACAGTGGCCTCTTTGCGTATCGAGATTCATATAGCCAATTTCGTTCTAGTGGTTGTCTGGTATTATAATTTCACGGCTTATAAAATGACGTAGGAATATGCACCTTTCAAGGATTTGGTTCTAGTCTTAGAACCTTTCCGACTCTTCCCGTTTCTTTCCTAACTCAGATTTGTCTCATGGTTTGTTACAGGCGCAACCCTCTTTCTTATCTCAAATTAAACAGCGCATTTGAGACGATGAGGGACTAGGGCATGGTGCCCACCAAAGGGCACGATAAGCAAAGTGATAGTGCAGGAAAAATGCGCCAAAGCTGGCCATTCTTCACAGATATATTGTAATGAACCACCTGCAATAGGCCATATCCTGGTAGTGCTGCTTCAACCGGCAGATCTATGACAGCACCTGATGAGCAAGGATTTGTCGGTGGTACGAAATCAGAGACCGAGTGCCCCATTACACCTAGACCCCAATCCGAAGGCGAGGACAAGGGAGCCATCTGCCAACCATTCCATTATTATCGCCTCACTTTTTTTATTCGCCATTTTTACCACCCTCGCTTGTGCTGTCTTTCCCCAGGCCTACGAATTTTTGTTTATACGTAAAAGACAGAGGCAATGATCAGCGAAAAACCCAGCCACGTCTCCCGAAATGAGCTACAGCTTTTTGAGGGGCCTTTTTCTTCGCCAGATGACACGGCCCGACCTTCACGGTCATATGGTACCTTCGGCTCCGTCCTCACGAGCATCTTTGGATGCCCACTAAACCGTCTATATTTGGCGCCCAACGTGGGGCCCATTTGTGGTCAAGAACAGGATTAAAAAGGACCTCATCGGGTCCTTTTTAGTCCTTCCACCGATTTGCTTCCCCACAAGCACATTAGGGCTACTAGCTCTAAGTCTTAAGACTTAGCCACTTAACGTGTTTACCCTTCGAGAAGCTGTGCTTTCCTCTGTAGCACCCCCATCCTTCCTATAGAGTAGATTATACTGTTAAAGTCAGTTCAACAAGGCAATCCTTGTGTTGTGTTTGTATTTTGCGGCTTAGCCACGTACCTAAAGTCTCCATAAATAATTTGAATTGCCGGCATTTGGAGCATCTTCGGTGTCCGGACAAAGCGCGGATGAGCCCTGTGTACCTTTCTGTTGCCAAGATTGTCTTTTCACTTCCATTAATATTTTGATTTTTTTTTTCTATTGTTGAGATGTTCAACAGTTTTCCGAGATCATGAGTAACTTATTGCAAAGAATGCAGTGTTGCGCCTCTGCTATCCTCGTGATTCTCTGAAATCTGTTGCTCATCTGAATAATGGGGAAATGTAGTATTTTTTTTTCTCTTTGCTATTTTTATCCTCTTCAATGGTTGCCGGCTGGCTCAGGAGCCCAGTTCGTTTCTTTGCAGGCCTTCAAGTAAAAGCTGCCCTCTAATGAACCATATTCAGGTCTGGTTGTGCTGCTTCCACCGGCAGATTAATGGCAGCGCCTGATGAGTAATAATTTGTTGGTGTGATGAAACCAGAGGCCGAGGGTCTTATTACACCTGGACCCCGATGCGAGCGCGAGGGCATGGGAGCCGTCTGCCTACCATTCCATCCTTATCACCTCACTTTTTTTATTCCCCATTTTTGCCTCCCATGTTTGTATCGCCTTCCTGAGGTCTATTAATTTTTATTAATCAAATTTTTTTCTAAAATTAGTCAAGAACTCTAGAACTTTTTATTATCCATGGATTTCAAACATTGGAACTATTTTTGCACGATAAAAATTTTCGAGTGAAATTGGCACCCCCAAATTTAATTATTTAAAAGAAAAGCCATTAAAACCCTAACACTATCGCCGCACCCCCTCGAGAACTCTAGAACTATTGCTAATAAGCAGGGAACTCTTAAAAAATTTAAACTCTTCTAAACTTGGGGTGCTAACTTCCCGGGGGGTCAAAAGTTTGCAAAAAAAAATTTATGCAGGCTTGGCATCGTTGCGCGATCTTAGCAAATAATCTTTTTTTTTCGTGCCTTCGTGCGACGAAAGGTTTGTGAGCGATTGAGTAATGGGTAGTTAAATTTAGAATTGACTTAAGACCAACAATGGCTTTTCTAAAAAATTTCCGTTTCTCGTTTTGACACAAGAACACAACGTACCAATTATTCCCTCGTGGTGCACAACTCGTCTTTCGGCCTAAGTTACGTAGGGCGCTCTGTAATATAATTGCGAGGTTTAGACTGCCTATAAAATTTTCCCTTGCATTTGGTTTAGCCAGTCCGGTAAGCAAAAATTCGCTGCATTTCTCGAAAATATTGTCACAATAAATGCGGCAATATTTTCCAAATTACGCCAAACTTTCCCCTACCGAAAAGTGTACACGATTCGCAATCCAAAAATGGCGGTGACGCTGGCAATGGTAGCAACAGATTCAGAAAATGAACTGTTGCATAACTTTTCATGGATAAATGTTTTTCTGGCAGATACAACCAGAGTAGTGACACGACGGCGGTTCCATGCAACAATATCACCCTTTCAAATTATATGTACAAAAAAAATGTTACCCTCTCCTACCAATCATGCCAAGCAAAATTTTCCTTATTTTTAAACTTTTCTTCTGGATTGACTTGTTTCTCTCTCAATTGCCCTAACCCCTTGTGGGGCATAGCGCGTCAACTGTTCCATGTGGCCCAGTTGACGTTTCCACGGCATAAATTGGTTTCGGAGAATGCAGTTGCCAGCATGCACCTCCCGCACATCCATGGCCACGAACGTCGTCGTGGACGGGATTCGAACCCGAAACACCGGTAGTCAAACATGAGACTGATGCCTCAACACACTGCGCTACCGGTCTCCCCAATTGACTTGTTTACTCGGCAATAATTCACGAGTACTGAGAAAATTTTCATAAATTTTTTTTTATGTTACCCACGAAATGAGAAAACTGTCTGTTAGTCTGCGAACTCTTCCACTTGTCCCTATAAGCTAAATAAAATGAATTAATAACAAAGATTAACTAAAGAAAACTCTAGTGGCTCTACAGAATCTCCAAGCATCAATTGAATCTTTACAATTAAATGAAAAATGGACGTTATGTTCATTTATTTCAGATTGAAATTCGTTGGAAAGCATAAAAATTTAAGCGCTGCGAAAACTGAAATTTCGCCGTTCGTCGTTCACATCTAATGTAAAAAGTTCTTGGTTTGCCTTTCCTCTCACTTGTAAGAGTACATCCTTAAAAATCGCCAGTTATATTCGCTAACAAGAGCAATAAACTCTCCAGACAACGGAAGTGGTACGACCGATATCAGGTCGGTTACCTAAGTCTATGTTCGATGGGAAAGAACGATTGCCTCTTTTTGAAGCCACTGTATTTTTTATTTTTATTTTTTTATTTTGGTGGAAATGGAAGAAAAAAAAATGTTTCTTTTTTTCTATGGCTATTAATTTAATTTAGACGATCTGCAGCCGTGGGAAACTTTCAATAGAAAGTTTAAAAGTAACTAAGATCAATCTTATCAACGTACAAGTACTTATCTCAAAGTTACTTAGATCTAATCATATTACGAATTTTCTAAAGAGTAGATCGTCTGAATTTTAATCAAAATCATACGCTTAACTATGTATATTTTTTCTGTTCTTAGCGGACTTGCTTTCTTGTTCATATTCGACCGCGATTTTAATAGCCACGGGTTGAAACATGGTTTGTTTGAAAAAGAGGCACAAACTTACTATCTTTTTTGATCTATGTCGTAGCTAAGACTCGTACGTGTGTGCAACAATGTTTATTTCGAATTTGCTGCATAATCTTGAAAGAAAAAAAAATACTGTCAGAAACATATTTAAAAGACTTATTTGACTTTTTTGTGGGCTAAATTTGTGCATACATAAGAAAATTTCCCAACCATGGAAAATCACGCTTAACATAAAAAGTCGTTTTCTAATACAATTATCTAAGACGTGTCAAATGCGCTCTTCGAGTAAATAATATCTTCTCACAGTTATGCAATTCCTGTGGATCGGTTCATCAATCAATCAGTCAATCTATCGTTTAATCAATCATTCAGTCAACAGCATCAAACTTACTGGAACATGAAAAAAAAATTAAGATAAATAAAATGATTTAACTTCAGGTAGTCGTCGAAGCTTAACACTTAACCAAAGCAATCCTGTGAAGGTCTTCTCTTCTTTTTCGTCTTTACGCATCACAGACTGATTGATTGCACTCCACGGAAGAATCAAACCGCATCTTTTATCTAATACTACCTTTTTATCTGTCTTTATCGACTAGAGCTTCGTGTGGTAGCGCAATGTCTGCTCATCAGATATAGCCAGAAAGATGTCTACTATACGAGTCTATCTGGACATTTTCTTGCAGATAGATTTTGTGTTTATTTGCCATCTGCAAATATTGACCACCGTCGTAGAAATTCAAGCATCCGGAGCGCGGAAAAGCAATAAAGTGGCCGGTGTAGTGTGTTTTCATTGTGCAAGCTTACCGGTATCAAACAGAAAACCAACAAACAGCGGAGAAGAAGCTGTTGATGCCAGGAATGATGGCGCGACAGCGAATGATGGAAGCCAATACTTGACCCATGCAAATATTGTTTTAAGCTTTAATTGTTGCGTGAAAATATGCGGGGCAAATGTGAGGCCTACAACTATGAAAAAACAACAACATTCCGAAAATCTTATAGACAGTTGACATTTGTCGGGAATTTTTCAAATAACCATTGAAAAATGTAAATATAAAATTTATAGAGATTCGGTTTATGGTGGAGATTATTTTGTTGGAATAATATTGATTTGTTTTTATTCACACGATGTTGGGTGGAAAAATAGATTTTGGTTGAGTTTTATGTTGAAACGGAGCAGAGAGAGGAAGAGCTTGAAATACACGTGACATAAACAACTAACACCTCTTTACGGATGCCATCAGTTGGCGGAGTACTTTCACACTTTCAGTTAATTCCGAAGAATATTGGCGGAAGAGGCCGGTCTAAGGACACCTTGCTTGCAAGTCGATATTAAACTTGAACTGAATCGTAGCTAGGAATGACAATTTAAAAAGTTTTGGAAAATTCCTGGCTTCAAAATTATTTTTAATGTCTTAAATTTAAAAATTAAAAGAATTAATAAATAAAATCTGTTCAGTTCCTGATTCGTAACAATAAAGAGAATTCGCTTTATCGGATTAAGGGGGTAGACCTATTTGAAATTGTCAAAAAATCATTTTTTGTTTTTTTTTCTTTCTTTTTTTTGTTACCATATAGGCCAGTCAAATTAAATATTATTAATAATAATTAGGGAAAGATCTGGAAATGATTTTAATCCCTTCTATAGATACTGAGTATATAAAAACTGAGTTTGCACGGTCGTAGAAAGTGAGCTTAACTTTTGGAGGGCGAAAATCCGAGAAATTTGAGCCCTTTTTTTAATATTATCGTTATAAATCCTAAACGGTGCCTCGGGTCGAAAAACCTTCCAGAAGTAAATTAAAGACCGTTGAATTCTGCGTTCAATGCACTGCTCAAAGTTAAAATTCGGTTCAGAAGCGTAGTCAAAATCGATAGTCAAAAAATGACAATTTTCGAGGCCCCCGAGAAAAATCACACTTTTTCACTTTTCAAGCTCACAGATCTTTGCAACGAATCCTCCGAATGGAAAAGCTTGTCTAAAAAAGTTGGGGACAATTCGATTGTGACCTTAACGTGGCCAATATTTTTCAATTCGAGCCATTTTTAGAGTAGCTATGAGCAAAAATTCAAAAATGAATGCTCATCGATTTATGCCTTAAAAGCTCTATCTCGGTAAGTTTAACAGCTAGAAGTTTTATTTTAATCTCAAATTGTAGATAAATTACTCTTGTTAAATAAAATTTTAGAAAATTTCTTGTGAGACCAATTGAGGAGATACTAAAAAGAAACAGGACAAGTCAAACAATTAGGCACATTTTCAACATGGTGGCGGGGTCCGTGGTGTTAGGGGGGGAAATAGAAAACTCGAATTTTTAAGCAATGTACCAACTCAAATAATATATCAAAAATCGAAACTACCCTAATTAAAGTAACCAGTGTTATAACAATTTGACTGACCAAGGTAATTTAACCTTTG
Source organism: Chloromyia formosa (assembly GCA_964017055.1). Lineage (NCBI taxonomy): Eukaryota > Metazoa > Arthropoda > Insecta > Diptera > Stratiomyidae > Chloromyia > Chloromyia formosa. The sequence continues at coordinate 11,465,580 of OZ024817.1, forward strand.
CAAAATCACCGACTTTTTTTTAAAAATAAAAACGCAATTACTCAAAAACTATACCCGCTAGCATATTCTAGTAAAGAGTGAATCGCAGGTAATATTTTACCCTAAAACATAAAATAGCCTGTAGAAATTAGATAAACTGTTAATTAGATATGACCTTGGAAATAAAATAAAAAAGTGTGAGCAAATTATTTTTTTTAATTAAAGGGCTGTAAATGACTCGAAATTTAAAAATTAGTACTATATAATGTTAAAACACATTGCTTACAACAAAACAGGAAGTTTTTATTTTTGATAAAATTAGTATAATTTATAGGTAAAAACTCGAGAAAAATAAGATAAAACAGCAAAATATTGATTGTGGGCTGCATATCTTTCTTATTTTTTCGAGATATATTTAATAAACAGTTTATCTGATTTCTACAGGCTATTTTATGTGTTTAGGGTAAGATATTACCTGCGATTCATTCTTTACTAGAATATGCTAGCGGGTATAATTTTTCAGTAATTGCGTTTTTATTAAAAGAAAAGTCAATGATTCTGCAAAGGTTAAAATACTTTGGTCAGTCAAAATGTTATAACACTGGTTGCTTTAATTAGAGTAGTTTCGATTTTTGATATATTGTTTGAGTTGGTACATTGCTTAAGAATTCGAGTTTTCTATTTCCCCCCCTAACACCACGGACCCCGCCACCATGTTGAAAATGTGCCTAATTGTTTGGCTTGTCCTGTTTCTTTTTAGTATCTCCTAAATAGGTCTCACAAAAAATCTTGTAAAACTTTATTTAACTGGAGTAATTTATCTACAATTTAAGATTAAAATAAAACTTATAGCTGTTATACTTACCGAGATAGAGCTTTTAAGGCATAAATCGATGAGCATTCATTTTTGGATTTTTGCTCATAGCTACTCTAAAAATGGCCCGGATTGGAAAAATATTGGCCACGTTAGGCTCACAATCAAATTGTCCCCAACGTTTACAGACAAGCTTTTCTATTCGAAGGATCCGTTGCAAAGATCTGTGAGCTTGAAAAGTGAAAAAGTGTGATTTTTCTCGGGAGCCTCGAAAATTGTCATTTTTTGACTATCGATTTTGACTACGCTTCTGAACCGAATTTTAACTTTGAGCAGTGCATTGAACGCAGAATTCAACGGTCTTTAATTTACTTCTGGAAGGTTTTTCGACCCGAGGCACCGTTTAGGATTTATAACGATAATATTAAAAAAAGGGCTCAAATTTCTCGGATTTTCGCCCTCCAAAAGTTAAGCTCACCTTCTACGACCGTGCAAACTCAGTTTCCATATATTCAGTATCTATAGAAGGGATTAAAATTATTTCCAGATATTTCCCTCATTATTATTAAAAAGCCCCAAAATTGGCTTAATTTGACTGGCCTAATAAAAAAAAATATACTCATAAGTCTTCGAGCAAATTTTTATGTAAAAAGATTGTAATTCAGATAAGTGGAAGTATTTTATTTAGACTTTGTAAATTAAAACTTTTTAGTTTCTAGAGCGATATTATCTCTACTTTCCAAGCAATCACGTTTTTTCAAAATCTGAGTGTTTTCACGCTTTTTGCCCCATTTTCTTAGGAAGGGATAGAAGGACTTCCGCTTTTTTTTCTAATTGTAGGCAAATAGTAGTACTTCAAACAGACAAACAGATTTAAAAATTAAATGCGTGCTAAGATTACCGCGCGCAAAAATTTCGTCAAAAATCCGAAATTTCTTATAGTTTAGAAGTTATGGCCAAAAAACCGAATTTTAGAAAAAAATAAGGGTATAAAAACAAAAAAAAAGCAGACTGTGGAGTATAAAAATAGTGAGGATCGATGCTCCTAGGCCCACGGGCATGGGGGCGTCTACTGTTGGGGTGGGGGGGGGGGGGGCAAAAATTTCGTCAAAAATCCGAAATTCCTTAAAGTTTAGAAGTTATGACCAAAAAACCGAATTTAAAAATTATGTACAATACAAATATATGAGATTGTATCACAGCGACGCGACTTTTGTTCTTCAACACAAATTTGATTTATGTATATAGTTTTGACAATACTATTTTGTTAGAAAAACGCAGTTTTAGTAGTTGAAAAAATATCAATAAGTTTAAACAAAAAGGTCTTGAGATATCCATTAAAATGTAGAATTAGAGAGAGTTTTCAGAGTGAGTTGTCTACGATAAATGGGGCTTCTGTCTGTGTAGGTTTGCCAATAGATATACTCGTACTATGCCAGTCGGTACATCGTGAAAAGTGGCTTCAGAGCGCTTGCCAGATATTCTCTGAGTTTATATTAGAAACCAATAGAAGCTTAACGGGAAAGCTTAAATTCAAATTTGCACCACTTGAAAAATTTTCTTACGATTTTTATGAGGTGATTTGTGTTGTTTTAGTTTTTCTGTTTTATCTCCACTCACGTTAGTCGCACAATAAAAAATAAAGAATCAAACTATTCGCTATAAAATTATCTTCAACTTTACAGTACAAAGTATTTAATTTAAACAAACTTGTAAAATGTTATAAGGCGCCAAAACCAAAAAAATCGATTTTCGATGTAGTTTTTTGCGAAATAAGTTGAATTTCTGTGCTAAATATCAGTATAGTGATTTTGCAGCTCATTCGATTCCCTATAACGTAAAAAAAATGTCCAAATTCGAAAAATTTTTTTTTCGTGTCACTATAAGCGTGTTTTACGGGTAAAGTGTGCATGTTCGGCCCAATGAGTACACATTCTCCTCAGCAAAAATCAGTCCTGGAGAATCGTATCGAAATACATTTTCTTTCGTAGATTGTAGAAAATTGAGTGAAGTACAAAAGCAATCTTTAATAAGTTATAAATAAAGAAAACTAATTCGAAAATCGATTTATACTTTGTATTTGAACTTTGGCGCATTGCAACGTTTTCTCTCTCTGGTTCCTGTTAACCCCTTGTGGGGCATATATCATTAACCGCGCCTACTTTCCAACGTTTTACGTGTTTGTTTAAACCAAGCCGTTAGTATTCAAAAGTCGAGAGTAATTTTATAACAATTTATTGGATTTTTAAAAACTGAAACAAGACAAATTTGGATTTAAGCTTTCTTGCAAAGTCGCTATCGATTCCTAAAATAATCTCAGAGGGTGCCTGGTATGAACTCTGAAACTACCATCCAATCAGCACATACATATTATGATGGCTTTAGCTAAATGATTCATTGACTAATTTATGCCAAATTGCCAACAGTGTGGGTTGTCGTCCTTGCACCCAATCCGAGCGAACCATTCATGTTCTTGCGACTGTGGGGGTTCTGATCTCTCAAGTTCCGTGTTCGTCGAAGCGATTCATACGACGACAGCGCAGTTATCCTAGTTCAGCGATTAGCATTGAGCACTATTTGTGCGTATTGTCTAAGGAGCTGTGTTCCTCCAAACGACTGCTAATACGATCGCCAACGAGCATCACATAGCTTGGTTAGTCGCATCGCAAGAGGTATGATATCGTCGTAATCGTATTTTGGCCTCGCATTCGATGTTGTGCATGTTCGGCTGACTGAGGTGGACGTTGTGCATGACAAAAAATGTATGTATGTTTGCCGATTACTTGTGTATAAGTTAAGCATTAACGTTATTTAGAACGTTACAAATTCTTTGTTTATTCGAGATGAAAAGGGTCGGACTCCTGATGGTCCGGTGGTACTTTTACAACTAACTTCTTCTTACATTTTATCCACTTAAATACTGTTTCTTATCCTCTATTACAACTAATGAGTTTCTAGGGAAAATACAATATATTTTGCCCTACTCATATGCCTAATTACTACTCTTATCTAACTACTCGTATCGTGGCCCTTCTGAATAGATGTTACCTTATCTTGCATGCGAAGATCATCATATAAAGTTATAATTACTTAGCTCGGCTGTCCACTACAAGCATATTAAAGCGGCTACGTACTCCCGCGGCACAAGCGTCAACAAGCTTTCGCGAAATAAGCGGCCACGAGCAGCAGGGATCGTCGATCGCCGGCGTCTTTGGGCCTCAGTTTGCTTGGCTATATCTCTTCCATTGCACACAAAATCAATCGACACAAAGCTTTTGCGCATACATTCATCAAAGCAATGCGCGGCTATGAGCGACAAATCTAAAATTGTTTGGATCTGGTATTCGAGTCGCGTGGCACACGTAAACGCTCGTAGCCGCTTCGGTCAAGTACGCTTGTAGTGAAAGCATGTTAATTATTATCACCTTGGATCTGGCTTGCATTGCCACCCAAATACTCTTCTAGTGAACGGCCACGCTTAAATAGTCCCAATCAATAATTTGCGTTCAGAATGCACTCTGAAGGGGAAGGGGTATGATTGTCACGAAAAATAAGAGAGACGGGTTGACGGTGCCTTTCGACTCACCTCATTGAACATTTTAAGGGGCTGGTATCTTTTCATGATGTGCCCGTGTAAACACGTTGTACGATCTGCAAATTGTGTCACCTCATTTTTATATTTTAATTATTGTTCTAAATGTTCTGCTTATTAATATTTGTAAGAGAAGAAAATTAGTATTTCTCTAAAGAAGAAATAATTATGAAATAAACCTTCCAAAATGAATCACCAATAAACAATTTTAAATTATATGAAAGCTCGTTTGTCAAAATCAGATATTCAAAATAAACTTGATTTAAAATATTTACACAAGATTGTTATTACTTATTAAATAATTTCCAGAGATTTAGACAAAGCAAAACTCTTATTTTTCACACACAACGAAATTTTGCATAAATCTTTCGAGTTCAAATGCAAGTAGGCGTTGTTCGCAAGCTCAAACAACTTTCGTATATGGTCTTCCCGTCAAAAACAACTAACAGAAAAAATGTTGATTGCAGGAAAATATATATGTAAAACGCTCAAGCATCGTTAATATAACGACAAAAATATTTCTTTCTTCTACCGATGAATTCTCCATGCAAATTTTTTGTTTATCTATTTTTTTTTTTTTGCATTTTTTACCATCTTTTTCGAAAAACTTGTATTGTCTTCCGATTGCCAAAAATAGAACCAACTTTGCCAAAAATAGACGTTCATGTAAATCACAGAATAAAGGTAGATTTACATACTTTTTTCTCTTTTATTTACTAAGATACATTTGTGTATTTTATCCAATATACATACGAGTATAGTACATGCATAGGTTAATTCGCAACTAAGATTTTTTTCTTGCTAAATCTTAATATGGATGTTGTATTCTTGATTCAGTCCGCGATCGTGACTGAATCAGTTTGAACGAAAGTAAAAACCGAAGAGGTGGTTCTATATCATTGCTATTCTTTCTCATTATACTGAATTAAGAAAATAATGGAAAAATTTACATAGACTCAGCTAGAAGTCTAGATATAAATTTGTAGTAAAATTTCTAGATTTATTTGCATTAAGAAGATTCTGGATTATTAAATTCTTGTTTTTATGTACTTTTGGAGAACACTCATGTGCAAGAAGAAATTAACACAATGCGGAATGAAGAAAAGTTACGAGTAGATTAACAATTTTTAATGTTAATTCGGAACTATCCATAATGCAATAATTAGTTTTGAATAATTTTAGTTTTATGCGAATTTTAATATAATAATTGCACACTACAGATAGTTTAAGGCGGTTAAGGTGAACATAAAGTGAAGAGATCATGCTTTTACGTATGCATGACTTCCAGGTGGCTATGACTTAATAATTAAATTAATACGCATTGCCATGAACGCTATTATGAACAACTTAGCTAAGGGTGTAGTAAACACTTTATTTTATTTTTTTTTTTATTTACTGCACATTCTGTAAGTTTCCAGTCTAGGAATGGAGTGTTTATTCTATTCAGCCAAAATAATACATAACAACAAATACCACCTCCCGACAACACAACACAAAACGACCTAAACCACATATGTATGCTTGAAAGCTTAAGGCTTTTTTGGAACTATAGACAATTTTGGTGGCACTAGCCTTCCGAGATTTCTGAACATTAGATTAGGTTTGAAGAGTCGACGGTGGTTCATTAGGAAATCAGAAATGACTGCGACTGTGGATGTTATCTAGATCTGTTGATCTAGCCGATTCTTTACAATCAAATGACTGAGATGGTTGTGTTTAATCTGCGCTTGGTCCTTGACCAGGGTCGGACAAGATCTTTACACTCACAAAATATGTGTTCAGGAGTTTAGTCGTCAGCTTCACAAAAATGGCAGCTAGCATATGATATGAGAAATTAACATTACAACCAATTAGGCATATGATACTCTTATAATTTGCATGGCATCTCAGGTGACATCAAAGAAAAGATCATCATCAACACAACGGACCCAGTGGTGGTCTATGTGCGCCTTTCTCTTCTAGGCAACCCATCTACCATCATCACCCTATTCCTACGAAAGTTAAGTAAATCGAGGGACAGGTTACGCAAGTATTTCTTGATGTATAGTTTGGACTGTCTCAGACTAGGGTGAGACTCCCACATCGAGGAGGCAGTCTCCTGTCCTCAATCGTGGATACGTCGCCTAGTTGAAAATGTTAAAACACAAATAGAATCATTTTACGTAAATCTTAGTATAATATTATGAGTTTAGTAAATAATAATTTGAAAAGAAATAAATATGCACGGATAGTTGATAATGTAGCATTCGAATTATTGGGTATACATATATTAGCGTAGATACCATTTACTATTGTTTTTGAGAATAAAGTGGAGTGGGCCATTGCGAGTCTAAGTCAATAATGACTCAAACTCACTCTCTATTACTCCACAAAAATTCCTCCTGTCACTTGGTTTCGTCCACTACACCATCGATTTACTCTTCTGCTTCCACCATGGATTAAGACAGTTCCTGAAGAGTTAATCCATAGTGTGGACGAGACCAAGTGACAGGAGGAATTGGCTTTAAGCTGATAATTTATGTGTGGTAGTGGAGAGCGAGTTTGAGTCATTATTGACTTAGATTCGCATCAACCCACTCCACTTTATTCTTAAAAACTATGAAATGCGCTTATGCGTGAATAAACACAGTAACTGTGTGAAAATTCGCACTCGTGTCGTGTAATAAACACTATATACTATAAGATGTTAGCATTCAACTCAGGGACATATTCCGATTTAGGTCGGAATACAAACCCCTAGCTTGATCGAGCTGCTTCCCCCATGGATTAAGGCAGCTCCTGAAAAACTAAAAGAAACTTTTCTTGACTTTTGGCCAGCTTTTTGTGATTTTTTGGCCATTGCGCGGTGGCAGAAAATTTGAGATTCCCCTGTACAGTGTTATCATCGATTGGAAACTATTCAGAAAATATTAAAATTTTCTCAATAATTAACAAAATAAAAGCATCTCTATCTAATGGTGTATTTCACAGGTATTCTAGTCAGAATTTATTTACAGGTCGTTCTGGAGGTCGTGAAGGCGTGTATATTCGAAGAGAATGCCCGAGCCAAGGCAGCCTAGGCGGGGTGCGCGTTCAAATTCTCGCCGATTACGAGTCACGAGTACTGTTCTGTTGGGCAATGACAAACAACTGATGGTGCAGATACTTACGCGCTCTAATAGGGAAATAATGTGCGCACTTGCGAAGAGCGTTTTCTTTAATTTAATTTTTACCAACCACATGCTTCATGCAATTTTCCCCGAAAATCGTTTGCGCGCGTTAAGGTTAAGCGAAGCCACTCACGTAACCCCCTACCAGCTTTTTGCAGACTGATTGGCCGGCTCTTCGAAAAAGGATTGCCGTTCAGAATCCCCTTTATTTTTTTTTAATTGTAATTTTGTCTTATGAATCGCAATCAGCAACCCGTAGGGCCCAACCCCCTACCAGTTTTCTTTTCAGGTAAGATTGGCCATGTTGTGTATGAAAAAAAAGTGTTGCCATTCATTCATCAATTTTTTTAGCTAGATTGGCCGTGTTTTTTGAGAAAAAAAAAGGTTGTAGCTCAGAAACTCCCTCATTTTTGGATTTTTTGCAATTCTGATGATTTGATTTTCGCAATCAGCAACTCAATCGACCCCCTATCAGTTGTTTTCCAGAAAGACTGAACTTGTTTATAAAAAAAAAATGTTGCCATTCTGGATCTCTCATTGGGTTTTTTTGCCATTTGGACTTCAGATTTGCAATCAGCGACCAAAAAAAAAACCCAATCCATAATCGGCCAAAACCACCCACAACACAATAAATGACGAGAGCTTCACTCTACCCAACATCAATAAAATCCAATTGAAAATTCACTCCACTTCATTCTGCACCACAATATAGCGTAGCAACATCGTATATATATTGTAGTATGTCACATCATCTAATTTAATCAATAGTTCAGTTCTCTCATCTACTTTTCAATTCCCCAGATTTTGACGATCTGATCATGCTCTGATACCGACAGACGGAACTATTAAATCTATTCACTGTTCATTTTTCAACTGCTCAGACGCCGACCTGAAGTTAAAGGGACCATATGATCTGGATTCGTTTCCATACTTCGATACTGTTCATGATCATTTTTCGATTGCGGAGTAGGTTCACCAAGTCCGGTGTACGGAGCAGGCTAAAAAGAGTAGGTTCGTGAATTGGCAACCAGGGTGCACCGTTGCTGATGGTAATTACTTTAAGGGTAGATGGTAATATTCATTTGGGGAAAACTAACACCTGACATGGACACTCTCTCTTTAACCGTTACAGAGTTATAGCATTTGTGAAAATTACCGTTACTTTAAAGATATAACTGTTCAAACTTTAAAGAAATTACAAAATCGATTTTGCATCGGAAATTCAGATGATTATTTTACAACGGTAATTTGAACTGACAAAACTGCAAAGTTGACAAAAGTTGTCCCATTGTGATAGCTTTAACGGCATATACGTTTTAAGGACTTAGATTTGAAAATTTGCTAATGATACGTATTAAAAGGAAAAAAAACATGGTCTGAAGAAGAAACAAATTTACTTAAGCTTTAACTTAACAGATAGTCCACGCTACGAATGAAAAATAGGGGAAAAAAACTCGTAGTTTTGAAATTTGACTCAATTGATGTGGAACTCTTTTTGCAGAACTCATAGTTTTTTAAATATTCAAGAAAAATTGGAAAAAAGGTCCTTCAACTCCCTCTCCCCTACAATTCCGGACACCTTTCAACTGTGATTTTGGAGAATATATTCAGAAGAATGCTTTTAATAATTTTGGAAAATTTCAAATTTACACGATTTGTCTTCCTATTATCATATCTTCGCCTACACTAAAAACTGAAATATTCAAGAGCACCCGTAAGAATGACTTTAACGGCCTGTATCCTACACTTCCGGACCCCTTATAAACGGGAACTTTGGAGAATATATTCAAAGGACTTGCAATGAACGATATTCTGGTCTGTTGGTGCTGCTTCCACCGGCAGATCGATAGCAGCACCTGATGAGTAATGATCATTCGGTGGTACGAAACCAGAGGCCGAGGGTCTCATTATACCTGGACCCCGATGAGAGAGCGAGAGAAAGTAAGCCGCCTGCCAAACCATTGCATCATTATCGCCTCAATTTTTTTTTGCTCCTCATTTTTAACTCCCCTGTTTGTGTTTTCTTTCTAAGGCCTATGATTTTTGTTAATGCAAATGCAGGGGCAACCAGCGGCGAAAGCCCTGCCCATCTGTCCCGAACTGAGCTACAACAAGCTTAGGCCGCTTTTTAGCTCGTTGAGGGGACTTTTTCTTCGCCTGATGGCACGGTCCGGCCTTCACGATCATTATGCTACTTTAGTGCCACCACAGACTGTCGAACTCGAACACGAACCTGGTACAAGTGGACCGGTTTTCTTCACATTTACGTGAAGTGTGTGTGTGTCAGAGTACATTTGTACCAGGTTCGTGTTCGAGCTCGACAGTGCGTGGTGACACTTAGGCTCCGTCTCCAAGGGCATCTTCGGATGTCCACCAAACCTTCCATTCCAGAATCTTCACATCAATTGAGCCAAATTTTAAATCTAGGAGATTTTTTTTTCCTATTTTCCACTCGTAGCATGGACTATCTGTTAAGTCAAGGTTGAAGTAAATTTGTTTCTTTTCAGACCATATTTCTGTTTTTCTTTTAATACGTAACATTCGCAAATTTAAGAATCTAAGTTCGTAAAATTTATAAACCGTTCGAAAGCTAACACAATGGGGCTATACATTCATCAAGTTTGCAGTTTTGTCGGTTCAAAGCACCGTTGGAAAATAATCATACGAGTTTCCGATGAAAAGCAGATTTTGATTTTTTTTTGAAGATTGAATAGTTGTTTTTTTGAAGTAACGGTGGTCTTTGCAACTGGGAAAAATTACATGAAAAATTACATTTACATGAAATTTCATCTAGTTTAAGAAAGTGAGGTCAAAACTTGGAAAAAATGATTGAGGGAGTGGAAAATTTGGACTTTGTTCGGCAAGTCCAGCTTTTTGACAAATTTACAAAAAAAAAAAAGTGCTATAACTCTGCAACGGTTAAGGGGAGGGTGTCCATATCAATTTTTATTTTTTCTCAAATGAACACTAATCTACCATTAAAGTTTTAAGTTAGAAAAACGATTAATTGCACATCATTAACTACATACAATTGTTCGACAATTTACAAAGGATTAAAGTAACTTTTCCGTTATTTCAGACTAATTGATTTTCCAAAAAAAAAAAAACTTTTACATTGTAAAATAATATTAGTGTCCGTATAATTCCGTTAACTTCACATATATTTTTAATTAATTTCATATAAATAGAACCAAGCTAACGATTTTTTCTAGTTTAAATGTACTCGCTGAGGATGACTATTTATGTCGAAATGCATCCAAACTAAATAAATTTATAATAAATTTGTTAAAAAGCAAAGTCATAAAGGTGGTTAAATAATTATTATTTTAAAATACCATTAAAGTATTTACCATCAGAAATGGTACACCCTATATAATATGCATATACATAAACGCAATACTCGTATGTCTTCCCTGTTGATGAAAGGCATGAGTTTAATAATACAAAAAAAAAAAAACATATTTCCACTTTTAATCAAAATTCATATCAGCTCCGACTCATATATTCAAAGAACCCACGTTTCTTCCAAAGTGTCAGTTTTCCAATGAATACGGACTTTTAATAGACTTTAATTTCCTAATTGAACATTCACCACAACATCATCATCAGAATTACACCGAATTGATCCTTTTGTCTACTTCATTGTCAAAACATGTTTACAACGTTTAAATTTAGCGACCTTAATCACAATATACATATATTTGTTCTCATTTTATTGATCGATTTATAATCGCATTCACTTCACGTTTCATCCATTTCATGGTGTCGACAACAAACTTAACAATAGGGCGCCTTCATTAACTCAATGTTTAAACAATAGGATCATCATCAGAGTTGAAGAACTCACCATCTACCATTACCGAAACCAGTCAGTCAGCCGCACCGTGTAGGGGCCGAAAAAGACCTAATAAGCCTCGGATATTACGATTACCATGTACAATAACGTCGTCTCTAAGAATCTCAGTATACAATTGAATCGATTTACAATAAAGTCATATAAAAATGGTAAATAATTATGTGAAGTATATTGTAAGCCGAATAAAAAGAGGTTGTCCAGCCATAAGTGCCTGACGCTTTAGAGCGATCATTATGAATGTAACAAATGTGACCCATGGGACTGCGTTGTCTGCGTTACGACCTCTTATACTGTTGCGTTTGCAGAGTCAAGGGGTCGGCTATTGTGGCACATCTCAGCGTCAAGAATCAAAAGTCAAGTGGTTTCATCTTAAACGAACGCATTCAGATGAAATTATTTGTCTTAATTAAGTCGATGACGAGATCGCCATGTTGAATCATGGTGAATCATTATGACCAACATTTACACTGTGGTAGGGAATGTAAAACTGGTGTCCACGAACCAATCTCCAATATACTCGACTTAGTATTCCATGTCAATTTAAGTCAGACTTGAAAATATTGATCCGGAATTTTAAGCAGTAAATTTTGAAACAAAAAGCCATCAGCATAAATCAATATCTTAATTAGATTTTTGTTGAGGATTCAGCAATGAGTCCCTGCGTTAATATATTCAAATAAAACGCGCCTGTGGAGAAAGTTATTAGAAACATCCAAGTTCCCGATTAACAATGTTCGGTACCACTTCGCTTCAACTGATCTCATTTACTATCGGATCGCAATCCATCCATCACCATCATCATGACGATCAAGACGAAACACTTTTTCAGTTCAATTTGCTGATGAAAAACTACAGTGTGACTATACTATCTAGTTTATTCGGTTGTATCTATCGAAATGTATCGTTTATTATTGTTATCTTTTATGTGATTGTGACTACTACACAATGGGGTCTAATGGTCGATTGATTAATCGTTCTGCAATTTTTCATGGGTCATTGTGTTGAGCGGTTTGCGTCTTGACAATTGTTACGCTTTGCGATCATTGGGATCATCAACATTTCCACAACATCATCATCATCAGCAGCAGCAACTTCCAAGTCGGCCAACATCGTCTTCAACTTCATGGATGGCAATGATGATGAACACTTTGTTGTGTAGAGTGTTGTGTAGTCTGGATTGAACCATGCGGCCGCGCTTGGCCAGCTTCTTGGGTGTGGAGGTCAGATCAGACACAATCAAAATATAAGAATACGAGTATGTTCTTGGAGCATACGACGATGATAAAGGTCTTGATCAGTTTTTATGACTTCTATTCAATTCGTCGATTAAATTTAGAGCTTCTTAATGCTTTCTGAAGGTTCAATTTGTTGGAACTAATTGCATTTATTGAGCAACAATCATCTAATAGGAAATAATGACAGAGATTATTGTCGTAATGAGAATAGACGTTGGGGCTTTTTGTTGATGTTCAGTTTGAAGAAGGTGATATGGGTAATTAGGTTGAAAAATGGACTGGACGAAGTTTTGAAGAGAGGGTGTGTACACTCTTTTTGTCAATTTGAGTAGCATTTTTTTGTGTACTTTAATTGAAAATTACGATATACTTTGAAGCCTTAGGCGGCTGTTAAACTGTAAAATTTCTTTTATAAATACTCGTATCATTGACGCACGAAATTTTAAAAGAACTTTTATGAATGATGTTGGTCGCCTAAGGGCGAATGTTTGCAAGCTTGTAAGAAAAGTACTTTAAAAAAGCAACGTTCAAGTCACAAATCTTTTCTTAGGCGGCTATTACACTAGAAAAGTTCTTTGAAAATATATTTTATAAAAGATATTTGTAAAAGATTTTTATAGTATTTATAAATAATAGCCGCCTTATTTCCGATTTTTCTGCCTAGGGTTCCGTATACACTAGTAGTAAAGCACCAAAGAAAATGGCTCTACGAATTATTTGCCCAAGAACCAAAAACCCCAATTTTGGGATGATTATTATTCATATGGAATTTTCGCCCCAAAACCAGACGAACAATCGCATCAAAATTTATGAAAAATTGTCCCAAAACACGAACGAAAAAATGACCTTCAATATTGAATCGTCCAAGTTGAAATGATAACATTGTGGTCATTTTACTTTAATATTTCCCAGAGTGGATTTCGGATTTAGAGAGCATGAATCCACGGAAATCCACCATGGGAAGTTTTAGGTAAAATTCCCACTTTTAGCAGTACGATCATGCAGAGTGCATACTTAATACCAATAGCTGGGCAACCATTGACACAAAACGGAAAAATGTAATAAATTTCAATTGAAAAGTGATCAAATCAATCAAATTTCAGTTACCGAGCCCATACTATTCCCGTTTATTTGCTTTAGTTGTTACAAATCCCTTTCATAGTGGTGAATTTTTGCAAAGAGTCTCTCTCGTTTCAGTTAGAATGGTTGTGAAGGGGTCTTAGCAGTGTTAGTGCGTTAGGGGAGTTTGATCAAAAGTGAACCAGCGACACAGCCATCATACCTATAGTATATATTACTAAGTAAGTATAGCGGCTAGGTGTAGGGCAGAATTGTCTCCAATCCCTTGTAGATGCCTCATATCCTCTTCAACTTTTCACCGGTGATTCTGCATTGCATAGCTATATAAAAATCAAGCTCGACATCTTTAGACTATACCCGAAGGTTGATTTTTGGCGGTGATATATTAGCGAGTAATACCGTGGTTTTGTTTCCTCTACGGTAAAGCTCGCTAGTGTATCATGTCCATATCGCGGTTTTGTATACCGCCGTAATAGATCGCGTCATTTCTGCTCGCAATAGCAGTAACCGACAGTGTATCACCCGAGCCAAATTGACAAATTCCGAATTCGAATAGTGGACAGTTCGTGTCAATCGTTTAAAATGAATCTGCCAACATTAAGGCATATTTTTTATTATAGTTTATAAATTGACACAAGTAAAAATGAGTGCATTTGGCTTGTTACTTTTTTTGCTTCGCAATTATTGAAACTGTAAAGTTATTACGAAACTGTCAGATTATTACCGACGGACAAAACTGTCGAGTAATACCGACGAGCCGTATTGCCAATGTATCACCAACGTAGGCTGAGAAGTGAAACTGGCGAGTAATACTGTCGCGGGTAAAAATTTGACAGTTTTAATAATTACGAAATAAATAAAGAAACCAGCCAAAGGCACTCGTTTTGTTTGAAGCAAGTTATAAATTTTAATAAAAAATCGCTGTTAAATTTTTAGAGATTGACATGAACTTTCAACTATTCGAATTCGGAATTTGTCAATTTGGCCAGCGTGATACATTGTCGGTTATTGCGATGCGAGCCAAAATTTCATGCTAAAATGACGACCCGCGAGCCAGTACGATCGTATACAAAACCGCGATATGTACGTGATATACTAGCGAGCTTTACCGTAGAGGAAACAAAACCGCGCTAATACTTGCTAATATATCACCGCCTTAAATAATGGACGGTTTCGAAATGATATTTTATATATATTTGTTAATCTTATAATCCAACAGGTGCTCAATTTAATTCGACAATATTGGGTTAACACTGGAGCCACATCCCTTGAGCTCGCCAGATCATTAGATGCGCGCCAGATCATTTGATCTAAAAGTGTCAAATACAGATAATTTTAAACTCACCACACCTAGGTCAAGCTCAGATCGAGTGATTTTCCCGCTGTGTGAATATGAACTAAAAGCACTAGTACGCACCGAGGATTTTGAGATGGAAATGTTTACAGACCTCTTGAATCTTCTGTACCTTTTTGTATTTTGTGCTGGTGAACACGAATCTGGGGTTTGCCAACAAAAATTTGCTTGGGAAAAAATAATGCACTTTTTTGGTTTTTGACCCATATTTCCGAAAGTATACACAAAGTCATTTGCAATGCATTCCTTCTTGTGGTGAAAACAGAAATTTGGGAACATTTCTGTTTCGGAAAAACTAGGAGCATTCTCTCTATTTGATTAGAGAGAACTTTCACAAAACCCAAAAAATTTCCGTTTTAGGACTTACGAATCCGCCCGCATGGGATCTAGGTTTCTACCACCTACAGCGAAAATGGACTACCTCTAGCGCAAATGCCGCAATGAAGGAATTTTAAGAATTCTCTCCAAATTCAATAGAGAGATTTCTCCTAATATTCGTGAAGCAGAAATGTTCCGAAATTTGATTGCATACTTTTCTTTTATGACTGTTGCGTTGTTTATAAAACAATACCTGCAATCCCTAATGAGCACACAATTACAGATGGTCGTGGGTGTTTTTCTCTCCTAATGATTTTATGATCCTTTTGTAGTCGGTTTTCAATTGCCTGTCCTTTTAACTAGGCTGGGTTTAGTTTGAAATTTTACGAAAAAAAAAGTAATGTGGGAAATTTCTGCAAACCCAATCATTTAGAAGTGTGCGATGTGCGAAGAAGATGCTGAAGAACATACCGACGCATAGATAGTTCATTTGCAGTTTTTTTGAAGTCATAACCAGATCGCGTTACAGCAGAAGGTGAAGACATTGATTTATTGATGCTACTGGCAGCCTTGTCTTTTTCCTCGAAGCTTAAGTTCTTTAAACTTAGAAAAAGGAAAGCCCCGCATCGGTTATATACATGTTTCAGTACCCTATCCGAAAGTATAATTGCCGAAAATATTCTATTTATCCATGCTTTTAGTGGCTGTGATACCACTTCGGTTCCTTTCGGACAGGGCAAGATGAAATTTGTGAAGACGCTCATCAAGAATCCACACTTGGCTGATGTAGTGCCCGTCTTCAAAAGTCCTGACGCAACCCAGCAGATGATTGATGCTGCTGGTGAGCAGTTCTTATTGGCGTTGTATGGTTGTGAAAACATTAAAACCATGTTGAATGAGTTGAGGTTCAAATGGTTCATCAAATTTGCATTAACTACAAAATCCTACATCGTCTCCTTACCTCCCTCTCAAGATGCTGCAAAGGAGAATTCTTACCGAGTGTACCATCAAGTACAGCAGGGGCTTGGGGTAATGAAAGCAGCTAGCAATTGGAGGTGACAAAAGGGGCCTTCAGGACTCGTTCCAATCACCACCCTTCTACCACCAGCACCAGACTCAGTAATGAGACTAATCTCATGCAAATGCAAAAAGGAGTGCCGAGGGTCATGTAGTTGCCGGAAAGCTGATTTAGTTTGCTCAATATTATGTGTGAGTTGCAGTGGAGCCTATGACAATGGTAGCCAATTTGAGTTCCACAAAAAGGAAGATATTGCAGATGAAGCCGATATAATTGAGGAACTTTTGGAGAAACACGTGCTACAATCAACAGCTATACTAGAATGTGTTACTAACCCACAGGCATCAGACTGCCCCATCATTAAAACTGCTGATGAAGAAGAACTCCCTCTTGAGGTAAAAATCAAGGCGAAGAAGAAATAGTAGAAAAACCTGTTGCACCTAAGGTAAATAATACCCGGTCCAAGTGCCGACGATTCCTTCAATTTTATATAAATAGCTTCATTTTAATTTATGTTTCATACCATATTTAATATATTTCGTTTTTAATTTATACTTCGTCGAGTCTTATTTTAAGATATTTCTTAGATAAAGGATTCAATCCTTTATATACACATTAAACTACTTATTTCTTAAATTAATGTAGTTTTCTATCTTGGTTTTTCGTCCGAGCCCAACAACTTGGTGCATGCACCGGTGGCGAGTAAAATCCGACCATTATGGTTGAGATTGAACTAACTCGGAGAAATTTTTTTTTTTTTTAATTAAAGTGCACAATATCATAAATGCTTTACAAACTGATATTATTATTATCTAATAGATTAATGTTTGATTAAGTTACGATAAAGGTACTAGTGAAATTTTTTACTAAGTTCATTTAAAGTGAGCAATGTTTACGCTATTTTCCCTATGTTCATTTTTGATTTGTTATTTTCTACGTGAGTACCGATCCTACGGAATTCCCAGTTATATCAAATTAAAGGTTATTAAAATATCTACAAACTCAACTCCCATGACTTTCCTCGTGGGATGAGCACTTTTCCTGATATTTGACAAGATGTATTACCAATGAAGATTTTTTACTTTTTTTGGCAAAAAGAAACGAAAGCTTTAAAGCTCTATTTCTCGGAAAGTGATACTCGTACAAAGCTAATTTTTACATAAAAATTAGAAAATTTGGGGCGCTTTAAAAAAATTTAGGCAACTTTTTCTGTAGAACTCTTAGTTACGAAGATATAATGCATTAAAACATTTTCTGGTTTTTGTCATTTTCTTTGTAACTAAAAGGGAGTATGAGATTCCTGCTTATATGAAATCAAAGATAATAG
The DNA here is from genome assembly GCA_964017055.1 of Chloromyia formosa. Classification (NCBI taxonomy): domain Eukaryota; kingdom Metazoa; phylum Arthropoda; class Insecta; order Diptera; family Stratiomyidae; genus Chloromyia; species Chloromyia formosa. Next base: position 11,483,302 of record OZ024817.1, read on the forward strand.
AGGATACTATAAATTCATTCCCGATTACTTTCTTTATTTGACAAATAGTTTATCCAATATTTGACAATATTAATGCCATTTGCTAAGTTACTAACAAACAAACGAGCACTTTATTTATCTGTATTGAATTATCATCAAATTCAACCCCTACAAATTTTCCTCATGGGATAAATACTTTTCCCGATATTGGAAAAAAACATCACTAAAACGAACATTCTTCACAAATTAGGAATAAACACTTTTCATTTTTGAAAAACTTTTTTCAAGAACTTCTGAACATTAGAAGCTCATTTTGGTGTGAAACTTTAGCAAATTAGTGTGCTTTAAAAAATGTAAGTGAAACTTTTTTTTGTAGGACATATACTTTGGGAGATATTAAGCAAAAACTGAAAAAAGTGCAAAAAAAAATATGAAATTTGTTTTTTTTTTTTTTGGTCTTAAAGGGTTACTTGGTCAACATTTTTGTTAGCAAACCTGAGAATTGTTTTTAGCCACCGAAATACCATTGGAATAAAAAAAAATCCGAAACAATAAAAATATAGCCTTAAAATAACCGCCTAAGGCTGAAAACACACCGCATAAGACAAAACGTTTGTTTCTGTCTCAAGAAACAACCGACTATTGCTTCTTATCAGGCAGCACACACCAAAAGAAACGAAACAAGACAAACGTCTTTGTCTCGATGCGTTTTATGACTGGTTGTCGATAATGCATGTCTTTGGATATTATCAACACACACCGAATGAAACAAACATGCTTCAGACAAACGTCGTTGTCGATAATTGCATACATTGCAATAGGCGCAACACACACCGCATGAAACGAAACAAAAAGACAAGAAAAGACAGAAAGACGTGTTTCGTTGCCACTAGACGGCCAGTTGTCTTTCAAAGACAAAAATTCGTTTCCGCTTAATAGCTGGTCATTTTAAGTAAAATGTCGCAAATTATGGACGTCGTCGTTGCAAATTTAATTTTGTCCTATCTCAACACACACCAAGCGAAACAAGACAAAAAGACGTTTTGTTTGGTCTCACTGTGTTTCGCTTGGTGTGTGCTGCAATCAAACACATTTTTTTTGTCTTAAAAGACAAGAAGGTTTTGTCTGATGCGGTGTGTTTTCACACTAAAGGTTAGCCAAAAAAATTTAATTTTGGTCCATTTCTTAATTTCCTAAGCGAATTTTTGTTGGTAAGCCTCGGATTCCTGTTCAGCACCCCCAAAAACATAAAGGTACATAAAAATCAAAAGGTCTGCAAAACGTTCGATCTGGGCCATTTATATGAACCAGCAATCTTAGACTAAAAGGAACGAAAGATTTATTAAATACATTCAATAACAAGATATTCTCTAAATGACAAATCGGTACCTCATACCCTGATCGATACCATTGTATGCTGTCGAGAACCATAAACTTTTTAAATTATACCTGTATCCTAAATATTATACGTCATATGTCGCCCGTTTAGGGTACTTTACTACCTGCTTTCCTACATCTATTCGCGGCGAGTTTAATTAATGTTGAAGCGCAATTTCCTTGGTCCGTGTTTATCAATTTCTCCGGATTTTCGCGCATGATTTCGAGGCTTTCCCACTGATCTAAGGTGTACTTTTGGTGTATCGAATTATCTCCAAATTTTCGCGGGTCACGGTATGTCCTTCTTCAATGATGTGCGCGGCGACTGACTATCGAATTGTTCGGTTCGGATTTGGAGTTTTCGACTTTTCGCTTCGTTTACCAGATGTAACATTTTCTGCAGTCCTCGCAATTGATCCGGTATATCCTGCTTTTCTAGTCAAATCCGGAGAAATTGCAGAACACGGTCCAAGGAAATAGCGCTTCAAAATTAATTAAACTCGCCGCGAATAGATGTAGAAAAGTAGGTAGTATAGTACCCTAAACTGACGACTTATGGCCTATAATTTTATGACACAGGTATAATTTAAAAAGTTTATGGTCCTTAACTGCCTGCTACATTAATGTTAAGTTTCTTCAATTGTCTTGTAATTTTACCATAAGGTTAGTAGCTTGTATACTGAGGAATGGAGTAAGTTACTCCCGAAATACATGTATGTAAATACAAAAAATACTTTGTAGTTTGGGAAATGCTACGCTTTTTCATTTATTTAAACTATAACTGCAAACATAGGACGATATCGATTATATATTGGTTTCAAGTCCCATTATTTAAGTTCCATTTCGCTTATTGGAAAAACAAGTCAACGGTTTCTGCTTACGATCACCCAGGAAGTTACATGCCAAATCAAGAAACGCACGAACGGGCAATCGAACGAACATGTAGCATCGCACAATGTGCCCGTCCATTCCAAAAATCAACATGGTATGAAAAACTCCCGGCTATATTCGGCTTAGCTCGAGGTTGTCCATACGAATGTTCACAAGCAGTTGGGAGTTAATTTAATTCTCAAATCCGAGACCAGAGGCGGGCAATCGGTCTCCATAATTCCCCCTATCTACGCTACTGAACAAATCAATACTCGTTTGCTACTAAAGAAACCATTTGCGACCATTTGAAATATAGTATGTCCCATCGGTATAACCAAAAATTCGGAGTAGCAGTGAAAATTGACTACTCTTGAAGTCGAACTTCCGGAAAAAGGATTTTGGTTTATTTAATAAAAAAAAATAATAATTTCAGTTTCGGCCATTTGGATTCAACTAATAATACAAAAATAAAACTAGAACCGTGGTCACAGAAACTAAATACTTGCCACTTCTTTAGACACATAGTAGGGTGCCCTACTCGTAGATTGATGTAATATATGTACTCGTACATAGTTCCTAGTTATTAGGACGATTAAAAAAAAATGAAAAAATTCAATTCAAATAATATAATTTATTGCACGAAACTTTGAAGTGAAACGTTTAATGAAAACGGTAAGATCTTTAGAAGAATAAAGAAATCCAAAATTATATGTGGTCCAAAATATGGGACTGTGGAATCTTCCAAAATTAAGATTGTTTACTACTACGATCCAAGCAGTTTTCTTTTAGATACACGCAGAAGATGCGTCGACATTTAAAAGGTACTCATACTATTCCCTGCGGTGAACACAGCCGATTTTATTCAGCTATTTTGGAAGCGACTAAGTTATTTTTGTTTATCTATACATTAGCTATTATTGTTGAGCCATTTTTAACTTTTGTTTATATTAGGTAAGATCAAGGTATTTTCTTTTTTTATCAATTTACTCTTTTACGGGAAAAATTTTGATCCCACTATGACCATGAATATTAGGATCTAAATTTTTCCAAGTGAACTAACAGAGTAAAATTGAGGAAAAAAGAAAATTCCTTGTTCAATTGTAAATCACTCCATGTTTGTCTTAAGGGGAATCTCACTAACTATTTTGAAGTTAAAAATTAAATACACATTCATCTAACATTTTGAGCAATTTATTTCAACACAATACCGTCCTAAAATAATCCAAATCCATAGAAAAATGTTGTATTTTGACAAGATTACCCAACTTTCAGTTAAACTAAGAAAATTCGAATAAAAAAACGTCCCGAATTTATTTAGAAAAATACTAAATAAAAAATAGCAAGAGGCACGAATGAAGCATGGATACCAAAAATCACCTCATGATATTAAATTTTTAATCCAGAGCTATATAATATATCCCAAATAAAGAAAGGAATTGAATTCGGGCCTAATAAATCAATCTTCAATTCTTATAAAGAAAATGGTTACCCGGAAAAAAAACATTCCAGGTAAAATATTCCTCCGCAAAATAATTTAAATACGAAGGACATAAGCACATTGACATCCAAAATGGAACTTCTAGAACCCCGAATGACGTATGTCGGCAATAGCAATACTAGTAATAAATAAATTTTATTAAAATACATCTAATCATATAAAAATAGAAGATTTACCATATATTCAGTTCAAAGAAACATCCGAGTGATAATCGCCAGTGGTCGACGTCAGCAACAGCTTATCCAAGTATGGAATGCAGTTTTGAAACAAGTTCTCACGTTGTCGTCGGGGACTCCTTTTTTAAACTATTTATTCTTTTTTTATATTTCAATTGAAACTTTGTAATATACAGTCACTGTTCACTGAAGAAACTCCGGTTTACTTTACACCGGGGAATTATTAAAAGAAACTTTTCTAGTTTTAACACTCAGTTTAACAGTATTTTTAATAATTAATAGATTGCTTTATAGTCAGCTATAACCTTTAAATAACCAAAACACACCTATCCGCAAAAAGCAGACAATTTTCAAACATTGAACATTTTCACACGAACCGTATTTAATGAATCCTTTTTAGTAGTCAGCAGCACTGTGGAACAGTAGCCAATAAATTCCTTTTTTTTACATGAACAACTTGTACTACCAAATAAGCATAAGTTGCATGCATACAAGTCATTTGTTGTCGAACATCATAAATCAATTTGCAATTAAATTTGCGAGAATACGTGCGAATGTACGAATACGGATCACATATGGAGATGGCCCAAGCCTTAATGGAATTTCGTTTAAAACACTTCAATGTATGCCGGACGAAATGGTTTTATTTATTTATTTTTTTTTTTTTAAGGAAACCGCTAATTAAATTTGGAATTTATCGATTTGACTCTCAAAAGTAGTTTATCACACCAGACGTAGTTTAAGGGTTTCTTGGCTTGAAGAGCGGAACGGCACTGTCGTGATAGTGGACTTATAGACGTGATACACACTTAAACGTACTTGTACAGTACACGTTCACACAAAAACTGATAAAAGTAATCGATCTTTACGTATCGGTCATTTCTGATAGTTGACTCCGTTCTAAAAAATTCTCACACAGACACTTATGACCTAGCAAACAATAACAGTCACTGAAATCTTCGCGCGTATTTTTTTATATATATTTTCAGCTAGAAGAACGTAAACTATCTTTTTACGGCACATCTACGTCCAAGCTGGACTCCTATCAACATTAAACTGACTTAAGATCGTACGGTGTCTCGTAATATTGTTAAAAGATCTTTTCCTCGAGATCAATTTTATTCCTCATCGTTTCGTTAGCATTGAATGCAAGTCTTGAGGCTTGATGGAGGCACCAATGTATCTGGATGGACACTTTGTCGAAGATGCTGTGTATCCAACAAACACTTGAGATCGCAGCATGCATTCTGCACGCATCTCTTTAAGACCAACTCCAATCTTCTCTTCGAAAAAATCTCAAGATTCAACACGGCTTTTGCGGTGTATAAGACTTTCCAAAGAGCCCCTGTTCTGAATAACGTTCGGCTGAATAGATTCAGGTGAGAGCGAGCCATACCTTAAAGATTGGCTGAGTTACAAGCCACTGCTGCTTGTCATTTTAGTGGGATCACTACAAAAAGTAGGTTCACCAATAAAAGATTAAATAGTGCCCGTGAGAAGGGGCAAATGTGGGAGTTGTTTTTTAATATCAAAAATTTTATAGAAAAAAAGTATTATGGGGCATTGCAATACACTCGAAAGACGATCAAAAAGTGTGCGAGGCTTGGCTAGTCCAAGTTGATGGTAATTAGGCACAGGTAGATCTGAGTCATCATCATCAGATATCGAATCCATTCACGATAGTTAGTGGAATCACGTTCGACGATCAAGTTGACCGAATGTGGTGGTGGCGGCGCGGCATGGTTGTCTGTCTATCGATTTATGAATTCATTGCATGATTGCCGGAGCTTTACATGATTTGCATGGCTATTACGCTGATTTTATTTCTGTATAATTTGCAGAGTATTCTGCGATTATTATGCATGTTTTTCGATTCGGCGTTACGGTGTAAATGTTGCTTGTTGATATATTTGGTAGTGATCGCAAGTGACTTGTTTTACTATTTTAACTATGTGACGTAATGTTGTATTTTCGGATATTAGAGAGATCAGTAACCAGAAGAAGAACTCCTTATTTAGAAGCGATGCCAGATGTGGTAAACGCGAGTATTGGAAAATAATTGATGTTGATGTTGGGTGGATATATGTACGTGGTTTATTAAAATTAGATAGCACTTAACTTAAAAAAATAAATGAATAATGGAATTTGAAATAAATTTGGTGGGTTGTTGAAGAAATGGAAACCGGGTTAGGCAAATGAATATACTAGGAAACAAGAAACCTTTTCAGAATCATGAATGTTATTAATTTATTTATTATTTATAAATTTACCCATCCGGTGGGCACTGCGACCATAGAGAAGTCTATTGTGGCATAGCCCACAATATTGTAAAAGATTCTCCACCACCCTTACCAAGTGAATTATACTAGGGCCTGTCAAGGGCTAAGGCGAAGCAGGTGGTTGCTTGGAAGCCGACTCTGAAAGGGCACCAAGAGGAAAGCCGGGTTTCAGAGTAAATTTTGTCACGGTCCCAAGCTGGTAATAGGAACCTGTAAAGAAAGAAATAAAGGAATTAGCTAGTTTCGGCGGAAAATTAGGTGGTGGTGGTAGTACTTACCTCTTTTTTCTTCGACACCGTCCATTTCTGTGAGCAATTGATTGACCACTCTCGTAGCAGATCCACCATCCGTGACATCTGATCTTTTCGGACATAGCGAGTCAGCTTCATCGAAAAGATATGACACATGGCTGAGAATTCCGAGCTCTTTGGAAACACTGCTGAGCTTCACGCTTACTTTCACCAACATACGTATTCATTAACTCCGGTCCTTTGACTGATAAGAAGTTAATACCAGCTTCATTTGCAATGAACTTCGAGTACGGACACACCGAAATGACAATTCGGAGACTGAACAAGTGGATGTAGACAAACAACACTGTTCTGACTCTCATCGTTAGCAGCGAAATACAGTACTCGATTTAGTACACTTTGATCGTTAGTCGGATTCTCGTATTTACATGGAATTCGATTGGAACTGTTATTGGACTTTTCCGTTGTCGGCAGTCTATTTAAACCCTGGGATAGAAAACGGGACCTTCTTTGTTCATTTTTACTTGGCATCGAAAAGGAATCGAAAGGAAATCGAAGAGCAAGACGAGAATCTCAAGCGACTTATGTCAAGAAGCCAACGTACGACGACGGAAGTGGAGTTCTAAGACGTGAGCAGAGGAATTGTCAAAGATCGCAGATTGGAAGTCTCTAAGCGAAGACGCTATATTTGTACAGCAACGGAACGACAGGCGACGTACCAGGACGACGTATCACCGGATCGGTATTCAGTGTTATATGCAGGGAATAGTACCGTCACCTAGGTAGGTGTATTGTAGGATCTAAGTTATTAGCTGTAGAAATAGTTCAACGGATGATTAGTGTTTAGTTGTGACTGGTCGTCATTTTGTGAATTCAATTAAAGTGAATATAGTGAATTTTATAACGATTGAATTGTCGTGTTATACATATATTGTGATCCAGCTTGGGTTCGAACGGTTCCAGACTACGGTCAATCGCGGATTCGGGCTTACCGCGGTTTTATTGAGAGTCAGGCGGTCGGTAATATAAGCGCGTGGCGCCCATGACCCGTAGAAGACCTAGGACGAACTGATATGATTAAGCATGTTATTGATGTTGGTGGTAGCAAGCCCAAGAAACAATGGTATTTCGCTGTTTCCTCAGCTGTTGAAAAACAGCTTTACACAGAAATCGACCGGATGCTGGCTTAGGGAGTAATCGAGGAGCGACCATGCTCCTGGTCGTTACCAGTGTTATGCTGGTGGTGCAACCAGCAAAAATCCGACTCCGTCTGGACGACTGAAAAGTTAATTTAGTCACAGTAAAGGACGCCTATCGCTTACCGCTCATCGAGCGAATTATAGGTCGACTTCCCTGGGTCCAGTGAATAATGAGCCTGGATCTAAAAGACGCCTTTCTGGCAAATTCCTCTCGATGAGTGTTCGAGGGATAAGACCGCCTTTACTGTACCGGGCAGGCCTTTGTATCAGTTCGTTACTATGTCATTCGGACTGTGCAACGTGCCTCAAATAATGCAACGACTGTTAGATCGGGTGATCCCGCACACCTACGACACCAGGTGTTCGTCATTTTAGACGACTTACTACTTATTGCCGAAACGTTTGATGGAAGAAGTGGCCCTTTGTATACGAAAGGCAGGACTAACTATCAATGTCGAAAAAAGTAAACTCCTGATCAAAAATGTACGTTACCTTGGGCATTTTATAGGAAATGGGACCACTGGCACCGATCCCGATAAAGTGCAAGGTATTGCTGAGTTTCCGGTCCCCAATTCCATTAAACAACTACGGGGACTTCCACGCATGTTCGGTTGGTTCCGCCGATCCGTGAACCACCTCGAAACATTATCAGCCCCGCTGACAGATATGTTGACCAGAAAACGTGTATTTACCTTGACTGACGTAGTGCTCAAAGCTTTTAACGCTTTAGGAAAGTTTAATTTCCGCGTCCGTTCTACAAAGTGCTGATTTTAAGCGACGGTTTGCAAATGGCAGAAAATGGAGCTGAGGCTCCGGTCGATTATATGTCAAAACAATTTAACCTGACCCAGAGCAATTACACGATTTCTTAACAGGAGTGCCTGGTGGCGGTGTTGGCAATAAAGAAATTTTGAGCCAACGTCGAAGAACACGAGTTCGAAGTTGTCACGGATCATGCCTTGTTAAAATGGCTGATGTCACAGGCCGATTTAAATGGGAGACTCCCCCGTTGGGCGGAATTCTTATAATGCCCTAATCGATAAAATAGCTCAGAATCAATCTTCTTCGGTTGAGTACCTAATTGATGCATAAATATTTTAAAAACACGTTAGAAACAGTTTTCCCAAACACGAGAAAAAGATTGGACGGCAAGTTTTGTCAGGCTTACTCAATTGCCCTAACCCCTTGTGGGGCATAGTGCGTCAACTGTTCCATGTGGCGCAGTTGACGTTTCGAAGGCATAGACTGGTTTTGGGGAATGCAGTTGCCATCATGCACCTCCTGCATATCCATGGCCACTAACGTCGTCGTGGACGGGATTCGAACCCGAAACGCAGGTAGTCAAACATGAGATTGATGTCTCAACACACTGCGTTACCGGTCGCCCGTTTTGTCAGACTTCTTTGGCCATTTTTCGACTATTTCATTCTGTGAATTTTCTATTATGTAGGATTAAAAAAAGCCTTGAAGTTGCTTCTGGTACGGTCTAGAAAGATTTCGTTTCTTTGAAGTTTTTGATGAACGGTATCCCACACCCCAAACCGACTGTGTATTTCGTTTAATTGAATATGTCAAATTGGACCTAGCCCCACATTGGCTGCCAAATATGTTCGGCTATTATCTACTGTTCATTTTCAATGGCCTAAGATAAAAGAAACTTTGGGGCGACCGGTAGCGCAGTGGACTGAGGCATCAGTCTCATGTTTGACTACCGTTTCGGGCTCGAATCCCGTCCACGACGACGTTCGTGGCCATGGATGTGCAGGAGGCGCATGCCGGCAACTGCATTCTCCGAAACCAGTTTATGCCAACGAAACGTTAACTGAGCCACATGGAACAGTTGACGCGCTATGCCCCACAAGAGGTTAGGACAATTGAGTAGTAGTAGCTATGTATCACCCATTCATGGATGAATGGCTTCAAACGCCATTGAGAAAATATCGTGAAATAAGCACGGTGAGCTAATGGTCGATTTTATGAGACAAAGACGTATACATTTTTTCTATTGTTTGAATAAGGGAGGGAAGTAGTAATTTCAAGATGATTGTCCACAAGCGACATCGAACTGACTCAGCTTGTGCTCATTTTATACGTCTGTTTATAATTTCTTTGTGTGTGTATTGAATTGAAATCGTTATACACAAACTCGAGATAAGGACAACATAAAAGCTATTATGTAGGAGCTCATGGGGAGAGGGGGAGGGGGGAGGGGAGTTGTTGATTCCCTTAATCCCCCTACACCACTGATATGTCGCCCGGTGAAATAAGAATATACCGCTTAAACCTCAGTTCTCTAGGTCGTAGAGTGACCCAATGAACACGACCACCGAGCGCGTCAGGAAAGCTTGCCTGAGCAGATCCTGAATCCTGATCTGGAATCTATGATAGTAGCCTTTTGACGAACTATAAATAAGTTGCAAAAAGGGTTGCTCTATACCCTCGTTTCGACTTGTAATCAAAAATACCCCTTACCGCTTTCCACTAAACTAGGTGCAAATGAAAGGTCATGCTCATGATGTTCTCTTTCCGAAAAACCACTCTTCCCTCACAAAAGATTCCTGGAAGTGTGTGGAGGGCAGATAATTGGGTTGAGCGTTAGTAGACTCAATTTTACAAGTCGACCCACTTCAAGCAAGCTTTCACGAGGTAGGAATGTTTTTTTTTTTCAGAAAAAGTACATCACGACCTCTTTAATTTAAAACCGCATTTTGCGCAAAATGCCTTTATAAGCTGTTTAGAAAGTGTTAAGCTCGCGCTGGATTGCTAGCTCAGCATAGGATGAATTCCACCAATACTCGTTATAGTCGTGTAAAGACAGAGTAGCGATCCCCCATTTGGCCTTATTATTTGAAGTCTTCTGACGATACTGATTATTTTTACTTTTAAAATGCTCCGCTTCAAAACAATGCTTGTGTATATTTGCATGCAATATCTCAGGTCTCCGCCGATGAATTAGAAAATCAATGAAACGAGACATGCTCCATTTTGGGCCTGCGTTTGAATATACGTACATATGATATTAAACATATATAGGGGGAAGGATATAAATAAACAGAGGATAGACCAATCTTTTGAACTAAATCAAATCCATTTTTTTTTCAAAACTATCTTACTATTAAAAAGGTTTTCATCACTTACTATCCAAACAAAATTTTATTTGGAATATGTAGTGTATATACCTTCAAAGTTTTCGAATTTCGTAATGAAAAATCCAGTGTTTATTTTTGAAAAGTGACTCGTGCCACCGACACCTACGACATTTAATGCTATTTGCATTTTTCCAAAAAAAAAAAAAAACAAAACACCAGCAGCTCTTCAATTTCACCTTCTTCAGAAAAATGAACATGGTTAATGGGACACCGTTGTCGGCCACTAAACACATTTAGCACTAAAAAGCAATCATAAACCATCATAAAAAAAAGAACTCATTAACAGCCAAACGTGCAATCCGATAACCAGATATTGTAGTTTCACCTGTTAGGCTCTTGTAACTGGCGGCACGTAAGTGAGTAAGTGCCACAATTTGAGCGGAGCCACAAAGGTGCGCACACACAAGTCGATTAGAAAGATTTTAAAGACATTCACTTGATGCTGCCGCAACCGGCGTCCGTCGCCATCCTACAGTTAAACCGCGAATAAAAACAGTTAAATAAACTGTGTATGTTTTCGATTGCGTCACAAAATTTATTACGACCTGGCGCCATACAGTGTCCTTGTAACGATATATACATACACAAGACTTGGTGGTTAGCACTCGCTTCATATATGGGCAAAATTGTTGACAGTGGGGCCGAGACCACTGTTGGGGACGGTGTTGTCCGTTTTTGGTATAAAAAAGTTGCATTCCAATTGGAGCCCCTCTCCTAAATCATACATATAAGAATAATATTGAAACAAAAAAAATTTAATTCAAATTGCACACCGTCGATCATTATAATCAACATGTATGCGCATTACCGCGGCTTTGAAGGCCCCACCAGCATTATTATCGACCGCCACCACCAACCAACTTTACTCTTGCCCGCGGCACTGCTGACCCATTGAGAGGCGAATTTCAAATGGACCGTGCAAGGTGGCACGGGCCCATCGAGCGCTCACCATTTTTTTCCAGTGTTTGGTACGGGTCGGTGAAGTGACCATTTCGTAAACTTTGGCACGCTTTTTCGGTTTCTTGGGGTCTATCTGATTTGTATTTGAAAGGTATACTCAGTGTTGTATATCTTAGGTTCTAACTCTTATACAAGTTTTGTGAGTTTGTCAGCAATTGATGTATAGTATTTGAGCTCCCCTCTTTCTTGGATTTAAATAAGAGATAGGGTTAGACCAAGTTTTCTCTTAAAAGTCAACTGGACATCGAAACTTCTTCAAATGGAACAAGCGCTTAGTATCTGAAGATAGTCTAGTTAGTATACTGGAAACAAAATATACGAGTCACAGCTAAAAATTCTCTACAGCAAGATTTGTCGAAAAGTCTTCAGGGAAAAACCAAATAAGAAATTTAAATTTTTTCTATGGCAACAGTGGGTTGTATCCGTAGTAAATTCTTTTCTTCCTTTTACCCAAAATAAATATACCTTATGAACATGACATGAAGGTGGAGTTCGATGTGGGGGGGAGGGGGGCGGGCGGATTTTGATTTTTTCTCATAAACACTCTAAAAATAGGCCAAACTGAAAAATATTGGCCACATTACGCTAACAATCAAATTATCCTTAACTTTTATAAACAAGCTTTTCCATGTGGAGCATCCGTTGCAGAGATCTGTGAGCTTGAAAAGTGTGATTTTTCTCCGAAGCCTCGAAAATTGTCGTTTTTTGACTACGCTACTGAACCAAATTTCAACTTTGAGCAGTGCATTGAACGCAGAATTTAACGCCCTTTGAATAACTCGGCAAGTTTTTCCGATTCGAGGCACCGTTTAGGAGTTATACGGATAATATTAAATATCAAATTTCTCAGATTTTCACCCACCAAAAGTAAAGCTCACCTTCTACGACCGTGCAAACTCGGTTTCCATGTATTCAGTATCTATAGAAGGGACGAAAATTATTTTCAGATCTTTCCCTAATTTTTAGTAATAAAATTTAATTTAATTGGCCCATCTTGAGTATTGTTTCATAATTTTCTCAAAAATACAAAACTTGTGTTAAGGTTACTGGTGGAATCCACATTAATGATTCAAGGTGGATACCACCAGTAACCTTAACGCAACCTTGTATACGCAAATTTTCAGACGCAGATCCGTGGAGGATTGATGCAAAAGTGTTTCGTTAATTTTGGGAACAAGTGATAATCACTAGGAGCTAAGTCCGGACCGACAGTCACAGAGGAGGAATGATAGTCCGACCAAATATTCTCAGTAGGTCTTGCGTTTGAACAGAGACGTGGTGAAAAGCGTAATCGTGCAACAGCATCATACCTTTGCTTAGTTTTCCTCTCCGGTGGTTCTGAATCGTGGCTCGCCATCCCTGTCGGTATTTATGGTCGTCCCAGGAAGGCATAAAATCGATCAACATTATACCCTTGCGGTCCAAAAACACATTCGCCATGACTTTTCCAGCAGGCTGCGTTTGTTTTTGCGCCATTTGCGTGAGTTTTGCATTGTTTTAGAAGTAAACACCCAGGTTTCATCGCCTGTAACAATGTTATTGTTGTACATTGTTGAAGACACTGGCGGACACAGTTGACGCGTTGCTGCTTCTGGGCTCCTGTAAGCATTTGCGGGACAATTATGCAATTATGTCAATTGAGCAAGAGGAAATCTGAGGAAACTTAAGGGCCGATTCACGGATGGTGATCCTCCGATCTTCGAGCATTAGTCTCTCGACCTTTTCGACAGTCTCGTCTGATATCGACGGTCTTCCGCTCCATTTTTCATCACGCTTGCTACACCATTTCCGAACATGTTGGACGGACATACACTTTTCACCACAAATTTCGCACAATTGACCCCTTTCGCGTTAAAAAAAAGATAACTCCACGGATTCCACACCTGGTGGTAGCGGTGATCGGAACTTCCATCGTGCACAGCCAACACTGCGCGGAGTAGGAAAGCGGGGAAGGTCGCGACCGAGAGTGATAAATCTTCTTCACACAGCAGTGTTATTTGTATATATAAATTTTAGATTTTAGGAAGAAACCAGTGATGCCAAATGGAAAAAAAAAACATAAATCGTTCCAATTCGTTCCAAAAAATCGTAAAAATCGTAATTTCTCCTATTTATTAACTTCTAGCTAAGGAAGCTCGCTTCGCTCACAATTTTTGGTCATATTGGAGATTTTACCACGCCCACCCACTCGCTGTGGGGTTACCACTATTCATCTCAGCGACTTCGAAATTGCGGGTTTGACACTAATCTCGGTAATTTTTGAAGTTTTCTTCACGAGTTTCAATCTCAATTCGTCGCCCATCCACCCCAGAGGGTGTGGGGACTGCGGCCAAACTGAAAAATGTAAAGATAGAAAATATTCTGGATCCTAACGGATATGCTTATGAAATTTTCATGGAAATCGAGCCGATTTGACGCAAATTACGGACGATCATACAAAATATATAAACTAATAACCTGAGTTGAACTTTCATAATTCAACTTCAAAAATATACGGTAAATATATTACAGCAGGGGCCGGCAACCTTTTTAGAACAGTGGGCCACTTTCAAAAGAAATATATTTAGGCGAATCGCTCAGGACAAACAAAAAACGTTAAGTGTCAAGAAAGCAAACCAAAATTCCATTAATAACACCACGCCAACGGAGCGTTCAATTCCGTTTCAAAAAAATTTGAAAATTGCAAATTTAGACGTTACAAAGGCGCCGGCAGACTTTGTTAAATGCGCGAATAAATGGCCACTGACAAGTCATTTAAAATGCTTTCATTTGGTGCCAATACTCGTAGTACTTTCAGCTTCCAGTATTATTTTAAATGAGTTCTAGAATAAAACTTTACGATAAAATAAATAAATAAAAAAAAAAAAACAATTTATGATTTTCTAGTTCTGATTCAAAAATAAAAATATACTTTAAATAAATTGAGTCAAATGGAGAGCTTAGGAGAATAGAAAATGACATAGTGACTACCCTAAAAATCGGCAGAATTGCGTAGGAGGGGGGTTTGTGCTCCGGAAATCACTTGTAATCGATAACCTTTCATTGTTGAAAACAAAACGCAATTGCGGTCAGTCTCTTCGAACTACATTTATGGCAGCGTACACTTGCTCTTTTATAAATAAAAATATGCCGTGTAAGGGAAAGTCATTATTATTTCATCTGATTTTCAAATTGCGAAGGCAAGATGTCCAATCAATACAAAATTAAGGAAACCCAAAGAAAAGCTTTATTACGATTACAAATATGAAATAGGAATTTTTGTGTCCAAATCTTTTGTGAATTCAATATCACAACAAGGCGTTTCCTCAAGTCTAGGTTAGGTAGCAGTGTTGCTGAAACAGCACACTTAGAGCAGAAACGTAGGTCCATTGTGATACCCTAGGAGAACCAAAACAACATACATATTAGAACCTGCTGGAGCCACTGAAGAATCGAAGCAGTTGTCCCACCTTCACCTCTGCCAGCTCCCTAAGATGAATGTAAAAGTATTTACCAAGAGTTGGCCTCTTCAACTGTCTAGTTGAGTAATACTTCCTCCTCCTCTGAAGCCTCCTAGTTTGTTCGCCGATAAAGCAGTATCCAGTAATGGAGCCGACAAACAAGCTGATCTGTTACTTAGTCAGCTACAGTAATTTAGCAGTTCGGTTTATATTCCGTCTCGACCAGATAAGATGGCATTATAACAAGTAACGCCGTCAGTCCATCTAAGGTGGGATTGCCTGACCGCAGCTGATTTTATACTGAGTTTAACCAGGGAAATCGATATAGCGATATCGCTGCTAAGCTGCGAAGCCACATTGTTTGCTCCCCCAGGCGAGCTCATCAGCCCTGCAATTACCAAAAAAGTCATGGTGGCTAGATATCTAGCACAGGATAATAGGCTTTTCGATGTATAGAACCCTGATTCAAGGGATTTTACTGCGGACAATCCGTAAAGATAGTGATTTTCGTCGTGGAGATCGCGTGAAGACTCATCCAAGTCACCGATTCCATCATGGTAAAAAATGTCCGCCTGGAAAACACTACAGTATTCCGGTAGCCGGAAGGAAAAGTGAAGGTTCAGCTCTTCAAAGACTACTCCAGCAACCACACCCTCGGCGATCTTTGACCCGTCTGTGTATGTTTGCAGCGAGTGTGGTAGAGACGGACCCCCTCTCTCCCATTGACTCCATGTTGGAATCAGGTTTGTGTTACTCTTAATGAACCATCCCTTTGGTGAGGTGTAATCAACTGACTCAGAAATCTCTCCGTTGTTCGAGATGGTTGAGTGACCGGTTCCCAAGGTTGTCCACTCACTGGTACGTCTCTCTTATTATAATGGCTGAGATTACCGCCATGAACGCCCCCTTCTTTATGTCTAATCTGTCCTTTGGATAGAATATCTTTTAAGGTTTTTATATATTATTTAATCAATTTCTAGTCTTTGTTTATATTTTAAATATAAAATATTCTTTCTACATTTGCTGGCGAATTCGGTAAAGCTAATATTTCAAAAATGAATTAACGAATCAAGAGAAATGCTATGGAATCCGAAATCGTCTTCCAAAATTTTTCTATTTCTCTCTCCTTGAACTCCCCAAACATTTTTTTAAATTCAAATATATAATTCTCGAAATCCTAAATAACCTGGCATTTACCGGTTAAACGAAAGCTGGTCGATTAAATTTTTCGACAGTAAGCCTTGAACCACTAACACCAATAGATAAAGTAATAGCACAACAGACAAAGGGTCGCAGTAATAAGCTCTTGTTGCACATGTCCTACTTCATAACTCCAATCTACTATTAAAGTGTTCTGCATAACATCAAAGTCTTCACACCTGTAAACAATTCATTTAACATATCTTCTATACAGAGGATGTCAATAATCATCTTAATCAAAGTCATGCTGCACAAATTACTATATTCAACGACTTTTCTCATTTTACGCTAATAATCCGTCCGTAAGTCAAGTACAAGTAGCTTGCGTGTCCATTAGGATCAACAAGAAATTGGTTTCGTCACCCATTTGATATCCAATTTAGCAACTGGAAGCGAACCTATAATTCGCAGATATTAAGTCGTTCGACGATGAACTTCTTAAACACGGTAAAGATAGAAATCAATTAGATCCTTAAATTATCCTCTTTACGAAGTATCGACTTATTATAATAGCATGTGTAATAGATATAATAAGGGGTGCTCTGATGCAAAATGTAAGTGATGTAGACTGTTTCTTTTTTTCTGGGTTTAAGATAATCGAGTAGAACAAGTGGGAAAATTCATGTCAAAAGCAATTATGCGTACTTCGGATAATTCGAGATAATATTTATTCAGTTGGAAAGAGAAAGTAATCACTTGGACGTGGTTTCTCAACACAGCAAAAGTCTCAGACTTTGAATGCCAATTTTTTTATTTTTGTTGGTAGGTAGATCCTAGGGACATGTTGGAGTGTCTCTTTTCTATTTAACCACAATGCAAGGACATTGTGGTTAAATAAAACCACAATGTCCTTGATTAAAAATCCAAATGAAACCAATGCTTATCTTGTCGATCTAACTAGATCTGAAAGACGAAGGGATTTGGACAACGATATCGTCACGAGATGATCACGAATAAACCTTTTCGTTCACCTATTAATCCTTTGCATCAAGTAAATGCTTAGCACAAATGGCGTCCAACGTGTAGTTCATCGTATATGACTCCTTCTTTAGTTATTTCGAGCTAATATTCATTTACCTGGGAAATGAATGTACTAGAGCTGGAAACGTTAATCGCAATACTCACTGTGAATAAAATAGAGTGGAAGTCCAGGTGCAAATTTCCAAAGACAATTTAAATAAAGGAATAATGATATAAATCCTGTTCGTTTGGATTAATAAATTCTAATCTACAATAAGTGTTCCGTAAGTGTCATTCTGCGAAACAGTCGCCTACGTAGGTGACCATTTTGCACAACATAAATGTGAAACATGTTTTCATGTATTTCCGATATACATTATATATATACAGTACATGCAAGGCAACCATTTTTTTTTTTCAAAAAAGAGACATTACATCATATTTTGAGGTCGTTCGGCCACCTGTAGTAGTAGTCAATCAATATTACATAAACTTGCTTCGCACGTAGAAAATTCATGAATGAAGTGAAATCGCACTGCACCATTGACTGGCGCAAGACATACATCGGACGAAAAGTAAAACTCTGAAACGGTCAAACAAAGTGGATATCCTTGATAACAAAAAGACTACTTGTATCTTTTACTCGTGACTTTAACTAAAATAACTATGTATAAATACAAATCGAGACACGTACGTATTTATGTGTGTCTATAGATAGTTCATATTTAATCAATGAATGAATGGGACTGCACAGATTGACTATGACCACACTTTTCCGAGCCCCGCCAAAACCGATTAAGGCCTAACTACATTTTATTGATAGCTGGTGCCAACCAATGTTGATTGTGAACTACTGGCCAGGGTTATTAGTTGTTGGATTTATACTTTGTAGAAAAGTAGCAACTGCATAAAATAATTGAATTTCCATAAGAAAACATATTTTTGAAAAGTATTTCTATTTGTAGTTAATGTTTTTATTTTGTACAGTCTCTATTTCCAGCGATACTGTGTTGTGTGGCTTTTGGATTATATTCGAGGCGATGCAATTAACTTGCAAGTATTTTTGTAGTATAGTTGAAGTTCAATTTTGAAAAACACAGTTGTCTAATTGACAATCTCCTTTTGTAGAAAATTAATGAGGAATTGTAGAAATAGAAAATTCAATACTGTTTTAATGGCAAAAATAACTTTATTGGTTGTTAGTCTGAAGGCTTGGTAATAAATTTAATTAGAAGAATATTTATGTTTGATTGGATATACCTTTATTTCGATATTTGCATTTAATAAAAGCTCATACGATCGTCATTAGCGATTTTAGAATGAAATGTCGGTATACACCAAAAATTTAAAATAGTTTGCGGGTTTTATTTGGACTAGTTAGGCGGTGAAAAGTAAAAAAAAAGTAAGTAAAAGTTGATAGCACGATGAAGAACATGCCGATTTTTGAGTTTTTACTTTTTTGTGGAAAACGTGTACTGGACGATGGAACACTGGAAAGGGTCAATGAGGACGGAACACAAGTGATCATGAGGGTCCGATGGTGGCAGCTGTCAGATCTCGTAGCTATCCAAAATTAAGCGGCTCAGCGACCTAAACGACGGCACGAGCATGCTGTAGCTCAGATTCGGAGATTTGGGCGGGGTTTTTTGCCGCTCACTCACACCAATTCTCGAATATTACGCATTAAAGGAAAAAACATGGCCTGGAGGAACCGACCCGAAATATTCAAGACAAACTGTAAAAAAAAAAGATTTTTTGACCCCCTTTCCCCTAGACTTTCGAGCCCCTAGCAACAGAGTCTTTGGAGCATATATCTAAAAGACTCTCCATATTAATTGTGCCAAATTTCAAAAGCATACGAACTTTTTTTCCTATTTTTCGTTGGTAGTATGGACTACTTGTTAGGTTAGGTTAGGTAACACGGTTGCTGAAAACAGCACACTTAGACCAGAAAACATAGGTCCATTGTGATACCCTAGGAGAACCAAACAGAGCCGCTGACGAAACGGAGGAGTTTTCCCACCTCCACCTCCACCTCCGCCAGCTCCCCAAGATGGTTGTAAAAGTATTTACCAAGAGTTGACCTTCTCAATTGCGCAAAAGCAGGGCACTCGCAGAGCAGATGAGTAATACTTTCCTCTTCCTCCTCGTCCCCACAGCTTCTGCAGTAATCAAAGAAAGGAAGCCATAGCCTCCTGGCATGTTCGCCGATAAGGCAGTGTCCAGTAACGGAGCCGACCACCAGGTTGATCTGGTATTTAGTCAGCGACAGTAGTTTAGTAGTGCGGTTGATATTCTGCCTCGGCCAGATTAGCTTGGCATTATAGCAGGAAGCGCCATCAGTCCACCTAAGGTGGGATTCCCTGATCGCAGCTGATTTCATTCTGGATTTTACCAGGGCAATCGGTGTAGCGATATCGCTGCTAAACTGCAGAGCCACGTCGGTGGCACCCCTCCAGGCGAGCTCATCAGCCCTGCAATTACCAGAAAAGCCATGATGGCCAGGTATTCAGCACAGGATAATATCGAAGAAATCACCCATCTCCGCTAGCCTCCCTCTGCACTCCGATAGGCTGTTCGAAGTGCAGAACCCTGATTCGAGGGATTTTATTGCGGCTTGACAATCCGTAAAGATAGTGATTTTCGTCGTGGAGATCGCGTGAAGACTCAGCCAAGTCACCGCTTCCTTAATCGTAAAAATTTCCGCCTGGAAAGCACTGCAGTATTCCGGTAGCCGGAAGGATAGGTGAAGGTTCAGCTCCTCAGAGAATACTCCAGCACCCACACCTTCGGCAGTTTTCGACCCGTCCGTGCAAATTTCCAGCGAGTGCGGTATAGATGGACCACCACTTTCCCACAGACTCCGCGATGGAATCAGGTTTATGTGATTCTTCATGAACCATCGCTTAGGTGAGATGTAATCAATCGGCTCAGGAATCTCAGCGTCGTTCAAGATCGTTGAGTGACCGGTTCCCGAGGTTATCCACTGGTAGGTCTCTCTAATTCTAATGGCTGAGTTCGCCGCCATGAGCTTCCCCTGAATATCCAACGGCGACAGGTTGAGCATCATATCCAAAGCAGCAGATGGGGTTGAACGTAGAGCACCACTGATCGCCAGACAAGCTGTTCTCTGCACCTTGGCTAATAATTTAAAGTTAGCTGCCTTTTGAAGGGCATTCCACCAGACTACGACTCCATACAGCAGTATGGGGCGAAGCACTGCCACATAGAGCCAGTGCAGAACTTTGGGTTTCAAACCCCATGTTTTGCCTATAGCCCGCCTACAGCAATAAAGAGCAGTAGTAGCCTTGTCCGTGCGCTTCTGGATATTCAGTCTCCAATTTAGCTTACTATCCAAAATGAGGCCAGGGAAGTTAGCACTCTCCGCGAAAGCAAGTCTCACCCCCTCCAGAACAGGAGGCATCACTGGTGGAATGCTGCGTTTCCTGGTGAAAAGGACTAAGTTGGTCTTACTGGGGTTAACACCCAGGCCACATCTATTAGTCCAGTTAATCAAAAGAGATAGCGCATGCTGCGTTACTTCGCTAAGAGTACCTGGGAACTTACCAGAGACAGCAATGGAGATATCATCGGCATATGCGGTCACCTTACAACCCAATTCCTCCAGGTCTAAGAGCAGTCTGTTGACCGTAACGTTCCAAAGAAACGGTGAAAGCACACCGCCTTGAGGAGTACCCCTGCAAACACTACGGCAGACTGACGAAGTCCCCATTTTTGATGTGATCACTCTGGATGTTAACATCAGGTTAATGAGTTGGACCAAGGAACTCTCAACCTCAAGGCCTATGAGAGCGCAGATAATCGCCTCTGGCTTGACATAGTTAAAGGCACCTTCTATATCCAAAAAGGTAACTAGAGTAAATTCGCCGTAGCTGAGCGATTTCTCTATATAACTCACAATGGAATGTAGAGCTGTATCTACAGATCTGCCCTTGGTGTAGGCATGTTGTGATGCCGCGAGCAGACTTTCTGGTATCGTGCTCCGTAGGTAGATATCAATGAGCCTCTCGAGCAATTTCAAGAGTGTTGATGAAAGACTAATGGGTCGTAGGTCTTTGGGTCCCACATGAGAGCTCTTCCCTGCCTTGAGAATAAATACCACGTTGACGTCAAGCCATATTCGTGGAACGTAAACAAGGTCCAAGCATGCCTTTAAAGATTTTCTCAACCCACGGTGCAACAATATCTGCCGTATGTTGCAAGTCCGCAGGTATAATGCCATCCGGTCCGGCTGACTTAAAGGGTTCAAAGCTTGAGATAGCCCATAGAACCTTCTCCGTAGAGATGATAGCTCCTGAGACGCCAGTGTTCCCCATCCAATCCTGTACGTGCTGACTATGAGTCGCTTTCGGAGAACTATCGGGGAAATGAGTGTCTAAAAGAATCTCCAAAGTCTCTTCACTGGAGGCTGTCCAGGACCCGTCCTGCTTCCGCAAATAACTGGGCATAGAAGGATTAGTCGAAAGGGTTTTCCGAAGTCTGGAGGCTTCGCTAGATCCCTCTATTTGCTCACAGAAAGATTTCCATGAGCTACGTTTAGCTTTTCGTATCTGTTTTTTGTAAACACCAAGGAGCTCCTTGTAAGAGGCCCATTCCGTCTCCTCTTTTGATCATTTTGCCTTGTTAAATTGCTTCCTACAAGCAGTTTTAAGTGTAGTAAGGTCCCTATGCCACCACACCGGTTTTTTATTTCCGTTCGGTCTACTGACCGGACACGACTTGAGTGTGGCATGGGAAAACGCATCCGTAAGGATAAGCACCATATTATCCAACTCTTGCTTATTACAAGGCTGATCAGGAAGTGATGGAAGACTTTGTTCAAGGATCTTACGGTGTTTATCCCAGTTTGTCCTTCGTCTGTTCATAAAGACAGGTTTTGCCACAGGGAGACTCTCAATGCTAAACTCGATATAGCGATGGTCAGAGAAGGAGTGTTCCGACGACACTCTCCAGTTTCTCACCAGGTGTATAAAGTCTTCTGGGACCAGAGAGATGTCATGAACCTCCTGTCTGTTTTTTGTGATAAAGGTCGGTTCGCGCCCCACGTTACAAAGTAATAGGTGTGTGCCGATAAAATACTCGAAGAGTGCTTCCCCACCAGTATTCGTGTCGGAACTCCCCCACACAATATGGTGGGCATTTGCATCGCATCCAAGGATTAGACATGTACCTTCCATTTTAGCCATTGCGATTGCACCCCGTAAGCATTCGGTCGGGAGAACCCCAACTTGATCATAGGGCAAGTAAGCTGAGGCTATCCAGTACGGCTTACCCGCACCTTCCAAACTAACGACGACCGTGTCGTTGTCGCTATTGGCATTAACTAGGCATGGACTACTTGTTAAGTCAAGGTTGAAGTAAATTTTGTTTCATCTCCACGCAAAGTTTTTTTCCTTTAAATCGTATTATTCGAAAAATTTTCAATTCTAAACGCATCAAAGAAATATATCGTTGGAAAGCCAACACTTTGGGGCAACTTTTGTCGAATTTACAGATTTGTCAGTTCAAAGTATCGTTCTAAACTTATCATTTGCATTCTGGATGAAAAATCGGTTTTTATAGTGTTTTATAGGGTGAACAGTTGTATCTTTGAAGTAACGGTCAATTTCGAAACCGGGAAATTTTACATGTTTGATGTGAATTTTTTTTTAGTTTCAGAGGGTGAGGTCAAATTTCGGATTGAATTATTGGGAGAGTGGCAAATTTTGATTTTGCTCGGAAAGTTTAGTTTTATGACACAAAATTACAAAAAAATTTTTAATTCTGTAACAATTAAAAACAGTGTGTTCAATTTGGTGTCAATTTTCCGCAAATGAACGGTACTATCTATCATTAGAGTATGAATCATCTGAAGCGGGGAATCTGTACATGCTTTTTACTTTTATTTAGGTTGCTCATTTCGACTGTGAAGTCTATTTTTGAACTTCCGAATTTTAAATAATTTTTTTTTGTACTAAAAAGAAAAAATAATTAGAAACACACTGAAATGCGAGACTTACATGTTGATACAATTAATTGACATAAAAACTGTTGTAATCTGAATAGTTTTCAATCATTTTTTCTGTAATTCTATCTTTAACATAAGGTGGGTTATTTTGACTGTGACTCACTGGATGTTGTTGATAGATTAGATACATTAGCGAGTAATGCCGCGGTTTTGTTTCCTCTACGGTAAAGCTCGCTAGTGTATCACGTTCATATATCGGTTTTGTATACCGCCGTACTGGCTCGTGGCTCATCATTTCTGCTTGAAATTTTTGCTTGCTTTACAGTAACCGACAGTGTATCACGCGAGCCGAACTGATAAATTCCGAATTCACAGGGTTCGGAGGAAAATTTATGAATAAAATTGACATGGGAAAAGCGTTCACTTGACTGTAGCCAATCCTTCATTTAACAGTTTGCGCTGCTTTTTTTCCACTTTATATTTTAATAATCTCTCTAAACAACAAAAGAATTCGTTCTCCGCGGAAGCCATTTCGCAAATATTTAAACTGTCACATTACTACCAAACACTGTCAGATTATTACGAACGAGTAAAACCATCGAGTAATACTGACGAGCCATACTGCTAATGTATCACCAAAACAGGCTGACAAGTAAAACCGGTGAGTCATACTGTCGCGAGTAAAACCACTAATCCATCCGCCATAAGTTCCTCCGTGGACCGGTCCTTGAGGGAGGGGCTAAATGGAAGTTTTTTTTTAGTTTTTTGCTTTTAAAACTTATTGAGACAAAATTAAAAATCTCAAAAAAATCATAAAAGAAAGTTATATCTATTTTTTCTCAATCTGAAATACTTTTTTTAAGAATCTCAATTGAAAAACACTTTTTGTCACTTACTCGTTTGTTCCCAGGAAATGGAAAAATCACCTTTTTTCTTATGAATGTGGATTTCGAAAAGGGTTTTATTATGAGGTGTGTTCAAATGTACTTTTTGAAATGCGTTATTGAAACTCCCAAATATCAAACTCGTTTTCGGCGCCCCCCTGCTAATGGCGGTCGCCCACTTCGCCCCTCCCTTCGTACGGCCCTGCACATATTATATTGTCGGCAATGTCGCCACATCGTTTCCGATCCAGATGTGTGCCGTCAACCCTTGACAAAATCGCCAAAACTCTGCTAGCAAACACAATTTAGGGGATAAAACATCTTATTTTTATTTCCTGATTTCTATATCACTTGGATTTAGATTTTTATACTCTAGATGAAATCTGAGAGTATTATAAGTTTGCCACAAAGTTTGTAACGCTAAGAAATAAGGCTCGCAGAAAAAAAATGAATGATACAGAAGTTCATATTATCACTCGAATATCTCAAAACCGGATGTCCGTCTGTCCGTCTGTCCGTCCGTCCGTCCGTGACCTCTCTAGCTCGAGAACGCGTTGAGCTATGAAATTCAAATTTTGCACACGTTATTTCTGACAAAAAATGAAGGCTAAGTTCGTGAACGGGCTAAATCACTCCACCCCTTCTACCCCCTCCCATACAAAATGACTCATTTTTGAAAATTTACAATAATCAGATTTTCTCAGAAACTACAAAACATATTGCTTTGAAATTTTTAATATATCACTTTTATGATAATTGTAACCTATGTTATAAAACTTAATGTAATCCTCACCCTCCTTCTACCCCCTCCCATACAAACTGCACTATTTCATGAAATACGTTAAGCCAATTTACTCAGTACATATACAATTTATCGGGCTGAAATTTTGTACTTAACACTTAATTAACAATATCAGTTAGATTCAAAAAAATTAATCGATTACCCTTACTCCGTCTACCCCCTCCCATACAAAATGACACATTTTTGATAATTTACAATAATCAGATTTTCTCAGAAACTATAAAACATCTTGCTTTAAAATTTTGAATATATCACTTTTATGATAATTGTAACCTACATTATAAAATTTATTGTAATCCTCACCCTCCTTCTACCCCCTCCCATACAAACTGCACTATTTCATGAAATACGTCTTAACGTCTTAACGACTTACGTCTTACGTCTTAACGATGCATCCGAGATTGCAACCAAAATTATTTATTGGCTTTAACCAGGTTCAAATTCATCTAGAGTATTGCATGATTGGGGTTTACCCCAATCGTAGTTCTTTTATGTTTTTCTTTTACTTTTGCATTTATTTGGCCAAGCACCATATCGGGACAATCACTGCAGGTGTCAAGGATTTTCGCACGCACTTTTTCGTTATGGCATCAGCGGCGGGTCTCTTCTATTCGTAGATGGGGTATTTATGAACCTTTTCCGAGGTTTGGAAAAAACATATGCCGCTCCTTGTATCATGGGTTAGTGTCCATCTTTCGCAGCCATGGCATAGCACTGACTGTATGATGGTTTTGTAAACGCGGAGCTCCGTGTTTCTTTGCACATAATATAATTTCATTATGGGGAGGACCGAGAAGAAAGTCTTATTTGGTAGCTGTATCCGTCACTTGATTTCGTCAGTTTCGTTGGCGTCCTTTGACAGGGTGCTACGCAGGTATGTGAAGTCTTCTACGAATTTGATGCTGAAGTCCCTTTTGTTGAGGTTCGATTGAGCCGGCGTTCCGGTTTTGTTTTGTCCTCTTTGATGGCGAAATACCTCTTAACACCCCTGCTTAAGAATTTGGTCCAAATTCGTATGCAGCGGTGTCAAGAGTATGCAGAAGTTTCGGAATAAGCGACCCAAAATTACCGCGTGGTTTGACCCAGCCGAATCGGACGAGTATTTCCCCATGAAAACAAGGTTGCCATGCTAGGGTGAGCAACCTAATTTTTTTTTTTTTTGACACCAGATTTGGAATCAGCAAAGTTACCTTGTATTTCGAACCAGCCGAATCAAACGATTTCATCAGCACTCCTGTGCACTCCTCCTTTCACCCCGAGTCACCCGACACCCATAGTGTCCATATCCCGCTTCATGTTAAATAGGTCCATTTTGCCTCCCCAAAAGGTTAAAATGCTTTAAACGGCATTCGTATGCATTCCTCCTTTCATATTGACTTACGCGACAACCATATTTCGCTTCATGCACAAAAAGGTCCATTTCGCCACGCCAATGTATGTGTTAAAATAGTTTTACCGACATTGCTGTGCACTCCACCTTTCACCTCTACTCATTCCACATATTGTCCAAAATCAATTAACTTCAAAATCATATTCATACCAATAACAATCCAAACAACACCCCTACCTAATACCGGATGGCGTCACAGACGCACCGAATTGAAATCGGCCCGTGTGCGGTTAAGGGCATGACCCGTCTTGTGGGAATGATGACGAGCAGAATTCCAATCTCAGACGAGTTTAATATCAGACGAGAACTATCCGGAGGGAGGGGTCTTTCGAACACCGCTAGCTTTCTGTTTAAATTGCAGTAAAGGTAATGCTAACCGCGTTACTAAATTAGTTTAGTTTTTTTTCTCTAGTTTAGCTCCATTAGTTTCTTTTTTCAGGTTCATAACAAAAATTTAATCTATGACAGCTTCTCTGGTTTAGCGTTAACATTGCAAAGTATTAAAAATTTTATCCCACATTTTTGGCTACCCCCTTTCAATTTTGCATGCTTTCTCACGCCTTCTTCATTCCTTTGTTATTGCTATAAACCTATTATTGTGTGCTTTCTCCCCATGCGGAATTTTCAAATTTTTTAATAAGATATTGTTTGTGCAATCTTTCCAAAATTTTGGCTTTTGCTTCCCGGAAAATACCCCAATTTTTTCAGATTAGTTATGAGATGAGGTAGTCCCTCATCTTTTATTCTGGGTTTAGAGGTTCCATACTTTCGCTGGCTCTGGATGATTGAGTTTACATGTATTTGGATTTACAAGAAAAGTTTCCATGACATCTGGGCACCTTTTTGCTTTTCGATTTCTGTTTCTATCTCAATGAGTCCCATACCTTTTCTGTATTGGCTACTTCCAAAAGCGCATGATTCATGTAGTCTGTATAATAGCTTGGGCAACAAGCAGCTGCCCACACCTCCCGGCAATTTTGATGGTGTCCACTGGGCTCTGAGTGTGCAGTTTGAGTGTGGAGAACTAAATTTTACAGAGTGACCACATACTAATGATAGTTTTTCCAATATGTTATGTTTCAGCAGCTGTCAAAGTCATCAATGACATTCAGCTGTCGAAATATTCAGTAAGGTTTGCCATTTCGTCATGCATCGTTTCACGCTTCCCGAACGTTTGAAAGTTATTAAAAAATAATATAGAAATTCCAGCTCAGTCGTAAATATGCAACGTGAATTTCGTCATGAGTTCGGTCGTCATTATGGCTTCAGTGAGCAGGCAATTCGTCGCACCGTGGAAAAGTTTGAGCATGAGTACACTATTTGGAACCATAAGCCACCAACCAGAAGGAGATTGGTGCGAAGTGAAGAAAACAGAGCCGCCGTAGCGGCCAGTGTCTAGACCCGGAAATGTCAATTCGGCGCCGATCAGCAGAATTGGGCATCGCCAGAGGGTCAACTCATCTTATTTTACGGTTGGATTTGGGCCTACATTCTTATAAGATTATACTGGCGAAAGAATTGAAGCCGGACGACCAAAGTCAACGCCGTGAGTTGGCCGGAGATTCGGTTTTTGCCTAAGAAATCATCTTCTCGGACGAGGCCCATTTTTGGCTCAGCGGCTATGTCAACAAGCATCATCAGACCTTATTACTTTCGAAATGAGGAGGGGGACAACGTTACCGTCAATGGTCCTCGGTATAGAACGATGTTAACCAACTTTCTGTGACCAGAGCTCGACAACATCGATACATCCGAGCTGTGGTCGCAACAAGACGGCGCTACATGCCATACATACGACTCAACGCTCGAAGTTGTGAAGGAGAAATTTGGCGACTGGGTCATCTCGCGGTGAGCGTTCATCAATTGGTCGCCGCAATCATGCGACTTGACACCAATCGATTATTTTCTCTGATGCTACATCAAGTCCTTAGTCTACGCTAGAAAGCCAGCCACTTTTGACGAGCTCGAGGCCTACATTCGAGACGCTATTGCTGGAATAACGCCTCAGGTAGTGGACCGAGTCATCAAAAATTGGACCGATCGCTTGAAGCACTACCAGCGAAGCCAAGGCGGCCATTTGAATAACGTGCTACTCCATACGTAATGGCATGAATATAGCCAGAATAAAGCCAGAATCGATTTGATATCTCACGCCATTGTTGTTTTATTCCAAATTTTTTCCTATCCTTCTTATCTGATCACCCTATATACTGTAGTTGCAATCTTCCTAATGCTATGCAAACTACATACTTCACTCCAAGATAATCATAGATCAGAGGACGTGATATTATTCCAGGCTAATCGAAAACTCTACGTTATCAGATATGTTTATCTTAAGATTTCAATTTATAAGTCCTCTTGGCCTTGAAAGTTTCATTTTATGAAGAGGCTAGACTGAGACTGGTAAGGGTAACCAGCAAAAAATAAAATATTACGAATTCTGACTTTTTACTGATTTCAATAGCGGGGTGTATAAAAATATATTAAAATATCTGTTTAGCCGTTTTAAAAAGCATCATGTTTACGCTTGCCCAGGAGGATACGGACATTCAGCCTTAACAAAATTAAAATAAAAGATACTAATAACATTAAACAATACGACCCATTTTTATTGCATTTTAAACTTGAACCACTCACACGCACAAGGTGTGAAATTATCGCCCATATAAAGACAACATATCCCGCGAGCCTTAAGAAATTTTCGATTGTGCAAAGATAATACCTTTTTCAAGTTTGCTTGGTGATTGTGACCACAACATGATCTCGGGACATTATCAGAAGCAGATCAGAAACAGACAGGTTTTGGATTTCTTTTGAAAATTACTCGAATGTAAGACATGTCAAAAAGTTAATCCCCTTGTAAGAATGTGTCCAAGACGAGACGCAATCGTTATTAATGTATCTGTGGTCAGGTATAATACGAGTATCAGTATGTACATAGGTAAGACTTTGATCGGAAATCCAAATGACTATTGCTTTTATGTTTATTTATGGACTGAAATTATTGTATTAATTTTTGTTGATTCTTCATTCTTGGAATTATTGAGAATGTGTAAATGGCGCAAATAGATAATAATTTTAGATTAAACTAGAAGGACTTTTTTCTAATTTAGCCTTGTGTTTTTATCGCAAGTTTTAATAATTATTGGCACGTTTCGCCCCTCGAAAGTTGCTTGTGAATTGAAGCAAAAACTATATACCATAGCAAAATCTAAGCTATTTTTTTTGTCATTAACTAAAAATGAACTACCACAAACTGAAAGTCAAGTCGTAAATCGAACATTTTAATTTCTTTTTTTTTTAATAAAATTCATAGTAATCTCTCAATTGCCCTAACCCCTTGTAGGGCGTAGCGCGTCAACTGTTCCATGTGGCCCAGTTGACGTTTCGACGGCATAAGCTGGTTTCGGAGAATGCAGTTGCCAGAATGCCTCTCCTGCACATGCATGGACGCGACCGTCGTCGTGGACGGGATTCGAACCCAAAACGCCGGTAGTCAAACATGAGACTGTGTAAATGGCGCCTTTAAGAAAGAAAGATTTCATTTTGGATAATTGAATACACGAATGAGAGAGCTCAAATTAACCCCTAGTTTTCCCATGTTCCATGTGGTTCGGCCCATTACAAAAGATTTAAGCGAGTAACTCTATCTGATGTTAGTCGTTGTAGAATAGTGAGTATGAAGGCAATTAATTAAAATATTAATAATAAATAAATAAATAATAATAAATAATAATTAATAAATTAATAAAATGCACGCAGATCAGATGCGAAATATCGAGAAACATAGTATGAATAAGAGATCCTGATATTTGGAGGAAGTTTTAAGAAAATATGAAATCTTTCAAATTTCACCACGTCTGATCAACTGATTTTCTTTAATGAATCCTCTCTCCTGAATCATGTAATCAGTATGCATGTATGTATATCGGATATTACTCACGAAGTGGTTATTACTGTGCATGTGTTATGTTATTTAGTTTTTATTAGATTAATTAAATTACTTTATACTAGGGGTTAATTTGAGCTCTCTCATTCGCTACCGGTTGCCCCCAAAATTTTCAGAGGTAAGTAAATAAATTTCAGGGCGAAATAAAAATTGTTAAACAAATAGACAATTTTCCAATTAACTGGATAAGTTTCCCGTATATTGCAACAAATTTTTTTCAGATTGAACCTGAAGATTTTGAAATTACACGAAAACATTCAGTATCGCTCTTTATATCTTTCAAATTTCACCACGTCTGATCACCTGATTTTCTTTAATGAGTCCTCTCTCCTGAATCATGTAATCAGTATGCATGTGGGTTGCGTATTTCCATTCAGCTGTCGTTATGGCAAAATGCGACAACTGGATCGAAACTTTAACATGCTGAAAAAACAACTCCTTATCAAGAAGAAAATGATGTTGTGACTGCCTTGTTCACGTAACATTAAATGCATATGAAAATACGATTTCATTCAATACGTACAAAGGGAGTAAGTATCTTACAGCTACTTTTTACCCAAAAGAAAAGTCCCCCAAAAAATATAAAGACGATCACACCAAATTCGTCATATTGAACGCTTCCCAATTTGGGCTAAATTGAGAAGTCGGATTGGTTTTGGGTACAGTACATGCATTCTTACGTGTTCCGAAATTAACCATTGTTGCACGTAGATGAGGTACAAAATAACAAGAAACACAGTATGAATACGAGATCCTGATTTTCGGAGGAAGTTTTAAGAAAATATGAAATAATTATTTTAATTAATTGTCTTCATACTAACTTTTCTACGATGACTAACATCAGATAGAGTTACTCGCTTAAGTTTTTTGTATTGCAACCGCATTGATCATGGAAAAACTAGGGGTTAATTTGAGCTCTCTCATTCATGTATTCAATTATCCAAAATGAAATCATGATTCATTGGACAAGTAAGGTTCAATACCAGCAATGAAATGCATGCAATTAAATTGAATTGTTAAGACCATAAATGGTAATGACGATATGGAGCAATGCATGTTATTATTCCGCCTATATCATTTAAATTTTGTGAGATTTCACTCCTTACTTGTTTAATTTCATTAAAATGAAACTGTATAGGACAATAATCAGAGATGACGTGAAAGCCAAAAAGGTCTGGTCATATCTGATGGGATAAAATGGAACTAATAAACATAAAAGAACTACGATTGGGGTAAACCCCAATCATGCAATACTCTAGATGAATTTGAACCTGGTTAAAGCCAATAAATAATTTTGGTTGCAATCTCGGATGCATCGTTAAGACGTAAGACGTAAGTCGTTAAGACGTTAAGACGTATTTCATGAAATAGTGCAGTTTGTATGGGAGGGGGTAGAAGGAGGGTGAGGATTACAATAAATTTTATAATGTAGGTTACAATTATCATAAAAGTGATATATTCAAAATTTCAAAGCAAGCTGTTTTATAGTTTCTGATAAAATCTGATTATTGTAAATTATCAAAAATGTGTCATTTTGTATGGGAGGAGGTAGACGGAGTAAGGGTAACCGATTACTTTTTTTGAATCTAACTGATATTGTTAATTAAGTGTTAAGTACAAAATTTCAGCCCGATAAATTGTATAGGTAATGAGCAAATTGGCTTAACGTATTTCATGAAATAGTGCAGTTTGTATGGGAGGGGGTAGAAGGAGGGTGAGGATTACAATAAATTTTATAATGTAGGTTACAATTATCATAAAAGTGATATATTCAAAATTTCAAAGCAAGCTGTTTTATAGTTTCTGAGAAAATCTGATTATTGTAAATTATCAAAAATGTGTCATTTTGTATGGGAGGGGGTAGACGGAGTAAGGGTAATCGATTACTTTTTTTGAATCTAACTGATATTGTTAATTAAGTGTTAAGTACAAAATTTCAGCCCGATAAATTGTATAGGTAATGAGTAAATTGGCTTAACGTATTTCATGAAATAGTGCAGTTTGTATGGGAGGGGGTAGAAGGAGGGTGAGGATTACAATAAATTTTATAATGTAGATTACAATTATCATAAAAGTGATATATTCAAAATTTCAAAGCAAGCTGTTTTATAGTTTCTGAGAAAATCTGATTATTGTAAATTTTCAAAAATGTGTCATTTTGTATGGGAGGGGGTAGAAGGGGTGGAGCGATTTAGCCCGTTCACGAACTTAGCCTTCATTTTTTGTCAAAAATAACGCGTGCAAAATTTGAACTTCATAGCTCAACGCGTTCTCGAGCTAGAGAGGTCACGGACGGACGGACGGACAGACGGACAGACGGACAGACGGACAGACGGACAGACGGACATCCGGTTTTGAGATATTCGAGTGATAATATGAACTTCTGTATCATTATTTTTTTTCTGCGAGCCTTATTTCTTAGCGTTACAAACTTTGTGGCAAACTTATAATACTCTCAGATTTCATCTAGAGTATAAAAATGAGTTTGTAACGGACGGTTTGGTGGGCATCCGAAGATGCCCGTGGGGACCGAGCTTAAGGTAGCATAATTGACCATGAAGGTCGGGCCGTGCCATCTGGCGAAGAAAAAGGCTCCTCAACGAGATTATGCTTGCTGTAGCTCAGTTCGGGAGATGTGGGCGGGGTTTTCGCCGCTCGTTGCCACTTTCCTTTACGTATTAACAAAAATTCATAGGCCTGGAGAAGACAACACAAACAGGGGAGGTAAAAATAAGGAATAAAAAAAAAATATTCGATAAGGATGCAATGGTTGGCGGACGGATCAGACCCCCACGCGGTCGCAACTGGGTCCAGGTGTAATGGGACCCTCGGCCTCTGGTTTCGTACCACCAACAGATCACTACTCATCAGGTGCTGCTTCGATCTGCCGGTGGGAGCAGCACTACCAGACCATAATATGGTTCATTACAGGTAGTTCATTACAAGTTTTTCGTAAAACTGTTGATAACCTGGACACTGAATTGAAAAACAGTAGTTGATTAAACATTCAATTTTTGGGTTATGGTATGTTGAAAATCATTCTGTATCTGCAATAAAAAGTGTGTTAAGTCCATGAGGCAGTGTCGGATAAAGAGGGGCCATGGGGCTCCGGTCCCCCTCCAAGATATTTGGTATAATTAGAGACCTTGGTCTTCGAATATTCGAGGAACAACCAACGAACATGAATACATATAAGGGGCATTAAGTACATTATATTTTGTGAAGCGGGATGCCAACCGTCAGCTGCACACATGCTCATCCATTTCGACAGGAAATTAAAAGTAAAATTACGTTGGATCGATAAGGACGGCACGACATCATTGTCAGCTGTGGAAATGACAGCCGCCCATGTTTGTGAATGTGTTACTAGCCTGGGAAGTAAACAACCCCTGTCCACATTTGTATACGTGTAACTTTTACTCTCAATTGGAATTGTGCGAGTGCTATTTTGCATGAATTTCGGGTTGCCAACAACCGAAAAGAATAAACTCATCCAACAATTTTCGTATTGCCCGATAAGATTTTGTTCGTCAAGTAAATTCACCAAAAGCTTTGGCGGGATCTCAAATTAAAAAGATAAATATGTATTGTCAATTGAAGACTGTTGCAATCATGATTGTAAACTTTTGGAAGCAGCAACGTTTTTCAGGACTTTACTCGTAAGATTTTGAGTTTATTTAACCAACATGTTGTCTACATAAGTCTCACACTTGTAGCCAAATCACTGAACCTTGCCAGGGGTCTACATTTTGTGAAACTTTTCAACTACCAACTTTGCATTTTGAACATTAATCTTTGTAGTAAAACGTCCCGTCATCGTCGGACCTTGGCCACGTGGGTAGTTTTTTTCCAGTTGTCTCGGCAACTTAACCGACTATACATATTATCTTAGCGGCCAAGGACCGACGACGATTCGTTGTGCCAACAAATATTTTAGTACCAAATGCCAAGTAGGTAGTTGAAAAGTTTGAAAAAATAAGCCACAGATCACTTGATCTGAAACAGTCATATGGCAAAGAGCCTCAAGCAGGTAAGCAGCTTGCTGCACTTCAGCTTGGTAAACGTGGGTAGAGTTTCCACCGCTCGTTGCTGCTGTCTTTATATGCCAAAAGAATCATAAAATAGATCAAAGGGGATACAACAACACAAGAAAAAAGGGACGATAAGAAGAAAATTGGATAATTGCCGGTTTAGGTGCCCCGACACGCTTTTATGACTATGGCAAACTACAACTCCGACCACCACTTGATAACATCCCCGCCGTGGTACAAGTCGTGGGGAAGCTCAAAAAATTCTCTTAATTCTTTTCAAGATTTTATTCGTTCCAGCCTTCCCTACAAAACTCTTCAATAATCCTTGCATTAAACGCATTAATTGCATGTGGGCGTCTTACTTTGTCCCGGCCGGGTTTGGCTCGGCCTACCTATTCTCTTGGGCGGGTTTCCTATGCAGCCCGCTAGCAGGTTGGCATACGTCACTCTTAAAAAAAGTGGATCGATGCATGGTCCACTGAGCTCGCTAGCTGAGGCTGCAACCCACTTGGAGGGTCATCCTTGCCTAATTCTAAAACGCTCTTGACCTTCTGATGAACTACAGCTTAACAAAAATATTGAATTTTGAATGTGAAACGTTAAGGTGGAAACATACTTGCGTCCAAAATCCCCGGTCTTTGTAGGAATTTGACACAGAAAACCTTTTGAGAGCCGGGCTAGATGCAATAGCTTAGACCACTTCAGACAGCTTAATCGATTGTCCTAATTGACGGACTTTGTCCTGATATCAGATATGGGATTGTGGAAAAATAATTAACTCGGACTCAGTACCTGTAGATCCTAATGGCTGAGAGTCCCTTGATCTTCCATCTAGTTTAATTAGCACTCTTTTTGATGATGAGATGATCGACTTCGTGACCGATGGTTTTTGAAAAGATCAAGAGAAGGACCTTTCCATTTAAATAACCAGCAACTCACCGACTCATTAGTCCATGACGAATTGGTAATTCTGTTAGGGTTTAAAAAAAATGTTGGCGCGAATGCCAAATTCTTTAATTTGTGTTAAGACCCCATGAGTTGGGGTTTTAAATTTAGCAATACATATTGCAAAAAATACTACTCATATTTGTGAAGTCAATATTATTATACTAACAAGAGTTTATAAAAACTTGTTTATGCTGTTCAGTTGTGAGTGTGTATTTATAGTCCCTTCCCCACCTTTTACCAATCCTGCACATGGTCCTCACAACAATCTATTCACTGACTAGCATAAATTTTGAAAAATTTTTAAGTAGATCAAGTTCATAAATCGGACTTTATATAATGCCCAACTAAAAGCCTGAGTAGTGGGCTTAGAGCACAGAATTGCTTCAAAAGCGGAAGAAGTGATTTAATTCTTTTTTTTTATAAATAAATACTTAATTGCTCTAACCCCGTGTGGGGCATAGCGCGTCAACTGTTCCATGTGGCCCAGTTGACGTTTCATTGGTATAAACTGGTTTCTGAGAATGCAGTTGCCATTATGCACCTCCTGAACATCCATGGCGATAAACGTCGACGGGATTCGAACCCGAAACGCAGGTAGTCAAACATGGGACTGATGCTTCAAAACACTGCGCTACCAGTCGCCCAAAAATCGAGTAAAATCGAGTCTTTGGCTGTCCATATTTTTAGTATGTACTCAATTGCCCTAACCCCTTGTGGGGCATAGCGCGTCAACTGTTCCATCTGGCCCAGTTGACGTTTCGTTGGCATAAATTGGTTTCAGAGAATGCAGTTGCCAGCATGCACCTCCTGCACATCCATGGCCACGAACGTTGTCGTGGACGGGATTCGAACCCGAAACGCCGGTAGTCAAACATGAGACTGATGCCTCAACACACTGCGCTACCGGTCGCCCCTGACAATACCATTTTCATCACAATCGCAACTATGCCCGCAATAAATTTGCTCATGATTTAGAACCCATTAATACTATGTATTGCCAGCGTATTTCTTTTCAACTTTCGGTATTCTTGGTTCTTTTTTCAAAATAAAACAAACCCCCACCATCGCTGCAATTCTTAAAGCGCAAAACCGTTTGTCAGTAAATACATTGTTGCCCGACATGACTATCAAAAGCTGCAACTCTTTCCACTAAATCGTCTCTTTGGGGGAAAAGAAAAACTTCCTAATTAAGACATTTATTTTAACAACATAATGCATTAAACATTTCACCATAATCATCAATTCCCTGTCGTTGCCGCCATGTGTTTTTCGTGCTCATACCAAATCGAAACCGACTAATTGAATTACAACATCACTTCTTGCCTTGCCATGTCGACTTCTATGCAATTCATCTTTACTAATGGCCACCGTTCTCTACCAATCCTACCAATTAACCACTTAACTACTACCGCAAGATAAAGATGCAATAAATTTTCAAAGAGTTGAATATTATACCTACCGCTAGGAAAATTCGCATAAGTGCAAAGTTCAATTGGGATGGCTCCCACTTGGTTCTGATGGCTCTGACGTTGAATGTGATGACAAGACCACCGCGTACCGCTGTCGTCGTATGGCGGCAAGCGGACTTTTAAGAAAGGTACAATGGGAGGCTCCCGAAAATCACCTGCTGTGCTTATTGGTAATGATGCCGATAATGACTGAGTTGAGATAAGAAAGTTTTCAGTTTTTGTTTGTACGATTTTGCGGTGCGGTCCCTTTTAGAAATATGGAACCGAGAGTATTATTTTCAAACATTAATTTTCTTACCTATGGCGCAACTTTTTTCTCTAAAGTGCATAATTCAATTTAATTGTTTTATTAAAATAAACATGTATGTATTAATAATATACCTGTGGTTGATAATGGTGATTTATAATATTCTCATTTTTATATGACCTGCTAAGATTTGCAGGATCTATGGATATTGTTTTGTTTTACACCTTCTCCAACCCCCAGTAGTCTCGCTTCTTCGTCACCGATAAATTTATTTTTTTTTAGTCACCACCCCCTATAACAACGTACATTTGCCTGGGAGGTCCTGCAGGCAATCGACGAAATAGATATACTACAGTACAACAAAACAACCTAAAATTTTATTTGTACTAAACATTTTAGGTTGTTTTGTTGTACTGTAGCTATAGCATTTCCAGCTCAAATACGCAAAAAATCAACATGAATTTCCGGAACAAATAGACAATTCCCAGATGAAAAATATAATTTTCCGAATCAAATTGACAATTTTCCCAAACAAATAGATAACTTTCCAGGTCAAATATATAAATTTCTGGATCAAACAGACCATTTTCCGGATCAGATAGATAACTTTCCAGATCAAATAGATAACTTTTCAAATAAAAAAAAAAATAGTTTCCCTATCAAATAAATACATTTCCGAATCAAATAAATAAATTTCCGAATCAAAGAATAAAAAATAATTTTCCGAATGAAAAAAATAATATTCGGAGTCAAAAAACTTAATTTCCAAAACAAACATAATTTTTAAATCAAATGTGTTAATTTACATTTAAAATTAATAGCATTCCGAATGAAAAATGTAAATTATCATGGACCCCAATCAGTGTGCTCTGTTCTGTGTGTGTGAAGGATTCGAAACCTTGCTGTTGACCAAATACTTCAATTTTCTCCTGGTGAAGTCGCTGCAGTATCAAACGTCGAAAACTGCAAAGCAACTGAGCGTGACGGCATTTTCATGACTATGCTCGACAATGGCGAATCGCCAACCATTGAGTATCTAACGACCACCTTGAGCCAATCACAATCGTCGTTAGAAGTTCCCGAAATATGAAAGATTGGAAGAGTGATACCCATGTTAAAACCCTTTTCCCTTGTTTTAATATGGGTATCACTCTTCCAATATTCCAAGTTTAGGTGAATCATATCGCCCCATATCTACTCAAGCCACTACTAACGATCGAAGCCCAGTCAATCACCAACATGGATTCAGGAGAATGCACAGCACAACAACAGCTTCTGATGCCATCGCAAATCCATAGAGGATTAAATCAATCCCGTCCGTGTGACAGAACAATTTTGATATCTCTTGACCTATCAAAAGCTTTTGACACAGTCAGCCACTTAGTATTTTTATAGTCAGCGAATCTGTTTACCTCATGGACCAAGCAGGTCAAATTAAATTTGCTCATATCGGTTGCAACTAACCAAATCCCACAATGAACAACCCGCACATTCTTGGTGTCACCGTGGATAGAATCAACGTCGTCAGCTCATGCCAGTACTGTCTGCAATAAAGTTCTAAAAGCGCTCGGAGTTAGTTCCTGAGAAAAGGATAAGAAAACCTCAATGGTAACGTTCAAATCAACAGGAAGATTGGTGGTCAACTACGCAGCACTTGCATGGACCTTGAACTTTAACGACACGCACTGGAAAAACAGTCGAGTCAAAATGCTGCTCTTGCAACGTGACAGGTTCTCATCTGATGTCGTCTTAACATCACCTCCACCAATAAACAAGTATACTGCCCATCAAGTGCCACAACTCCTTCCATGCTAAGCAGTACCTTTTGGGCTGCTATCACGATGGTAATCCTAATAATAACCTATTGAATAAAATGCCGCCACCCTGTAACATAAGACATGGTCTGAAGGACCTCGATAGAGAAATCCAAAGAAATAAAGAGAGATATATTTTAGTATAAAAGAAAGCTATTTGACGATACAACTGTAATGAACCGCCTGTAACGAACCAGATTATGGTCTGGTAGTGCTGCTCCCACCAGCACCAGCAGATCGAAGCAGCACCTGATGAGTAATGATATGTTGGTGGTACAAAACCAGAGGCCGAGGGTCCCATTACACCCGGACCAAGGTGTGGGCGTCTGATCCGTAAGCCAACCATACCATCCTTATCGACTATTTTTTTTCATTCCCCATTTTTACCTCCCCTATTTGTGTAGTCTTCTCCAGGCCTATAAATTTTTGTTAATACGTAAAGGACAGGGGCAACGAGCGGTGAAAACCCCGCCGACATCTCCCGAACTGAGCTACTGCAAGCGTAGGCCGCTGCTTAGCTCGTTGAGGGGCCTTTTTCTTCGCCAGATGGCATAGCCAGACCTACACGGTCATATGCTACCTTAGGCTTCGTCCCCACGAGAAATTTCGGATGCCCACCAAACCGTCCGTTACACAACTTAAAAGTCTGCCATTGCCTCAGTACATACAGAGGAGGTATAACGATCGATCGCGGGACTTAATCGCAATCTTGTGCTTTAAACCCAACCACGAACCCGGTCCCCTATTGAGAATACGCTGCTCAGATCAACACGAACTACGCTGGCGCAACTCCTTTCTGGTTGGTGCTTCCGGCTAAATCCATACTTGTCCCAGATTGATCAGGACATTTCTGATATGTGTCCGATATGTAATGGTGCCCCCCAACGATGTTGGGCACATTATTAATTGCCCTGCAGCTCCCACGCCACTTACACCTAGAGTTTGTAACGGACGGTTTGGTGGTCATCCGAAGATGCCCGTGCGGACGGAGCCTAAGGAAGCATATGACCGTGTAGGTCGGGCTATGCCATCTGGCGAAGAAAAAGGTCCCTCAACGAGCTAAGCAGCGACCTATGCTTGCAGTAGCTCAGTTCAGGAGATGTGGGCGGGGTTTTTGCCGCTCGTTGCCTCTGTCCTTTACGTATTAACAAACATAAAAGAACTACGATTGGGGTAAACCCCAATCATGCAATACTCTAGATGAATTTGAACCTGGTTAAAGCCAATAAATAATTTTGGTTGCAATCTCGGATGCATCGTTAAGACGTAAGTCGTTAAGACGTTAAGACGTATTTCATGAAATAGTGCAGTTTGTATGGGAGGGGGTAGAAGGAGGGTGAGGATTACAATAAATTTTATAATGTAGGTTACAATTATCATAAAAGTGATATATTCAAAATTTCAAAGCAAGCTGTTTTATAGTTTCTGAGAAAATCTGATTATTGTAAATTATCAAAAATGTGTCATTTTGTATGGGAGGGGGTAGACGGAGTAAGGGTAATCGATTACTTTTTTTGAATCTAACTGATATTGTTAATTAAGTGTTAAGTACAAAATTTCAGCCCGATAAATTGTATAGGTAATGAGTAAATTGGCTTAACGTATTTCATGAAATAGTGCAGTTTGTATGGGAGGGGGTAGAAGGAGGGTGAGGATTACAATAAATTTTATAATGTAGATTACAATTATCATAAAAGTGATATATTCAAAATTTCAAAGCAAGCTGCTTTATAGTTTCTGAGAAAATCTGATTATTGTAAATTTTCAAAAATGTGTCATTTTGTATGGGAGGGGGTAGAAGGGGTGGAGCGATTTAGCCCGTTCACGAACTTAGCCTTCATTTTTTGTCAAAAATAACGCGTGCAAAATTTGAACTTCATAG
The DNA here is from genome assembly GCA_964017055.1 of Chloromyia formosa. Classification (NCBI taxonomy): domain Eukaryota; kingdom Metazoa; phylum Arthropoda; class Insecta; order Diptera; family Stratiomyidae; genus Chloromyia; species Chloromyia formosa. The sequence continues at coordinate 11,524,024 of OZ024817.1, forward strand.
CTCAACGCGTTCTCGAGCTAGAGAGGTCACGGACGGACGGACGGACAGACGGACAGACGGACAGACGGACAGACGGACAGACGGACATCCGGTTTTGAGATATTCGAGTGATAATATGAACTTCTGTATCATTCATTTTTTTCTGCGAGCCTTATTTCTTAGCGTTACAAACTTTGTGGCAAACTTATAATACTCTCAGATTTCATCTAGAGTATAAAAATTCATAGGCCTGTTGAAGACAACACAAACAGGGGAAGTAAAAATGGAAAAAAAAAATTGTCGATAAGGATGGAATGGTTGACGGATGGATCAGACGCCCACACGGTTGCACCTGGGTCCGGGTGTAATGGGACCCTCGGCCTCTGGTTTCATACACCCAACAGATCACTACTCATCAGGTGCTGCTTCGATCTGCTGGTGGGAGCAGCACTACCAGACCATAATATGGTACGTTACAGGTGTTTCATTACAAGTTCTATTGGAAGCCCCACTCGATGCCACTATCTTTCTTGGTATCGATCTCAATATCGAAACAGAAAAAACCGGTGCTGACACCTAACTAATACACACACATACACAAACTCAACGCTTTGCTACAACAACAACATTTCAAGTATTTAATTTGAGCGTAATTTTGTTGAACTATATGGCTGTCATACAAGCTTGATGCTGCTGGATAGGCAGAAAGCTGGGTAAAATTGAGTACGCAAAATATGCGAAGCTTGTGATTAGTGTCTAGCAGAGTTAAAAAGTGCATGGTGCCCATCAGAAGCCACATTGAATTAGTGGGAGCGGAGGTCTGGAAAAGGAAGGCAAGTGAGTGTCACGGACGCGTTCAAAAAATCATTCTTAATTGAAAAACCACTCATTGCAGAAAGCTCGTACTTAAATTATTCAGCTCTTTTTTATTTACAACTTTACTAAGGGCATATTTGTGAAAAACGACGCCAAGGCCAACGTTTTATGAGTATTTTCAAACTTTGCTCGGAATTTCCGGGATAACTAACATTTTTTTGTTTTTTTTTTTTTGTTTTTACCTGCCAATTAAAATTGTGGAGCATTAAAAACTGAAAAATTTTCAATTTTCCAGTTATAAAGGATTTCAGTAGCTGCGTCTTGGCATCTCCATTCTCCCTTTCTAATCTTATCACGACCGCTTCTCGAGCGGTACACAGCGTTTTCCCAGTCTCCAAAGCCATGCATCTAACAATCAAAAGAGAAGCAACGTTTCGCGAATTTTACCCAGCTATTGGACCGGATGGCTTCAAAATATTCACAATGAATAGAACCATTCTCTTTCTCTCCATCTTCATAAGCAGGCTAGTTGGGAATACGCCCTCTGTAAGTAGTCACCTCCATTGAACTGGTTTGAGTTAGTTGCATCTTCCGGGAAATCCTTCAAAATGGTACATTAACCCATGGTCCCCAAGCAAAAAGAACAAATTACCTTGTTACCACTTTCTTCTTCAAACACAAATCTCCAGGAAATTATGCAATTATTAATTTGACCACTGACTACAGTGAACAAATAAATTATATAAAAGCGCAGTCTTAAATCCATCAATATCAAGAGAACTTAATTTTAATTTCTTTTATTTTTTATATAAATATTCTAGGGCTCACAACAGACTTAGATCTGAAGCTGGCTCAAATTCCGACATCAGGCTACCTGACGTCGCCTGCCTTCAAATTAAAATACTATCGATATCACTCCTCCGTGGCTCTATAGCGGCTTTTCGACCCAAATAAGTCTCTAATCCACACAGGATGCAGTTCCGATAGCAATTCCATGTTAACGTCGATTTCATCGGGTATCAAAAGATTTAAGCGATTAACTTGGAAGATAATAACTTCTCTATTTACTATCCTCTCTTGTACCCTATTCCAATTTTCATTCAAATCTCCAATGAAGACATCAAAAATCAATCTTCAATTTGAACTTATGAACAACAAAATCTTATTATTATTATCTTTTTCATTACGCTAAGAAGTTAATCACTTGGCAAGTGGCACAACACACCACACTAACCGTACACTATGGGCGAAAGTCAAGTACAGATAAAGAAAATATTAATCTGTTTGTCTTGTGCCTCTATACGATTTAATTCGTATTATATCTGACATAATAATATGAATGACAAAGTCTTAAGTGAATAGAAATATTAGTTTGCTTTACACAGTGCATTTATAAATAAAATAATATTTGTTTCTTTTTTTATCTTACTGTCTCAGTGTCATACGCGGCGAAAATGGCTGTCGGCTGTAAGTTTCCATAGGCTTGGTGAATAGTAAAGTAGCCTAAAGCTACGTAATATTTTGCTAAAACCGTTCGTAGGCACGAGACAAAAACCCTGAGGAAAGAAATGCGTGGGTTTGCTTGTAAATTAGATGGAACTACCAGCGAAAAGAGTGTGGTTAAAGATGAAGGGGCACAAAAAAGTACGTCACTCGTGGATGCGCTCAGCGTTATGGTCTGAAGACGAGTTTCATTACAGTAGTTTTTTTTTTATCGTTGTAAAATAAGACAAACAGTGGCACGTGGTGTTTGTTTAGTAGTGCTAAATGGTAAGAATTAAATTTTAAGTTTTATGTCATAGCTCTTACTTTTATAATGGGTTACCAAATTAATTAAGGCCCCGAACTTTATTTTTGACTAAACTTCGTAACTCAGGCTCCGATTGGGAATGGAAAGAGGAATACTTTACTTTTCGGCAACCCTGATAAGGCTCCGGCTTATTCTTATTCCCCACACCACGTGGAGTAACTCATTGAACAAGGCTTTCTACAATAATTTTGAGGTCAGCATCAAATTTAACTGATACGAATGCGCTTCAAAATCTATGTCTACCATTGTCGCTACTGATGGCGACCGCAGAAGGTAGGTGGATAGGTGCAAGGGTTGCCGCGATTATTAACCGCACGCATAAACCACTTATGGCCCGTACACTGTGATACCACCAGGAGATTGTACCTTAATATAAACCCCAGGCTCCCAACTAGCCAACACTGGCAATAAAGTAGCTTATTTTAACCGCACTAACATCGAAATGACCCTCTAAGTTTTAGAAAAATTAGAGTTCTAGAAACCTCCTCCTCCAATCAACCAAACCTGGTCAGTAGAAAAGAAGGTGAGGAACACTCTCCTCTTCGTCATTATCCTGGCAACTTTTGTAGTAATCATGGAAGTTTAAGCCTCCTCACATGCTAGCCGACACGACACACTCTTCCAATGTACTTCCTCCTCAGTGAAAGCAGTGTGGCCGAACGATTGGGGTCAAGCCTGGGTCATTTCATCCTCATAGTTTGGCAAGTATTACTGCCAAGCCATTTTGCATTGGTCCTACCGACCGCAGTGTCCTTGATAGCCACTTTACACACTCCTATAGGCGAATTAATGAGGCTGAGATTCATATCAGTGGTGCCGCTTGCTCCTTGATGGGACAGCTCATCAGCTTTATAATTGTCCACGATACCACTGTGGTCTGCAATCCAACAAACAGTAATATTAAAGAAGCTGCTCATTTTCCTGGGGACCGATCGACAAATCTCATCCGTTTTTTATTTAACAATGACAGATTCAAGCGACCGTATCACGATTTGACAATCTGCATAGCATAAATAGTAATTGTCCCTGAGAGTTACGAGGATGCCTCTCTAGGCAAGACGGAGCTTCCGATATAACCGCAATCTCCGCCTGAAAAACGCAGCAGTAGTAAAGAATATGGACCGATAAGTTAATCCACATTCGCTCCGAGTAAATGCCCGTACCCACTCTTACGTCGGTCTTAGAGCCATCGGTGTATATGGCCCAGGAGTCGGGTATAATTGAGGTGTCGTCCACCCATTGGCTGAAGTGGTTGCTGCCAAAAGCAAATTTCGGAGAGGTGTAATTGTTTCCGCTTGGATATCCAGAACACCCAGGATAGTGGAGCGACCTCTCCTTAGCGCGCGCAATTGACCATTATCTCGATGGCGAAGGACCGTGTTGGCTGCCAAATATTCCCTAAAAATGTCCACGGGAAGCAAGTTTTGCAAATTGTTCAAGTCTGCCGACGGAGTAGTTCTCAAAGACCCTGTAGCGGCAATCGCAGCATGTCTTCGCATTATCATCGGCTGGTTACAGTAAGACGCCATTCTAAGTGCCGCCCACAACACCCATATGCCGTATAGTAGAATAAGACATAACACTACTGTAAGTAGCCAGCACACCACCTTCAATTGGCGGCTCAGTCCTTGCCTATAGGTTTCCTGCATGAGTAGAATGCAATTAGAGCCTTGCTTGCACTTTCTCGAATGTTCAGCTTCCATGTCAATCCGAGAAACTTAGTTTTATCAGCAAAGACCAGTCTCTTACCATCCAAAGGAGAGGTTGAAGAGGGGAAATTGTGTGCTTTCTTGTGAAGAGAACAAGCTCCGTTTTGTAGGTGTTTACCCCGACGCCACAATAGACTGCCCATTCCGTAAGAATGCATAGCGTATTCTGCAATACTCACTAAAGACTTCCGGAAACTTATCGGAACTAGCAATTACAACATCGTCTGCATAGGCAGTGACATGGCAAACATTCTCTTCCAGATTCAAAAGCCGCTTAATGGCTGCTAAGTTCCAAATAAGAGAGGACAATATCCCACCTTGGAGGATGCCTCGACAAACTCCTCTACTCACCGACAAGGTTCCCAAAGTATTGTAGTACAAATCGTCTTGGATGAATGCAGCATTCCGATGGGTTTAGAGAATACTTCGTCAACTCGCAGGTTCCTTAATGCCTCTATTATCGCACTAGGTTTAATGTTGTTGAAAGCACCTTCAATATCCAGGAACACAGCCAACGTATATTTCTTGCACCCTAGGGTTTTTCCGATACAACTCACCAGAGAGTCTAGAGTCGCAGGAACTCAGGTCTGCGATGACGGTGGCAGCACCCCAGTAGCTACACCCGCCACAACGGCACATGAAGCAGGTGCGAGTCGTGGTATCAGTCATCCAGCAGAAGTCGAGCATTTATTTGGCGGTCTTAAAAGTTGGCCGGCTGGTCTACGGTGATGAGGTACATAGTGGAATGGACCCACGCTAAAGCGCTACCAATCCTTCGCTTCCATCTCATTTATACAATATTTAGGTATTTTTTGTCATCCTGCCAAAAGAAAATCATTGTACACGAATGTCACGGAGATGTGTTTCACTGTAACCCCCCCACGCCTCTCTCTCCCTTAGCGAACCATCTGGCAGTGGAGAAGTGGTTTGGCAAAACATCTGTAACAAACGGGGGAATTCGCAAATAAGACAGGACTTGACTTAGAAACCTGAGTGCCCTGAGAAGTACAACTCCATGCGGAGACGCCAGATTAGTTCATACCGCAACCGATTTTAAGGGCGCATCCAAACGGAGAGCCTAACTCGACATTTGAAAAGGATTTTCGACTCAAGTTCAAGGCTCAAACTGTTGAAATAGATGATAAACTCAGGTCCAGGCCTTAATCAGAAATAATTCAACTCCTGACGCCACCAAGGAAAAAAAATATTGGACTCAGGTTGAAGCCTACGACAGTTTAAGTTGAAGCTAAAGTCAAATCCGACAAAAATTAAGCCGGAAGTTGGCATTTCACGTTCGGTGCCGCTAAAGAGGATTCTCGCTCAATATTTGAAAAGGATATTCAACTCAGGTTCGAGCCTCTAACATTTGAAGTTAATGCTAAACTCAAGTCCGAGCCTTGACAAGAAATAAATCAGAAGGCGGCACCTCACTTTGGGTGCAGCTAAGGAAAAGTATGCTCGACTCAGATCCCAGTTTCCAGCTGTTGGAATTAAAATTGAACTCATGTCATGTCTTTGGATAGACAAAAATTCTTGCCGCGGTACCCCACATTGGGCGCCGCCGGAAGTTGTGTTGATTTTCTCCAACAATTGACGTCGTCGGTGAATGGGAAGTTTTTGTTGGTAGTGAACATCTGCCGAACCGAACGCGAATAACTTTCGAACATTCATTGTATTTTTTTTTTCTTAAATCAGCCAACCCTCTATTCAAAATGCTGGCAGCCCTATTCAAAATTTTAATCAATGAAAAGAAACGCGCGTGCCAAGAGTTTCCAAAGAGTGCTAGAAATAGGGTTACTACACTTAAAATCATAAAACAACTTCACCTTACATACACACATCTCTTCATAGATTTAAGATGCCATGAATGATCAACGTATCGCCCACGCATCATGCAACTCTATGATCTTGTATCGTCAGATAGCTTATAGTTTGCCGTAACGCTTTGGCAAACGTTCAACACTTCTCTAATCCGACGTAGTGAACTGCGAACTTAAATCCAATGCACGACATTAGATACTAAGATACTGGGTAAATCTCCGCTGGATTATCATCTCAATTCATAAGAGCACAAGATTTAGGATATTGCGTGGGATGTTCTGTATGCAAATCGTACTAGCCCGCGCGTTGGTTGTAGAATGAAACACTTCCACAATGTTGTCGATGTTGAAGGGGCTTTGTTTGGAAGTTGAGAATCGATGCAGTATGTACAACATTTCAGCACAATAGACCAATCGGTCGTAGTGGTAGTGGGTTTTCTCACGGGCTCTGTTTTTTGTTTAAATCTTATTACAGATACCATATTGGCTTCAATCGTTATGAAACTAAAAAGGTAAATGTCAAAGACTATTATTGAGATTTATTTGTAGGACGCATCTCTCCCAAAGAAAACCTTAATAACCACCAGCAAATTTAAAGATATTTTATCCATCCAAAACGCATCCATCGATCATCATACAAATCGTTGATATAACCCATCCCTAATTTTACTATTACTAAATTTTCCTCACATCTCTCAACAGCTTCCGTTGTGGTTTACGCTGACCTTGGCTATACATATATACAACAAGATTCAATAGAAATCTTCATGAGCTGGCTCGTCAAGATTTTTGTAGCAGCATCACTGAAGATGATGGCGCCTTTCCTTTTTGTCGAATAAATCGAAGAGATGAAAAAACAATATAAAATAAAACATAGACCGGAAATTCAAAATAAGCAATTAATGATTAATAATATTGTAAAATAAATTTACGTGGAAAACAGCTAACAATCGTGTGGGCGGTTAGGTTCAGAATAGCAAAAGATTGTGAGTCAATAAGGTATTGAAGCTGTTTGAGACGGTACGATGAGTTTCATTTACAGACGATCTATTGAAAATGGGGGATGGTTGGTTGCATGCACCCTTTACGCCTACCTAGTTAGGATTATAAAAGAACATCATTTATTATTTGTTTTGAGTACTTTGAAGTAACATCTTGTAATTGTTAGGAAGATTTAACGGTTCTACGAATAGTTTCAATTTAAAGAGAAATGAATATGATTCATATTTTCTTGTACCTATGTAATATCTTGAAAAAAAATACCACTGTTCTTTTTCTTATTAACTCTATTAAATAAAAATATACAAGTACATAATTATCATACTCGTACCAGTCGTATGAAATATTCAAACAAGTGTAAAAGACAGGCATACCCATAGATGGAAGGGATTTGTTATATATGGGGTGACTTCATTGGCATGATGCTACTGCCGCTTCCTAGATGATATGCGGTAAGAAAGCAATACTACTTGATTGCTAGACCTGAGCAAGACTGAAGGTTTATTCGCTCCATTCCGTGAAGCGGTCCGAGTACGCTTTATAATATTGCGCAATATAATATTGTTCAATATTATGTACGATATTCTTATGCACAATATTTTTCACAAAACCGATTTAATATTTTAAAGCAGAACACAAACACGCTATAACCTATGTACATCCTACACAATCAATAAAAGTTGGCGCAATCGAATATTGAGTAAAATTATTGAGAATCTACCGGCCGTTTTGGGGACCTGTGGAGTGCAAACTAGAAGCTTAGCTTTACCTGAAAAGGAAGTAGACTATACCCGATGAGCGCTCGGTTTTATGCTCATAAAATCTAAACGAATGCGAATTTCACTTTTAATGGACGGATTTTCACCGAACACCGAAATATCTTGTCACGGATCCAGAGCTGCGCCTTGTGACCTGTAAAGGAGAAAGTTTAGCATTAGATATTACGGCGGCGATTAGGGGGTGGTGGAATAGTAGACTCACAATAACATCGGGAACAGCGATGCGCATCAATTTCACGGCCAATATGTGTACGATGTCATCCGGAACGCGGCCAGGATCTGGAAAAGTACCACAAAGCAATTCGTTCTAGAAAGAAAATGTAAAGAAGAAATACTTATCTGACTGTCGTCGTCAACGCTTCCACCAAGTCGATCAAGATTTTGTCCATCTGCCAAAATATAAATAAACACTAAACTGTCAATCAGTCAATGTGACATGGACTGCTTTATCGACATCGTTGAATGTACTAATACGGTACTAAGGAGCGGAATTCTCGTATCGCGTGAATAACCGATCCTTGAAAATATACTATTTAAGCCAGGGAAAAGAAGCGGATCCCTCTTTGTTTGATTTGGCATTTTGGATGAAAGGTATGTGTCCGTATTCCCGAAAAGGCATATAAAAATTGAGACTAATCTGCACTTTGTTTGATTTGGCATTTTGGATGAAAAGCATTTTGGATGAAAGGATTGAGGACCGAGGATCCAAGGATATTAGGGCTGGTGGTGAGAACGAGAACGAACGAATTGTGGATGAACACACGGAGCCCAGGCCTGACAAGCAAATTTGCGAAAAGTGTGCGGAAAACGTAAAGGAAGGACGTAAGGAACGTGAGCCAATTCCTCAAGGATCGTCATCGTCGTGGCGCCCACGACCTATCTCCCTGAGTTGGTCGGACGGCCGCAAGACCGCGGACACGGTGTAACAATCTACGGGGTTGCAGAGAAATTTTATCGGAGTGACCATGAAAACTAACCAGCAATATGAGTGGCCAAAAGGGCTTCTTGTAGCTCAGTAATGGGAGATGTGGGAAGGGAATTTGCCCTACGAATGTGACACCGTAAGAAAGTCATTGAAAAGTAAAAAACTAAGAAATACCTGACACGCCCTTGGTCCTGTTGGTATTGGACCGTGACCCGCCCATTCTTCGAAGTACTAGTCATTTGCCCTAACCTCTTGTGTGGCATAGTGCATGAACTATTTCATGAGGCTTAGATGACGTTAAACCAGTTTCGCACGATGAACGTTGCCAGCATGCACCCCCTGCTCCCATTTAGCCGCCTTCCTACAACAAGTCGGGAGATGTTGTGGTTTATTATTACGCATAGCACCACAGGGGGAGACACCACAAACATCCATGGCCGCGAACGCCTCGTTGTGGACGGGACTTGAACCTGTAACTAGACCTCTTCGGTCCAAAGATTTCAAAACCGGTTTTAGGTTTTTATTAAAACCGGCTTTCCTAGCGATCAACCGAATCTTTGAAAAAACCGGCTCATGGTTAAAAACAACGGGCTAGAAACCGACTTATTAAAAAACCGATTCACCAAGAAACCGACCCAGTAGTCGAGTACTCGAAAACCGACTTGTTAAAAACCGACCGGCTCATGGTTAAAAAAAAACGGATTAAAAACCGACTCACTAAAAGACCGATTTACTAAAAAACCGATTTCTAGCTCGTTGGAGCCGATCGATTTTTAACAGGTCGGTTTTCGAGTACTCGGTCGGTTTTTAGGTGAATCGGTTTTTTAATGAGTCGGTTTTTAACTCGTCGGAGCCGGTCGGTTTTTAACAAGTCGGTCGGTTTTTTGGTGAATCGGGTTTTTAGTGAGTCGGTTTTTTTTTTACCAGTCATAAATCGGTTTTTATGACCATAAGCCGGTTTTTTAATGATTCGTTTTTTTCGGAACCGGCACTTGGGAGTCTCGGGACTGGTACTAACAGAAGACCGGTTTTAAACCGGTGGACCGGTCTTAGGAACAGGCTTACGTAAGGACCGTAGTCAAAAATGAGACTGACGCCTCTACGCACTGAGATACCAGTCTTCGAGATACTAAATTATGTACAATTGACATTTATACCCCAACAAACCAATTATGAATAGATTTTGGGGAGTTCCACGGAGGAAAAACATAAGTTCAAAAAGTGAACTTATTTAATTAACTAATAAGCAAAAGTTGAAGAAACTATAATTTCATATAGATAAATTGTCATTTGAAAGTTTGAGATCTTAGCTTTACAATGATACCTTTTTTATCACCATTTAATGTGTGTTTTATGAATGAACGCTACCTGGAGCTAAATAAAAAAAAAAAAATAACTGGCGCAACAGTCCAATTTGAACCACGGCCTCGAGATGAGTTAGCATCATCTCATTTTCTAGATCGTGACGGTTTTTTGTGCGGAGGTATGTGATCAGCAACACGCTCAACCGAGTTATTTACCCCATAATGGGTACTCATTTTAACAGCTGAGTGGGCTCATAGTCCGACACGTAAATCCCCGGAATCGAACCGGGGCCCAGTGCGTTGAAGGCGAACGTGCTAACCGTTGCGCCATCCGGACACCTGGAGCTAAAAAGTCGGAAAATTGAACATTTATGAATGGGTTATTACAAGGCAAACTAACCCTATAAATGCATCTGCAAAGGGTTTTCAGTGGTCAGTTGAATCTGGAAGGTTGATTGAATAAGCTAAACGCGATAAAAGTCACAATTTTGTCATTCATGAGTACCACGCCTCAGCAAGCGGCTCAAGTTGTCGCCCTATTATCGGTAGGGCTTACTCAGAGAACAGTCGCTCGTCAGCTCGGAATGAGTCAGTCTGCTGTGTCAAGAGTGTATACCAGGTTTTGTAAGGAAGGTAGCTACAATCAGAGACCCCGACCCGGCCGCTCTAGGTGCACTTCCGATAGAGACGATCGTTTTATTGTGGCAAGTGGGAGTTGACGTGCAGCAGAATCTGAGGGACGTTCGCAGAGTAACTGGAAGCTAGTGAACAGTGAGGAGACAACTAAAGGAAGCGAATTTGACTCCAAAACGGCCCGCCACAGGCCCAAAATTGACACCGCATCACCGACAAGCGCGACTCACGTTTGCCAGGAATCACTTAAATTGGACCCTCGAGCAATGGCGGTCCGTATTGTTCACCGACGAGACCAGAGTGGGAATACATGGCAGCGACAGAAGAGGTCGGATAAACAGTCGTCCAGGTGAGCGATTTGTATCACACAAACGGTAGCATACGGGGGCGGTTCGTGTATTGTGTGGGCCGGTATCTCTGTGGATTCAAAAACGGAAATGATGGATTCAAAAACGGAAATTGTATTCGTGCCCTCTGGAGGCCGAGGAGGAGGACAGACAGCCGAACGGTATATTGGACCCTCGAGCAATGGCGGTCCGTATTGTTCACCGACGAGACCAGAGTGTGTATACATGACAACGACAGAAGAGGTCGGGTAAACAGGCATCCAGGTGAGCGATTTGTATCACAGAAACGGTAGCATACGGGGGCGGTTCGTGTATGGTGTGGGCCGGTATCTCTGTGGATTCAAAAACGGAAATTATGAATTCAAAAACGGAAATAGTATTCGTGCCCTCTGGAGGCCGAGGTGGAGGACAGACAGCCGAACGATATATTACCGTTATTCTACGTGGCCAAGTTGTTCCCTACGCAGCATCTACTGGCGACAACTTTACTTTAATGCACGACAATGCACGATGTCACACATCGCGTCAAGCACAGCAGTTCCTGAACGAACCTAATATTGCGACAATTGACTGGCCGGCACGCAGTCCAGACTTAAATCCCATTGAGCACTTGTGAGACGAACTCAAAAGAAGAGTCCGACACAGAGATCCCGCGCCTTCGACTATCGACGAATTGAAGGAGGCGTTAATAGAGGAATGGAGCGAAATTCCTCAAGATACCATTAAAAAATTAATAATGTCAATTAAAAATCGATTACAAGCTGTGATTAGAGCAAGAGGTGGTAATACTAGATATTAATAAATAAATAATTTTGTTAATTTTAAAAAAAAAAATTGTTTTATTGAACAAAAACCTGACCACACTCCATTTTCAAAAATCCCCATTTTTCCTACTTTTTGATTTCAAGCCCCACTCTATCTTCAAATATTGTTAAAAATGGTATTAATGTAAAGCTAAGATTTCAAGTTTTCAAATGATATACGATTTGTAGGGATACATAATGTTCTTTTCAAAATATGTATTTTTGCTCGCAAGTGTATTTTATCTATGATCATCGGAATTTTCGATAATTCACCGAAGCCGACACAACAAATATACCTATATTCAATTAGAATTCAGTTCAGCGAATGCCGAATGGGTTGTGAATGTGAATCTCTAAAATCTCTACCAAACCTCTTGTCTAGAAACTCTATTTATCTATCTGTAACAGAAAAACGCATGCGGTCAAAAATAAAACCGAATGCTAAATGAATTCTAACAGAATGGAATACTATTTGAAAATAGCAAGGCGAGTATTTAGATTTATTTCCACTTATCTATCATAGTTCATTAATATTTATGATCTTTTAATTTACTCGGTGGCGTAGCAGTTCCTCTTGCATAGCATCATTTATCCCATATACATCAAAGTTGCAAGTGTACTACTGCTTTGCAAAAACGAAAGACTTAAGCGAGTAACCCGGTACTATTTAGAATAAACATTCAAATTGCTTGCAATTCAACTACATATTAATTCACATTATACACCCACTTTTACTTTCAATCAATATAAATTTTTGAAACAATATCTGATTTAGTTGACACACTGAACAAATTAAAGAAAATCAGAATAAAAAAGAAGCTGAAACCACTTCCCGTTTTACCCACTTGTGACCATCATCATCATATTATGATCACATTCATCACTCTAATAAAACTGAACCAATAAACAATGGAATCTATCTTTGACGCCATTCGCCATTCGAAAAAGGCTAAACCCATAACTCAATTAGCCATGCACGAACGGATCAATATCCCGATTTGAATTCAATACCGCATTTTATTATCGAGCGATCACGTTCCAAAAACAGTTTAATTGCCAGTTCCATATTTCAACATTAAATGGCGGCCTGGCGTGCAACTTATGTTCAGTAGATTTTTTTTTTCGTTGGTTTGTTGCCAAGCCATTTCTATCGTTGTTGGAAACGTGCAGCTTATCACATGAAATATTGAAAGAATAAAAGTCCACAAAAGATGCAGTAGCTGCATCGTAGAGTCAAAATATTTGAGATTATGAGCGGCTGAGCCATGGATTCAGGTGTGCAATTCGTGCATGAATATTATTAGAATGATTTCGTGCGTTAGAATTTGGAGAAAGGAAGAAGATGGTAGGATGCGATAAGAGTGACTTTGGCACTAAAAATAAATGGAAGCTTCGAAAATTTGTTGGAGGATTGGAAATTTTAAATTCGTGATATAAAAACTGAGTTCAATGAAGACACGGTCAGGCTCAACTCAGAGGATTATGTCTTGTGCGTTGTCGAGCTTCTTATCTATGATGATTGTAAACAAAACCGTGCCCTTTGTGAAAACGGCAAGTCCGACAAAAATTAATCTCAATCAAGTGCGTCAAGGCGTCTCTCAACTTTTTCAAAATACCTACTGTAATTTATTTTAACAACCACGAAACACAGGAAACTAAAAACTAAATCGATCCAACATAAAAGCCACTTCCACCATGGAAATCTTTTAAAAAAAAAACATAACATACACAAACCATAAATCATCATCACCATCCAGGTGAGACAGGTCGCGTGTGGGTGACACCTACAACAATTTTCACATTTGAGGAAGTTATTTGTAAGCCGGTAAGTATAGCATAGACAAGACCGTATTGCACAGACGAACATATCCACTCGGCTACGTACAAGAGCAGGCTATTCGAAAACTACCAATCATACCTATGATAGTGCTCGTCGTCTTCATATCACACCTGAGAATTTCCCTCATACGAACGTAATGTGTGGCGGCGACCCACTAGGTTGCTTTTCGGATCCGATACTCTTAATTCTAACTTTATACACAATTTCATCCGTTAGACCTTAAAGAAGACTGGCGGTGCTAATGGAGTGCGCAGCAATAGATGTGTGGTAATGTCAAGAAATTAAATGAAACGGATTGCTAAAGTCCAATGCGCGCAGGCCGTTCCATAAAGCCCCCGAAGAACACCTAGCTAGATTTGAAACAGACATCATACAGATACGCGTACATGTCGCGGAAAATGTTTTTAATCAGAGCAATAAAATAATTTCATTTAATTGGCTCCACTTCTCATTATTCGGATTAGATATGGATAGAGAGGGTGTTTGTGGTTATTCATTATATCCGTTACGAGACGGCTGCATGTGTGACATGTAAAGTAAATTTAAAGATTATCTCCTGACATTAGGTTTTAGGTTTTTTTTTCGTTCTTGAGACATTTTACGACTTAAATTCGTTTTATGGACAATATAAGCAAGTTAGTAAAGATTTTCTCTTTTCGGAATAGGAGTAATGTCCAAATTAAGAAAGATATAATTTTTATTGTAATTGGTTGGTTTCTTTGCGTTTGCCAAATATGAGTATGTCATGACTAGTACAAAACATAAATAATTGCCAATTGCGTCCTTTTAGAGACACAAATGCCAAAAATGGTGAGAGTGTGATTCACATAGATATGCTACTTGTAAGAGCTATCGATTTATTTATTTTCAAGTATTTGCATTGATTAAAATAAATTAAATTGTCAGACTGTTCGATTGCAATATCAATAATTTGATTAGAATGATCATTCACGAACCGTGTCGAATTAAGGGGGTCAGTTTAATGGAAAGACATTTGACATTATCAAATTATTCAGCTCCATTCTTGGCCCATCCCATATACGTATTCTGCAATATCAGCCTTTGAATAGGATAACTATCAGATCTCTAGATTCTACGGAAATTGAGGAGAGTCAATGCTTTCGTTGCGATACGATCCAGACGGACTCTGACACAATGGATGAAATTCAGTTTCTCTCACAAGATTCTGAAAAAAAAAACAGTTATGTTTGGCTTTCTCGATTAGTAGACCTTTAGGTAAGTTTCACCCTGTTAACCATGTCATAATAAGGACACCAATGCGCTCATTATGAAGGCCTAGATTAAAGACATCATGACCCTTGATCTAGCTGCAGGACTAAAGTAACTTATGTACTTTTCAAGTATGTGATGAAACGATACATGACCACTCGCGACCTATTACATGAGTTGCACTGACAAATTCATCAAGCCATAGCTGACGAAATACTTGATGACTGTCGTCGACGAATTCATCAATTTGTTGTTAATGAAATGCTTGATGAAGATCATCGACCAATTCATCAGGCCGTAATCAACAAAATGATCAAGGGGCAAGGTGGCAGAACTTGAACCCGGGACCGCACGAATATGACATCAACTCTCTACCCATTGAGCTACCACAGCTGCTTTCTACTGAAGATATTTTAGTAAATTTCAAAGTCCTCGATAACGACTCTTATCAACGATAGTCATGTTTCATGTAGCAGGTCGAGCGTGGTCATGTATTTGCTCATCGAGGGCGAAGCAAACATATACTTGGCAAATAAACAATCCATTCGAAACGCATTTTCTACTAATGGGCCAGATGTTTACGAATATTCCTCAATTAAGACAAGCTTAATAGGATCAGACAATTTGAGAATGAGTAACATAGAGATCTGAAATATTGTGTATCCGTGCGTAAAAGAATCACTCTCTTGTCGCTTGTCTGACTGGATTTTTAGAGGGAAAATACACCGGAAAAACTGTCTGGTTCGTTTTCCAGCCCATGATTTCTAGCAAAAATCCATTTGCAAGCCTTTCTGTCTTTTTCGCTATCTGACACATACAGGGTCAAAGCGTGTATTTGACACGAAATGGATTTTGTCTCAGATAAAGTTTGGACTTTAAGTGATGGCATAACTAAACTCTTTGAAAAATATTAAAAAAAACTTCATTTTATTACGTCAAGAACAAGCATTGAATCATTCAAATGCAACTGTGCCAGGAGAAACTAATTGATTCCGAGTAGTTTCCTAATATTTCGACAAAAATCACTCTTCACTTCGGAAAAAATGTGGAATTCCATTGAATCTAATTGAGATCAACTGAGGTTAAGATTAGATTAGATTGTGTAATGGGCGTTGAACCCCACAGGGCACAGAGTACTGACGCCGGATGGCCCATTGCGCTATAGCACAGAGTCTGTTATCAGGCCTAAACCTGTCGATCGAATTCTATCGCGCTAATAAATTTGCGCAGGAGGTGCGGTGGCACTGAAGCAACATCATCAGCCTCCGAGTAGGCGGCTTCAAAGCAGACTATGCGTCGCCGGGCCAAGGCGTTGCAATCGCATAAGATATGGGTCGATATCTCGTCGTCCTCACCGCAGAAAGAATAGTTCGAGTCCAAAACAATCCCCATGATTTTTGAGTGATCTCTCAGGCATGAGTGTCCAGTAAGGAGACCACAGATGGTTCTAACCTTGTACCGGTTTAACTTAAGCAGTTCTATCGATCTGCTTCGTGAACAGAATGAGATAAAAAGCTTAGCCTGCCTCAGTCCTGGCTGGTTGTCTCAATGGACAGCAGTTTCGCTGCGTTCCCAGTCTTTGATGAGTTTCTTTATTATGCAGGTTAAAATTCCGCAAAAGGGCTCTGGTCCGCAAAAGGAGGAACCTGAAACTGTTCTGGCCAGTTCGTCCGCCTGTTCGTTGCCATCGATGCCAGCATGGCCAGGGACCCAGTATAGTGTTACTCTATTAAAAAAGCCTAATCTATGCAGTGCCTTTTGGCAAGTATTTACGATTTTAGATGATGTCGTCCTTTTTAACAGATCTTTGATGGCCACCTGGCTGTTCGCGAATATTGCCAAACTTTTGTTGTGGTAGGCGGTCTTCAGGCATAACACAGCACATGCCTCGATGGCATGAACTTCTGCCTGAAACACAGTGGCAAACTTGCCCATGGGTATGAAAACCTGGTGATTGGGACCCACAACGCCTGCCCCGGCTCCTTCATTGGTTTTTGAGCCATCCCTAAAGCAACTTGATGGTGTGAGGGGGAAGGTTAGTAAATTTTGCCTGCCAATACTCTTTATTCCATATAACGGCCGTGAACCGTTGGAAGCATGATATTTCTTTCACAAGGTCGTCTGATGGCATTCTTGTGGTTATACTGTCATTAAGCCAACTGAGCTGTACTAAATTTAGCTCTACATTAGCATTGTATGCAACAAGTCCCGTCCCGACGAGGTTCGTGGCCATGGATGTGCAGGAGGTGCATGCTGGCAACTGCATTCTCTGAAACCAATTTATGCCAATGAAACGTCAACTGGGCCACATGGAACAGTTGACGCGCTATGCCCCACAGGGGGTTAGGGCAATTGAGTATAACCAGTCTCGTGATTGCCATTTTAGCTTCTGCCTTTATATAAATTTGTATCGGCTGTAGGTCGAGCAGTGCATCAAGAGCGCTAGATGGACAAGAGCGAATAGCCACTGTCACTACTGCAGCGTACTCTAATATTGGTCTGGTAATAGCCTTGTAAGTCCAGAGGGCTATAGAAGGCTTAATTCCCCACGTTTTGTCTACATATTGCCTACATATCCACAAAACTATAGTGGCCCTGTCCGCCACCACCCTGACGTATTTCTGCCAGAGAAGTTTACTGTCGAGGGTGACGCCCAGGTATTTGGTGTAGTTTCCCATGGGTAGGGGAGAGTTGAACATTTGGGAGCGTCTGATGTGCTGGGATTTCTTCTTCTAGAACTACCTTGGTTGGGTGAACTCGAAGTCCGTTTTCATTACACCATTCATGCACAATGTAAAGAGCTGCTCTAAAGATGTCTGTTAGAATCTCCTCGAACTTTCCTTTAGTCAATATCACCAAGTCATCGATGTAGCCCTGGACTGAGTAGTCCTACTACTGATATCAGTGCTACCCCAGGCTGTGTGGTGAGCGTTGGCGTCGCAGCCGGCTAGTAGAATCATGTTATGCTTCTTCCAGTGGTCGGCAAGTTTCAGGATCTGATTTGCAATCACCATTTCCTTCGATTCACTTCCTCCAGGCGGGTTAATGATAATAGTAACGAGATCGCTGCTGGTGAATTCTGAGAGGCAAATGTACTTAATGCTTTTCCTCACGATGACGCAAGTTCGAGGTCTAGTCGCATTGGTGTCATAAATTAGCGAAGTATTGCTTACCTTTAGTCCAAGGTTCTCCCTGGAAAATCTGGCCACCGTAACATCCGAGGCATTCTGAATCAAGTTCCGGATGTGCAGATCTGCTTGAGATCAGATTACATGATCACGGAGGTTTGCTTCAGCAGAAAATATTCAGCCCTCATCCCTAACCGCTCTGAATGGGTAAATGGCACACCCTGTCTAGACCCTAGATGTATCAAGTGGTTCACCGATGGGTCTAAAACGGAACAGGGTGTTGGTGCAGGTGTCTTTGGACCCAACACCAGGATTTCGATCGCAATGGGAGTCTCGCCCAGCGTTTTTCAAGCTGAGATCCACGCCATTGAGGTCTGCGCCAGGGTAATCTTGGAAGCGCCAAATATGTAACGGTCGGTTTGGCGGGCATCCGAAGATGCCCGTGGGGACGGGGCCTAAGGTAGCATAATGACCGTGAAGGTCGGGCCGTGCCATATGGCGAAGAAAAAGGCCCCTCAACGAGCTAAGCAGTGGCCTATGCTTGCTGTAGCTCAGTTCGGGAGATGTGGGCGGGGTTTTCGCCGCTCGTTGCCCCTGTCCTTTACGTATTAACAAAAATTCATAGGCCTGGGGAAGACAACACAAACAGGGGAGGTAAAAATGGAGAATTAAAAAAAATAGTCGATAAGGATGGAATGGTTGCGGACGGCTTAGACGCCCACGCAGTCGAATCTGGGTCCGGGTGTAATGGGTCCCTTGGCCTCTGGTTTCGTACCACCGACAGATCCTTACTCATCAGGTGCTGCCATAGATCTGCCGGTGGAAGCAGCACTACCAGACCATAATATGGTTCATTACAGGGCAGCTTCTACTTCGAGGCCTGCCAAGAAGAAGACGCTGAGGACAAAGTGTGCTGCTCAAAATAGAAAAAAAAATAAAACAAAAGCGAGCTGGGTGCCGGAGTCAGCCGACAACCATTGTAGAGGGGAAAATTAGCAAAGCAAAAAAAATAAAAAATACTACATTTCCCAATTATTCAGATGATCAACAGATTACAAAGAATTCTGAGGCCAGCAGAGGCGCAACACTGCATTCCTTGCCGTAATTCACTCATAAACTCTGTAAGCTGCTGAGCACATGAATAATAGAAAAATGCAATACTGTGTAAAGAAATTTTTTTTAAGTTACTTAGAAGGATATAAAAGCGCTCTCCTCATTTAAGGTCTCTTCAAAACTGGTGAAGGAGTTTAAATTGGAATTGTTTGTGACACTTGGTTTCATTCTGCACACCAACTTAGTATGCGTCTGTAGCTTAGCTCGGTAACGCACCGGGCATTTTTCGCTACTCGAAACACGGTCTCTGCGGTTCGCGCCCCGCAACGGGACCAACTATTTTTTATTCTCAAATTCCCTCTGAATTAATTTCTCCGAGCTTAGTGGTTTCGTATGGATAGTAGCACTCATCAGGTCTTGCATCTTTGCAGCTATCCATGTGCAAGACGACCACGAAAGTGTGAGAATTCTGTTTGTATAAGCCGTGAAGGCGTGATTGAAATTGAAAATGATTCGCACTTGTACATTTGCAAGAACATTAATACATAAAGTAAAATTGCCAGGGAACAAATATCTCCACTTCTCACCCTCTCTCCACCCCTCTAGTGAGTTAATATAAGTGTCGAGCTTTCAAGTAAAATCACGCCTTCACGGCTTATACAAACAGAATTCTCACACTTTCGTGGTCGTCTTGCACATGGATAGCTGCAAAGATGCAAGACCTGATGAGTGCTACTATCCATACGAAACCACTAAGCTCGGAGAAATTAATTCAGAGGGAATTTGAGAATAAAAAATAGTTGGTCCCGTTGCGGGGCGCGAACCGCAGAGACCGTGTTTCGAGTAGCAAAAAATGCCCGGTGCGTTACCGAGCTAAGCTACAGACGCATACTAAGTTGGTGTGCAAAATGAAACCAAGTGTCACAAACAATTCCAATTTAAATTGAAAATGATTCGCACTTGTACATTTGCAAGAACATTAATACATAAAGTGGTGAAGGAGTGTTACAATCTCCTTCAACTGTTGGCAACCAAAAACCGAGTCTTCTTGTGTTGGGTGCCAGGCCACCAGGGCATTGAGGGGAACGAGGCTGAGGATGAACTTGCAAGACAAGGATCATCCAGTCGTTTTCATGTACCTGAGCCTTACTGTGGCTTTGGACTGGCCTCGGCCAAACTGCGGATCACAGATTGGTTTGCACGATTGCGTCAACAGTACTGGAATAACCTTCCAGGGCTTCGTCAATCAAAGGAGCTGATAATGCCCTTCAGTCACAAGGGTACTACTCAAATGAGTAGAACCCACCTAAGACTCCTAGTGGGGTACTTATCTGGCCATCACCTGGTCAGATATCACCTGAACAAGATGGGTCTGTCAACCGAGACTGAATGCCGTCTTTGTATGGAAGACGTGGAAACGACCAAGCACATCTTGTGCGAATGTCCCGCCATCGCGCGTTTTAGGATGTCACTCCTCGGGCAGGCTACTATCAGCACTGCAGAATTCAGGTTGATTCCTGCTAAAGACTTACTGCCCTTTATTAGAAGGGTGGACGGTCTTTTGGATTAATGAGCTACGGCACAATATGTAGATCTTTATGGTCGCAGTGCCTTCCTGCTGGGAAAGTAGCTCGTATTGTTATATCTATCTATCTATCTAACATCCGAGGCTGTCTTGGCGTAGCTAAAACTACATAAATGCTTGTTGTGACATTATTGTCCTTGGGTCCTTGGGTGTTGGATGGTCTCCCTTGGGTTAAGGGTACTAAAAAGTGGACAAGATGATTCTCTCACATGAGAGCAGCTAAGACGTTTCGACACATCCAGTATTTTGTTGCATTGGTCATTTTGCTCCGCTTCCATCGGTGTCGAGTCGATCGGTAGAGATACTATGGTTGGTGGCCCCATTTCCGCGGTTTTTTGGGAGAATGTTGTGTTGGCTTGGGCCTCATCTGAGTGTCTTCCGCTTGGTTGCCAGGTCTTCGGGTATAGAGCTACTCTAACAAAACCATAGTTAAGACTGAAATTGTTTCGTTCAATCTCGGCGAACGATCTGGGATCTATCTATAGGATTGTTGACAGTCTTTCCCTTTCTCGGGCTTCCCGGATGATTCTTCACTCCTCAGTTAGTCGCCCATCGTTTTTGGCGGCCAGGGTTGAGTATGGCCTTTGATGCGTCACTTTCTGCGCTTCTCGGGAAAAAGACACTCAATATTTTATGGCGGCGGATACTATCACTCGTCAATGCCGAAAGTGAAGCCCCTTCTTATGGTGCTTTATTTTTCGTCATAGTTTTGAGCAAATTTATAGTGGCGCCATTTTCGCACTCGAATAACAAGTAGCCAGGTTTGAAGCGTACGTCACCAAACTCCGGCTTAATCTTGCGTGCGCCCTCCGTAAGGATTTCCTTTAGAATAGCATTCTAAATCGACGTTTGATGTTCCGAAGATAGTGTCGATATTGGATAATTTACTAAGAGTGACCTTGTTGGCATTAGACTGAGTTGGGCCTGGGTTGCCGCTGTTTCTTACTCCCGTTGGGATCGAATGGGTGTGTGACTCACGATGACTTATAGGGTGCGTTTCGGCCTGCATGGGCGGAGCCCTTCCTGCGGTGGCTTTGGCAGAAGTATGTTCAAAAGAAACGGCGCTAGATGATTCCTGAAGGGTCCGAGGCTTTTTGCCATCTAAGGCTTTTACCGGTGAGTCTTCCATAGAACGTTGCCGTTATGAATATGCTTGATGCCTCGGCGTATGCTAGTTGGATGCTAGTTCCCTGCGACAGGTACCGGATGGTGCTCTTGCAGCTTACGCCACTCAGTCCTTTTCTGAGAGGGTCCTTCATACCACCCGGTACATCTGGAGGTGGAAGGTTGTGCAGCCGGTTTTTGGGGCCGCGGGTGGCTTAGTTTTCATTGTTTGCTTGTTACTAAGGTGAAAATCAGAACTTCTTCTAGCAATCACTAGATGCGTCCTAAATAAAAACTTTACTTATGCGCTATCCAGGTCAGAATTAGGACTCGATAAATTACTGGGTTAAGCGCTAACCTATATAGGTTAGCATTTTTATTGTATTGCATGCTATTTCATTAACCTGTAAAGGTTAAGAAAAGCAAAAGAACGCGCCTTGTATTTAAATGAATCAAAAAATTATATTTTTAAATTCTGGGGCCGACTTTGAAAGTTTAAATGTGAATTTTTGATGAATTGTCCATATCTAACAAATCGAAATTTTAATTGGTCGAGCTTTCCTCTATCGAGATCATGATACAATTGAGATATTTCCAGTCTATATTTCGAGTTTCGCGCCCAACCCATGCATCAGCGTTCACGTGTAAAGAAAGCACTACAGGAGAGTGTTGGCTGTGTTTAAAATTTTATTTAAGTGTTCTGTCTAGAGTGGTTTTTGAGATATCGTGTATTGAGTAACATGAGTTGAGGAATTTAAAAGAAAATGTTAATGCCTGCAGCAGCTAAAGGGTTAAGATTTCAGAAAAATATCCCTTTATATTTTTTGCTGAAAATTGCAGAAGGAGCCACATGACAGTGCTCATGTGGTGGTTAGGTAACACCCTACATGTATCATCATCATCATAGTGGCGCGACAGCCCGACGTCGGGCCTTGTCCGCCTGGATCATTGTCCTCCAATTATATCGGTCACGTGACCGCGTCCTCCAATTTTGGAAGCCCAGTAGCTGTGCGGCGTCCACACCTACTGAGCTCTCCCAGCGAGATCTCGGTCGTCCTCGAAGTCTCGCTGCGTCGACTCGTTCTGCATTCATTACTCTCTTAGGCATGCGATCATCGTCCGTTCTTTGTACATGCCCTGCCCATTGAAGTCGTTGTAGTTTGACGATTTTCGAGACTTGCAGCTCATCGTACAGTTCATACAACTCATGGTTGTACCGGATGCGCCATCCATCTTGATCGCGAACAGCCCCGAAAATTCGCCGTAGAACCTTACATTCGAATGTACAACCCTATGTACATGTATGCTGGAGGCAATTTGCGCTCGTCTTCATTAGACGATCTAGATTAAGGACACATTAGAACACATTTAAACGACTAAATTTAAGCAAAATATTATTCGAATATTTAAAATACATTTATATTTCTTTTGGACATGTACTGAAAACACATCCTGATCAACCTACCTCGCCAACAGCAACAGAAACAAAAAAAAAACAACGATTGTCTGCCTTATCATCGGTATCGATCGCGGTTGTCATTTCCTGTCCAAATACATGTACTCGAGTTACCAGATATCTATCAAATTCAACTCCACAAAAAAAAACTCAAATATTTTCTTAGATATCAGATACACGTCTACCTGGCTTTGAATTTCGTATTACACGCTACAAACGCACCGAAAAACAACCCATCAGAGTCCAAAGAAGACACAGAATGGAAATGATCTTCAATATTATTTATCCTCGGCGATCAGTAAATAGATAAATGGACGATCATACGGTCAGAGGTAGATGGATCGTGTAGATTTAGATTGAATGGTATCCCGTGGATCGATTTTTAACACCGGAGTCTAATCAATCAAAAGACGTGTTATTAGTGGCTTCTTAATTTCATTTTTTTTTTCGGGTACGGACAAGCGGGTCTTTTAAATGTCCATTCTTCGCTCGTGTTCGCTCTAACGCCCTCCGCCTCATTATCGTTTATACTTTTGAAGCGTGCTAGCGATCATATTGCAAATGAGCCCCGGTATACGAGTCTGAATGGTACATACATGACTCAGTCATCCCGAAGTGGATGAATGGTTCGAGGTGCAATCGTCATGTCATCTGCGATGATTGGTCAAGGTGCTGATAGGTGGATGATTAATTATCGGAATTCATTGTGTGTTAATGTGCGACCGGACAACCTGAGATTTTTTGATAAGATAGCGAGTGAATTGAAATCAGGATGTGGGCTTTCAGATAGTCGATGGAATTTCGGGGGATGTTTGTTCTAGAAGAATTGTTGTTAAAACAGTGTGCTATTATGAGAAAACATACTCTATACTCGTATGTATTTTCAATTAATCATAATATGACAAACAGCAAATAAAATCAAAACTGGTTAGGTTCGACGTCATTGAGCCTGTAAATCAGAACCTATCAAGATTAAATATACGAACATGATATAACCTTCTTAGTCTTCAATTGTCGAGCTGCATGCACAGTTGATATTTCCGCTGACATCCAAACTGAACTTGATGCTGAGAAATATCTGCAAACGTCCTCTGAATACATAGCCCTACGGAAATCTTCAAATTCTCGACCACAAATAAAATTCCCATGATCCCAGCCGCATTGCGTGCGTGGGTGCCCCACGATACTATAAAACAATTGCAATAGATGCCGTACCCAACCTGTCGTCATTGCTTCAACTGCAATTAGTACCCTATAAATAATTCCCAATGACACAAAATCGTAATCGACGATTTTCCTTCTAATTGTTACGTATCAAATCCGCCTACAATGACAATTCTCTGTATACCGTATCCCCCGCTAGCCATCATTTTGCTCCGCCAAGATACTTTGGTATCCAGGTGAGGGTCCAGATACACCTCGTCGTTGTATCAACTTTGAAGAACGGTAGTTCCTAAACAATGGCCATAAAACCCTAAACTCCTTCAAAGTCGCTACCTCCATTCGAGCAGAACCGTGGCGAAATCAAATTGGCCACACAAATTATCTGAAAGTGCGCTTGCTGGGTTTCCTTGAAATCGTCGTCGAGTTGAAATTGTTACTGTATCTTTTCTTTTTGGGTACGTATGTTCATGCGCTTCTTGTAACGTGTGTTGCGTCAACGTGGCAAGACAAATTGTCGCACAGTGTCTACACCCGATATTCAAATTTATGCGTTTCAGCTGAAGTGAATGGTGTGGTCTAAGCCTCTCGGCAAAGACTTCAGTGCCATACGATACCCTCTCATTTTGCCCACACCCGTCCGGCTATTGTAGTCGCTTGTAATCTTGGCAGTAAGCTAAAAAATGTGCTCACGGTGAAGATACATTTCTCAATTTAAATAGATTCCGGTGTAGCGAAAATCCGATTGCGGATGGACACGATACAACTGGAAATTGCAGAAATGAATTGGGCTTCAAACGGGCGAAAAGTGGAAATTATTGTCACTGCATCTGAAGTTAGTAGTTTGAATTTATCTGGTGATTTCACATGACAGATAATATGAACATGTTTTCATGCCGTAGGGATAGATGAGAGACTACAGTAGTCCGGAGTTTAAAGGACAGATATAGCTCCCACCTTGCATTTTGTGATCCAATTGAACTCGTATATATTTTACATACATAGCTTCAATTTATGAAATGTCGCCAAGATGGCACCCCTGTATTGGGTTTGCCAATATTTGAGAGACAATTTCACTGATTGCACAATCCCTCCCCTATTTTTCACCGATTTCGATAATTATTGGTATGCAGCCATGAATTCGCTTTGAAACTACCCCTCCCACCTCAGCCCCTCTGGGAGCTAGGTCCACAAGCACCCTGCCCCCTTTTTTTGGAAGACAAGTGCATTTTGTGCCATCAGATCACTATGCGTGAGTGCCCACTGGGACTTGCAATTGAATGGCAAAGTCCTCTTCAATACTCCCGGGGAAACACCTGTTGCATCTCCTGCAAGGAGCGACCTGGGCGGATTGAGGGTGCCATCAACAAAGTCAAACCTGAAACAATCACTGATACACTAAGGGGGCTCGAAATAGATTGCTCTCTAATTCGGATTATCAACCTGATGTTAAAATATCGCCATACCGTCGAAACTGGGGGACTCGACCGTACGCAAGTGTGTCTGTAGAAGTACTCCGCAAGGTGGTGTACTCTCACCCTATTTGTAAAACATCGTGGCCACCAGACAGCTTTTAGACCTGGAAGAGTTGGGATGTAAAGTGACTGCCTATGCGGTTGACGTTTCAATTGATATCTCCGGTGATTTCCTTGGGACCTTAAGCGAGGTTGCCCACTATGCACTCTTTTTACTTAAGTGGGACAGGAAGTGCAGCCTTAGTATTAATCCTGAGAAAACCAAACTTGTGACATTTGTACGGAAAAATATCATCCCCCAGTGAAGCATCCTATCGTTGAGGGGGTGAGACTTACATTCACCCACAGGGCGATTTTTGGGCCTGGAATTGGATAGGAAGCTTAACAGGAGACTAAACACCCAGGAACGTACGAACAAAGCCACTATAGCACTCTTCTATTTTTCTCTTCACTTCTGCAGAAAGTCTATAGGCTAGACATGGGGTCTGCAGCCTAGGGTGCTGCACTGGATCTATGTGTCGGTCCTGCCGCCTAAACTCTTATATGGCGTTGTTGTATGGTGGAATGCCCTTCGCATTGAAGTCAATCGTAATTTGTTGGGCAATGTAAAAAGAGCTACCTGCTTGGCAATCTGCGGAGCTCTTCGATCGGCTCCATACGCAGCGTTAAAAAAACTTTGAGTGTCGGGCACTCTACAATTCTCAATTATACATATATCCCAACATCGGTTGACCTCTGCCAAAATACTGTTAC
The DNA here is from genome assembly GCA_964017055.1 of Chloromyia formosa. Taxonomy (NCBI): domain Eukaryota; kingdom Metazoa; phylum Arthropoda; class Insecta; order Diptera; family Stratiomyidae; genus Chloromyia; species Chloromyia formosa. The sequence continues at coordinate 11,550,733 of OZ024817.1, forward strand.
GGGAATAATTGTGTAAGCTTATTCCCATCCCGTGGTTAATGGTATGTAGAGACTCTGCCGGAACTACTTACATCTCTGCAGATTTGCACAGACGGCTCCAAGAAAGATGCAAAGATTGTGCTGGATACCTGGCCACAGTCGCTTTGCCGGGAATCGCAGAGCTGAAGAGGTGACTTGCATGGGTGCAGCCGACGGAGCTCGGCAGATCAGTCGCTACATTGCTAAGCTCCTCTCTCTCCGTAAATCTGAATTGACGTTGGCTGCTGTCAGGAAAGCCTACTCAACATGGATGAATGGTGTAACATATCCAAAAGCAAACCTAATTTGACCTGAGCTGTATTTCAATCCTTTGTATTGCTATCACTAACAAAGCTCCAGATCGGGGTGATCGTTGGTGTTTTTATAGAGTATTGAGTCATCGGTGAGCACACTGGAAGGATTGGATTTCCATACAAAGACTCCTGCGGAAGTTGCGGTGATGTGGATGAGGAGGAGAGCACCCATCATCTGCTTTGTCTGGCATTTGCATTGGGAAACCTTTCTATGACCATCTGGCTGAATTAAAAGATATGGATGTCGGTCGACTTTTCCAGTTTGGGGTTAGGTCCAGATTGTTCGATATAACATAGAGACTGGACTCAACTTGGGTAACACAATGGACCTATCCCTGGTCTAAGTGTGCTGTGGCAATCACGGCAGCTGCCCAACCTAACCTTACCCAAATTAACGTAACCTAATTAAGTGCCGCCCTGAAACGGAGGATGTTTTCATGGAAAACACGGAAAGCTTCCATTTAGGCTCAGATTTTGCAGATGCCGCTGGTGCCACTACAGCAACAGCTAGAGACTGGGGTTGGACCAAGCCCGAACATGGAAGATGGGTTCCAAAATGGCGTACTTTGCCCCTTGCTGCCGAAGCATTCCCGAAGTGCAAATGTAAGATACGCTCGGTGGCCGTGTTCGTTCGGTCACCGCTCAACGTTCAAAAACTGCTTGTGTGTTAATAAATTAATAGAAACGGTAAACGCAAATTCCGTGTTATTGTCCTTTCAAGCAGTATTTTAAAAATATTTCATTTCGGGCAGCCTTCCGCTAATCTTCAGCAACGCAATTCTGAAGGTTGCCGTTGCTGGAGATGGACTGAAACTTGTCCGAAATGCAGTCAAAATAAATATTACTCGCAAATTCAAATAACCGGTGTTTTAAATCTTTTTCTTTTTTTTTTTTAAGTAGTAAGACAGTGTGTTGATCGAATTGCATCTTCGAAAAAAGCACAGGAAGTGTGAGCCTTTGTGCACTTGTCCCTGCTACCCACCGTCATTTTTCAATTCAAAAAATTCTTGAGTATTTTTTTTTTAAATCGCATTGCCCTGGATTCGAATCCAAAGTGCTTATGCTGGTAATTGTGTGGCTGACGAGCTTGCTCGGGTTCGGACGACTGAGAAATTGAGGATGGTGGATGCTGAGGTTGGCACATCGGAGTGCGAGCGAGCGCTAGATGGACTGAGGACCGTATATTCCAAATCAGGCGAGTCTTCTTGGGAGACTTCTTTCTTCCTTCATATGACGGATCTATGGGACATGCGCCCGTTCAAGCTTTATCGGTTCATTGCTAGCTCTGGCTGGTTCAGTGAATAGTAATTTAAATGGGATAGGTTTTATCCTGTTAAATATCACAACGGGCCTTGTGGTGGCAGTATCATCTTCAGCAGCCTTTTAACTTAACCTAAGCTGCGGACTTTAGTATGAAAGACAAGATTTAGCTATTACATTTATACTATACAGCTCATGACCAAAAAGTCGGTCGAAGACATACATTTCATACAACAAGTTCATGCTCAAGTTGATCCTTCTGAATTGACCAGTGGACTTAAAATGTCTTCATCAGTACCCTATAGTACATCCGGATTCAGGAAATACCCATATCTGTCAGGTTTGCTTTGCGTTACACCATATGCGAAAGGCAAATTATACGACCTTATTTTTAAGACCAAAGACTCCAAATGCGTTCAGAAGCACTCCAGTGCAATTGTTTCATCATCTCGATTTAGAGTATCTCTAAACTGTTTAATGAACTATATTCTGGTCTGGCTGTGGCACTTCCACCGGCAGACCGATGCAGCACCTGATGAATAATGATCTGTCGGTGGGACGAAACCAGACACCAAGGGGCCCATTACACCCGGACCCCGATGCAAGCGCGAGGGCATCTACTCCATCTGTCAACCACTCCATCCTAATAGCCTCATTTTTTTTTTGTATTATTCTCCATTTTTGACTCCCATGTTTGTGTTGTCTTCCCCATGCCTATGAAATTTTATTAATTCCTAAAAGACTTTGGCAACGAGCGGCGAAAACCCCGGCCACGTCTCCTGAACTGAGCTACAGCAAGCATTGGCAGCTGCTTAGCTCATTGAGGGGCCTTATTCTTAGCCAGATGGTAAGACCGACCTTCACGGTCGTTATGCCACCTTAGGCTCCGTCGCCACGGGCATCTTTGGATGTTCACCAAACCGTCCATTAAAACTGTCATGCTCTCGTAAATGAGAAGATTTAAACTTATCTCGAGACCTTCATATTGGCGTGCTCGGGGGCCGTGTTCGATCTAGAGAATGGAGATTCCACCCTCGATGCGAACAAAAACTGCCTATAGGTACTAAGGCCGGCCACACATTGCGTCGTAAGCAGAGCAGCCAGTGCAGCGCGCACATGACATTGTTGTTGTTAAATCTGATTTTGACTATTGTTACAACAACAATGCCATGTGTGCGCCGCGCGAGCTGCCCTGCCTGCGACGCAATGTGCGGCCGGCCTATTACTTGTAGAATTTCCACTGTGCTCCGAGCTTGTCAGAATAAAGGTGACGCAGATAGGAGGAGCATGCTAGCGACAAACGTCAACAAGGCACAGAAATACAGGAGATGCTGACACGCCCACGACCCTGGAGGGTTCGAGACAATTAACATCATTAAAATAATTGATAGTTGGCAACTTTTCTCAAAAACAATCGCCGCTTCAAATGGACTGAGGAAGTTCACTCTGAGTCATCAACAATTAAAAGAGTTCAAGTTCAAACTCTTCACCAAGGTCAATGCGAAGAATTTGACAATTACCACTCTCTGGAATTTACCAGTAAGTATGTATGTACATAATAACATACTAACATATTTTACCTAGTCCAATACATTTTCAATAGCATTTCGCAGAAATACTCCCGTGAATCATTTTTGTCGACATGACCTTACAGTAAGAGAGTTTCTAGAGTGCACTTTTAAAATAAAGATAAAGAAATGCTATGAAATCGAACATATTTCATCTTAAGACCTTCGGGCCATGATGAAAACGAAAGAGTCGATTAAGAAAAACAAATTTAAATGAGTGTTAATTACGTTTTAGTGTTGTAATGAAACAAACACTAACTGGCCGCCGGACGACGGTGGCCACCGTCTTTTTCCCTGGCAGATATTTAAAACACTTGAGCGAGAGCTTCTGAAGGCTTCCATGCTGAAGGACCATTAAACATCGACACCTACTGTGCTTTAATTACAATCACAGTTGTATGGTTTTGTCATTAACTAAAATACATTACGCATATATTTTAGGTTTTTTTTTTTCAATTAAAGTGGGGCCATATACGTATGAAAAAATTGTATTGGGATCATAAGGATTGCTTGTATCTTTTCGGATCCATATTTTTGCATAGTCTTAAACACACTAGATAGAAAGTATGATAATTAACTCGGAGCTGTTTTGTCAAGTTAATTAATTCATTACGAATAGAACAATCAGTAAAATAGCACATGTCTAAACACCCTTAATATGACAAAAACAACAAAAAATATCCAAGCTATGAAATATGTGGACACGAGGTGCTCGACAAAATATAGAGGCGTACTAAATATGTATTAAAAATATTTATGAAACTTTTTTTTTATATCAGGATTAAAGTAAAGTAAAACCTAGCACACGGAAATAATAATATTCAGGTGACACTTGACAAAATTAAAATGTCATTCCACCAGCAGATTGGACAAAAATTATTATGTTTTAAGTATGACCACATGTGGGCAAACTTGCGTCGTGCCTATTTAAAAAAAAGGTATTCAGATATAAAGACTAAATAGACAGTAAGAAGTACAAGACGCTTATATGAGGTGTTTTGTTTAAACAATTGGATCAAAGTGTGTCTTGGGTTCAGGTTAATGCTGTCACGCCAGTAATTAATTTGTCAAGTAGACAACTTCTCTATATGAAAATTCGATTGCAACACATTGCTCTGAACTTGAACGGTAGCTGAACACTCGATACGCAGAACTGATTATTGATGGAATTACAATCCGTTTTATTGCAGTTTAGTATTTCGCTCGAAGCGACAATGCAATTTGTTGTTCGATTGTCCGGAAAATTGCCAAAGAAATGTAATAAATAAATAAACGGGTAACACTTGTGGCAATTTCGTTTAATAGCGCCTAAAAGAGAGTACCAATCCAACTTAGAACTATGTTCGTACAATGTAAAAGTAATAAAAACATAGCGAAATTTGGAAAGAGGGAAACTGTTTAGTCATTTTATAGAGCTGTATCTAGTAAACAATGTAGGCTCTCCACCTAATAAATTATCAGGCCTATTATGACTCTCCTATCGAGTGAGAGACAGAACTCACATTTCTAGCCGAATAATCGTTGCGCTCGGTAGCCGTGATCGTTCGGTCACCGCTCTACGATACTAATCTAGAGCTCGGAGATCAAATCTCGTCGCGATCAAAAACTGCCTGTGAGTACTAATAGAACTCTCACAGTGCTCCGAGCTTGTCAGTATAAAGACGGCGCAGATAGGAGGTGCATGCTAGCAACTGCACTTCCGAAAAGTAGATATGCCATTAAAACGTCAACCAGGCATAGAAATGCTGAAAATGTTGACGCGCCAATGCCCCTGGAGGGGTCAAGGTAGTTAGAGAATGTCCGCAACGCCCCGCAATGGGACCAAATACTTTTTATTCTCAAATTCCTCTGTTTAATTTCTCAAAACTCTCACATTTTCGTGGTCGCCTTGCACACGGATAGCTGCAAAGATAGAAGACCCGATGAGTGCTTCTATCCGTACGATACCACTAAGCTTGGAGAAATTAACCAGAGGGAGGGAATTGAGAATAAAAAGTATTTGGTCCCGTTGCAAGGCTTGATCAGCAGACGACCGTGTTTCAAGTAGCAAAAAATGTCCGGTTCGTTACCAAGCCAAGCTACGGACGCATACTAAGTTGGTGGACAGAATGAAACCGAGTGTCACAAAATTCTAATCTTCACTGAAATAATTCGCGCTGGTACATTGCAAGTGCATTGAATACATAAAGTCTTTTTTATTTACTTAGTAATAGTGATAAGCAGTAATTTACATGGTTAATATCCGATGTCAATGAATTGGGAGTCCTGATGCAGCTGTAGACAACTTCAGGCACATGTCCATTACAAAGTATGCGCTGTCGGCAGAATTTACCTTTGCCACTGAGCTTCCAATAACGTCCACCAAATTGATGTTGAAATCAGCCTCAACTAGAGCCGCTCTAATAAGGTGGCAAACATTTTGTGACTAAAGATCTATTTACTGGCTCTCTTTGCAACTCGTGCGTCTTATGTATGCAGGAGTTTGTTCATTAGCAGAAAAATAAACCCCATGTGTTCTTCAAATTTTTCGTTCAATTCCAGTTGAAACGTACAACATTTCGAACTGATGCAACTTACATTGGAAATTATTTTGAAATATATCACTCCTTGATTATTCAGTGCCAAGAGGAGTGAAACATTTCTTCCACTAACCGCTGGAACTGTTATAAGTAACATATTATAGCAAAGATAAAGGTTGAACCCCGATTCATCAAAAAAATTATTTTTTACCTCGATTTTCGGGAATTCATGAGCTCCTCTTTAAAGCGAACAGCCTCCACTTTTCACAGCTGTTCGCGGAGTTCACTCTGTCCAGCTCAAACTCGGCTTTCTTAAATAGTATCCGAAGTTGATTCAGTCCTCTGTCAACTGAACTTTTGATGATATTGATATTGTTCGACGCCACTTTTACTTTAATTTCATTTAAAATGATTTGAGAGTTGGCTTCAACCCATTCTTTTGGGAAAAAGCGATTCGTTGACATTGTCGATACACTCAAAAAAAAAGATAAATAATTTTGAATTTGGCATGCGGACGAGAGTCGCGACTAGAAAATGTCTTTGGGAGGAAGGTTGCATGTTCGCGCCGAATTTCAGTATATTAAAAGTGACGGATTTTTCGTGCTTTTACGTCGGCACGCCAAGAACAAATCGTAAACCATTAAAATTGCACGCCAAAGACCAACGCTGGAAAGTTGCGATAAAAAAGTTGGGTTTATGACCCCGCGGTTTCTCTCTCGTGGATTTTCAGATGGGGAACAGTGTCGTCACTTTCTTGTAATTTTTGTGTAATATCTGCGGAGCCCGATCAGTGTTTAACAGTTTGAGGTGTAACACGGCGCGTAGCATTATTCCCTGGATGTGTGATACGACGCTTCAATCCTATATAAACGGGCAGAAGAGCCTTCCCGGAGAAGCCACTGGCGCCATAGTGAAGTCCGGTTATGGTCCCGTCCATGTCTTCTGCCGTTAGCGGCGTTGTCTGCTTGTTTTTCGTTTAGGTTTTCTTCTTAAAGTATTTATTTTTGTTCTGATCATATCTCGAAGAGCGGTGTTTCGTTTTATAAAGTTTCGGTTTTGTTTTCACATTATTTATACGCCAATATAATGTATCTTTAAATTGATGAATTTGCAGTTTTCGTCGAGAAATGCCATATTCCCTTTCAGGTTTGTTGACAGGCTGAGGTGAAAGGCCTCATCTTTGGTTTCGCAAGGGAGGCCCCACCCAGAAAATGGTAAATGTGTGGAGACTGGCAAAACCGTTCAGCTCTAGACAGCACTGCTTTTTGAATTCTGATAATATTTTCACCGCAGCAACTGGCGTAGCTGTTCGTTAAAATACGATGTAAATTCTGGCTACTGCGATGCGCTTCACCATTCGATATACATTCATGATCTGCGATGCGAAATAACTTAGAAACTCCGAGGTCTTCAGAAAAATCCCGGCACCAAACCCTATTTTTGAGCCATCATCGAGGAAAATCTTCAGGTCGAATCTCGATGTCACATCTTCGTCACACTATTCCGCTCTAGCTGAATGGCCAATAGGGAACTCAGGTTCTGTCTATTGAGAGCATGTCCTGCACCACCACCGATAGGGATGACAAGATGTTGTTGTGCTCACGTCGTTTGGCGGTCCAGTTCGCAGATTCTGAATGCGCTTAAAGCGGCGTAACGTAACATTTTTATTTCAACTCTCCTCCTCCTATTTCCACTTTTTCGCTGAGCACTCTCATTGTCTAGTATTGTTTTATTCAAATTCGGCATAATACGAGTATGATCTTGCGACTGAACATCAAAGAAAAAGGGAAATAAAATAGTATGTAGGTCAACGAAGTTAGTATTGTTTTACTCGCAAATGGCTTATTCCTATCGTAAATTTAAAAAATTGTGAATAGTGCATAGCTGTTTATACAGTACCTCCGAGTAAACTGATTGTTGGTATAAGGGTTAGCACTGTTTATTTTTGTTTGTAGATCAAATGGGAATAAGTATAAGATAACATTCAATGCGTCCGCTAGACATGATCTCATATAACCTTTGACACCGATGTATGCAATCCTTTCCACCTTGTTCTGCATATTAATCTCACGTGTGTGAGAATGCGTCGCAGGACTGCTGTGTTCAGCCACAAGATCATTTCTTGGTAAAAGTCCCTAATTCTTGCCGAAGGTTCTAATGCAAGCAAAAAAAAACTTTATAGGTCGATGGAGTCGATGGTCGATGGAGTTCATTTAATTACGAGAACGAAAATTTCTCGATTTCAGTTTTTGTAGTGAAACGAACTGGTTCAGTTTCCTCCAGGTTCACATTTAGACTACACTTTGCGTTCCAAGTGCTTACTGCCTTCAGGGCACCACTAATAATGACACTTACCACGGGAAATTCAATGTCTCGTCTGAAAAACATTCAGAAAATTCTCAGATCCAAAAATTTACAGTTGACTGTGCCAATTTTACCAGAGGGAAAAACATACGGAGGAGGAACCGAGAAAAGTCAGATATTTAATCAAAGTTAGTTTGGGTTAGTTACAGGGGCTGTCGTAATGTACCTCAGCACCGTTAGACCAACATTAGGTCCATTGTGGTACCACCACTATCACCTTCATTGGACCTACGTGCTGGTGATGTAACGATTGAGCCGTAAGGCGGTCATATCCTTAAGGTCATCCAAAACGTCAAAGCCCCGAGAACCCGGAAACTTCCTTCTCCTAACAGCTAAGGCCGGGCAATGACAAAGAAAGTGTAATACGCTCTCCTTCTCATCCACATTGCCACAACTCCTGCAAGAGTCGTGATGAGGAAGATGGTGCCTCCAGGCAAGCTCTCCTATTGGGCGCGATAACTCCTACTACCCTGCAAATGCGCTTTCTGTTCATCGGCTGCAATGTGACAGAACGGCGATGATCAATTTTCAGTCAAATCATCCTCGTAGTCTGGCATATGTTGCCGCAGAGCCATCTAATACTAGCCCTGTCCACAGCAGCGATTTTATTGGACAAAAGGCAAATCACAACTTAATGACTTTGCTTTCATCAATTGCACCAGTTGTTCCCTACCGGGCCAACTCATCTGCCTTGCAGTTACCCGCAATGAGGCTCGGGATCCAACAGAGGGTAATATGGAAGAAGCCGCCCATCTCTGTGAAAGCTAAGCGACAGTTCTTGACAGTTTAGTTTAGATAGATAATTTATTTAATCATATTTCGCCAAAACACAACCAATTTTACACTACCGAAGGGCGATGCCCCTTCCCTCCAGGATGTTGTCGCCGACTGTGACGTAAATTTTACGATATGGTACTGAGTAGTGAGTAAGAAATGCAATTTCACCACCATCATTAGATACTCCATCCTTTCTGATAACAATGTAAGTGCCATAGGAGTTAAGGGACGTGTTGGTGCTGAGCTTCGTTCCGTGTATTGCTTCAATGATGCGGTATCTATCCATGACGTTGGAGCTTGCTGTCCTCTAAGTCTACATTACTCAATTGCCCTAACCCCTTGTGGGGCATAGCGCGTCAACTGTTCCATATTGCCCAGTTGACGTTTCGACGGCATAAACTAGTTTCAGAGAATGCAGTTTGTAATGGACGGTTTGGCGGGCATCCGAAGATGCCCGTGGGGATGGAGCCTAAGATAGCATAATTGACCGTGAAGGTCGGGCCGTGCCATCTGGCGAAGAAAAAGGCCCTTCAACGAGCTAATCAGCGGCCTATGCTTGCTGTAGCTCAGTTCGGGAGATGTGAGCGGGGTTTTCGCCGCTCGTTGCCCCTGTCCTTTACGTATTATCAAAAATTCATAGGCCTGGGGAAGACAACACAAACAGGGGAGGTAAAAATGGGGAATGAAAAAAAACTTAGTCGATAAGAATGGAATGGTTGGCGGACGGATCAGACGCCCACGCGGTCGCACCTGGGTCCGGGTGTAATGGGACCCTCGGCCACTGGTTTCGTACCACCAACAGATCATTACTCATCAGGTGGTGCTTCGATCTGCCGGTGGGAGCAGCACTATCAGACCATAATATGGTTCGTTACAAGTTGCCAGCATGCACCTCCTGTACATCCATGACCACGAACGTCGTCGTGAACGGGATTCGAACCCGAAAAGCCGGTAATCAAACATGAGACTGATGCCTCAACACACTGCGCTACCGGTCTACATTGGCTCACAGTGAAGGAGGAATGTCCGGTCGTTCAGTCCGATCGTGGGCCATGTTGACGGAGAAAATATATATAGCCCTTCCATATGCTGTTTCCACCTTATGCTGTTCTCAGATTAGGACAAATAAAACTTTCAAGTTGTTTCCTACTTTCAGGACACTTTAAGATTAAAATAAATAAATAAATAACTGGCGCAACAGTCCAATTTGAACCACGGCCTTGAGATGAGTTAGCATCATCTCATTTTCTAGATCGTGACGGTTTTTGTGCAGAGGTATGTGATCAGCAACACGCTCAACCGAGTTATTTACCCCATAATGGGTACTCATTTAACAGCTGAGTGGGCTCATAGTCCGACACGTAAATCCCCGGAATCGAACCGGGGCCCAGTGCGTTGAAGGCGAACGTGCTAACCGTTGCGCCATCCGGACTACTAATAAATAAGTATTAGTACTAGTATTTAAATATCGAAGCAAGTACTCGTATTCCTCAGACACAAAAATAACAGATCAAACCTTCCAATCATTGCCACAACAATCCAACCAGCTCAAATAATTTTTCATTTTACTAAATTATCTACACCAAACAAAATTTTGTACCAGCTCACAAGATCACCTATCGAATCGATTAATAAGTCAATATTTATGTAGAGATTTTATCATCATTGTTTCGGCATCTAATCAAAATTTTCGTCTTCTCAAATTACTTTCGGAAATGGTTTATTGACCACGAAACCCGAATCGCCGCTCCTCTTTTGGTATCCGCCACGACGCGACATTGTATATCGGCTGAGAAAGCTTCGATATAGTCGATAACCTCTAGTAAATTCAATTGTTTCACTTTGAACGTTTAAAAGATGCCGATGAAAAGATACAACTAATCTAATGGTCTTGGAAACATATTTAATACCGGCAGCTAAAAAGATAGCATGTAACGATAAAATAACTTTTCTACAAGCAGTCAGATCAAAAGAAGGTCATGTGGATGCTGCATAGGATCCCTTTCGGAGTTTCGGCACTTTCAAGTTGAGTTCCGACAAGCCGTGGTGGAGAGGCGATCAAAATGTTCCTTTTGAAGCCTATTCGAGCAGGTATAGAACAATAAGATCACAAAGATGATTAGTGATATTCAAGTTAATAGACTTAATAGGAAAAATTATGATACATATACGTATCTAAGAATCTTTTGCTGGGGCGTATGTTAATTGTTATTGCTGATGCAAAATGTATCTATGCACTTTTCGTCTTGGGCATTTTCTCAGATAATAAATCATTTTGAGCCCACAATAATAATCGAGTGCATGTTTTTGCCTCCCAAAAACAATACATTTTGAAAACTAGACATTCATAAATCTTGTGAAAATGGGAAAATCTTTTTAACCTCCTCCGCGCATGTTGTGGCCACTCTTGTGCTATCCACCTGTACACGTAGAGATACCATGTCAAAATTATTACAATCGGCAGAAATCAAAACTTTTCAACACACTGTTAACCATGCAATCAACTCTCGGTACAAGGACAACGGCTTTCCCGACATACGAATGCTATGCTTTCTCAATCTTTAGGCTGTAAAACAGTGCCCCCGGAGATATTGTTAATTTAGTGCTAATTTGATATTTACCGATCGGATTCGCAGAGACCGTTGGTGGTTGTGTGTTGCATGCAAGAAGACAACCTGCTCGCAGGAGTGAATTATGAAAGAATGGTTCGCATAATTTCCGTTTTGTAGGATGACCGGTTCCATGCGGTCGGTTAACGCAAATGTTGTATGGTTGTAGTCAAATACATTTCGCCACACACACACATATCCTCTCGTCTTCCTGAAAATCGGATCGGACCGTTGTTGACGCGTCTAGTTCGCAATTCAGTTTTCTGCAGGTGATCGTAATTTATCGTCAATTTTAATTGATGTCATAATTTTCACATGCAAAATATCCCATGCATGTATGTTAGATATTCGTATCATATTAAATGTTGCCTGCAAGGGAAATTTTCACATACAATGAAAAAATTTATTGGAAATATGCTTTGGGTGCGGTTGTGACCTTTGGATAAACTATTATGAGATAATTAAAGTCCTTTCGATAGAGTCGAATGCATTGTAACATTGACTGATCGTATAATGATGTGGGTCGACTTTTACGAGTCGAGAAACATTTCTGGAAGAAATAGGAAAACTTTCATTCATATGTCATCAATATATTTGAATTGCCTACATTCACAATCTACATTCCATAGTGTGATATCTTGTACCGCAGTCCGTGTCCATACGAACAGAAATTTCAATAATCAACTATCATTATTTCCGACCGTACAACACATATAACATCACGAAAAAAAGACACGAAAAAGACCACCAACATTTAACAACACTTCGACCACCATACCATGGAATTTTACGATGATGAATTGTAAACGTCGAATGGCCGTTGTAAACACCTATTTCACATTTAACGCCCCATCAATAATCAATAATCGATGTTAATTATAATCGAGTGACAACAGATAAATGGAAAAACGCTCAATAGTTATGTGCCGAATGTAATTACCGCTGTATGCTAAATTACACTTTGTACTTCTTGCAGAAATGTTCTTGCACCATAATGAAAGGGTTGTTTGAAACAATTCAGTGACGTCTGTATGGAGTAGTTTTAAACTCTAGACTCTAATAGCAGTGGTTATTTGCTGGGGTTCAGGCTAGAAATAAAGCGATTCAGTTGAAAGTGTCAGTGCAGTGCAAATCAACATGAAAAAATTTGTATCGTCCGAACTGGCGTTCAGCAAGAAATGGAAACAACAATTCACCAGGTTTCTGGCTTAAGTCTTTTGTTTTTGTAGTCAATGGTTAGTAATTATTTATTTGACTGGTTTGCAACCTTTTTTTTTGTAGTAGTGGATTCAAATGTTTCAAATAATAGAGCAAAATGCATTTTAATGGTATTGTCTTTCAATTACTGGCCAGCGACGGTCGCGCTAGCTCGATGGGTAGAGCGTCGATTTACCAAGCAAGAGGTTGCCGTTTCAATTCCTGCCACGAACATATTAAAGGGGTTCCTTTTTTCGCAGGCCTCCAGTTGACTCTGCTGTTAATGTGTACACTGATTTAATAACCAAAATAACGCAGTAAAGGCGAGAGGAGCGTGATACTGACCATGTCACGGTCTCGGTATACATTTCGTAACCCATGCTAGGATGCTAAACAGAAGGAAAATACTTTTTACTGGCAAACATAATGCACGGTGTCCACTAGCACTAAAGATTTTATCGAGGCGACGACGTTTGCCAGGATGAAACGATTATCGAAAGTTAGTTTTGCTTTAGGAAGTGCCCAGTGTGTTTGCTGGTTCAGGGACCTTATAAATTTGACTTTGCACTTAGAGACTATGGATATCTGTGCTCAATGTACCTTGTTGTTTCAAGTGGTATTTACCCCTAAGGCGGGCATGGATTCACATGCGAGTCCAAAGGACCTGAGACCAGTCTCTCCTCAACTCTTCTCAAGATGTTGGAAAGGCTCTCACTAATTCATTTGCGGAGTATCATTCCACAGAATCTGCATGCATACAATTAGAGTAGGTCGGTCGACACAGCTTTGCACCGTTGTCGGCTATATTGAGAAATTTCTGACCTTTAAGAAGACATTGCTTCTTGTTAATTGACTTGACCCCGCCAGGGGCATGAGCGCGTCAACACCTCTAGCATTTCTATGCCTTGTTGAAGTTTCGGTAACGCCAGCATGGGTTGTTGGAAGTATATTTAGAAGTATACACAATGCGTGCATTGCATACTGCATAGAAATGATTACGAATGGATTTAGATGCGATTGGTTTGATAGATAGATAATGGTGGTTTTAGTTTCAGATAGATATTAGTATTGGATGTGAATGATTGTAATATATGTATATATGAAATCAGAAATTTTGAATGAGTTGGATTGTCTATGCGTTGCGTAGTATTTATGCGGGGTTTAATTTGAGTATTCATTTTACAGTGTGTCATTCTTAAATTGAACGACTCGGAGGCTATTCTGTTGAGTCATTCAAAAAGAAAGACTCGTTACTGTGTTACCACTAGTACATAGATAATGTAAACGCTTGATAGATCGCTCAATTCGTATACGTACGTATGCACGTACTCGTAGAAAGAACGTTCTTCTCCTACTCAACGCTGGAAAGTTTCAGAGCAAACTCATCCACGTCATTGCGGATCCTACAGAAGTCATAAAAAGGTAGCCGTAGGCTCTAGTATATTGTCTTCTCAGAGACAGCAGTTGGGCCGAGCGGCCGATATCATGCCTGGGCCATATCTGACACGTTACACGACAGGTATTTCCATTAATCAACCTCAAGTTGGCTTTGTTAATCGCAGCCGATTTCAGTTTATCTTTGATATAAAGAACATACCGAAAGAGCGAAATCTCAGAGGAACCACTTCTTGACGTGCAAATTCATCAGCTCTGCAGTTCCCGATAAAACCACTGCGGTCCCGGTTCCAGCATATAGTGGTGTTGAAAATGTTGCTCAGGTCCCTCAGTGTCGAACTGCATTTCATGACAGGTTTTGATGTAATCAAAGCAGACTCCAGAGCTTTTAAGTAAGGACAATTATGCCCATACAAGTTAAGATATTTTCGCCCAACATTGTTAACCATATAAAGACTTTGTTCATCGCCAGGGGCAGGGACGCATCAACCTCTTGCATCAAAATGCCTTGTTGACGTTTCAGTAGCATGTAGAACGGTGCAATTGCTAGCATGCACCTCCTAACCGAACCGTGTTCTAATGACGAGCTTGGAGCGCTGTGGGGGTTCTAATAATACTCACAGGTAGTTTTGTATTGAAGCGCCAGGAATCGAACCCATATTCTCTAGAGAGTGGTGACCGAGACTTCACGGCTACCAAGCGTTGCAAAATGAGTGAAGGTTAGATATAAAATATGACTGTCAGAACGCTGAATTTCTGACAACAACACAAAATCCAAATTTATATTTTTCGTTTTATGAAAAGATGCCAGTACGACAATGTCCTGAAATCCAAATAAATTTCTGTCCGTAACTCTTAAAGAGGAAATATAGTTGATGGTGAGTGTTTCTGGTTCTAGTTGATGGTGAAAGGTTTTTTGTTCAAAGTAGTATGAACATTCCTTCTATGCATTATGCAAATAGTTTCACAGTGAAAAACGCCGGTCCATACTACCCACAGACGAAATCAACCTCTCCCATTTCTTCACCATTTTCGTGGCACTACAGCCAGACGTCGGGCTTTGGTCGTCTGGGCCGCTGTCTTCCAAATATCTCAGTGGGAGGTGCATGCTGGCAACTGCATTCTCCGAAACTAGTTTATACCAACGAAATGTCAATTGGGCCACATGGAGTAGTTGACGAGCTATGCCCCACAAAAAATTAGGGAAATTGAGTAAATATCTCGGTCAAGTGACCGCGTCTTTCACTTTCGGAAGCCCAGCAGATATTCGGCGTCAGCACTCGCTGAGTCTTACCAACGGACTCTCGCACCCTTGCTTCACTGATGCGTCCATTTAATATATTTCAGGCATGCGGTTTTCGTCCATCGTATGTGCCCTGCCCATTGGCGTTGTTTTAGTTTGAGGATTCTCGAGACTTTGATCTCATCGTAAAGTTCGTACAGCTCTTGGTTTTATCGGATGCACCATCCACTTCGCAAGCAAACTGCTCCAAAAATTTGTCGATAGACGAATTCAAATTTTTTTCGCATATTTTCGGAGGTTTCAGTTAGGATCCATGTTTCGCAGCCATAGCATAGCACGGGTCGTGTTATTGGACTTCGATTTCATTCTTGTTATATATAGCCAATCGCCGAATGAACATTTATTTAGTTGTACATGGCTCCGCGAACTATCCAGAAAAGCGTTAAAGCGTCGCGTCCGTCTGATATTTCGCTGGCTTGAAGGATTCGAATGCCGGCGTAACCATGAAAGTTTGTTTTACCTTCCCCCTGTGGTGTGGTGCAAAACAGTAAGCTACACTAAATTCACATAGAGATCATTCACCAATAATAGGAAAATACTGTAATTTCGACGCAAGTTTAACTAAGTCTCGAACCGTGGTCTATTGATACTGTTTTCGAATTTAGTCGTCGATTATCCCGGTCAGATAGTACGATGGTACAGTAGTGTGTAGGACAATGATTCATCGGGATGACTATCCTTGTTTGTCCCATTTCTTAGAGAAATGAGATGAAGCTTGTGAAACCGAAAGTTTTAACATCTTCATGAACTGTTTGATCGCCGGGTCTTCGTGAGTTGTTGCGTTTTTCTAGACACACGATCGTCGCATATTTTTCGCGATTAGTGATCAAGCCCTAGAGCTCGGAGTACTATTTGCATGTATCTTTTTGATAGTCGCCTGCAATTGGTGCCTAGCAAAATACACCTTTAGCGTTAATGCCGGAATTTCATTGCCGGCAGAAGCAAAGCAGCGGCAGAAGCAGCGGCATCGCCAGTGTCTTGGGTAAGTCTACTTTCTTACACCAAGCTCGCATCTAGGAGATTTTCGTAACAAAAAGCTAAAGCTTTGTATGAAAACTCCCTAGGTTCGAGCTAGGTGTAAGAAAGCTCACTTACCCAAGACGCAGACGATGCTGCTGCTGCTGCCACCGCTTTGATTTTGCCGGCAATGGGGCATGTCCGATTTATTATTTTTTATTATTATTTGCTTGCCTTATTCACAAGAAAACAAAAATGTTGGTTGCTTTTCTTTCCGGAATCTCCCTGCTCCCTTTTCAAGTCGATGTCCACGATGGGTTGAAGTCTTATAAAATAGTGGTGTTGATTCGCTATGGGAGGCCCCACAAATTTATTCTACCTATTCGGCCGTGTGGCCTCACGGTCGGGTTTATTTTATTTCTTTTCAACCGTCAGAACTTCGGAACAATTAGATGGCGTCTGAGCTGCATCCTTTTGTTTCTTTTCGAAATTTAATCCCCCTGTTGTTTTGTCTCTACCTAGGCACGAGAATTCCTTTCAATTTGAATGGACAGGGTCAGTGAGCGGCAAATACTCCGCCCAAATGTGCGAACCTAAGCTACAGCATGCTCGTGCCGTCACTTAGCTAACTGAGGAGCCCATTTTGACAGCTGTCACTACCGAACCTTAACGGTCACATGAACTCCGACTCCACTGACAACTTCGGATGTCGTCTTTCGTCCATTTTAATAATTTTGGTCAAGCTTCAGATATTGCTTTAAAAACTGTAAATCTGTAATATTTTGCCTTCGAAATTAATTCTGTTGGCAAATTTCCTTCTTCATCTTATTCTTTGATAAAATGCCATCTTCATCTCCTTTTTTGAAATTAACTCAAGTATCGTATATAACATAAAAAAATATCCCCAATCTTTTGTATGAATTGGGGAGGTTTTCGCATGGAGGGGGAGGGGCGAGGGGGAGGTGTGTGAAAATACATTGGCCAAATTTGTGGTCTTTTTCAAGATCGCTTTCCTCCTAAATAAAATTGAATTTTTTAATCTTATGAACTACCACCCCCTTACCTTTTTTTTAAATGACATGTCTCACAAATAGGGGGGGGGGGGTAGTTCGCAAGATTACAAATTCAATCCCCCCAATTTGTAAGACATGTCAAAAAAAATAACTGTTAAAGTTTTTCGAACGAGTAAGTCCTTCTATTTTTAGAGCCGTTGTCAGCGAAACGGAATAAATGTTGAGGCCTTTTTTCATTCGACCTTGAATAGATATTTCCAGGACAATAGTCATAGATTTTTCTGGAAATTTTAGTTTTATTTTTTGGCGAAAACAATCCCAAAGGGTTTAGCCATTTTTCATTTTTGTTTTGAAGCGATTGTTCTTATGGTGATTTTCCAAAGAGCCCTTGAAGTATTCCATTTAATAAAGTAACAAAATGTTACCTAAAAAGTGAAACTGGAATCAAAAGAGGCTGAAGATCAAGATGAAATTGAGGACTTCACTCGCAAGCCAAATCTTGTTGCAGTAATGAAAATCCCTTTTCATTTGTAGAGGGAAATATAGAGAGAAGCTCACTCTCAGTCGATTTCCGCTATTCCCTCATATTTCATATTATACCATCTCCTCTTAGCACATCGCATACAAACAGAATATTTAGCAACTGCATCAACAAGGCCAATTAACATTTACCTTTTCATCATTTTCACTTAAGTGCATTCAGGTGATCACATCACAAGCCTCCGCTTTATGGAAATTACACTCAATTAGTGTGCGGAGTGGCGCATATGTAGGTGGGTTAGTTTTGCTTAGTAAATCACTGGTTTATTCAGTTCGTTAGCTCGGACTTTATTCATCCGAAAAACGTCCACTCTAAACTACTAGACATTAACATTAATAGCTTTGGTCTAGTTCCGGAAGGCACCTTAACCGCAATGAATTAAACTCGTAATCGAGCTAAGCTGCGCTCGCTACCTGACTCACCTTGCCCGGGTCGCTTACATCAGCCGTTTTATGAATGAAACGATCTGACTTTGCAATCATCTAAAATCTGTGTAGTGACTAGTGAGTAGTAGAAAATTATGTTTTTCGATTCATTCATAGAGCTACACATATGATGTCCTCCCCGGCCGGTTTACGTCTCTTAATTGCCCCGCTTCGGAAGCACTGAGTTCAGTTTCAATTTTGATGAATGCTGTCATAGGAGAATATTGCATTCGATATTTCATTTGCCACCTCTACAAAAATCTGAACTGAAGCTGACAAGTGAACATTATAGACCTTGTAAACAACAAGATCAATTGAGGCAGCCCACATGAGCAAGTGCGATAAATCTATCACACACGTATGCAAATAATATTCAAGAAATATAAAAATATTCTGTTATTGAAATACATTTGCAGATCAGTAGGCCTGCATTTCATTCATAAAAATCGTGGGCTAGAAATAATGTATCTGTATGGTTTTAGGAGAGTCAGGGCGATTGATGTCGGTTCAGGAGTGGTTAGTTGGCATAGGGAAGATAAAATTAAATACTTGGTCTTCTTTATTAGGTATCAGTTGGCCATGAAGAGATATGGAATTGCTTGTATCCGGAAATAATGGAAAAAAAACCTTCAATATACAATAGAATGCTCGGAATTTATGGTTAGAAAACGTTCCTAGGTTAGGTTAGATGGGCTACTATAGACCACCACTGGATCCGATGTAAAAATAAGTAAATAACTGGCGCAACAGTCCAATCTGGATCGTAGCCTCGAAATGAGTTAGCATCATCTCATTTACTAGGTCGTCACGGTGTGTGTTTGTGTAGAGGTGTGTGATCAGCAACACGCTCAACCGAATTATTTACCTTAAATGAGTACTCATTTAACTATTAAGTCGGCTTATACTCCGACACGTAAATACCCTTTTTCATCGAAGGCTTCCGCATTCAGTAAGAATCGAAAAGGGGCCCAGTGCGTAGAAAGCGAACTTACTAACCGTTGCGCCATGCGGACTACTTTTCGATCCGATGTGATACCCCAAACGAACAAATTGATGAAGCCGACAAACAATTATGCCTCGTTTAGGTCGTCCAGATCGGTTAATACGAAGAACCCAAGTATGTCTTTCCTACATCTCACCAGTGTAGGATAGTTCTCAAGATGAGACATACTTTTCTTTTCATCCTCGTCTCCAAAACTCCAATACACAATGATTACTTGTGTGGAAGTTGAAGCATATTCGTCGAATACCCAATGCCCAGTGATACCACCACCTCAATTTGTAGATACTGTCGGTTCAGCATTAGTAGTCCGGAGGATACTTGAATAACCTGCATCGGAAGGTAAAAGGATCCTGCTCGTGACAGATCAGAAATATAGAACTTTCACCAAAAAGTAAGTGATCTTTCATTAATGGGTTAAAGAAAATGTAATATAAATCACACCTTCGAAATAAGAAAAATACCAATGCTCCCCAGTTTCGTAATTAACTCCAAACTAAAAAAAAAAATACAAAAATACAAGAAAACAGTAACAACATAACATTATCCCCGCCATTCGGTTTGATTTCTTTTCTTAGCATGAATATATTAATTTTGCATGGAACGTCCGGTCTTTTTTCCAATTTACATTTACCTTTTTCACTATTTTTATGTTTGTGTCTTTTGTAACTTTGCAGCCCACCATAGTTTGATCGTCAATGACAATCGGCGGAACAAGGTTAGGGGACAACCAGCACTTAAGCACTTCTTAGTCACTTTTTTTTTATTCGTCTTCTACTATTTATTTGTCTCTGTTAATCAGATACTGTGTATTCCAACTACTCGTAGATGACGACGATATGATTACACATTCAGAAATTTACGTGGTCGCGTCAAAAAATTGCGTGGCCGAATACAGGAAAATATCATCGCATCTGAAAATGTATGCAGGTGTTGCGGCAAGGTTCATTGCGGTTACAGATTTGTTTTGGTTTTTATTTTTTATTTTATTTTTAACTCAAAGATACTCTGAAGCAAGTGACTTTGGTTTAGGTGTTTGGTTTGTGTGATCTTAATGTCTTTGATGGTGAAGAAACTATTTACACAGCCTTCAATTACAAAAACGAAGGTAAAATGTGCATCTACTCACGGTCGAAAGATACTCCAGAATTGGTTCTCATTACTGGAATATGACACTGGTGTTCATCGACACTTTAGGTCCATTCCATGCACATTTTAATTCTAATCCATTTGCTTTCAAGTTGTTTATGATTTGCTTTGGAAAATGTTGTTTTTATCGCCTCGAGCCAGGAGATACCCATATCCACCAGGCGAATACGAGAATGCCCATATTTAAATAAATAAATAAATAAATACCGTCAGCAGTACGCTGGTGCATTATCATTAACAACCCCAGTAATATGATGCCTAAATATTAGATATTACTTTACTGCTGAGAATGTTCTTTTCCACGCAAAAGGACTCGAAATGCCTTCGACAATAGTCCAGCGCAGGGGTCGATAAACTTTTCTACCAAAGGGCCAGATTTTTTAAATTTTATGACAGGCGGGTCGGGCCGAATAGGAAAATCAAATATGAACTGCTCCATTGTCTGGTCGACTGAAATTTTGCTGTCAAGCAGATTTTGAAATATGTAACTACTTCTGCAGCGATATTTTTGAGCATAGCATTTTCGATAAAATTTGCAACTTTCTGTGTTTAAATGCAAAGTCTCAGCAATTTGTTAGAATGATTGGTTTGAGGATTAAAAGCGAATAATGTGACATGTTTATGAATGACGAAATTTTCCCTGTACTTTTGTATTATTCGGAATTTTTAAAGACATGCCATAAGGTATATAGCAAAATTTTTATTTCCAAAGCCATTTTCTTCCGAAAACGGACATGGATTTAGTAAGTTTGAAAAATCTTAATAAATGTTTCCGTTGCTGAGCCATCGAAATATTGGATGCTAGGACATGTCAGGGCATTGAGCTCTGATTTCTAGTCAAAATTTTCGGGACTGAAAACGGTCAAGTCCACAATAAGGTATAAATTTGACCTCTGAAAAAATTGGATCGATAAAACATGAGAAATGGGGATGACTTACTTGAAGAAATATTTGTTCTGTAGTGATTCCATGCGGACTATTCACAGAAGTTAATTCCTCAGTTATATTCAGCATTCACCATTCGAAGAAACAATATCGGAAGTGTATATCCACTCATCGAAAAGCAACGAACGGGCTAATAAGTCTTTTGAGGTCCAGTCAGTTTTACTGCTAGCAGACTATTCTCTATCCAGAGTCTTGGCTGAGGCAGTTGTATGCCAACAAAAGGTTTCTGGCCTGTAAAAGCTCGTGGATGAGCCCAGCCTATCAAGGTAATTCAGCGTCTTATTTCAACCAATGTCACAGTGACCCAGCGCAGCTGCATCTTAGGTCGTTAGCCTTGACAAAAAGCATCAAATTTACCTATGCATTCTGTTCGAAGTCAGGAAATGAATTGATAAGATCGTTTCTTATGGGACATTAAATGGCGTTTTCGGTGTGGTATATTATCCTTTTTGGATTTGGTTTGTTTGCAAACTACCATCAAAACCAGCAATCAGCTAATTCGAACAAACTTTGAAATTTTCATCTAAATCGGCACAATAGCTTAGACACCAGTTCGGTACACGCAAAAAAGGGATTGCTTTTTAAATATATAACTATATAGGTATATAGATAATTCTGACAACGAATCCTCACAAATCAAAACTTAGGAATACGTTGTTGTAGCCAATCTACTCCCTTTACATTGTCCAGTGAATGATTTTGTTGTAGAATCGAGAATTGACATGGGCATTAAAAATGATTAATGAGTTGTTACACTGGCGACACTACGTCTTAAGCAGCCTACACTAAAAATTGATGGTTATATTAAGGAAGTGAACTCTCTCTTATGTAAATAAAGTGTTCTCAAAGCACTTAAAAACAAATTTGATAATGTTAAGTGGTCGAAATCACGTAAGCAATATTTCCCTGCATTGGTATTTAGAGCTTTTTTCGCTTGGTTTTTGGATTTAAAGCTGGCCATCATTCTGGTGACCCATCCATCCAGTACAAAGTGACCTGGTTGGTGATCCCTGGACATTAAAAATTGTTAAAACACTTTTCCACAAGCATGGATAAGAGCTTGTGAGACGCATATTTGCACAGCTAGAAATGCTAGCGCCACGAAGCCTCTAAATTAGAATCTCCCTGGCTTTCCCTATACATTGGCCTGACGAGAGGGGAAAGGAAACGGGGTGATTCCTCCCGGGCCCGGGCTTTATGAAGGGGCCCGTGATTCTCAAAAATAAATGTTTTTTTTTTCATTATGGTGCTCTGAACTGCAATACATTACAAGTTCTGTAGTGTTTTGAGTCCCTAAATTACAATAGATTTCACGCTTTGGCACTAGTGGCGAGGCTCTGAGCTACAAAACAATACACTACACACGTTCCGGACTCGGCTTGGGGCCCCTAATATTTTTTAGATTGTTGTCGACTCAGGGGCTCTTTTTGTTTTTTTTTTTTATATTTGTGCCTTGCTTCCTTTACTTTCCTTCCGTACACAAACTGCTTTCGAGCTTCATTTTGTTGGATAGCCCTAGGGACCACAAGGTAAATGCCCTCTTGACAATCATTTTCTTAAAACCGACTAACTCTTTTCCCTAAGTGCAAAAAGTCAAAAAAGTCCTTCAAAAATGAAAAATGATTTACATAACATATTTCAACACCGCGGTCATGACCTACATATATTATTGTCATGACCGCGGTATTTTGGCGTTTTCAAATATTGAGTTGCTCTCTGGGACCCCAAGAATGTGGAGTTCCAAAAAATATGAGCCCCATGATATGTGGTGCCCCCAAGATGTATAGGGTGCTAAAATATGTGGAACCCCCCAAGATGTATTGGGCCAACTAGAGATGAAAGGGGCCCTGAGTACTGGTACTGGGGCTCGGAATTGTTGTTCCTCGTACCCGGATTTCCTCTCGGCGGCCCTGCCTACAAACAACATGGAGCGTTAAAAGACGCAGGGCAAAATTACCATTGCGATTTAGAGCCGTCTAATGATCCCAGCACATTTTTTTTCGGTTTTTACCATATGGTACACCTAAGGCTTAGGCTGTGGTTGTCCATTCCGCACCGTGGTTGATCATTCCAATTGAGCAAAAAAAAAAAAAATATTTAAATTTCATTAAAACAAACGAAGTTGTGTAAAAAACTTGCTTTTAACTATTTGTATTAATTTGCTTACTTTTGCATGTCGAAAACAATAAACAATATTAACTCCGCAGGCCAGATAGAAACCAAAGGCTGGCCGGATCTGGCCCGCGTGCCAGAGTTTGCCGAACCCTGGCTAGTGCATTCATCCGAACACTCCCAGTCATGATACCCATCTTGTGTAGGTAAAACTTCATTGCTAAGAATGTTCTTTTTTCTTCACCAAAGGACTCAAAATGGTATCAGTCCTGACCAAATGCCTTTAACAATACTCGCGAGTGCATTGGTATCATCACCACGAATCATGAGACACCCATATCTACCAGGTTTGGTTTCCGTTTCATTTCATGACAGTGAGAGTCCTTTTTTTCTGGCGCACACATTCAAGAGAACCAAAATGGATAAAATTTCCAGGGCTTCGACCGGGGCTCGTAGTCTATACATGAAAATGTTTATTATGGTATTAATTTGTCAATTATTTTTACATCTCTGTCAATCCCTGTACGAATCAGTAGACTAGTCTTTGAATTAGATCTGTTATAGGATCTCATCGGTCTTGTGCTGCTGGGCCTTTACTAAACGACGACTATTCACACAGTTGTCGCCCTGTTGTCTGACAATTACCAGGCGTCAGAAGGCCGTCTGATTGCAAGAAGTTTGGGTTTTATAATTTTTTTGGTAAATGCCTACATATTTTCGGGCATTTTTTTTTTCGTTTTATAATGAAGAGCCCCTGCAGCATGAATTTCTCGTCGGTGCTTGTATCGTGTGGAAGGAGGATAATCGGTTTTGCGATGTTGTACCGACTTCGTGAAATCGTGATAAGGTGGAAAGATACTTAGGCGCCGTAACGAATTTACGAGGTTAGCGGCAACGGGGTTACATCGAGCAGCTATTCTTAGTTCAAAGTATATTCTAGATATGTCGAAATAGCCGACGGACAAATAAAGCTGGAATTTTCTAGACTACCAATCTTTAGTTACAAGGTCTCTTGTCCCTCCATCTTTTGATTAACTCAAATTAGTGGCTGAAATTTTCATTTGAAATCATTTATTGCAGGTCGCAGAGTCACCAGTGAAGGCTACCTGCGCGATCACTAGATTTACACCAACGAATGTATGTACCTCAGCTGAAGCTCACTTCAACCACTTGTGAAAGGGACACGGACCCCGGGATGCTGAAATTCGTCTCGTTGGTTATCTGGGTAATGCGAAACAGGAGCTGATGGAGTAGCTAAGGGTATTATTGGGTTCCTTTCAGTGCATTTACCGTTAACATTGTGCGGTCTTCTTACAGGTGCACTCTATTTCACTGAAGGGGGCAAACAGCATCGGCCACTCCATAAAAAATGTTTTTTCTTTTGCTTCTAAAACTTCTTTACATCCGTTTCGAACATTTTTTTTTTTTCATTCTTCTATTTTCTAGTCCCCGAGATCGTCTGACAGCACGGCACTATCCTCATCTTAATTCAATCCATCGGTCCTACATTTTTCGTTCCATACCAAGCTGTAGAAGAAACACAGAACATGAAAAAAAAAGATTTCTGCCGAGAGATCAAAGGCTCGAAACAAGTTTGAATTTTGCATGTCTTAAGTGACATGTAGGCCGATAACTGCACTGTTCAACAAGATGTTGTTGGAAGGCGGTAAAGTCATTTTATTGATCTCGTTTCATTTTCATATTGTTATTATCGTGTTAAGTCAACTGACCTATGTGCACACTCCTATCTGACACGAAATGCTGTTAACCATTGAAAACATAGGACGGGAAGTCGTTGTTATGTTGATTTCAGCTCAGATTATCATTATGGGTAGATACTCGTAGAGAGATATTGCTTTATATGCAAAAATAATCTACGTCAAGATAAAGTTGAGTAAAGGTTCAACTCAGCAATTGGCGATATTGCTAGTTAAACTAAAAAAACAGTAATCAAATCCAAGAATATTTCTTAAGGAGAGAAGTTCCCTCTTTAGTACATTCCGAAAATCGGAAAAAAAATTTTTTTACGCAGACAACATTTTTTTAATTATCGCAGAAATTCTAACAGTTCATCTTAGTTATGTAAGTATCCGAGTTTGTCAGTTACGCATGTAAGGTCCTCCACATATTTTTCGTATGATTCTCTACTTGACCTGTGTACGACATTAACATGTTCCGGGTATCCAATATAAGTAAATTAAAGTCCTCACATTGGCCAGCTCGACCTCGTGAAACATATGTGTTAACATGAAAAATAGAAGCTGGCGTTTGCAACCTAAAGTTGTTCCCTGGATCTATGTATCTATTGCCACGGCCAATATTTATGCATGGTATTATTGTTTGCATGCTTATTAGCCCTAAGTACTATTTCATCTGCTGCCTTGGACGTTCTGATTTTATTTGATTCCGCAGGATGTGTTTGGCGAGCACTGCAGTGAAAATAATCGAGCAATGGCCAATATTCAATTCTAAACTGCCGGAATACACCAGCTGCTACAAATTATTATTATGTCTAATCGGATTTAGTCTATTGAGAGCAAGTATCCATTATCTGGCTGTATATATATTGAATGACCAGGCGGCCAAGGCCCGACGTCGGGCTGTCGCGCCACGATGATGATGATGATGATATATATATATATTTATGCGGATGTCTCCAAGACTGACTTTGGGGTCGGAGTTGACATTTACTGCGATATACTTAACGTAAGCCCATCTTTCCGTCTCCCGGATCACCGCACACCGCAGCCATTTCGAGGCTGAAATTACTGCAATTCTGCAGGCTCTTACCTGGCTGGATATGCTGTAATCTTGGAAAACAATGTAATCTACACGGACAGCTAAACCACGATTAGATCTCTGGAATCGGTCAGGCTTACATCCAAAGTAGTTGCAGGCTATTGCTTGTCCTTCATCGCGATGTGGGTGCTTTTTTTTTAATATTATCTTGTGCTAGATTCCAGGTGATAGTGACTTTGGCGTTAACTACCACAGAGATGAACTTACTAGGCAGGGACCTTCAGCCTGGTTCTCGAACTATTTTTAAGATCCGAGCTTATTTTTATGACAGGGGCTTGAGCTGAATTACATGCCACACGACCATGGTCTCAATTGCCTAAGTTGGACCAAATCCGAACCTCCCGTCTACTATCGCCGAAAAGACAGTACATCAGCTCTGTCGTGGGTGAGATCACTGGACACTGCCTTATTGATGAACACGCTAACACGCTTAACAACCTCTATAGTAGCTGTTGAGTTGTTGACAACAAGGCAAGCTGACACAACCTTCTCTGCGCTTGTCCGGCTTTGCCAGGAAGGAGGAGATCCATTATTGGCTGGAAGTATTATTTGTCTTCCTCGCTTTATTATTTTTACTTTATTATTATTTATGGTTTAAGAATTAGTATGGTATTGGGTTTTGAGTTCCCTGGGGTAATGCAATGGAGTGGTCTGATCACTCCTTGTCCGAAAACACCCATATTTGCTAGGATTGGTTTTGACTCTTCAAACTATCGCCCCGAAAAATTATGAAAAAGGCCCATTTTTGGGCTGATAGCTCATCATTAATTATTCCCCCAACTTAAAATAGAAAATCACCGCAAAGAAAGAAGAATTTTGAGCTTCCAAAAATTGAATAATTCACCCAAATTCGTGTGGATCTTTCTCTAATACTGGGTACACACAACCAAGCAAATTTTTAGTTTTCTTTTTCAAAAGTGAAAAAATGTCAAATTTAAATTATCTCCGTTAACCCTAGAATACTAACACTACTGGTTAGGGCGTTGTTGCTAACAATACGCCATTCTGACGTATTCATGATATTTTCTTGTAAATCGTACCTTTATTCCATGTACTGAATTGTCCAGCTTAGGCAACATAAATAACTGCCGAATTAAAAACAATATCTAGCACACCGAGTAGCTAACTGGCAGTTTAACCGGACATTGAGAAAACGGGCCTTTGGCGAGTAAATCTGGTTTGAACACAATGGTATGTTAAGGTATGATAAGAGGGGCTGCCGTAATCTCTTCACAGCACACTTAGACCAAAAGAAGGTCCCTTGTGTTGCCCTGGAATTGTGTAATTCCATCCATCATCCATTGTTGAACCATCCGGAGCTAATAGCGAATCGCAGGAGTCGACCCACATCTACATTAGCTAGGTCTCCTAGATCCGCATACGCAAATTCACCTAGAGTCGACATTCTCCTGTAGGCTAATGCAGGGCAGGTGCAGAGTAGATGAAAGATGCTCTCCTCCTCATCTATGTCTCCGCAACTTCTGCAGAAGCCATGGTATGGAAGTCGGAGCCGCCTCGCGTATTCACCGATAACACAATGACCAGTAATAACTCCCACCACTATCCTGATGTGTTGCTTACTCATCGACAGCAGTTTAGAAGTACGGTTTTTGTTCAATAAAGACCATAATAACTTCGCATTTTGGCAGGTATTACCACTTAACCACCTCGAGTTAGCCCTGTCTATCGCTGTCATAGTTAGCTTATGTTTACACCTGGAAATGGGCATGGCGAAACCCCGACCCATCTGAAGAGTTATATCGTTTGCACCATTCCGTGCGAGCTCGTCAGCCCTACAATTACCAGCGAAAGCACTGTGGCCTGGTATCCATCATAGTGTAATGTTATAGATACCTCCCATCTCCGCAAGGTAAGAGCGACAGTCCGCAACGGTTTTTGACGAGACTACACAAGATTCAAGGGATTTTATTGCAGCTTGGCTGTCAGTATAAATTATGATATCTGTTGCTGCTATAGTGTTACGGCCAATCCACCTCACTGCCTCTTTAATAGCGTGGATTTCCGCCTGGAGGACACTACAGTAGTCTGGGAGACGAACCGATTGGTGAAGGCTAGGCCCATCGAAGAAGATTCCAGCCCCCACCCCCTTATCGGTCTTGGAACCATCAGTATAGATGCACAAGGATTCAGTGCAAGTCGGGTTCATCACTTCCCAATGGCTACGGGAGGGAATTGAGCATGTAAAGTTTCTGTCGAACGTGATTTTTGGTATACAATAGTCCGTTGATGGTGGGATGTCCATGTTGCTCAGGATTGATGCGTGACCGGTGTATGAGTCTGCCCAGCGGCCTGTCTCACGTATGCGGATCGCCGAGTTTGCGGCAACTTGTTCACCTATGATGTCCAAGGGAAGAAGATTGAGCGGAATCTCTAGTGCTGCGGATGGCGTCGAATGGAGGGCCCCACGAATAGGCAAACAAGCCGCTCTTTGTACCTTCATCAATAAAGTGAGATTCGACCCTATACGAAGAGCATTCCACCAAACGATCACCCCATGCAGCAGTATCGGGCGTAAGACCGATATATACAACCAATGGAGTACTTTCGGTTGCAGACCCCATTTTTTCCTATAGCCTTCCTGCAGCAGCACAGCGCTACGGTTGCCTTATTGACACGCTCCTGAATGTTCAGCTTCCAATTAAGCTTCCTATCTAGTACAAGACCTAAAAAGTTCGCTTTGTCTGTAAAGGTCAGTTTTACTCCTCCCAAAATAGGAGGATCCACGGGAGGAATTCGATGCTTCCTCGTAAAAAGAACGATAGCCCAGTTAACTAAGACAGTGAGAGCATTCTGCGTTAGCTCGCTAAGGGTGCTGGGGAATTTACCTGAGATGGCGATAGAAATATCATCCGCGTAAGCAGTTACTTTGCATCCCATCCCCTCCAGGACTAATAGCAATCTGTTAACCGCTATGTTCCAAAGCAGGGGAGAGAGCACACTACCTTGCGGAGTACCCCTGCAGACACTCCTGCGTTCAGAGGATACACCTAATTTGGACGAAATAACCCTGGATGTTAGCATCATGTTAATTAGTCCGACCGGGTTCGGATCCACGTTAAGTCCTGAGAGTGCATTTGTAATCGCCTCAGGGTTGACGTTATTAAAGGCCCCCTCAATATCTAGAAAAAAAAAACACAATAGAATGTTCCGTCAGTTGGGCCGATAATTCAAAATGTGTTTTCTGAACTGTGCTGATTGTTATACAAGGAACCTACAAACCAAATGTGTTTAAGATTAGAACTCGCATTTGCCCGGACAAATAAAGAAACCGACATAATGCACTATATGCCCGTCTATTTTATAATTTTAGTAGACCCGCTTAAAAAAGTAATATATCTATCAATTCATCATAAAAAATGAAACTCATTTTAATTTTTTTTATTTTTCATTTCTGAATTTAGCTTGAGAAATTGCATTTTTGTAATTGAAAAATAGTACCTTGCAATATTTTTTAATCCTAGATAAAAATCAGGCATGTAAACCATCAACAAATAGTCATAAGATTCGCGGCCTATACCTTCAACAGTCTTCCTTGGTGGCAACTGTGTCAAGATTCACTAGTGAAGCTCGTCGTTACGTTTATAAATGACTAAAGTGTCTTAACTACAAATGCGATACGTTTCCCTAATGACTCTGGTGAAGTTACCCTAATTGAGTGTATTCCTGGGATTTGCATATGGTTGCAATAGGATATATTGTGTACATCCTTTTGATGGTACATTATTATACGCGGTGTTATTGAAGCTCAGATGTGGCAGTCAACCAGATGGAAAATCGTATTATAGCAATATATCCAGATATACGAGTAGATATAATAAAAAGTGTAAAAAATAAGTAAATTTCAATAAGAAATACTCGTATTATTTAAATTTATTAATAATCCAGTAAAGATCAAGAGAAATATATTGAAAAAGATTCCCCTATACTTTTGGGTAGTTTCTTTGTGATTGTAGACTATTGTTTCGGGGACATCTTGTGTCCTTTTTCTGTGATTGGTTTATAATAGGCTTCTAGGTGGCTGGAGAGAAGGGCAATTGCTTTCTGAAGCAGTTAGAATTAATATCTTCATTAAGGCATTTATCGAACCTATGGAAAAAAATGCATAGCAAGTAGAGTTTTTGAAGGTCTCAACCTTTAGGTGAGACTAAGAGTAAGATCTCAAACAGAGGCCAAGTTTCAGCTATTGCTAAATCTAAAGCTCTATCGCTAAAATTCTTTTAATATTTCTTGAGGCACGTCACTAATTTGATTAATTTATTCATACCAATTTATTCGGCAATATATAATTTGGTATCCAAATGAATTAAACGGATGTGATTTAGGCCAACAATTTTTTTAAAGAATTTGAGAGTAGAGTTTTAGCGGTTGCTAGAATAGGACCCGTGGTCATTTACAATATTAAGACAAAAAAAAAATACTGATACCAACATATTGGTAGCTCTAATCTAAATATGAAACGCGAAACGCGGTGTTTCCAGTTAAAATATGACGTGACGGTCATTATGTCTAATTGAGTCAAGCTTAACAATATAACCAATTCCAGTACTAGAAAATTGTCAAATTTTCAAATGATGATAATCTATTCCATAATTTTACAAGTTCATTCTTTCCCACAACCATCATCATTTTCCCACCTGGTCTGTAATTCTTCTTATTCTTACATTGCACGTGAAATAACAAAGTCTTGTATGCACATCATGTACATCATATCTCAATAGTCATGTCCACCATTTCTTCTCTTTGAATCTTTCATTTTTATACACGAACATATATGTGATTTATGAATTTACGTATAAGTCTACCAGTTAGCACTTTTCGCGATTCGCCACCACAAATGCACAATAGTACAATGTTGATGATCATGTTGTTCAGCGGATAAAGTGGATAGTTGGATATGATTTTTAGTTTGACCACAACATTTCGGATTAGGACTGGCGAATTGGACTTCCATGAACTTTAAAAGATAAGAATTACATTTTCGTTTTCATATTGAATTCACGACGGATGATGCTGTCTGCAGATTTGTAAGTATCGTGGAAAAATAAAGATATAAAGTATCCAAAGGGGATATACTGTATAACAAATGTCTAGATTGATTGAGGGTAATAATGTTTAAGATTGGAAAACATACATGACGTGGTGGTATGAAATTATTAAACAATATAAGGGATTACTTGTGCAATGTGAAAATATGTTTCCATTTACATATTTTCAGATAATACAAGCAAAGATCTTTTCAAGAGGCTGAGATAATTAGTCACCGCTATACATTGTGTAGTCCGGATGGCGCAACGGTTAGCACGTTCGCCTTCAACGCACTGGGCCCCGGTTCGATTCCGGGGATTTACGTGTCAGACTATGAGCCCACTCAGCTGTTAAATGAGTACCCATTATGGGGTAAATAACTCGGTTGAGCGTGTTGCTGATCACATACCTCTGCACAAAAACCGTCACGATCTAGAAAATGAGATGATGCTAACTCATCGCGAGGCCGTGGTTCAAATTGGACTGTTGCGCCAGTTATTTATTTTATTTATACATTGTGTTGCTCTTCAATTGTTTTTGCAGTTTGGAATAGGAAAAATTTAAAAAAAAAAACGAAAAACTTAAGCGAGTAACTTGTAAAATTGCAAAAATAATCATTATCTGTCCTACCGGTTGGAAAATTTCGTATTTATTATAAAAGGTGCCCTAAAAACCACAATCTATTGCATTTTTAAAGGATCGTTATAGTTCTACATATATGTAGCTCATTGTCGTTTCACAACATCGAATTGCATGTTTCCTATCTCGGCGTTCTTTTAATCCCGGAATTTGTATTTTGTTCCTCAAGTACAACATTTGGACTAGATAATTTATTTAATGACATTTTGAAGTACTTGAAACAGAGACTGACTTGATTTTTCTTGTAAGCACCACCTACAATCCACCACCAGCTGATGGAAACAGAACCGATGTTCTTTGCAGCTAGCCATTTTGATAATTTACAGTACGCATTACTGATAAGTACGCAACAAATCTTTATCTGCATTAATTCAAGAAACATTTTGATAGATCTTTAATGGTTCAAGTAACATGGATCCTGAATAATCGTTTCGCTATGCAAAACAACGTGTTATTGATGAAAGACATGCCCTTTACGGTTTTGTACATTAAATCATTAGAAAATCTTTGCACGTCCGAGTTTTTTATGTTTGAAAGAAGGCCTCATAGTATCATATTATGGATATCTTGTTGGATGAAGTTCTCCTGACATGGATGCTGTGACAGTGTGTGGTGTTGGGAATGAAGTGAAATCTAAATCAATAAAATCTATATTTCATATTTGGATTTTCGGGTTCAGGCTAAGTATCCGAAATAGCTTGAGCTATTTAATACAAAATTTTGTCCCGTGCTAAAAAAAAACACCGAAATATTTACTGAATAAGGACGGGACTTCCGCACGTCCTCAAGTGACTATCGTAGGGGCGACCGGTGGCGCAGTGTGTTGAGGCATCAGTCTCATGTTTGACTGCCGCCGTTTCGGGTTCGACTCCCGTCCACGACGACGTTCGTGGCTATGGATGTGCATCAGGTACATGATTGGTTTCGGAGAATGCAGTTGCCAGCATGCACCTCCAGCACATCCATGGCCACGAACGTCGTCATGGACGGGACTCGAACCCAAAACTCAGCTAGTCAAACATGAGGCTCAACACACTGCGCTACCTGTCGTCCAAAGCAAATCCAAATAGAACATTTTTCTGTGGAAGAAGAGTCTCGTGAAGATCGCCCAAAATTTGCAGCACACGAAAAAAATTTTGCTTAGCTTAAGTTAAAAATTGACGCAGATCCAAGACTAATGCAACGAGTAATTGCAGATGATTTCGGTTTGAATGATAACGACCCACATATAACAAATTAGGATACACCAGGAATTTTGACCGACACCCAAACAGAGGAGAAGTGTATTACCTTCTATAAAATCGTCACCGGTGATGAATTTTGGTTTGGTAACTACGATACGGGAAACCAAACAGAAGTCTGTGCCAGGGACCCCAAAAAGTGACAAATCACTCATTAGGCCAAAGCAGAAAAAGTCAGCAACAAAAGTAATATTGTCGATCTATTTCACCAGTGCAAAAATTATAGGTGCTATTGTTTTGGAAACTGGTCAATCGACAACTTCTCAACGGTAAAGGAAGCTACTAACCTGAGTTTTAGTTGCGAAATTTCATACAATAACTGTCAATAATCTTGTCCGCACGAAAATTTTCGCTTTTCACGGTACTCAGTTCTTCGCACGAAAATCCCATACACAGACAAAAGTCTCCACACCGTTGTAAGCCATTTCCACGCGAAAACAATTACTTTTCACTTTATTTCGCATGGCAACCGGTCATTATAGTGGTGATCCCTCTCTTTTGAGTGAGAAGGAGAAATTCAAGTGTCGTGAAAAGCGCCGCGGATATACGCTGTCCAGAAGTTTCCACTGTCGTGGGAGATATAAATGCAACATTTTCGCACGGAAAAGTTAGTATCTGCCTTACAAAGAAATTTGCTTGCCAACTGTTTTCAAAAAATTTAATTGAAAAAAAAAAGGAAAAGGGGAACTGCGACGACACTTCCTACTTCGCAATATACTGCTCTGACTCCTACTGATATGATAGCTAGCAATTTTACTGTCCTTTCCGGCTTTGTAAGAACTTTCCCCAAACATTCTTCAGATCTAGCGTCTAGTAATATCTGTTTGTTTCCAAAAATAAAAAAAAACATAAAAGAACTACGATTGGGGTAAACCCCAATCATGCAATACTCTAGATGAATTTGAACCTGGTTAAAGCCAATAAATAATTTTGGTTGCAATCTCGGATGCATCGTTAAGACGTAAGACGTAAGTCGTTAAGACGTTAAGGCGTATTTCATGAAATAGTGCAGTTTGTATGGGAGGGGGTAGAAGGAGGGTGAGGATTACAATAAATTTTATAATGTAGGTTACAATTATCATAAAAGTGATATATTCAAAATTTCAAAGCAAGATGTTTTATAGTTTCTGAGAAAATCTGATTATTGTAAATTATCAAAAATGTGTCATTTTGTATGGGAGGGGGTAGACGGAGTAAGGGTAATCGATTAATTTTTTTGAATTTAACTGATATTGTTAATTAAGTGTTAAGTACAAAATTTCAGCCCGATAAATTGTATACGTACTGAGTAAATTGGCTTAACGTATTTCATGAAATAGTGCAGTTTGTATGGGAGAGGGTAGAAGGAGGGTGAGGATTACAATAAGTTTTATAACATAGGTTACAATTATCATAAAAGTGATATATTAAAAATTTCAAAGCAATATGTTTTATAGTTTCTGAGAAAATCTGATTATTGTAAATTTTCAAAAATGTGACATTTTGTATGGGAGGGGGTAGAAGGGGTGGAGCGATTTAGCCCGTTCACGAACTTAGCCTTCATTTTTTGTCAAAAATAACGTGTGCAAAATTTGAACTTCATAGCTCAACGCGTTCTCGAGCTAGAGAGGTCACGGACGGACGGACGGACAGACGGACAGACGGACAGACGGACAGACGGACAGACGGACATCCGGTTTTGAGATATTCGAGTGATAATATGAACTTCTGTATCATTCATTTTTTTCTGCGAGCCTTATTTCTTAGCGTTACAAACTTTGTGGCAAACTTATAATACTCTCAGATTTCATCTAGAGTATAAAAATAAAAAATTCGGGAGAAATTGTTTAATAGTAATCAGGTCATTAGATCTTGAACCTTTTTAAACTATAAAAAGTGGATTTGAATAACTTGTAGTGGACAGCTTAGTGGGCACCCGGAGATGCCCGTGAGGACGGAGCCTAAGGTAGCCTAGTTGACTGTTAAGATCGCTGTGCCTTATGGCGAAGAAAAAGGCTCCTCAACGAGTTATGCAGCGGCCTATGCTTGCTGTAGCTCAGTTCGGGATACGTGGGCTGAGTTTTCGCCACTCATTGCCCCTGTCCTTTACGTATTAACAAAAATGTATAGGCCTGGGGAGACACCACAAACAGGGGAGGTAAAAATGAGGAATGATAAAAAAATGAGGCGATAAGGATGGAATGGTTGGCAGATGGCGCAGATTCCCTCGCGCTCGCATCGGGGTCCAGTCGTAATCGGATCCTCGGCCTCTGGTTTCGTACCACCGACAGATCCTTACTCATCAGGTGCTGCCATAGATCTGCCAGTGGGAGCAGCACAATCAAACCAGAATATGGTTCATTTCAAACTGGCTTGAAAAATGGATTTACCGATTGGAAAAGAGTATATAAAAATGGAAATTATATTGAAAACATAAAAAGTTTTAGGATTGAAAATATGAAAATTTTATTTTATTATCGTTTTCTTTTTAGCCCAACTAACAATAAGAGAACTTTTGCCAAGTAGCATACGAGGGTGATGCTGCCCATTTTTAAGTTACATAAATCTAAAATTTGAATATGTGTCATCGAACTAGAATCGGCTAAAACCCAAGCGTTTAGAATGAGAGTGCATTTGGACCTCACTATTAAAAATTGACTGTTTCTGTACAAATCCCCGATAACTGATTACTTTTTCATCGGTCAAAATCCGACAGCGACCTTCACTAATAATATGTCGTGTGATGCGTATAATTGGTTTTTACTGAATGGTGTTATTACATTTTCTTGATTTTCTATGTTTGGTGTAAAGTTGCAATTCGAAACAATTACAAAACACATAAATGTTTGCATGAAATGTACTTACTTGCCCTAACCCCTAGTGGGGCATAGTGCGTCAACTATTCCATGTGACTTAACTGACGTTTCGTTGGCATAAACCAGTTTCGGACGATGCACGTTGTAAGCATGCACCTCCTGCTCGCATTTAGCCGCCTACCTGTGACAAATCGCGAGATGTTGTGGCTTATTACGCCCCGCACCACAGGGGGAGGCAACACAAGCATCCACAGTGACGAACGTCGTCATAGACTAGATTTGAACCCGACACGCCTATAGTCAGACATGAAACTGATGCCTCTACGCACAGCATTACCGATCGCCCCAGAAATGTATTTAAGTACAATACATTAACTTGCTTAATTTATTAGCGTTCGGAAATGTACAGAGCAGTCACGTAGCCAGGGGAGGGGTCCGGACCCCGTGGACGCATTTAGCCGCCTACCTGTGACAAATCGCGAGATGTTGTGGCTTATTACGCCCCGCACCACAGGGGGAGGCAACACAAGCATCCACAGCGACGAACGTCGTCATAGACTAGATTTGAACCCGACACGCCTATAGTCAGACATGAAACTGATGCCTCTACGCACAGCATTACCGATCGCCCCAGAAATGTATTTAAGTACAATACATTAACTTGCTTAATTTATTAGCGTTCGGAAATGTACAGAGCAGTCACGTAGCCAGGGAAGGGGTCCACGG
Source organism: Chloromyia formosa (assembly GCA_964017055.1). NCBI lineage: Eukaryota > Metazoa > Arthropoda > Insecta > Diptera > Stratiomyidae > Chloromyia > Chloromyia formosa. The sequence continues at coordinate 11,587,445 of OZ024817.1, forward strand.
GGTCCGGACCCCTCCCGAAATTGTGTGGTGCTAAATAAAAATTCAACAAAGTACTACGTTTAATTCAGTGTATGTGTATGGCGTCACCACACATTTAGTCAGAAATTTTCCAATCTTCCCAAAGGTCACCAGCTGTTGCAGTTTTTTCAGCAATGGAAAAAAGCCGTTTATTGATTTATTTAATTTTTAGGTCAGTGAGGTCAGCAAGCAAAGAGGCTAAATGGTATATGGTGCCATAGCCTTAGATTTTACAAACGGATTTAGCCAGTCGATCTACCTTATTGATGAGGTTAGTCAGAATGTTAGCTAGGGTCGATGTGTGATAGCTTCTGGGTCGGGGAAATCAACACCAAGACGTACCCTACCACACATTAACAGAGAATATGCATCTACCATGCCCATGTCTTACTCGTATGTCTAAAGATAGAATCTCAGACAAGAGTATCCAATTATTATAGAACGCCACTGATAACTCTGATCTTAATCTGGTTTAGCTGTAACGGTTAGTGCATTTCCAAATACTTAGCAATGATCCCCACCCAAAAATGTTCAGCCTGATTGAGCTAGTTTCGTCACCCGATAGACTATACTCTTCTTCACTTATAGGGAATGCAGTTCATTAGAGAGTATGCTGGTGAGACCAGGAACCCAGTATAAACATTCTGTGTACGCAGTCCTCTTTTTCTGGAAGCTTTGTACTAAGAAAGGATCTTAAGTGTCACGCTTACGTTGTCAAAGTGTGTTTTACGATAATCTTTGAATTATTGATTTCACTCTGCAGTGAGAGAGTTACGCTAGGGGTTTCTACCGTGTTCCATGTTGGAGACTGTTCTTCGCGGCCACTTTTTTTCGCAAGCCTGCAGAAGTTCAACGTTTCCCTTACAATTTTCATTCGTCTTAGCGCTCTTAAACATTCGCTTCCATGCCGTGGACTAACAAACATGCGTCTAACAATTTCCCTGACAGAACAGTAACCGAATTTCTTTGAGCATTCGCTGTCAGGGATGAAGTTGGTTTTAGTAACACCTTGATGAGGATCTAGACTTAATTTCCGTCACATATCTTTCATCTTGAGATCTTAAGAGTAACATTTCGTCGCCGATATTCCTTTAAGTGTATCTTATGATTCAGCTAGTCAAAAAGGCTTCAGTATGATATCTTGAATCTGCAGGAAATATGAATTAATTCTTAGGCTGAATTTGAAAAAAAGTTGAAATGCTGCTGTCGGCCTTCGTAAAGTCGTTTTGTTTCATCTACTATGAAAGTTTATTGGGACCATTCGGCCTACGTCGAATCGTCGACGAAATAATCGCAATAAAAGGAAGGGGAAAGAAACGACTCTCTCTAAGAAAATGGCAGGAGCGGTGGGAGGAATCGTCAATCATCGCTAATCCCGCAAATCGAAAATTGTGCACGAAACTGAAGCACGACCTGGCACAGTTCGTTACTGAAAATGGGAGCTGGAGATAATATCTCCACAAGTTCAAGTTTGACAACTCGCTGGATTGTCCGAAATGTCCAGGAGTAACTGAAGACCGGGAGCATGTGCGCTCCTCAGCGATTTATGGAGAAACATGGTGGACTGGAAGGTGTACTGATCCCGGAAAATATTGTGAAATATGCTTCGATCATATCGAAATTGGGAGGCCGTGTATCGCATTCTGTGCCACATCCAAAAAGAGAGCCGCAGATCTCCGCCTCCAAGTGTCAACTAGTCAGTTAACTCGACTCCGAGAAGTAACACTTAGAAGTTTACCTGTAGCTGAACAATGGTTTTTGGCCCGGCTACTCCACTACGATCGATATACGTACAATGTCGACCGTAGTACTTAGACAAGCGAATCTTTATCCAGTCTCAAATAAGGGGAAAAAAAACTGCGTAGCGTTAGGTTAAACTATACACTCGATAAGGCGGAAAAACACGAACCTAATAAATATGTGAGATATTAACATTTCTGTTACCGAATGTTTGGACCCCCTCCGAATCAAAATCCTAGCTACGTCACTGGTACAGAGCCTGCAACCATAGGATGTTAGTCGCGCAGCTAACCGTTATATGTTCTTATCGACAAGAGAAAGTTGAAATAATATACTGATATTTTAACGATTTTTCATCAAGTAGAAATTGCAGGACTTAATATCCCACTTGAAGTTTGTAGGGAATTATTATGGTATATTCATATTTCAACGGGCGACGCATCGTGTTCGCGCCTTGGCTAATATTGGCTCCACCTCTCTTTAGCGTACAGAGAGAGCGAAGTGATCGTTCTTTGCCGGTATATTGAGGGTAGCAAATCCTTAATTTGCGTTTCCTGCACAAGGGGTATGCAAAATCATCTAAATTTTTTTTTATAAAATAGGTACTTGAACTTTTTGAACACAATTGGTACTTCTTTCACTGCAAGAAATTTTAATTTCCACCCAGCGTAAAGAAATTGTTTAAATCGACCGGTCTAAAACTGCATTGGCTAGAATTCATCAAAGACTAGATTCTGCATTATCGATTGGCCCACTAAACGGCTCCACTTTCAAACAACTATAAAGATCAGAGAATGAGTCAATTTAACTGTTTTGTCTATGACCGGCACTGACAAATAGGACTACGTCAAGTCTTCCTGATCAGGACCTAACTGACCCGTACTTTAATGAACGCCGTCTTTTCGCTGTTTTCTCTTTATATCATATGATGACTGGGGCAATCTATCCCATTGCAATGCAAAGAACTCATGGGAAAGGGCATGGGAGGTCTCCTAGCCTTCACCTTTGAACATTCATAAATCTCTCCTGCTTTCTGAATCTTTCATTTCATCTTCATCATTCTATTTTAATACATCCTGTAAAATTCACCTAATTTTCACATGGGGCGCTTAAAACCACTCTCCCCTGCGAACCACTTCACAAATCCGTACAACAACATTGTAACAAGCCAAAGTGTAGGTGTTTCAACATGTTTGGCGTATGTAAACCATTAGACTCAACTAAACAGCATACGATACCTGCAATTACTTAAGCTTCTCGTGCAATAATTAAAATCTTGTCTTTTAAGCACACAAAAATAAGATCAAATCGAGGAGAGCTGCTATAACCGTCTCGTGGAAGCCGATTAATTTATATTCCGCTAACATTCCAATTGACTGTTTGTTATTCGGACGGGCGTTTTATGTTAAACCCCTTTCTGTGTCATGTAAAGACTTTTGTAACATGCGTCTCAAAGCGAAAATTGTGTCACTCGAGTGCTGGTAAGAACATTTTCCAGGCAGAGGAAGGGCACCGTATTTGGGCAATGTTTTGAATCTGTCTCAGGCATATAATGGTGTGGTACTGGAATTGACTCTAATAGGGGTTCGCATGATTATGTGTAATACTTAAAATTAAGTCAATATCTTTGGCATATTTCATACTTTATTCTCTCATTAGATACTTATAATATCTTGCCCCAAAATTTCGCTTCAGATGTCTGTCCCGTATTTGCTTTCAAAGAGCCTGAAGTTTTGATCTTAGACCTAGCAGCTAACGTGCTTGGGGTTCTGAAATCAGCCCATATAGTGTAGGTTTTCTGTTTATTAACCTGAATCAAATCTGAAATTGATGTGATAATGCATTCATGTCTACATATTTGATACACGCGAAAATTATTAGGAATTCTATGAATTTTGATAGATTTTACCGCGAATTTGCGGTGGCATTTTGTTAATATACAATTTGATACCCTTTGATGCAAAGTACGTTGAGTTTTGTGCAAATATTTGTATCTGAATGACTTGCTAGTGGTGGGCAGCGTGTCAAATTATCTAGATAAAATTGAAATTGTGTGAAGTATTTTTTGATTTTAGTATTTCGCTCTGATAGATGAGATGGTTGCTTAACGATAGTAGTAAGGTCGGTTGGAGAAAATTTTTATCGCATGACAAGTTGCAGCAAATAATATATTACACACGAAACAACACCTACAGACTCAAGTCTCCACTCCGTTGAGCAACTTCTCTGCAAAGGGGGGGGGGGGCTATCGCCTCAAATTTGTTGATGAGCACCATGACAAAGATCAGGGGCAGGTTCGGTATGTTTTGTTTTCTAGGAAGCTCGAGGTGAGACAATACCCAACCTCCTTTCAGTTATCCAGAGTGATTCTGCCTCCCTCATCATTTTTTTCGAGGATTGCGAGCTCTTTCCACTCTTTCAGCGCATCTTCATAGAAAGGACAGCCCCGCTGTTGGCGTTAGTCCTCTGTTCCTTGGTGATCTTAGGTGATTCTTCCTGAGATGTACCACGACGCTTGGTCCGATACAGCGTCAGTCATGCTTATAGCCCAGACGAGCGGCGCCCTCTGCTTCTCAGTTCAACGAAACTCTGGAATGTTTTCCATTAAATTTCTGAACCTAAAAGCAGTACGCCACTCTCTAAAACGGGCTTTCGATGGTTGAAGGTGTTTGCGTTTGTCAGCCGCATCTTCCAATACCTCACTTTTTCGTTTGACAATACCGCGTTATTCGGGCTAGGTTGATCCAAGGCCCTGTCCACGGGTGATGCATACACCGTCGAGCGGTGTTTTTGTGGTGTCACCGCGTTTCTCCGACTAGGTATATCCTGAGCCCTAGTCGTGGGTGATACACACATCATTGAGCCACGTTTATGCGTTAACTTCACGTTGCTGGGGCCTGGTATAACCAAAGCCCCAGCTGCAGATATGTTTGACGTCTTCGCGTTATTCGGATATATTTTAGTGGAGCAATGCGTCCGGAAATGCGGATCTTGACCACGATGTTGACCCACCAAACGAAAGTTTCGCTGCAGCTGACAGGACTAGGTGCCTGGCGGTAAAACTTTCGTCCGGTTCGTCAATATCGTTGTCAAGATCGGCATTTCAGGTCCCTTCCCTCCACTAAAATATTAGCACAAAAAACGTATACTTACCATCTGAATTCCGATGAAAAGGCCGGATATTGGGTCCGTTCATAAAAATCCATAGCTGAGTCAGTGCTTCACAATTGCTGACCTGCATTTTGTTTTTATTTTCATGTTTTAGAAACGGCATGCTGTTTGTCTCATTTGACAAATCCCGTGTTCAGTTTGGCTTTTGGCAGAAAATTCTAAATTTCTTGCTTTGATGAGTTCCAGGTGACACACACGATATGGCAATAACTTTCTTTCCCACAATAAGGTTTAACAATCACGTAAAAAACACGACCATCGACCATACACAACATAACTGGGGTTAGAATTGAAATTTGACAATTGTCGCAAATGCCAAATATTGGGTTGAGCCAGGAAAACGAGAAAATTTTAAGCTGATTAAAAGTGAAAGCGCTTAGTGTCAACGCTTAAGACAAATAACATGCAGCACTAATCGCTTTTCAGTGCAGACTCAGCGATGCGGGCGTGAGGGAATCTGCCCTGTCCGCCAACCATTCCATCCTTATCATCCTATTTTTAATCATTCCCCATTTTTGCCTCCCATGTTTGTATTGTCTTCCCCCGGCCTATGAATTTTTTATTAATACGTAAAGGACAGGGGCAGCGAGCGACGAAGACCCCGCCCACGTCTCCTGAACTGAACTACAGCAAGCATAGGCGGCTGCTTAGCTCGTGGAGGGTCTTTTTCTTTGTCGGATGGCACAGCTCGACTTTCACGATCATTATGTCAACTTAGGCTCCATCCTCACGGGTATCTTCGGAAGCCCACCAAACCGTCCGTTACAAATTCACGGGTTGTTGCCTGAAGGGTGTGGTCCCAAAAAAAAACCATCGACGCCGCATACACAGTCCGCTCAGTTATTCCCGATCGATTTTCGATTGTGCCGACTAAGTACAATAGTAAGACTGATCCGTTAAATTCGTGCCTATACGATCCGGAAATTCGGAGGGCCGAGACTGATGCGTTTTTCCGGAGAGGAATTCTGGATCGTCTATGGTAGGCTTTAGATACAATAGTATGTGCATACCTCTCAGAGCGAATATCCGATCAGGTAGTACTAACTCACGAAAATACACTCTGAGATGTATGCTCGTATTGCCTGAAATGGAATCACCATGCGAGATTTGCCAGAATCAAATTCCTTGAGTTAGTACTGTCCAAAGCGAAAATCTACTCTGAGAGAGTAGATTTCCGTTTAGGTAGTACGATCCCACGGAAATCTACTCAGGCAATCTAAAAAACAAATTCGGCTTCAGGCTGTACTAATCCACGGGAAATAACTGTGGGAGATCCCAAAGATCATTTCCGCCTTAGGCGGTACAAGCATTCATCCCAGAGCAAGTTTCCGCTTTAGTGCACTTTCACACAAAGAGCCGCACGGCTCTCGCTCGCGAGTGAGAGCGAGGCGCGTAAGACTGAAATGCAAAGAATACACTTCAGCTTTCACACGGGAAGCACGGGCCTTTACGTCGCTCGAGTGAGAGCCGGTAAAGCTCGTGCATCTCGAGCCTTGCGTCGCGGCTCTTGATATAAATGCAAAGCGAGGAGTACTGGCATTCACACGGGAAGAGCGAAAAAGGTGCTCGCTCTGCATTCAGTCGCAAAGTAGTGCTTTGCATGCAATGGATTTTACACTTGCTACCGCTTATCTTCTTTACGGTCAACGCTGCCTTCGACGACGAAAACGTCAACGTTTCTTTTAACAAAAAGCAGGATGAAGCACGTTTTATCAAAAACTCGCGAGCTAGAGCCGTGCGGCTCTTCGTGTGAAAGGATGGATGGTGGGAGCGAAAAAAGCTCTCACTCGCGAGCGACAGTCGTGCGGCTCTTCGTGTGAAAAGACACTTAGGCAGCACTAACCCATGGAAATCCACTCTGGGGTGTATACTTGTACTGCCTAAGTGCACTTTAACACGTAGGGTCGCACGACACTTGCTCGCGAGTGAGTGCAAAGCGAGCAGTGCTAGCATTCACACGGGAAGAGCGACAACGGCTCTCACTTCTCATTCGCCCCTACCCGCTAGGATGGACCCAGTATGCTATGGAACGTTTTTGTCTTTGAAGACGGCGTCAACGATAAAGAAGATATTTAGTCACAACACGTACCCAACGCATATTTTGCGACTGAATGCAGAAGGAGAGCCATTGTTGCTCTTCGCACTACGCGCTTTGAATTTTGATCAACCGAAGCGGCACAACGGCTCGAAATGTACGAGCACACATTGCTATATGCTCAGATATTCAGGCGGCCATTAAAGCTCTCTCTTCGCATAGGATATTTTCTAGATTGGCGAAAGAGTGTCGTGAACTTGTCCAATATCTAGCGAGCGACGACCGAACCGGTCACGTGGCATTGAAGGAAATTGAACAGCGGATGAACTTACTAGACAGGGTTCATCATCAAATTTTTTTTGGATCGGAACCCTATTGTCGCTGGGCTTGGCTACAGCCAGGTCAAACACTATGAACTGGTCTCAAAGATTACGACAATACTATTGGAAAAATCTACCAGGGTTGCTGCAATCGAAAGTATTAATGAGACCCTTTAATTATTGTGATATTACTCATCTGAGTAGAGCTGACCTGAGGGTGCTTGTAGATTACCTTTCGAGCCATCATTGGGTGAGATATCATCTAAACAGAATGGGTGTGTCTATCGAGACGAAGTACCGTCTCTGTTTGGAGGACGTTGAGAGCACAAGTTACAGTTTCCGTGAATGCCCTTCAATTGCGTGAGCTAAGTTCACGTAAATCGGCCAGATCGGCACTAGCTCTGGTGTTATCAGGATAACTCCTGTAAGACACGTTCTAACCCTCGTGCGAGTGGTGGAAAGTCTTTTGCTTCAGTAAATAAAAAAAGGAAGAAAGCTACGGCACAGTAGATCTTCTATGGTCGCAGTGCTTACCATTTGGTGCAATGGCCTCAACTATCTCATCTGTCTATCTATTGGTATGATAAAAGCGTGGGCGTAAAGCTGGCACCCAAATTTTGATTAAATACTAAAATGATTCAAAGTATCCTCACTGCATGCAGATACATCGGAACATGGATATGTCTTATGCCTACCGAAAGCGTGGGACGTGTTTTGTCGAATGATTTTTATCCAGTATAACTATACTGGGATCTTTATAAAACTTACGTCGATATCTTCAACACAACAGGTTCCATGCAGTCGGTAGCCAAAGACATATCCATGTTCCGATGTACATATCTGCATGCAGTGTAGATACTTTGTATCATTTCCCACCAAAAGCCAATAACCTGTCTTCCAAGAACCGATTCCCAATAAACCCGCCCCAAATGAAACTTAACACCCCCTTCATGAGACAGAGAGACATACCCCATAGAAAGCTAACGCCTCCATATGAACCGGATACACCCGTTCTAATGAGATTGAACACCCAACCACATGAGACAGATAGACACGCCCCATTGAAAGTCAATATTTATGCTGCTAATGCATCGTACTGTATGTGGAGCTTTTGCTCTATATGTTTATTGCACTTGTGGTGGGGGCCCACATTGTGGGCCAGTCGGACCTCAAATCGCCGCCATTGCAAATGCACAACCACAGTCGCTGGATCACCCGATTTGGCTCGAATGAACTTCATCCGCTCTCGCTTATTTTCGGGGGGCGGGAACTATGTACACTCTGCGCATGTCCAAATGTTAGTCGAACTGACTACTTGCTACCTTGTCTGGGACCCTAGTGATTCAGATAGCGCAACGCGCGCTATTTTATTAAATGAATAAAGGGAATTGGCGGAAATTGAAGGTTATTGAAAGTCCTTGGACGTCCTTGACCTAAATAATGTGTAAAAATGGAATTTCTTTCATTGTGACCTCAGATTGGGTCTATGCATGTGCATGTCGGGAGTGCACAATTTGTTTAATGAAAGGGTGAGAATGATATGAATGAATGCGAGGAGGAGGTCCGCAGGCCTGAGCGAAATTTCGCATACATTCGGAGACCATAAATTGCCTGTGAGCATGTCGAGCGAGGAGAGCAGACGACTTCTTGCGACTTGTTCTGGGGGCCTAGTCAAGTTAGGGAGTACGGAGCGTACTCTATATTTTTGAGGATTTTGAGAGTATGGTATGGTATGTATGCAGTATGATATACGACAAATTAACAGATCGCCCTCGTGCGGTGCTTTTGATAGACAATCACGTCAATCATTTACCACTAACCAACTTTATTTCCAAGGATTTAGTTGCTGTACTAGTGGACATTTCCACTCCACATGGGAGTCATAAAGTGGTGATAGCATCCGCTTATTTTCCCTCGGATGATGATGTAATCCCCCCAGCCGAGGTTCAGTTATTAGTCGAGTTCTGTAGGAAATCCAACCGACAATTCATCATTGGCTGTGACGCCAACGCCCACCATACTGTATGGGAGAGCAGCGACGTTAACGACAGAGGTAAGTCCTTACTTGATTTTCTTATGTGTAAACAAGTATTCGTTCTCAACAAAGGGTGCAAGCCCACTTTTGTCACTGTTGCTAGGAGAGAGGTACTTGATCTCACTCTTGCTAGCAGTGTTTTATCGGAGACAGTTATGAACTGGAGGGTTTCAGATGAAGTGTCAAACTCTGATCACATGCATTTCAGATTTGACATTCCTGGAAGCTCTAAACTCCGGTCTGCGTCCTTTTGTCCTAAGAGGACGAACTGGAAATTTTTTTCACGAATTAGTGTGTTCCAAAACTGACCAACTGCTAAGTTCCATTAGCACGACTGGTGAGTTGGAATTAGCCGCGGAACAGCTTAACGACGTGTTAATCACCTCCTACCAAGATAGCACTCTGGCACGTGGTTTTAGTACGACACGTAGGGTTCCCTGGTGGAACGAGGAACTGGCGCGCAAGAGAGCCCAGGTTAGGAGAAAGTTCAACAAAGCGAAGCAAAATGATGAATGGGGTGCATACAGAAGTGCGCTCACGGAATATAATCTCCTTATAAGACGCTCCAAGCGGGAGACCTGGAGGAAACATTGTGCCAAAATTAACTCACTACCTGAAGCGGGTCGCATCCACAAAGCTTTATCAAAGGATCATTCCAATGGTATTGGTCAGCTTAAGAAACCTGACGGATCCTTCACTGTGGATCCAGTGGAAACATTACAGCTGCTCTTGCACACCCACTTTCCGGGTTCAGTACATGCTGGACCCCGCGTGTCTGCTCCACCAGCTGACCATCGGGTCCCGGTCAGCCTGTTAAGAAGCCTCTCTGGGGTCATTTTCGACAAAGAAAAGGTCAAATGGGCCGTGGAGTCCTTTGAACCCTATAAAGCACCTGGCGCCGATGGCATATTTCCTGCTCTTCTGCAACGCAGCATTAGTTTCATTATCAATCCATTGATTGCCCTGTTCAGAGCTAGCTACACCTTCAGCTACATACCACGTTTATGGAGAGCGATCAACGTGGTGTTCATTCCAAAAAACGGAAACAAGCCGGAAGAGCTACCTAAATCTTACAGACCGATAAGCCTTTCATCGTTTCTTTTAAAAACTATGGAGAGGTTATTGGATCTGCATATTCGACAGAAAATGGAATGCACGTCACCCCTGCATCGTACCCAGTTCGCCTACGTAAAAGGTAAGTCGACAGTGGTTGCCTTACACAATCTCGTAGGAACGATTGAAAAAACCCTCAATGACAAGGAAATTGCCTTGTGCGCCTTCATTGACATCGAGGGAGCTTTCGACAATACTGGCTACAGCTGCATATCTAGAGCACTTGAGCTCAGAGATATACCCACAGCCACTATTATGTGGATCGATGCCATGCTTCGCGGGCGCGAGATCTACTCAATGTTGAATGGCGCCTTCTCCTGTGTTAATGCTGTTAAAGGTTGTCCTCAGGGAGGAGTTCTCTCCCCACTTCTCTGGTCACTAGTCGTAGACGAGTTACTAGCTAGGCTATGTGATTATGGTTATCATGCTATTGGATATGCCGATGATATAACTATTATAATCAGAGGAAAGTTTGAAACGACCGTCACTGAGGTGATGGGTGCTGCACTTGACTTAGTCCTTCGTTGGTGCACTGAAGTTGGCCTGAGTGTTAACCCTCAAAAGACCGTCTTGGTCCCATTCTCACGGAGGAAAATTCTTAACTTAAGCTCGGTCAGTCTAGGCAGGACGGTACTTCAGTTCTCCACTGAAGTCAAGTGTCTGGGCATTACGTTGGACTGGAGGCTCAACTGGAGCAATCACGTCGAGACTGTCATTAATAAGGCCACTCGAATCATGTGGGCTTGCAGATCGCTCTTTGGTAAAACCTGGGGCCTCACTCCTAAAATGACTAAGTGGCTATATTTGATGCTGGTACGACCAGTCGTGACATATGCTGCGCTAGTATGGTGGCCCAAAACGCAGCAGCGTTGCACCATACAGTTGTGTACCAAACTACAACGTCTTGCATGCCTTGGTATGGCAGGATCCATCCGTACATGTCCGACATCAGCCATTGAGGCGATTGTTGGTCTTACTCCGCTGCATATTTTTATACAGGAATCTGCGGCTCTTAGCGCTCTTCGAGTGCGTTTAACTTATGATGCTCATGTGTACAATCAGGGCCACATGAGCATCCTGGAGCGGATTCCGGGTTTGCAGATCTGTTCGAGATCAGATTACATGACTACGGAATTTTGCTTCGATAGGAAATTCTCGGTCTCAATTCCATGCCGCTCGGAATGGGATAGTGCCAACCTCTGTCCTGACCCTAGCTGTACCATGTGGTTTACGGATGGGTCAAAGACTGATCAGGGAGTTGGTGCTGGGGTCTTTGGACCGAGCACCAGGATTTCAATCGCCATGGGCGTCTGGCCCAGCATATTTCAAGCAGAGATCCATGCCATTGAGACCTGCGCCAGAGAAATTCTGCACAAGAAACTTAATGGCGCAAACATTGCTATCTGCACGGACAGCCAGGCAGCTATTAAGGCTCTTTCTTCATACAAATTTTCTTCAAAGTTAGTGAAAGAGTGTTTTGATACCCTTCAGTGTCTCACAAACACCAATCGGGTAACTCTATGTTGGGTACCAGGCCATCAGGGCATTCAAGGTAACGAAGCTGCGGATGAACTCGCTAGGCAGAGCTCATCTGTGAAATTTATCGGGCCTGATCCGTACTGTGGTCTGAGCTGGGCTACAACCAGACAGCTGGTTAAGAAATGGTCCGCAAATGAAAGGTTGCGTCACTGGAATGATCTCGCTGGTCTTCGTCAGTCGAAAGATCTTATAAACCCATACGGTATCAAAGAAACTAGCCGCCTGGGCAGAGCGGACCTGAGGTTAATCGTTGGTTACCTCACGGGACACCACTGGGTAAGATATCACCTCAACAAAATGGGTCTGGCTACTGAAACGGAATGCAGACTTTGCCTGGAGGACACTGAGTCAACCAAACACCTTCTCTGCGAATGCCCGGCGGTTGCTCGTTCGAGGTCCTTGTTTCTTGGAGATTCCATCGTGAGCTCCGCGGTCGTTAAGAGCGCTCCTACAAAGGACCTACTGGCCTTCATCAGGCTGATTGAGAGTCTTTTGGATTAGTTTAAGGCTATAAGGCACAATAGATCTCATGGTCGCAGTGCCCACCTTTGGGTACCTTAGCCTGTCCTTATTTATTATTATTATGTATGCAGGAGTTTTGATTATGGCGTCGCGTCGTCGCGTTGTCTGAGAGCCTGAGACAGAGAGCACAAGGCAAAATTCTGAGAGCCTGGTTGGAAATACTCTGTAAACCAATCGGCCACTACATTCATAGAACTCGGAAAAATTTTCAATGGGCTGTTTCCTCTTCTGACCCCCGAGTAGCACAGCAGACATTTCGTGTTACGGACAGATTTTTAGGATGACCCCCAGCTATAAGACATATCCATTTCAAAAAAGTGACTAATTGCCTAGAACTATCGGCGCACACCTCTGAGAACTCTAGAACTATTGCTAAATAAGCAAGGAACTCTTGAAAAATTCCTACTTTTTCAAGCTTTGTGTGTCAAATTTCTGGGGTCCGCCTCCCTGTTAAAAGCCACCAGTGAGCTACTACTTTTTTAAAGGCCCATCAATATTATGTCAGCACTTCGAAAGATATAATTTTTAACAAACATTCATTACAGATGAAATATTTTTCCCAATCTTATATGATGAAAGTTCGAGTGCCGATGAAACGACGAATTAACCCGCTCGAAAAATGGACTATTTGTATGATCTGAAAACCACACATGAACTCACAGCATGAAATAACTCAGAGCGAGAGATGAATTATAACGAACTGTTATCGAAATATGATCCAACAAGCCAAACGAGAATATCGTTCACATACTCTTGGGCATACCAGCGTAGGGCGCACTTATTTACACAGAATACGGATATCTATAGATGGAGGAATTTTAATCGGCATTGAGTGTGTGGCTTAGCCGAAATGCTGTGCCGAGTACGAGTAGAGTGTTAATGAATTATGAATGGCAAGAAATTAGCGCACCTTCGGTTTCGACTAGACGGCATCGTAAACTTGTTGGATGGCTGCCAACAGTCTTGGCAGGGTGCCCCACGTCAAATATTGTTCTTGTTGAATAATTTAATCAATTGCCAATGATAATTCGCATAAATTTAATCTGTTTATTGATACTGGGTATTAGGAAATTATGAGTAATTAGACGATTATTGGTCATTATAGTCGAAGTCAGTTTCAAGTGGATTTTGAAGAAAAAAAAAGTTTATTGGAAGCACTTCATTTCCTCATAGAACCGTGACTTTTTGTGTAAATTACTCTGACTGCAGGCCTCATAATTCTCACTCCTGCAAATGTAAGACTTATCGTTACCATCATATGGGTACCTCGTACAGAAGACGCTACAAATTCATCTTCTTTGGTGAAATTCATACGTTATCTCGAAACGGAGCCACTCCAAGAAATCGATCAATTTTGGCACCCCATTGTGTAAAATATAACCACACGTCCCGGTATTGTAGTGTTTTATTTTTTCGCCCTTTTGCATATTCATATCGGTACCGTGTGTAGTAGGTGAACTTTATGTTACAACGATCCTGGACAACCACAACATGCTACACACTCTCCACGTACGATCGATACCATAGGTGCATGTGTTGTAAAACGATTGCTTGCGTTCGATTTGGCATAATTCAAGCCGGGCGATCGTAACTTTAAAAATTACATGAAATATGATCGGACATGAGAATGTCAAAATAACTTCGTTTCATGAAACGTTTTGTTGTTGTTGGGATTGGAAATTTGGTGTTTTAATTGTTAAACAGCAGGTCACCTGCCATCGATGAAGACGGAAGTCTTTAACGTTGAGAATCTGTTCAGACCGCCTGCAAGCAATTGGTATGTTTGAGGAAAAAGATAGTAAATGCCAGCTCTGAGATTTTATGAGCCATTTTGTATAGCCATCATATTTGGGCGTAACGGTGTCGATATTAAGATATCTGATATGGCCAGGCGGCTTTCATTTTATTGGGAACTTATTATCGATGGTGTGGTTTTGATGGCAATCGAAAACTACTCGCACCTCTGGAGCAACATCGACGTAAGTGCTAATATTGTAATTGTTGGGAAAACGCAATTGAAAATTGCATTTCTTTTACTGGAAAAGAAAGGATATAATTTTCAGAGTGAATTTGGCTAAAGCCATGTAATTTTTTAGCTTAATGCTTATATTAAACTATATAAAGTTATTTCCGGCGAATTTTGCAAAACTACACCCAATTAAGGAACGAGGTTAGTAACAAGGTTGCAAATATGTCATTATTTCCCCAAATGTCTTATTACTTTGTACACCACGACATAATACAAAAAAAGTGACACAAAAAATGATAAGTATGGATTTTATAATAAAAACAACCAAATTCAAAACAAAATGCTTTTAATTCGTATTTCTAGTGGCACATTTTACAAATACATATTCGGTTTAAATGTTAAATAAATCAGGGACTGTCAATTCACAGAATTTAAAAATAATAATAATAATATTAAAAAAAAATAAAAAATCATAGAATTCATTATTGTTGTTGGACTTTTTTATGATCATAAATAAAATAGTCAAAATTTCACTTCCTATAAGCCAAAATTGTTATAAACTTGCTTTTAGTTTTTAATTTTTAATATTTGTCAACGTGTCTGACACAAAGTTTTTTAAAAAGTAAAAATATTAATTTCCACAAAGTAAAAATCAAAACAGGGATTTATAGAAAGGTTCATAAAATTTTGGAATTATGTTAGTGTTAAGTAGTTTCTTTAAATCATCTCTTTTCCTTTCAGAAATACTAAACTTTGTAGTGTATGCATTTTTAAGTTTTAATTTCATTATTTTTTTGTTTTCTGAACGACGATTCTTAATTTTGACAGAAACCCATTCTCCACTATAATTATTCTTGTATAAGTATGTATCAAAACCTTTCCGAAATCGTATGATTTTTATTTCCGACACCTTGATGGGGTCGCTGTTTTCACTCTTAGCAATATTGAGACCTACATCTTCGGAAAGTGACTTAAGATCATAAAAATCAGTAAAGCTTAATTCAAACACTTCGAATGGATCCCCTCTTTTTTTTGCAGTTCGTCTTAAGGATACGTATTGATCAGGCATATATTGGCCCCGACTTCTTCGCTTTCTTAATGTTTTCTCTATTAGCGAATGGGCCGTGTCGCCTTCATTTTGCGTATGGCCACGTATCAAAAATCTGTGAGTGATACTCTTGATATTTAGTTCAGTAACGGCGTAAAGGTACATACTGAGAATGAAGCTAAGAATATGAAGGTAGATTCAGATGTGTTTAAAAGAAAGTTTTGATTAAGTTGAATAAAACGATTTTTTTGTTGACCACAACAATTATCGGAATAAAATATTATATCAGAATTAGGGTGTTCTGTTGCCACTGATTGTAGATACCGAAAAACGCACATGCCAATTTCAATGGCACCCCTGCAACCTAAGCCCTCATGCCAGAAGAAACACTTGGTTGAGTTTGATTTAATATCTGTTATCTATGAAAAATCAAGCAGGTAAATAATAAGAAACAGTGACTTTACAAAAAAGCTTACAGTGAAATTGTAACAGTTCAGCTTCGAATGGTAAAAGAAGGCTGACGAATTCCCAATTGGTACAGGCATAACTGCCTGTAAATCATAAATGGCAACGATTATATTATTTTCTTTCTTACAGTTCTGAATGTCTGCCGCTTTTTCCTTCCTACTCAATTCTTTTTCTTGTTGGTGAATCTTGTATTCTTCCTCAAAGGCTTTTCTACCTTCTTCCGTCAAGTTATTATAGGACACGCAACGATCACATTGATCTTTTTTTGGTATGTGAAACCCAATGTTAAATTGGGTATTGAAAATGCGGCAGTATGCATCGTAGGATGCTGGCTGTTTATTTTCGGAATTCATTTTAGAGCAATAGTTTCGATGCATGTCCGCTAATGTTAGTCCACCATCAATGAATACTCTTGTGGTTTGTTCCCGCAAGTAGTGGCTCTCGATCCTCGGAATACTATTAATATGTTTATGCACACTTTCAACAATGTCATTACTCAACTTTAGGTGGTTATCATGTTTTCCACGCTTGTCTCCCGGAGAAGCACCAATAGTATCAAATTTACTTTCAATTACTGTGCGAACCATCCGTTCCTTTATACCCAGCGTATTCATAAGGAACGGCTTACACACTTTTGTTTTCTTTCCATTATGTAAAAAAGAAAATGTGCAGTTTCGGTTTCGAGGTTTTTTTGATGCTAATTTAATTCTTCGGTACGGAGTATCTAGAATTTGAACGCATGAAGCTAGGTAGTCACGCTGTGATCCGAGAGCCCAGAAATTGTCAAAAATCTTTTTTCTAAAATAATTTCATCGGTCCCGAATTTGGTTGCACATTTCTGCATACACTTACAAGGTGGTCCCATTTCCCGTGCTTTTATTACTTTTCCTCGCGGCGAAACGTATCACTTTCCTGCAGCTCTTAGAATTTTTGTTTTATTTTTCACCCAGTTTTCTGGATTTCTTGTTTTTTTCCTTCCCTTTGTCGTTGGTGGGGGCATGTCATTCTCTTTATCACCGAACTCGTCGTCATTCAATTCATCAGAACTAGATTCTGATGAGGAGTCCGATTGTGAGGGCACATATTCGTCACTCCCACTATAAGAGAAATCGAGCTCGTCGGAATCGTCTATTTTATAATTTTTTTCGCCTGTTTTTCGGAGTTTAATAATGGGGGAGGGCCCAGATCGTACCGTTAAATCTGAAAACATAAAATGTATTTTCCGTTTTTGGTATCTATTTTTGCATTCCACGTTCTACCTTTTTCTGTATCCCCAGTACTTTCATTGTTTTTTAGTGCCATTTGCACCATTTTTAAAGCGCGGGACTCCATCACGATGTAAAACGATTTGTTGTTAGTCTGTGCAAGCTAGAAAATTGTAATAAAAGTGCTTATTACGTGCATTATGCCGCTATCTTGAGCCAACAAAGACATAATTTGACTTTACGACTAAAAACTAATACGCATTTCAGGAATTAATATGAGATGAATCCGAAGAAACAACGACACAATTACATTTATGCCGTTGTTTCATTTATTTAGCGTCATTCAGTCCTCTTTTTACAGAGCAACAAAGACATAAAAAACATTTATGACATAAAAATGCGATACTTACTTCAGAAAATAGACACAAATGCAGATACGTCTTTGTTGCACCAAATAAAAGTATAAGTAAAATGTCATATTTACCTTTAAGACAATGTTGCTCCGCAATGACCACTCACAATGCACTCGCCTTAATAGATAACGCACAACTAACTGATCTGACTTTGTTTCTACAAAGTGAGAGGCATGGGAGAGAAATTGCAACAAAGTCATACCGCTATCTAGCGGAATCTATACGACATACATTTCTGTTCTTGTTGCCACTGATAGATTCTTACTTTTAGAACATTGTGGCATCAATAACTCAATTTTTGAAAAATTTGCACTTACGTCGATGTTGCTCCGGAGGTGCGAATATGAGAAATTTGACAATAATGAGCCAACATAATGGGTACTCATTTGCCGAACCCCTAGTGAGGCATAGCGCGTCAGCTATGCCATGTCGCTTAGCTGACGTTTCGTTGGCATAGGCCAGTTTCGGAAGATGCATGTTGCCAGCATGCACCTCCCAACATAACATAATGGCTAGCATACCTCAAGGGAAGAATCAGATTGGATGATGTAAACAAACACATCGTCTCAAAATGAGACGAGCTAACGCCCGAAATTTTCCAAATAGTGCCTAAAATTTTGATCATCAGTTCATAATGAACTATCGCCCCAAAGTCATGCAAAATATTTGGGTGGGTAGTTCATTTTCGTTTTGGGCGATAGTTCCTGAGGCATTAATTCATTTACTTCCGTGACTCCATGAATGAATGCGCTGAGAACCATCGCCGCAAAACGAAAATGAACTGCTCGTATCCGCCCAAATTTTGGATTGATAGTTAACAGGCTGCGCCCAAAAAAAAACGAACAATTTTCTCAAAATTTAGGAACTATTGTGTCAAATCTTTTTTTTTTTTAGAAAGGCCGAAAATCCATTCTGGGACATTTCCGCTCCAGACAGTGTAAGCATATATCCCAAAGTGAATGTTCGCACTAGGTAGTACGGTCCAACAAAAACTCACCGTAGCAAGTCACGGCCTTACTCAGTACTAACTCATTTAAATTCACTAGGGGAAGCTTCAAAGGGTATTTCATACTTAGTGCATTTTCACACGAAGAGCACGCTTGCGAGTGGGAGCAACGCGAGTAAAACTGAAATGCAAAGAGTACACAAAAGTTTTCACATGGAAATCACGAGCCTTTGCGCCGCGCGAGGGGGACCTATGTACCTTAAAATTGGCCTATTACAACGCATTCTCCAGCGAATTATAATATTTCTCTACATTTCCACCAAATTTTTGTATGTATTTTAGCTTGAGCCGTTTGTAATGAACCACCTGTTGGTATAATTGGTGGCTTAGGCAAAACCTTACCATAGCCCAATTAACGCAAGAAGCGCCGTTTTGAAGCCACAAACCTCGTGAAAATTTGTTGTTAGCTGATAGTCGGAAAATACAGGGGATGCTGCCTAGATCCAACCGGAGGAGTCAAGAAAGTAAAGCAGCTCCCCAATCCTCACCCCCGACATATCCCCTAGGTTGTTAAGAAAGGCCTTGCCCAATGTACGATGTGTGGTCCTAGCAAGGCCTGGGCATTCGCATAGGAAGTGAGTGAGGGTTTCTTTCTCCTCTTCATTACCGCAACTTCGGCTATACGTGCTGTAGGAAATACCGAGTCTGACTGCGTGATCCCCTATAGGCCAATGCTCCGTGATAACTGCCGTGAGCCTGGCGACATCTCTGCGCGATTTGGTCATAAGCTCCGGTGTCCTCATTCTGTCATAGGAGAGCCATATCTTCCTTGATATGGCGCAGGTGTGCAGATTCCGCCATTTGGAATCTGCAACCTTGAGGTAGTGATTGGAAATATTGCGCTTAAGCGGAATGCAAACAGGCTCCGCATGAGATCTGCCTAGGGCGGCGCCCCTTCTGGCCAGGTCGTCAGCCCTCTCATTACCCTCTATGTTCCTGTGACCAGGAACCCAGGGCAGGGTAATATTGAGCCGTCTTCTAAGGCAAGCTAACTCCGCGCCACATCGCTCGACAAGCTTGGAGGATGCACTTACCGAGTTCAGTGCGTTGATAGCGGCCTGGCTGTCCGAGCAAATGGCGATGCTGTGGTTATCTGGTATGTCTCTGAGAGTGTGACAAGCTTTCATGATTGCGAGGGTTTCCGAATGAAAGATGCTGGCATGATCTGGGAGGCGGAAACACTCCGAAATATTTGGTGCATCAGAAAATATCCCTGCACCGACGCCGCAGTCCATTTTGGACCCGTCGGTGAAAATCGTGATGTCAAAATCCTTCACCACTTCGCCTTCTCCCCATTCAGATCTGGTTGGGAATTTGGCAGAGAAGTTTCTCCCAACCCTTAGTTTGGGCACGGTGAAGTCGGTATTCACCTTGGCCACATCCTGTGGCATCTGTTTTAGAATGTCGCTATGGCCGTACGGTTTAGCAGTCCAGCCTCCCGACTCTTTGAGCCTGACTTCCCGCCGCCAATTGTTTGATAAAGAGGTCGATAGGTGGAAATTGCAGAATCACGTTTAGCGCTTCCCTTCGGCATGTTCACATGGCACCTGTGGTACCAAGACATGCCGTTCTTTGGACCCTACCAAGTTTTGTGATGTTATATTTTTTAGCAGGCGCTGGCCACCAGACCAACGATCCATATGTAAGAATTGGACAGACTACTGCTGTGTACATCCAAAGGACCATATTTGGCTTAAGGCCCCACCTCCATCCGAAGGTTTTCTTACAGGCGTAGAAGGCTATGCAGGCCTTCTTTACCCGTTCTTCAATGTTTAACTTCCAGCTGAGCCTCGTGTCTAGAATGACACCTAAGTACTTTGCGCTGGGCGATAATTGAAGTGGCAGTCTGTTTAGTTTAGGAAGGGTAAAATGTGGTACTATGGTTTTTGTGGTAAATAGCATCAGTTCAGCTTTATCTGGGTTGACTCCCAGGCCACGGCTTGTGGCCCAGGTGCTCACCATACCCAGGACCCTTTCCATGATTTGACTAATCACGGAGAGACACTACGATTGCCACATCACCCGCGTACGCGACCACTTTAACCCCTTCTCTGCCAAGCCTAGCTAGAATTTTATTGATGACAACTAGCCAGAGTAACGGTTAGAAGACGCCTAACTGAGGTGTCCCTCTACACACATATCCGGTTAGGTGGCTGTTTCCTAAGTCCGCATGAATTATTCTAGATCTTAGCGGGGTCACTATCCAGCTGCCACCTGTAATGAACCATATTATGGTCTGGTAGTGCTGCTCCCACCTGCAGATCGAAGCAGCCCCTGATTAGTAGTGATCTGTTGGTGGTACGAAACCAGAGGCCGAAGCTCCCATTGCACCCGGACCCGAATTCGACGGCGTGGGCGTCTGATCCGTCAGCCAACCATTCCATCCTTCTCGACTTTTTTTTTATTCCCCATTCTTACCTCCCTTGTTTGTGTTGTCTTCCCCAGGCTTATGCATTTTTGTTAATACGTAAAGGACAGGGGAAACGAGCGGCGAAAACCCCGCCCACATCTCCCGAACTGAGCTACAGCAAGCATAGGCCGCTGCTTAGCTCGTTGAGGGGCCTTTTTCTTCACCAGATGGCATAGCCCGACCTACGCAGTCATCTGCTACCTTAGGCTCCGTCCCCACGGGCATCTTCGGATGCCCACCAAACCGTCCGTTACACGTTCGCAAGATATTCTATGGAGAGACGGACAAACATTTGACCGAATTCAGAAGGGTTTTGTTTCTACTACAAAACCCTAAAAATCAACCGCCTTAAGGGGGAATTAGGAGGTTTTCAAAATCCAACATTATTTTATTGCATAAATTGTTAGCTTAATAATCGAAGAATACGCTGCCAAAGCGAAGATGCCCGTGGGGACGGAGTCTAAGGTAGCTTAATTGACCGTGAAGGTCGGGCTGTGCCATCTGGCGAAGAAAAACGCCCCTCAACGAGCTAAGCAGCGGCCTATGCTTGCTGTAGCTCAGTTCGGGAGACGTAGGCGGAGTTTTGGCCGCTCGTTGCCCCTGTCCTTTACGTATTAGCAAAAATTCATAGGCCTGGGGAAAACAACACAAACAATGGAGGTTAAAATGGAGAATGATAAAAAATGAGGCGATAAGAATGGAATGGTTGGTGGACGGCGCAGATTTCCTTGCGTTCGCATCAGGGTCCAGGCGTAATGGGACCCTCAGCCTCTGGTTTCATCACACCGACAAATCCTTACTCATCAGGTGCTGCCATAGATCTGCCGGTGGAAGCAGCACTACCAGACCATAATATGGTTCATTACAAATTTCAAAGCGAAATTCGCTTTCGTTTAGATTTTATGAGCATGGAACCGAACACTCATCGGGTATAGCCTACAAGCTGGGGCGCACTCAAGGGGGTAGGGCGGAGCACTACCTCACGTAGTCGCTTTATGTACTTTCGTAGCTTTGCATCTTTGTTTTCAAATAACGGTATAGAAGGTACTAGAAGCAATCAACAAAAGCGATTATTTCGGTTATATTCTGTTTTTCAAACGCGTTTTTCACAAACTGACTGTTTTCATATTTGCAGAACTTTTAACTAAAAAAGTAGTAAACCGATCATTATGAAAATTGAAAGTACGATTCTTTATAAAATTACAAAGAATATGAACCATCATTTGGGATGATATCGTATTTTTAAGGGTGTTTTTCTGCATAATTAGTTGAAAAAAGTGGTGAAAATCGCAATTTTTTTTCCAACACCTGCCAAATTTTTAGTTTCCATTATTTTCACCTGAATTGAGATTAATATTCTTAGAAAATAAACTAATACTGTGAAACCAAAACCTTTCTGATTTGGGATAAAAAGTGGAATCGCTGCAGGTCCCGCAATTGGAGGACTCCAGTTACGGCCTTCAGCGAACATCAGTCTGTATTTTAGCTATTTTTGGCTTAAATTATTCAAAAAAATTCACAAAAGTTATTTGAAATATAAGTAAAATGATATCAAAATTTGATTTAATTCTAACTTTTTCCCACCCAAAAATCAGTGAAAATCAACCTCCTAATGTGGTCTCCCCCCTTAATAGATTTTTGGAGTAAGATCACAATGCAAATCAAGTCAACCGTGTAACTGTGACTCATTGAATCAAACATATTTAACAACATTTTTAATCGCACAAAATTACATCGTTAAACTTGAATGTATACTCGTATCTCGCAGTTAAAGTTTCTTTCAGATGCAATTTAATTGTATTTAAACGATCTTTCAATTACCAGTTGGTGTCGTATGCGCAACGTACAATGAACACAGGCACGAGGATGATTAAAACCAAATTGAGAGAACTCACAACAGAATTAAATGCGATGGCTGTTGACAAGAAGATGTGTAGCCTCATCAAGGATTTCATCACATTATTTCAAAAATAATTAACTGGTGCAATAGTCCGACCGAAGCGACCATTGCCTGGATATGAATCAGCATCATCTTTATTATGACCATAATTACTTGTAGATTTTGTTAATTACCTTAACTTCTCCAGGGGCGTAATTAATTGCATGCAAATTATTATTCAACTTTAGAGGTAAACTGGTTAAGCTCTATAGGGTAGTCTACTAAAAGTACCATCACAAAATTCGTCGGGCTAATTTTCGAAACATTTGTAAATTTCAATAAATTTTACTTGCTTTAACTGCTTGCTATCCTAAATTCTTCAGCGGTAACACTTTTTCTAAATGACCACACACTTAATCCGCAAACAGCCATTTCAATTTAACTACCCATCTGTCAGGTGAATCCTCTTAATCTTTTCTTAATTCAACAAACTGAATTGTAATCCTCTCAAGTTACGCAATGTCCAGAACTCGTCATGATCATTAGGTAAATTGAAAACACACGCACGACCAAAACGTGCGTTCACCGGAGATGAGAAAAAAGAAATGGTGAATCATTTTGCGAAGAACACCATCACCAGAACGAGTGTGTGCAATGGCAAACTGCTTAATTTATCGCTATTACGACAATTTTTGCTACACCGTCCGAGGCGACTGGATTTCGTCAAACATGTTGTCTCGACGACGACATTAGATTACGATTTTTTTCCCCGCTAAAATGATGAGATTTTTCCCGAAAGGATTGCTTTTCCGTCCATGCGTTAAACCGCTCTCCGGCTGTCCAGTGGTCAAGCTTCGTGCAATGTAAACAGTGCTAATGCCAAATTTGGTAAATTGAATAATTATAGTTCGTCGGTTTACGGTATCCATGCTCTTCGATAGTCATAGCTGTGCCTAAGTCCATGCTGTTGCGGACACTCTTATGGTCCGAGTGGCAACTTTTCAGCCAGATGAGACAACCCGAAGAATTATTGCGGCGCCAAAATTATTATTGGTCTCCGTGGAATTGTTAATATACGGAGCAGGTGTTCACATTGACTGGATGAATTAACTTAAATGGAAAATTGTGAAATTTATTGTAAAATTATAGGTAGCAGGGGTACTTCGATTTGGTTGTTTGATGAAAAATTTTAGGGTAGAAAATCTAATTATAAAATTCAAACAATCTAGAAACAAAAGAGTTAAGCCAGAAACCCTTTTTTAATTTTTCATATTGTCGTGATGGTGAAGATAAGTTTTTCTATTTTATGTTAATAGTGTGGACTTGGTGAAGTATACAAAAGGAACAAAAAGGAATAGCGTTGTTCTAAGTCTTAATGAACCTGAAATTATTGGAAATTTAGCGATTGACAGACATCCAGTCTTGAAATGTAGGACTTCATCCTCCTCCATCTTGAAGACTTTCGAAGTGGTTGTCGTTGATTTGGAATTTCTCCTATTTCAGTTCCCATTGACGTATATAATAGCATAATTTTATTACGTAAATTCTTATCCTCAATATCCAATATTAAATATGCCCCCCAACCATATTAATTCCACTGCTATAATACGGCTCTAATGATATATGATCAACATAAATGCCTTCTAACTGGACATACATGCCTAACTACGTTTTCTTTCCAACTAGAGCCAGTGGTTTGTTAGTTTGTGCCTGGTTTCCTTGTTCCTCTGGCTTTAGTAGTTATGCAAATAAATTCCGATTTTATTCGTGTTCATTAAAGCGAAAACGATATTTAAATTTTACAGAAAATATATCATGAAAAATTATAAAATCGTTAAATTCGCATAAACGTTAAATTCTAGACGTGTGCTGGAACAAAATGATAGCCTCATTCGTATCACCTTGTCGCAGATCCACTCCCATGCATAGCGACTGAGAGGTCTTTGATTCAGGTCTCAAATTGGATCTAATTTGTTGTTGAAGTAGAAGTAAATTTCGGTTGAACGACAATTCCCAATTCGCTCCTAAATGTTTGTATAAGACTTTGGCGATTCGCCTCTCCTTTTGTTGCCCATTTGCGTATGAACTCTTTGAATTACCTCGTCCGAGATCCATGGATCTGGGTGAAACAAACACAGCTAATATTTTTATAATTTGCAAAGAATTTTCATCTCGGTCAGGTATTACAGCATCTGATGGTGCATGATCTAGAAGCTTCTGAAGAAGGGGTGTATCCTAGTTGTTCGTATGTATAGCATTCCTGTGAATGTAAAAGATGAATACCAACCGGAGCAATGAATGGGCATAAACAGCGTATACATTTCAGCGGCAGGTAATTATAGTTGGTAATATTGGTTTTACGTCACATACTATTGCTAGGGGTTATATGCACAACTAACCCTAAAATGCGAGAAGAAATTGTAGAGAAATAGTGTCAATGTTAAGCCCAACATACACCATCCGGAATTCCTGTCCGGAAAAACTGATGAGGCCCGGCCTTCCGGTTTGCCTGAATATAGAATACAACATACACCATCCGGAATTCCTTCCGGAAAAACTGATCAGACCCGGCCTTGAGGAATTCCGGATCGTGTATGGCTGTTTCAGGCCGCCTTGAGACCGCCGGACAGGCCTTTGAGGCGGCCGGATGGATAATTGCAAATCGATCTTATCGCCATGGAATTTAAGTATCTATCTATTGGATTGAATTTTACATTCCATAGCCAAGCTTCAGATACATTCGTCTATTGAAATAAACTGCAGTGAAAATTCATTCTAGTCATGCGGCCGGACAGGCCGCCTGACAGGCCGCCGGACAGGCCGCCAGAAAGGCCTTTGAGGCGGCCGGATGGATAATTGCAAATTGATGTTATCACTATAGAATGAAAGTATCCATCTATTGCATTGAATTTTATGGCATTTTACTTTCCATAGCCAAGCTTCAGATACATTCGCCTATTGAAAAAAACTGCAGTGAAAATTCATTCTAGCAGCGCGGCCGGACAGTTCGCCTTGAGGCTGCCGGACAGGCCGCCGGACATTCTATGGGGATAAGATCAATTTGCAATTATCCATCCGGCCGCCTCAAAGGCCTTTCCGGCGGCCGGATGGATAATTGCAAATTGATCTTATCCCCATAGAATGAAAGTATCTATCTATTGCATTGAGTTGAACTGTGAACATCACTACACTATCTTAACAAAAGCTATGCATATACACATATCCACTTCGCTCCATCCCGGAAACAATCGTTCATAAGCCGATTTTATTTCCGCGAGGTAGCAGCGGGATACATTGCAATAAACTCCAGGCCGCCTGTTCAGCCACCTGACAAGAATGCATTTTTTCAGGAATTTATTTCAATAGACGAATGTATCTGAAACTTGACCATGGAAAGTAAAGTGTCGAGAAATTCAGTGCAATAAATAGATACTTTCATTCTATGGCGATAAGATCAATTTGCAATTATCCATCCGGCCTTCTCAAAGGCCTTTCCGGCGGCCTGTCCGGCCGCGTGGCTAGAATGAATTTTCACTGCAGTTTTTTTCAATAGACGAATGTATCTGAAGCTTGGCTATGGAAAGTAAAATTCAATCCAATAGATAGATACTTTCATTCTATGATAATAAGATCGATTGCCAATTGTCCATCCAACTCAAGGCAGTCTGCACATGCCATTGACGATCCGGAATTCCTCAAGGCCAGGCCTGAACGTGTGTGGTGGAGGCTTGGCGGGAACGATTTTCCTTCCGGCCGCCTGAAAGGTCAATCCGGCCGCCTGAAGGCGGCCTGAAACGACCATACACGATCCGGAATTCCTCAAGGCGGGCCTCATCAGTTTTTCCGGACAGGAATTCCGGATGGTGTATGTTCGCCTTTAGGTTAGGTAGATTAGGTTAGAGGGACTGCCATGAAGTGTCACAGCTCACTTAGACCACAGATGGGTCGGTTGTGATACCCGCGGTACTTAACAACCTGCAAAATTAATCATTTATCCAGCCGGAACTGATAATGAAGCGAAAAATCCTACTGACATCCATTTCCTTCAAGTCATCCAAATCTTCAAAGAAGAAAGACCCAAGAATCCTTTTCCTCCTTATCGTCAAGGCAGGACAGGTACAAAGGAGGTGGGAAGTACTTTCCTCCTCATCCTCATCATCGCAACTTCTGCAAAAATCATTGTAAGGACGCTGGAGTCTTCTGGCGTGCTCGCCGATCAGACAATGCCCAGTGATAACTCCCACCAGAACGCTAATGTGCTTCCTATCCATTGATCGAAGTTTGGAAGATTGCCCAGGATCGGTTCTGGGCCATATCATTTTTGTCACTTGGCAAGTGCTACTGGTACCCCATATTGTATTGGCCTTGCCAACCGCATCCTCCAGTATCTTTCTTTTGCAAGCGGATATGGGCATTCCAATTTCGTGAGGCTCCATCATGATCTCCCTAGTCGCTGCCCTAGCCAACTCATCAGCTTTACAATTGCCAGCAAAACCACTATGGCCGGGAATCCAGTACAATAGAATGTTGAAGGCTTTTCCCGGCTTAAATGAGGTGGAAACGGAATCGATGGATCTTATCGCAGCCTGGCTATCGGTGTATATAATTATGTCTCTAGACGCTACAACGTGACGTCCTAGCCAAGTTAAAACCTCTGAAATCGCTGAGACCTCCGCCTGAAAAACGCTGCAGTGATCCGGTAAACGTAAGGAGATATTAACTCCTAGGCTTTCGAAGTATACACCCGCACCCACTCTTTCCTCAGTTTTAGAGCCATCTGTATAGAAAACAATAGACACCGTTTCTAAGGGGACAGTACGAGTATCAGCCCAGTCACTCCATGATGAAATCAAGCTTGCAAAGTTTTTTCCCAATACAAGCTTAGGAGACGTGTAGTCGGTCGTTGAAGGGATTTCCACATTGTTGATAATGGCAGAGTGGCCGGCGCTTGAAGTTACCCACTGACCAGTCTCACGAAGACGAATGGCCGTATTTGCAGCCACTACTTCAGCATAAATATCTATCGGTAGCAAGTTAAGCAACACATCCAGGGCAGCGGACGGTGTTGTTCTAAGAGCTCCAGTCATTGCTATGCAAGCTAGACGCTCCAGCTTCCCCAACATTTTGTGATAAGCCGCTATACGCAGTGCCGTCCACCAAACAGTGATATCATGCAGGAGTATTGGACGCAGGACTGAAACGAACAGCCGGTAGACAACTTTTGGTTGCAGGCCCCATTTTTTACCTATGGCTCTTCTACAAGAATACAGCGCCACAGTAGCCTTGTTCACCCGCTCCAGTATGTTGAGCTTCCAAGTCAGTTTCCTGGATTAGACCCAGAAATTTTGCTATATTATCGATCACCAACCTCTTCCCATCCATCATTGGGGGTGTGAGATCAGGGATTATGTTCTGCCTAGTAAAGAGGACAAGTTCCGTTTTATCCGGATTTGCCCTAACGCCAGCATAACAGGCCCAAATTGCTAGAATCGAGAGTGCAATCTCTATTATATCACAGAGAACATTTGGAAATTTGCCGAAGATGGCAATAGCAATGTCGTCCGCATAAGCAATCACCTTACACTCTACCCCTTCCAGGTCCAGAAGCAGTTTGTTAACTGCCAGATTCCAGAGAAGAGGAGAGAGAACCACGCCTTGGGGGGTGCCTCTACTTGCACGCCTTCGTTCTTCCGATGCACCCCGACTAGCTTGTATAACCCTGGATGTTAGCATCAGGTTAACGAAGATGCGGAGTGAATCGTCAATACTCAGGCTTGCGAGTGCATCGGTGATTGCCACCGGGTGAACATTGTTGAAAGCCCACTCGATATCCAAAAAGGCCACCATTGTATATTCTTTGCAGGCAAATGATTTTTCAATGAGACATACCAGAGAATGTAAGGCAGTATCTACAGAACTCCCTTTCCAATAGGCGTGCTGTGAAGTGGACAAGAGGCGAGCTGGAATGCTGGTTCGAAAGTGTATATCAATCAGTCTTTCTAGGACCTTTAGTAAGGTCGATGAAAGGCTGATAGGTCGGAGATCACTTGGGCGCACGTGCGAGCATTTTCCTGGTTTTGGAATAAAGACAACTCTAACCTCCGTCCACAGTCGTGGAATGTGTACCAAATTCAAGCATGCCTTAAAAATGGATGCAATCCAATGGTACACTATATCCGCCGTATGTTGCAAGTCCGCCGGGATAATGTGTCAATGTTACAAGAAGAGTTACAAGAAGAGTTTTTAAAGAAGTATAATCCGGATTTCGCAAAGGCTAGCACGTTCAACTTCTATGAACTGAGCCCCGGTTCGATTCGATTCGACCATCTTCAGAGGAAATTTCAAAAGAGCGAAACGCATCAGGAATAATAAAAAACACTGGAAAAGACAAAAATAAAGTTGTCAACCGAATCCCTTTTACAGTATGCTGGAGAAACCCATTGACTCCCATTTGTCAAAAAAATGGGCCTTCAATGCTAAGGTGTGGTTTTAAAAACACACAGAGGAAAAACGACCGGAGTTAAATTCTTTATAAGAAGCGGTATGATCGGCCAAAGATTCAAAAGCGTCGGCAGTAACAAAAACCTACTTATGACTTCAACAACTTTAACGTATCTGGATTTTCGAGAACCCGAGCATTTGTACCTTCAAGCCAGTTACACTTTTTTACCTTTTCATCAAAAATGGACATCGAGCAATCTCGACGCACGTATCCTTTACTGTTTTACTTTCTTCTTCTTCTTATCAACCCGCATTTCATCAGCAGGATTTGACTTCTGATAGCTGCCATCTGGAATCTTCATGATCTCGGCATTTACTACTCCAGTTTCGGAAGTTGATCAATCTGCTTCTGTCTTTATCTACGGAGTCCACCAAGCGCCTCTCTTGTAAACCACAAGCTCTTCAACCTTGAAAGCTTTTCTGGTTAGTCGATGTAGTTCATCCATTCGTTCTATTTACTCACTACAGTTTTCATAGCTTTACTGTTGTACTTTCTTCGCCATTGACCACCATCACAAATCACTCCAGGGATTCTTCGTAGGACTCTCCCTATAAAATGTCTACCTTCTTCTCCGATGACTAGGCGAGAGTCCGTGTTTTGCAGCCATGATATAACACGGGCCGGATTATCTATTTATCTATTTTTTAAGAAAGGAGCCTCGAATAACAACTAGCTTAAATTTTTTATCTGGGTTTGACGTTGAATTTCAAAAACTTCGTCGCATCATCATCATCGTGGCGCAACAGCCCAACGTCGGGCCCTGGCCGCGTGGATCACTGTTCTCCAATTATCTGGGTCAAGTGATGGTATCCTCCAATTTTGGACGCCCAGCAGTTTTTCGGCGTCCTTATCTACTGACTCATAAAAACGAGCTCTCGGTCTTCTTCGCAGCCTTGCTTCGTCGACGCGTCGTCCACTCAACATTTTCTTAGACATACGGTCATCGTCCATTCGTTGTATATGTGCTGCCCATTGCAGACGTTTTGGTTTTACCTTCGGCTACCATACCCTCGGTAAGCTTGTTTTTTCCGCCGCAGCATCATTCAAAAGTTTGACAACCGCAAAGATTTTGGGAGGACTACACAGGATCCTACACCGATAGGTTGTCTTTACCAAGTGATGGTCGGAATCGCGATTTGTTGCTCGACACGTTCGGACATCCATCACAATTGAAGCCCATCTCTTGAATATGACGACGTAGTCAATTTGGTTTACGGTGCGTGTATCCGCAAATTTCCAGGTTTCTTTATGAATGCGTCGGTGCGGAAAGCATGTTGAGCTTACGATAAAGTTTCTACAGCATACGAAGTCAATTAGTCGTTGAACGTTGTCATTGCTTTCCTTGTGGAAACTGTGTCCTCCTGTGGCTCCCCGATGCCAACTCTCGTTCACAACTTTCACATTGAAATCTCCCACCAGTACTTTGACGTCGTTTGTTAAAAGTGAGTCAAACAATGTCTACAGGTAGTCATAAAGCCCGTTTCCCACTCCTTCTTTATTCACTTCAGTGGGGCGTGCACGTTAATGAGCCAGAGGTTGAAAAATCGAGTTTGAATGCGAATCACACACAACCTGTCATTTATGGGTTTGAAGTCAATAATATGCGACTTGAAGTGATTTTTTTACTATTAATGAAACTCTAAATTTTTAATGTCCAGATGGTTTACTGCTTTTGAAAATTATGTGCGAATTTATGTCGTTTATCTCGCCGCCAAGCCAATTCGTTTCCTGGACTAAAGTGACACTTAGTTTGTATTTCTCGGCCTGTTATAGGAGGGCCTACTTGGCCCCCGATTTGTTCAGGGAGTGTAAATTCCAGGATCCGAAAGAATAATCAGTAAATGTTTGCGGGGTCGTCGTTGTTGATCCATCCAATCCGAGGCTTCTGTTCCAGGTTTCTTGACATAGAGTAGTTTTAACAAGGATGGGTTGTCGGCCCATTGATAAACCTTATTCAGGAATAGCCTTGGTGATAGCTACTTCAGGTGGTTCATAATGCGCCAGAGTTCACACAACTATGTTCCAGGTCTGACTACGTGATTCATTCCACCCTAATAACCTCATACACTTAGGTGTAACTCAGCCAGTCAGGCTACAGCTATCATTCCCTCCTCCTTTCACAACACTGGCTTGGGATAGGCTTTAGCGGAGCTACACTGTTCACTTTGTAGGTTTAATTCTCAAGTACAGTCCATATGCCTACCACTCACATTAAATTAGACATAAAAAAAACGCACATCCAGGATCTTCTTCTTAGTCTCAATCATCATCATCAAGACCATTCATTCCCTTTTCCATCGTCATTAGGACATTACGCGATATAACCACAAAGAAATTATTCCATTTCTGCGGCAAACCGCGAATTCTTTTCTCATTAATGACCATATTTCATTAGACGAGCCTCCGTGTTATGTCTCAATTAATTTACTAACGAGGCGATTATTTATTTTGCAAGAAACCATCTTTTTAGTGTCTCATATATAGTTACCGACCACATCTACGATCCGCTGATCTTTAGTAGGAGGCTGGCTGCAGCGGTTGGTAAATTAATTTTCGAAAGGCCCATTAAGCGAATAAATAGAAATTGAAATTTTACGAGATGCCTTGATGCAATAGGCTGGCATCAAATTTTAAAGTGTCGTGTGTGATGTCGAGGCTGAGGACTCAAATGGTGATAATTTATTGTTATGAAGAAAGGATTTGAGTTGATTGTGGAGGGTGCTGGGAATTTTGTAAGATGTAGCTTTAACTTGCTTGTACGCGAACAGATGTGGATTTTATGTGGTGGTGTCGTGGTTCAATTAAAATTATTTTAAGCCGAAGTGGTAAGAACTGAGTTTGCAATCGAAAATGTCAAAAGGATTCAACTTCCTAGCGCGACACTCTCCAGACTATAAACATAGCAAATACTTGCTATTAATAATATGTATTTGCCATTGTTTGGAGTCAGCTGTAGACCTTTCAGCAACCTTCCGATAATAATGCTGTAGCCAAGGAGACAGCGACTTCAGTAAGAATATTTCGAATTTGAAATCAAAAACGGATACTTTGTCTAATCACTTTTTATTATTGTTCCCTGACGCGTTTCGCTCTTTCGAGCATCTTCAGAGGGATTCCATGCTCGAAAGAGCGAAACGCGTCAGGGAACAATAATAAAAAGTGATTAGACAAAGTATCCGTTTTTGATTTCAAATTTAATATGGACTTTCACAAAGTACAAATATCGCCAATCGAGTTTAAGAATATTTCGAGTGAGGTCGAGTGAGGCTTGATCGTTGAATGGAACAAAAACGTGATCAGTACCTCCCAAAATAAACGAAAATATTGTGATCTTTACGTCAACAATCCAGTAAACTTAACACTCAAAAATAATTTAAAAAAAAATATATAGGTTAGTTTAGGTAGCAGGGCACACTTAAACCTCCATTGTGATACCCCAGGAATACCAAAGAGTACCAGTCCTTAGTATTAGAACCAATCGGAATTACACACGAAACGAAAGAGTTGTCGCACCTCCACCTCTCCTAGTTCCCCGAAAGAATTGTAAACTTTTTCCTCAACCGTGCTAGAGCAAGGCATTCGCGCAGCACAAGAGAAATGCTTTCATCCTCCTCCTTTTCCTCACAACTCCTGCAGAAATAATTTGAGGAATTCAAAGCCTCATAGTATATTCACTGGTAAGTCAGTGTCCAGTTACAGAATCGACCACCTCGATGATCTGGTATTTGGTAAGCGACAGTAGTTTAGCAGATCGACTGATATTCAGTCTATCTTGGCCAGATCAGCTTGGCATTAATACATGTGATGTCATTAGTCTATTAATCGCGAAAGCTTCCGCCTGGAAAACCCTACAGTATGGTAGCCGAAAAGATAGGTAAATATTGAGCTCCTCTGGGTGAACTTCAACAACCACACCTTTGAATCGTCTGTGTATATTTTCAGTGGTATTCGGTAGGGACGGATGTCTCATCCCATCCAAGGTGGAATCAGGTTTATATGGTCCTTAACGAACCATTGTTTTACTGAGATGTAATCTATTAACTCTGGGATGTCTTAATGGTTTAAGATCGTTGAGTGATCGGGTCCCAAGATAGTCCTACGGTAGGTCTTCTAATTCTAATGTTTGCCGCCATTAGTTTGCCCTGAATATCTAACGGCAACAGGTTAAGCATCATATCCATGGATGCGGATGGTATGAAACCCAAAGTATTGTACTGGTTCTATGTGGTGGCTCTGCAGGGCCAGTCAAGAACTAACTTCAGGCAGAAGCAAAGATATTTTGGGTAGTTCGCCCTCATCGTTTGGTATTAACTGTCACCGAGTCGCATTTGTGTAGACTCTGTCGACCGCAGCGGACTTAATTACCATGTTACATGCTACAAAGGGCATTTTGGCGCTTACATGTTTCCCAGGCACAGTGCCGATTATTCCCTCACGCGCGCTCATCCGCCCCGTAGTTGTCTGCAAAGCCACTGTGACCCGGTATCCAACAAAGTGTAATGTTGAAAAGTCCGCCCATTACCACGAGCGACAATGCGCAATTGTTTTGGGTGTAGTAAGAACCGATTCAAATGAACGTTTTAAAGCTTGACTAACGATAAAAATAGTCATGTCTTTGGCAGCCACCACGTAAACTCCCAACCAGGTCAGAGCCTCACATATCGCCGAAGCCTCCATGTTGGCCGCCAGTTGTTCGCAAAAAATTTCCAGCGGGGGCAAGTCGGGCACCAAGTCCAATCCAGATGACGGAGTGATTCCAAACGACCCTGTTACAGCCAACGCAGCTACCCTTTGCACCTTCCCCAGCAGGTTCCAGTAGGCAGTTACTCTGAGTGCCGTCCACCATACACATATAGTATACCATACAGTAGTATTGGTCTACAACTTAATAATGAGACTTTTTTTTGGAATTTTGGGCATTTATTCATAGATTTATTGCTGAGTCACTTCCAACGAAATTGCCAACTCTTTTTGAGTTTGGCACGAATCTTCTTCGAGTAATTTCGTCAATTCTTCGTCTTCAAACTTTTTTGGCTGGCCAGGTCGCTCTTCGTCGGTAATGTCGAAATTATCATTTTTGAACCGATGAAACCACCGAAAACACTGTGCACGCGAAAAAGCATCGTCACCGTAAACTTCCACGAGCAATTTATGACTCTGAGCTGCAGTCTTCTTAGCAAAATAATGTCCAAGTAAAACTTCCCGCAAATGTTGTTTTTTTCGTGAATTTTCGAAACTTTCCATGGTCCGGTAAAATACGTTGTCAACAATCAACACGAAATGTTTATACTGACATTGACAGCTTATGAATACAAACTTCAAATGGTATGTATGTCAAAGATGGACTACCATTGGTTTATCGGTGTTGCCATCTCTGAAAAAAGTCTCATTATTAAGTTGTAGACCGGACGCACCACAGCAGTATATATCCAATGTACCACTTCCGCCAGGCCCCAGTTTTTACCAATGGCGTTTTAACACGTGTGGCCTTTCACCAGCTCCTGCATATTGGGCTTCAAGCATAGTTTTCTATCTAGAATGAGACCAAGAAATTTTACCTTGTCAGTAACAGCCGGTTTTTTTTCGCCCCAGTTGGGAGGTTTGATAGGACAGAGCGTATGGTAAAAATCACAAGCCCGGTCTTGTCCGGGTGAATTCTGAACCTAAACCCAATCGGTTAGAGTGGACAGGGAATTCAGTACCTCACTGAGGATGGTCGTAAATCTACCAAAAATGGCAATTGCAGCATAATCCGCATAGACAGTGACATTTCTCCCAACTTTTCTCATGTCCAGACAATATATCGCCTTAGGGAGTCCCCCTTCAAAAGCGGCTACTTGCAGATGATGTGCCCAGAGTGGCGCGAATATGGCTCGATAGTAGCAACTTATTTATAAGTTTACAGAGCGGCTCACCACGTGTAGGCTCAAGAGTTCAACAATCGCGCTAGGTCGGACATTGTTAGACGCGTCTCCGATATTCAGAAAGACAGTCGTGGTGAATTCCCTATGATCGAGAGATTCTTCAATAAGACTGACCAGAGAGTGTCGAGTCGTATTCACTGATATGCCCTGTTCCGTCAGCGAACTTTAGAGGGAGTGATTCTCATAGCTCAAATTCGATTTCGATCGGTTAAATCGCGAACTGGAATTATATTAAATTCAACTCTAAATTGACAAGATTCACTCTCAAGCTTGGTTTTCCTCTTCGCGCCCTCTTCGGGCGCCCAGAGTTGGCGCCGCAGGTGACCGCCTCTTTCGCCTTAGTCTTTGACCAACCCTGTGGTTCTGCGCCCCGTATTGTTAGTGGTGGTTTGGTGGAACGCCCTACTGACGGTGGCTAAATGGAAATTGTTAGCCAAGGTACAGAGAACGGATTAGTTGACGATCAGCAGAGGACTCCATATTATAGAGATCCGCTGATCATCAACTAGCACTACTTGGAATTGAAAACTACCAGTTCTTCTCAAAGAAATACATTATAGTTTTTTTTCAGTAGGAATCATTTTTTGACTAGACTACGAGTACTACTAATAGAACAGATACAAATTCTTCTAATTCAAATCCTTCTCCAAAATATTTTAATATTGTGTTTTTTTTTGGGTATGTTGTTATCTTTTCTTTTAACTGATCTACTGCTAATAGAAAAGATAAAAAATTTACACAAGATTGTAATGCAACGTACAACAGTGGAAGGCGATATGACGAGGAAGCAATAAAAATTGACAAAAAACGTTTTTAATTGTGTTGTTTTCATAAGTTTTATTCCGGGAGAGAAGTATTGCCTTATTCATGTTTCCAAAATCATTGCCTATCATTGCTTCGGAAAATAACAGTCGATTGAAGCAATAAACATAATTATACTGCAAATAAATATCTATATTTTTATTCAATTCAGTTACCTTCCTTGATACCACCTATTAAAATTCAATCCAAACTGTTTGCAAGCTGTACATACATTCCATTATCTTCTTCATTCACACTAACCAGCGATCATTATCTCTTATATCACGTGTCATCTGTAAGATATATGACTTAATTTGAATGGGAACAATTCGGTGTCATCTAATAACAAAGAACTGAATCTACTCGTATCTATCTAGCAATGAAAAACAAGCGGTCATATTGAACTGGTATCATATCACCTCCAAATTAAAGACCACCACGATATAGATTTTTGAAACTCTTTCAAAATCCCAAAAACCGTTAAAGCATGAATCCGACAGAGAAGCGGAAAAATGCCATAAATGGGATATATTGTTACCATGTATCTTGAGTTTCAGGTTACCCCACAAGAGCATCTTCCGCCTCCATTAAGTGTGGTTTCCGTTCGGAAATGGAAATGTCTTTTGGTCATTCGAATTCTGTTTTTTTTTTTTGAGAGTCATAAATTAGAACATGATTACCGATATTGCATCTTTATTAGAAGGTTTAGATTTGTGAATGATTTAAGATAGGCTTTGCGTATTTAAGGGCGAAGCCCTAGAAAAAAAAACCTTTTTTGTTCTATTGTAATTTCTATAGTGACACTTACTGGGCTATAAATAGAAAATTTTTAATTTCTGTTCTTTCCCACATGTACCATAATTTATGGCATCCGTGTCGCTGCGCTGTGGACAGATTATTCTATTCGTTATACAACTGGCACGTTCCTTTGATTTTCTTAACCTGTATAGGTCAGTGAAATAACACGCAATGCAACAAAAATGCTGCCCTATATAGGTTAGCGCATAACCTAGTAATTTTTCGAGCGCCGATTCTGCCCTGGATAGCGCACAAGTAAAGCTTTTATTTAGGACGCACCTAGCGGTTGCTAGAAGAAATTCGTATTTTCACCTCAGTTCACCTCAATTAGATTCAATGGGATTCAGCATTTTGGAACATTTCTGTTTCGCGAATATTAGGAGAATTCTCTCTATTCAATTAAGAGAGAATTCTTAAAATTCCTTCATTGCGGCATTTCCGCTAGAGGTAGTCCATTTCCGCTTTAGGTGGTAGAAAGCTAGAACACACGCGGAGGGATTTGTAGGTCCTAAAGCGGAAATTTTTTGGGTTTTGTAAAAGTTCTCTCTAATCACATAGAGAGAGTTCTCCTAATTTTCCCGAAACAGGAATGTTCCCACAGTTGCATTTGATAGGTTCAATGCATGCTCTTGATGTAATAGAATGAAGTTTATTTTTAATATTTTTCAAAGAGTGGAATTATGCCACCACTTACTATCCAACCATAAACTGAGACAAAGTTCATGTCATGTCAAATACATGCTTTTACCCTCTATGGGTCAAATAGATCGTTTTTTTGCGCAAAAGCTTGACCTGGATAGCTGCAAAAGAACGCGCCTAATATTTTGCATATCTATCGAGTTTAGTATAGGGAAACGAACACGCATTACACAAACCATAAGCAACTTGTACACTCGATAAATACGCAAAAGAACGCGCCAAAGATAGCTGCCAGTATTTGACAATGTGAAAAAGTTTGTGCTTTTGGAATGTCAACTCAAAAATATACAATTTTCTCCTCCCCCTTAAATAAAAAAGGGAATTTTAAAGCTTCCAAATAAAGCTCAATTAACAACCTACGATTATTTTTATTCTTTTCAAAATAAATTCCAGCATTGATCTATTTCCATCAATTTCCCAAACGAAAGCATTCCACATCATTTATCCATAAATCGAGATCAGAAACTCCCACTTCGTATACAAAAATGTGTGTTAAAAATGGCTCGTATGCTTCAGTACAATCGTATAACAAAGAACAACAAGATACAGAGATACAAAAAAATAGCTAAAATACATATACATATTAGAAGCACGATAGATGGTGATGCCTTAATCGCATTGTAACTTTTAATAAAATCATAGAGTGTCACATCCATCTTTCCCAAAAAATAAAATACAAATAAAAATTTAAAAAAGTTGACTAGTGCTTTAAAATTTAAAAAATTGGTTATCATTGAAACTGAAAGTATTTGTAAAAGACTTGTGCTATAAAATCTTTACAGATAATTTCGTAAGATCGTCTGACCACACAACGCGCGTTATCTCCAAACAATAGTGATGAAAAATTTGTAATCGGATTATGATTAGATTTTAAGAGGATAAAAATGCGAACTGAATTCATCAAAAGTGTGAAGTGTGACCTGACCGTCCAGTGCCTATAGAAATCCATAAAAAACTGTACTTCGGGCAACTTACAATGCTTTGTAATGACAGACTTTTCTGGTGGTCGATTGGGGCAATCAAATTTGATATCTCTGGTCATCAATTAGGAAGAACCAGATTTTCAAGCACATTTCAGCTGACAGAGGGAAACTGACAGACTTATTTTAAAAAAGTACATATGTATTCTGTGACAGCCTCTATGGCAGCACCAGAAAATTGTACTATAGTGTATTAGTATGTAAGAAAATCGCTCTCTCCTGTCACGAGCCGTCACGGAGTGCGGACGTTCTTAATTGAATAAAAAGTAACTTTTAAACTGATAACAATGTTTAATTGAACAAGTCTCGGATGTCACATATTCTAAATATAGTGCTAATTTAGTACAGTCAAAAAAATGTATGACAAGCACTACGTTAATATCGCGGGACTATCTTCGAAATCGAACTAAATCGGCCTAACTCTCGACGATATAAACGTGTCGGTTTTAGTTAGTTTTGGTTTTGGCTTATCTCTACTTGCGATGCGGAACTGGACTAAAAAAATTGGGACTATGTCGCTGTCATCCCTAATGTTGACGAGGTGGCTGACGTTTCATTTGTTGTCGTTCTTTTTCGGCGTTTGTTTTGTTTGCAATTTCAGGAAAGCAGTGCGTGATCATGGGCGAGAAAAGTCTTTTTCTGTCGTAAAATTTATATCTGTCAAATTTATCTGTGCTGTCAACGGAGAAAGAAGAAGAAGTACCTCTCCGTATGGCTGGTATAAACACTCCACCAACAAGTACTAACACTAAAACGATTTAGTTAAATCGCCTTTTAGTTCCACGATATAAACGTGGCCACGGTTTTTTTCTTCAAAATTCGCAGTAGTGTCTGTCAGCTTAAGGTCTAAGCTGTCGAAACGATCGGAAAATATTTTTTAGTCTAAAACTATTTATTATGCTTAGTGATAATTCAGTACAGTCGAAAAATAGTATTTTACTTTTTGGAACCTTCCAAGTTTAAGATAATGATTCGTGCTTCAATAATACTGCTTCGTATTCGAACCTAGGCTAATTTCTTCACAACGTGTTAGGTTAATTTACCACAACCCCAAATAGACAATTGTGTGAGTTGCCACCATTGCAGGTATAACGAGAGGGTTGTGATCCCTTCAGCGGGGAGCGACTGGAGCCCATGTAAGACTGTTGATTCACAGTAGTATTTTTTGTGTACTTGGAAGCCACTTTTGCAAATAATTATAGTGCGGAATAGAGATCACAACCCTCAGTATCGCGCATAAACGCTGGCTTTGCTCGCTCTGCATGCAACAACGGCAGCCCACACAATTGTCAATTTGGATAATACTTGTATCATGTAAATATGCCCATAACTTGGTTTCGCGAAAGGCACTACTCCCGATTGTTTCTTCGTAGTGATAAGGCTGCAATATCTGCTGCAATCATTTTCTTAGTAGCGTAAGAATTCAATTGTAGAAATTCCCAAAGAGAAATATTTCCGACACCCCCTACTAACCACCCTAGCTAATATTCTAAATTGTTTACTGCTTCATAGGCACAGCTTTGGAAAACGTGATAGCCCAATGAAAAATTAAAAAAAAAGATCAGAAATAAAATAGTCGACCAGTAGCTCAGTGCGTAGAGGCGTCAGTCTCATGATTTTCTACGGTCGTTACGGGTTTAAATCCCGTCCACGGCGTTCGTGGCCATGGATGTTTGTGTTGTCTTCTCCCTGCGGTGCGAGGCGTAATAATAAGCCAAAACATGTCCCAGTTTGTTACAGGTAGGCGGCGAAATGGGATTAGGAGGCGCACGCTGGCAACGTGCTCGTCCGAAGCTGGTTTATGCCAACGAAACGTCAGCTAAGCCACATGGAATAGTCGACTCGCTATGCCTCACTAAGGGTTAGGGCAGATGAGTTAGGGGTTGGCACTCCAGATTTAGGAGGTTCTTTCCAACTGTCGAGTATATTGTTTAGTAAATTAATTTTCTAAGGCGGGTTTCATTGCCCTTATTAGACTCAACCAGCTGTGCAAAGAGCTCAGAGGCTTATTCTACCAAATTACAACAGACCTAAAGGCCGTAATTCTTGTAGATTTTCCGACCCACCGTCTTTCAATAATGAAACTTATGATTTCATCGGCGCTTCGTACATACGATTCGAATAATTTTTCTAAAAGAATCCTGCAGGATTTTATTGAAAGTCTATAGTACCCAATATATCTCCTCACGGCCACTCAATGGCTGGTTTGGCTCATTAACTCCTTAAACAACCTTGCACAAAAACAAACAATAGTAATTAAACACCCAACAAAAAATATTTTTAATCGACCTACACAAGTTTCCGGGGCAAAATGATTTAAGCTGTTTAGAGCCCGCAGTTCCACATACCACATATAGAAACTGACAATTTGAAAACTATTAAATTCAACTCCTACCCGCGAATTCCACATGCCACACAATCATGTTTCGTTTTTTTTTTATTTAATTTTTGTTGTGATAATAGAAAACAATAAATCAATGAAAAATATTTTCTATGGGACTCGTTATCAAGTGGCATTGCAGCAAATATTCATACTTCTGGCCGAAATGCCCACAGAATCGCACCGAAATCCTACACACGCATACGGGAGGGACATTATTATTAGCGCATATAATATGATCTACAATGCGATTGGCCCACTCATTATTTACATAGCGCACATGGTGTACCATGCAACTATTAGCCATGTTGGCCCCCATATTTTTATTTTATTTTCTTTCAGAATAATTGTTCGTTACGGTTAATATGTACAATAAGTGGTAGACCCTTGAAGTATAGTAGATTCAGAGGCCATGATTGTTTTGTGTGTTGTTGGGCAAATCGAGCCCAGACAACGTGTTCGCGTTCGGTAGCGCTACCAATGCAATTGTTGTAATTTCTTTGAACCATAACCCACGGAAAATGTCTTTATAATTCAACAATGGCACAAAAAAAGTCGAGTAGTGAAACGTAACGTAACAATTGTCGTTAGTACAATCGATAAATTAACTTGCATGTGTAGTTTCAGCGCCCATTGTGGGCTGTCGGGCTATGGACGACGGACGCACTTGCAGCACTGAAACGAGAGCTCACTTGTGTATCGAGGTGCGCTCACAATACGAGACAATCAAATGATAATGCGTGGGAAGTCACAGTTTATGGCTACATATCAATTATTATTACATACACATTCAATAAGTGAACGATACTCGTGAGATTTTTGATAAGATCGATTGGCGATTTGAGCATACTGCCATTGGGAACTTGATTGGAGAATTTTTTTTGAGACAAGTAATCACCAAGTTTACATAAAATTATTTTAAAAATTGTTCTAAATGATTCATTTAAATGCCGTTTTCTGCTCCACTGAAGCATAGCCCAATAAAATTCATTGAATTCAAAGAAAAAGGAAAATACAGAACGACTGTAATCAATTTTTGGCCAAATCATCCCTGTCATACTAAATTCGGGAAGACTGAATGACAAGTTATTCCCCAGTCCCTCCGAGTATGCTAAAAATTCTAGCCCCAATCCCGACGTCTGTCTTAGAGCCATCTGTACAGATGACCATGGACTCAAGTACTCCTCGATGAAATCAGACTAGTGCAATTTCAGCCAAAAATTTTCGGAGAAGTATAGTCAGTCTCCCCATGGAGATCCAGGCTGCAAATATAATTATCAGTCCCACACTCAACGCCACTGAACAGTTTCACGAAGGTGAAGTGTCGTTTTGCTTTCTGTACGAGTAGTATTTTTTGATATCGTGCTTCCACCTAAGCTACCTGTTAGGGATGTTGTCGGTTGTCGAAAGAGGATTCTTTGTCGTAGTTTGAGACGGCAATCTTGATC
Organism: Chloromyia formosa; assembly: GCA_964017055.1. Classification (NCBI taxonomy): domain Eukaryota; kingdom Metazoa; phylum Arthropoda; class Insecta; order Diptera; family Stratiomyidae; genus Chloromyia; species Chloromyia formosa. The sequence continues at coordinate 11,629,868 of OZ024817.1, forward strand.
TAAAACATTATCCTCAGGTGGCCGAGCCAAGGAACCTCCCCGTGGTGACAACTGGGAAACGCCGCCTCCCTAAGGCTTGACGGCCAGAGGTGGTCGGCCAATTCTTGCAGGCACTATACACCCCAACACCTCGAACTTCTTGGCATGCTCTCTTATAGCGGTGGGGAACGTGGTGTGGTGTTAGAGTTAGGTAAAGAAAGCCCGAACTTTATATGAACGATTGAGAAGAAAGCGATAAAAGCGATATCTACCCAAGTGTTGTTAGGAGGAAAGGCTGCGACTACCGGCGAGGGCTCGGGAGGTGTTTGCACCTTTTTTGTCGCCAGCGGCCTTTCAAAAACAGTCGAGTCAGCGGCGAAACCAGGCGGCTCGGACGTTCATGCTACTTGTTCAACACCAAACTGCAAACAAAAATTGCAGTCAACCCCCTCGTTGCTGAGCTTGACCTGTATCGCTCGGAATCGGGGCTAAACATCACATCAGCAGAAGAGGAACTCCTGTTAAATCCTCCTCAGTCAAGCGAGGATGCTACACGGCGTACGACCGTAAGGCCCAAGCAGACCAAGGAGGAACTCAGGCCCCTCAAACAATACAAAACAGCCATTAGGCTGAAATAGAACCTAGGCACCACAATAGACCTTACTCCGAAAAAGTTGGAAATGCTAGCATGGGCCGAGGAAACTATTGAGAGTAGCAGGAAGCACATCTCGACAAGAAGCGGATTTGCTAGCAGTGATCCGAAATTCTTCAACAGTGTTGAGGAAAACGAAATCACAAAACTGGCTGTCAAAAGACAACGGTCGTAAGAGAACCCACAACCCTAAACCTGTAAACGGCAATATCCCCCACACAGACAACCTGCGGAGGGGAGACCAACTACCGTGCAAGAGTCCTCTCGTGCCAAAAATACATAGAGAAGCAGGAAGCCCAGAAGTATGTAGCATGGCGGACGCGGCCAGATAGCACCTCATAGTGGAACTTATCGTCCACAGCGAGCCTCTAGGCAATTTAAGCCGGGAGAAGTGGCAGCTGGCCGATACGTTACTCTTCGATAAATTGACCGAAGGAGCTGTACGTGAAGACGAACACATGCCATTCGACGGCGCAGGTTGGTTCAACGAAGCTAAAATTATCAACTGCAACAACACTCGAATGGTGCAAGAGCACCATTGCAACGCTTGACGGTCTTTGGGAAGGAGCACAATTGGAAATAGTCGCAAGAGACCAAATTCCAAATGTGCCCAAGGCGAAAGTCCTACTACCGAGGATCTGCAACGAGGAAATGGCGCTAAAAAATTTCCAACGACAAAATCCGGACATTCCCCCGCAGGCTGGGTAGTCCTACGTGTAAACGAGCACCTTGAATAGAAAAGGCAGTCACTGATTCTGCAAATTAACCAGGAGGCAGAGGACATATTGTACCCAAGATTTGGTAAGATGAAGTGGGGCATGATGGATATTATTTTTCTGAAGCTGTAAAAGCGAAACCCCATGGACGTCAACAAAAACACGCTTGAGGCCAATGAAGTGGAGAAGGATCTAGGCAAAGAAACCTTAACCGTGGCGGCTGATAACATAACGGTGAGCGAGGAGGATTGCAAATCTGGGAATGAGGACCCAGATGCTACAATTATTTCAACGACGGATAGAGTACATCCTTGGCAGCATGCTAAGTGTGCTGCAAATTAATCTGCACCACAGTAGTTCCGCGTCAGCGGAGCTACTACAAACGCTGCTGAATGACTTCTACGATGTTGGGCTCATCCAAGAACCATGGATTGTTTGTCGTCCTGACATCACTTTTGTAGATACTCTGCTGAATTTAAATACACAGGATAATTAGTCTTTTTGAGATCTATGATACGTTGACTTGCTACAAAATGTTCGACGAGGCTGAACTGGAGGTATCGATGATCAAATCACTGTTAATATGCCGCAAGGTGCGGGAGCTTCGACAAATGATAAGAGAAGGACTGATAGTGAAGCTATGGAATAGATTCGTGCTTTTACATAGAGCTGTTTATGTTGGGGCTGCGATAAACGACTAACGTCGCAGAGAGGAATTTTTATCATATTTTAGGTCGGATAAAAGAGAGAGCAAATGCGTTGTTCCAACACAAAAAGTTCTATGTAAAAGCACGATTACATTTGCTCTTATCGTTTGTCGAAGCTCCAATATAATCGCAGTCTATGGCATCTAATTTACTATGCAACGCTATGATTAGGGAACCTCTGGCTTGTTGAGTTAGCCTGAGAATGCGTTCCTAGCACTGTTTCCATCAACTTATTTCTTCCCAAAGACTGCATCGGATTCCTCAAACCAATCTATGGTCTAGGTGGTTCAGCAGATGGAAGGGTGTTGTTGAACTTGAAAATCCTCCACAACATTATTTAGGCGAAGAAATTACAACATACTTGAATCGAAAGACTTAAACGAGTAACTCTAAGAAGTGTCCAACAAACTCAAAACAAAAGACTCAGGCCAGCAACTCGTCTGTAATTTAATATTTTCATGGAAATATATGATGATACGAATGCTATATTTTTCCCTTTAGAAAAAGTAAGAAAAAAGGACGTTCTTCAACTAGTTATCGTTGGATATTCAGTTGAAGTTTTTTTTTTATCAAATGCTCACAGTGTTCCAGATAAATCATATATAGGTATGAGAGCAAGACCAAACATAGATTTTATTTTTATTCCAAACTTTGATCAAGTTTTCTCGGTCTGCTCATTATCGAATTAGAGAAAATTAGCAGCCAAGTTGACTGCGGAGACCGGCGGTAAAGGCAACGGCTTAAATATTCTAGTGGCTGCAACTGAACCTGCCACCACTCGTTTAGTAAATCGACGTTCTACGATCAAACCGCCAGGCCAATAGGAATATGAGTGCAAATAGGAAAATAAAAGATGAAAATCTTGCTTAAACAAAAAATCAAGTAAGAGGGGAACCAATCACCGAAATCTTCCCCATTAATTTCTCAACGCATCCTCTTCTCAGCATCTATCCTACTATGTAATTTCCATAGGAAAATGGTCAAGTAAATTTACGTAAAGGCCTTTCGTAAAGCATTTTTTTATCGGAATTCGATATCAAGAAGTGCACAAAGTAGTAGTCGTCGTCCACTTAGTCTTGTCCACTATCAAGAACTCCGCATGTATATGCATCTTAACAAAAAAACGACAACATTTTACCGAACAAATAAATATTCTGCCGTTACGCTTCATTACGTTTCGTACCTATTCAATTAGTTCAATAAAATAACAGTTTCCGTACATTGATCGGTACCAATAAAATGCCCGATAGTAAAATGTACCAAACAGCTTTAGCTGAGCGTTAAATTTACTACAACACGAAGAAGATTTATCGTCCTTAAGATTGATCTTGGCGTGCTCTTTCTTTTGTTGGCCCCCTATTCTGGGCCAATATACAATGATTTGTTTCACTGTTTCAACAGAGCGTGGTGTGTGCGACTTTTGTTTTAATGGAGATATTAAGTGGTACTAATGAGATATCGAGAGGTTTTTCAATTTTATTTTCAGCAAATGTGTAAATATTGTAACGACTTTAGTACGATTCGAATATTATTCAAACGCATTGTCTGAGTATGTGCTAAGTATTTTAATTAGTGTAAAAATAGCTCTAATGAACGTATTGTGTTGGAGATTAAAAACTGAAGCGGCGCGTTTTGTTTTATGTTTTTAGTGACACAACGTAGAAACGAGATTGTCTTTAACAATTTAATAGGTTTGCCTATTGTGACCATTCTTATTTTCTATCTCTTAGAAGAAGGTGTGGACAAAATTTTGGTTGTTGAAGAATTTTAATCGTGTACTTGTACCCGTGTTAAGTTGTACATAGTGCTTCTCATGCTCAGCCGGCCATTTTAAAGCAAGACTAATTATTATAATTACTGATAGTAGAGAACAAGAAAAAAAAATATTTTTAGCATTTTAATTGTACCTATCGCGTCTCTTTTGCGGCTTTCTCAAATTACAGCCAAAGAAGCAAAGCCTATCCCCAATTCGAATGATTCACAGGACACATTATTGCACTTAATCCGCTGAAATGCTCACGAATAGTGGGACAATATCTTTTCATTTCGTTTCTTCGGGCAATCGTTAAATCTTTATTGCACTTATGCACTTCAATTATTACACGAAAGGTCAAAGTGTCGACACTATTTCTTGAAATGCAAATAGGATAGTGTGGGAACACGCGACTGACTGGTGACTGTTGACTCTTGTACGTATAATTATAATGGTAAAGTCAATAAAACATTTGCCCATGTAAGAGGCATTGACAGCGATTTTCTGACGATAAGCTCGTATGGAGTTCAAGAAGTAGTTTTTAATATGGCACATTAGGCATGGGCATAACCCGATAATGGCCAGTTTGTCTTTATATGGGATTGGCGAGATCTTTGCTCGACGATCGTTTCTATGGTTTATGAATTTCGAACAGTGCAGATGAAGGAGACAAAATAAAAAATTATTATTATCTTTTGTGAAATGTATTGAAAGCTAGATTTAAGTCTAAATATTTGAGAACTATCCATAATTTTTGTGCCCTTTCAACGTGTAAAAAACTGAACTAGCTTATTCTTGAATTACATGTTAATTGATAATCCCATCTAGCGGATCTCTGTTACTTGACGACTTCTATCTTTACACTAAAATTAATTATTACAGCCCCGCTCTCTTGTTAAGGTCGAAAGAATATGCAATTTCGATGCAATAAACAATTAAAATATTATTAAATTAAAAATATCATTTTCTGCATACATTCCACTTTTTCTCGTGTTAGTCAATATCAAATTTACATATTGAGCGTCACGTTTAATTAGACTTTATACACAACCTCACCATCGATGCTGCTGGTTGAATAACCAACATGTTTCCGCACTCTCTCAAAAGTTGCCCTAAGGACATCATCATGTTAATTTTAAACACTCGACGACTATTATCTGCAAGTGAGAAAAGTCATGTCGCGAGATAGAAAGGCCAATAGACGACGATTAGTCAAAGCCAGTAAAGAAAAGTGGAAGTGCACGGACATGTTAATGGGATTTCATGTTAATAATAAATAATAATAAAGTGCCTATAGATTGTGTCTTGGAAGTGAACTAGATACACTTGACTAGTTTCAAGCATTTTTTTTCCTATATTTTTAGCAGGATATCTGTTGCAGATAACTCCATAATTTGTAAAATTTTAGTTAGTGCATAGCAAGGCCAACTAATCATTTTGCAATTTGAAGGTTTCATTTTGCATATTCAAAGCCTTTCAACACAACGTTAACTGAGCGTACATCCTAACTTAACAATAAATCTTAGTTATTTTCGGCTGATTCTATTTGGCCTGAATAATTCTTAAATTTTATATTAAATTTGGTTTTTGCCATAATCTTTACTATACAGAAGTACTCGTATAATTTTATTTGCAATCTTAATACATAGTTGTTTATTGGTGTGCTCAAACCATTTTCTTAAATTTGTAATATTTTTTTTTTTGATTTTGAATTACGATAAAACTTATTAACTAGAACTTGCGTACTACTTTAAAACTATTCTCAAAATTAAAATTAAAGAAGGAATTCAAAAAGAAATAGCAAAAGAAAAATTAACAAACTAAGCGAAAAAAAAAACAACAAATCTAAATATTAAAAATTAATTATTAAAATTAAGTAGATATAAAAGGAAGCTCTTCTTTTGCGCTTCTTTGGAGCACCACGACTTTTCTTCCATTTTTATTACCAGTAGGTCGACAGTCGTGTCATTGGTCATGTCGTCAGTCTAGTAGCGTCGGTCACGTTGTGCGTGCAGTCCACTTATGTCTGCGATGCTGCCGGCCACTACATATAATTATAGAGGTTGCGGAAGATCGCATCATTAGTGAATTTCATTATGGCGCTAGGCCTGAGGCTCATCGAAGAAGATGGATCCGAAGTAACTATGACGCTTTCTCGGCTCATGGCCGCCCTGAATAGCTAAAATAAATATTTGGGTGTTGCTTTGCCTTTTGGTAGAATCGCCGAGTAAGGTTCACAACACTGTCTGCAATATTTGCAATTTGGGCGCAGCTGTATACTTCGCGGATCATGAAATATTTTTTTGGGTAGTCCAGAAGCGCCGGCGCTTTCCGGTACAAA